>LR999982.1:12443742-13664363 GCA_905220455.2 Deilephila porcellus | reverse complement strand
GTCTCATATATATCTATAAAATTTTATTTTATTGGTTGGGCCGTTAGGTATATCGATATGATAGTATCGAGAGAGCATGGCGCAGCATTATCTGTCACGCACACATGCAAACTTCACGCACACTATCATATTCTCGTTTTGGTTTCACTCAAAATGATACATTGCCGATCTATGTTATACTACATCTATGGTCGATACATAGGGAAGAGATTGCAAATCGTTTACATAATTTTTTTCGCTCCATAAAAAAATCCTTGTGACAGTAATGTTATTATTAACATGTCCTTCGCCGCCAAATTAACAACACATGACATACGTTGTAATTAAAGTAACATTGCGCAATGGTTTTCTTTGTTTATGGTTTTAAAAGCCTTAACGCAATTCCGGCAAATGCTGCTGAATGAATCGCAACAAACAACGAACAGCAACACACGTAGTCCTGACGTCACAACAAAATAAAATATATTTTAGGGCACACCTCTAACTTTTCGGAATCATGTGTGTATTAATAGTTAACCACGCAAGAAGAAAAACATCGTGAGGAAACCTGCATACAATAGTTATTTACAAGAATTTCTGTGGTACGTAAAGTTTAGGCCAGTGTGATAGACTATATGGCCTAACCCCTCTCAAATGTACTCTAAATTGTGGAGGAGGCTCGTGCCTTGCAGTGGGACGTATATGGGCTAATACAGTACAGTACAATAAAATGTATTTCTCAACCTAAAAATGCGGTAAAACTGTGTCGAAATTATTAGGCCCTCAAAATAACAAGAGCTTTTTAGTTTTCTTATAATATGACAACTAACGTTATAAAATAAAAGAAAGATAATGTATGTGTGTATGAGAGTTGTGACAAAGTGCAGAAACAACGAAACAATTTTTTGGTCTCGCAATACCTGAGTTTTGAATCCCGACCCGACACAAATGTTTCCGGATCCAAGGAACATCATCTATTTTTGTCTCCGTTTAAGAATCAAACCCACGGCTAGAAGTCGGATAACTTGGTATATTCTCGGGTAGACAATGGATTCACCTTGGAATAAAACATATTTTTCCGGATTTTATTGCAAATTTGTTTTAAATTTTTCTTTTATTTTTAAATAATAATCGTAAATTAGGGGTAAGAATATTCTAACACTTATTAACGGATGAAATACCTCAATAGTCCGCCCCGTGACCAGGAAATCTGTAAAGTAATCGAAACGTCGGAAGTTAAAACAAAAGTTTGAACAACATCCGCGATAAAATCCTTAAAATATTAAACTAGCACAAAACGGATAAATTCCCATCTTGTGATTCGAACCTATACTTACTCTGCCTGATGGCTAACAATGAAGCATTGATCCTAAATTTATCAAACCATCATATAGAAATTTGATGTAGTCAACAACGAAATGTTTGTAATCAAAGCAGGTCATTGCAAAGGGACGGAAATGCATCCGGCATTGCTTATCGGCATTGTTCCAATCAATTAATTAAACAACGGAGATTGAATAACAATTACATATTGATTCTTAAGTCGTTTCGTCTAATTGGGTGAGTAGTATGGGCTGTGAATCGTAAGGATCTGGCTTCGAATTCCAGATTGGGTAATGTTTACTGGTGGTAGGTCTCTCACACAGAGTCTCTCATATGTGAAAAGCGCCCTGGGTAGCTACCATCGCAATGTCTATTTGACAGCCTCTGTGGCGCAGTTGGATAGACGCCGGCTGTGAAACGAGAGGCCGTGGGTTCGATCCCCGCACCGAAACAAATATTTGTGTGAACCACAGGTATTTGTTTCTGGTCTGGGTGTTCGTGAGACCACCCAGACCAGAAACAGGGTATGTGACTGTTGGGTGTATTTATTTATTTATTATTTATATTTCTCCCGCCAAACAGCAGTAAACAGGCATTGTAACCAGAATACCTACTGGACATATTGAGACTTAACATCTTATGTCTCAGGTTGTCGAGCGCAGTGGAATGCCAAGCATAGCTTTGTAATTCATGGTGTTGTTTGCTTTTGCTACTGTCCATGAGCGGTCGTATCGCTTACCATCACGCGAATGGCATGCTCGTCTCGCCATTCAAAGCAATAAAAACTAGTTCGACTAGTGCTAGTTCATATGAAGTCTATAAACACTAAGTTAGTCAGAGTGGACTGTTTTTAGGTTCCCCATCCTCACCGGTCCGATATATAATGTAGGGTTATATTGATAAACAAATATGTCAATAACTAATTGATATTCTGAAAACTTGTTTCTCATACCTTGAGACTCGGTTCTTTGTATATATTTCGTTTTGCGCGTGTAATAAACTTACTTATTACAAATAATATTACGAAATAGTCGCAAAGTTTTTCCGTATGTCAAGCTTCCTCTACCTACACGTGTATATTTATTAATATCAGGCCGAACTGATGCAATATGAATTTAATTGTTTATAACGAACCGATTTGCCGACGCCAAATCTTAATCAATTATTTTGAAATAACTAATCAAACACTGAATTTATTGTAGAAGACGAAAATATTCACGTTTTTGAACTCATATTTATTACCAAGTGTCAAAGGTCAAATGCAAAATCAAGCCTCACTATCTCTTGTGTTCGTTACTTTTTATGGAGAAGAAACATGTTAAGCTCCTCTTGAGGTAACTTCGAAAGATATACCACTAGCACTGGCATTCCAGGCCGGCACGGTTATATATTATCCCAACAAACCTATGACATACCAACTAAAATCCCTCGGAGGATATCACACACTTAAGTAAATACACGCAGGAGCCACATACATAGTCCAGTTCCCATACTAAGATCTAGTTTTGTGTCGTGGGTATCACGAGCTACTAGAGACTTTTTGGTCTCATAAACAAAAACCTTCGGGTTTGGTTCAAAACAACAAATACCTGTCGATCACACGAATATTTGTTTAAGTGCGGGGATCGAACCCGCGGCCTCTCGTTCTACAGCCGGCATTTAAGCAACTGCGCTACGGAGGCTGTCCGATAGATTTCTATAAGTCGCCCCTAATGATGGGCAGGGGAACTCTAACACTCCATAAGGAAATAGCGGTCTACTTGGCAACAGTTTCTAAGTATCATAATCTAAATTACAAATAAATTTACGTGACAATAAGCTAAGGCATAATCCCCCAAACTCACGCACCAGTTTTTATCAGATAGATTCCTAGGAAAAATTGCGTAAACGCACGCCAAATATTCCCATGGAAATCGTTATCATAATTATATAATAAGACCAAAATAAATATACACACACACTTCACGATTACTGTTTAACAACAGCTTGTGGTGGCAAATATTTGTCTTCTGTAGCCATACTACAAACAATGTTATCCTGTATGATATATTAATATGAAGTAATACTGTTGATTTCCATCGTTATTTCCAGAAGTATTGTCAGTTAAAAGTACATGATAATCATACTGATTTGGCTTTTTTTACATAAGTTGGTAAGTGCAGTGTAGATATCTCGCTGGTTGACAGAATTATGCCGTCCCATAGAAATAACATGTGAATCTGAACTGCGACGTACTTGGTTTTTTCGGGGTTTTCCTCATCGTATGACAAACGCTATCTGCTTGGATTACCTTTTCATAAACGAAAATCTAAAAATATTTGTTTTGTTGTAGGTTAATTGTGACTGCCTCGGTGGCGTAGTTGTACTACAGTCAGTCAACAGTCACATACATAGTCCTGACCCACTATAGATGGAGTCTTGTGTCGTGGGTATCAGGAACTACGAGAGACTTTTTCGGTCTCACAAACACCCAGACCCGAAACAAATACACACACACACACAAATATATGTTTCGATGCGGGGATCGAACCCGCGGCCTCTCGTTACACAGCCGGCGTCTAACCAACTGCGCCACGGAGGCTGATGCAATAAAATATGCTATGCAATAAAAAAAATATTTTATCTTACGTTACTTGTTCTTGTATGTTAATTGAAGTCTAGATTAGGTCATTAGGCTAATGCCCTATCGTCTAAAAGGCTAAAAAATTGACTGACCAGAATTATAATTAAGTGTCCGCGCCCACTATTCTTTTGACGTCAATGATCTGATTTCATTACAAATTTGATAGTAATTATGATAAGCTGTAATTAATAAACAGCAATTAATACGGAAGTTTTATTAATTAGTCCTTCCTGACATGAACTGGTGGCTACAAAAAACTTTTAATAACCTTGCATTTGTTGATAAAGGGTTTATTATGTAAATATTATTTTCTTTTTTTATAACATAATAAAGGTTTTAGTAAGCCTTAAGTGATGGCTTCTTAGATTTACGCGAATTTGACACTTTGAAATTAAACTATTTTTACGGATTTTATCGGGGATTCGGTTTAATTTATACATAAATTTTTGAACATTTACATTTTTTCAATCATTAGGTGATGTCATAATGTGTTCTCTTTTAGTAGGTACCAGACCGCTTACATATTTTCAGTTTTGAGCAGGCCGACATAATTGTGTCGTGGACATTCTATTTATAATGCACGGCATTTATCATCAGTTTATCACCATGGAAAAAATGATATTCTATTTAGTGAAAATGGTCCTTACCTTCAGATAACCAAATAATAGAAAGTTGTAGGAAAATAACGAAGAATTATTTCTTGTTGTGTAATAGTTAAACCAAGCAGCTTACTTCCCCAAAACAGGAACAATATTTTTTGCGGACCAACTCGTTACTACAACATGGCCCTCAACAGAATTCATTAATATTTAAAAGATAATTACTTATACCGGGTATATCAAGACTGCGACCGAAAACGAAGCCAGGTGGTAGTTTTAGTGGTTATAAACACGATGCAAATATTTACTTCCATTGTGTCTGAAGTCACCAATACTACCACCTGGCTTCGTTTTCGGTCGCGGTCTTGATATACCCTGTATAACAAATAAAAAAACCTAATTAATTACCGCCAATTAATTATGTATTTAATAATATAAAAATCTTGTCTGGATTTAGAGTAAAAGAAACAACTGGATACCGTCACAATATCACACACCAACTAAAGCCACATTTACATGTGGAGAGTTTCTCGCCTCGGAGATACGATTATCGTAAGGATATAAAAAAGTTGCATCGTGTAAACATTTGTCAGAACACGATAATATAAGGCGGTTATCGATACCAATGTTACACTAGATAAGACATTCAGTACAAAAAATGTGTCCCACTTACTTGCGGTGCATGCGCCACACATGAATCAGTTTGCTTCGTGACAGTGACAGTGCAGTACGCCTTATCGCATACGTTTAAAAGTAATAAATGAATGTTTCGCCGTCAAACCGAAAGCAAATCGTCTGAAGTTACAATATTTTAATAAAATACCAGGTAAGTGATGTAATATTGCAGTGTGCTTTTAAAATACGGGGGCACTTTATTTATTTGACGTGTCTCGTCTATCGGTAGAATATAAGTCAATGATGGCGGTTAAGTCATGCGATAATCGCATACGATTCTCGCTACGAGAAACACTTCCCGTGGAATGGGGCTTGAAGCAATGTAAGACTATTATAAAAGTCAATCTCAAACAGTTCCTATTAGAAGTAAGAACGTCGACAACAAGTACATCCTTTGTAATTACGAAATAACCGCTGTGACCGAACGTTGCTTTGTTGCCATTGGAAATTAGGAATCCAACATCCGCCCAATTAGCTGTAATTGTTGTGCCCAAAAGTGCGTGGCCCGTTGGAAACGGACCAGACGCGGCTGCCAAAATGTTCTCGGTGGTCGCGGGTTCGAATCCCAGGGCACATCTGTTACTTTTCGGCCTCATGTGTGTATTTATAGTCAATCACCACGCACTATAACGACGAAGGAAAACATCGTGAGGAAACCTGTATACCATAACGATTTGTAAGAATTTCTATGATAAGTAAAGTCTCGGTATGGTATGTAAAATGACTGCCTCGGTGGCGTAGTTGTACTACGGTACGACTACAAAGCTGAGGTCTCGGGTTCGAATCCCGGGTCGGGCAAAGTGATATTGGGATTTTCATTTCATTATCAGCCCGGAGTTAGGAATTTGTGCCCTATATGGCGATAGACTCGCCCCCTATCACACCATGGGACGGAACACAAACAAGGCGAAATGTGGATGTCCTGGTGGCGCCTCTGCCTACCCCTTCTGGGATAAAGGCGTGAGTTTATGTATGTATGTATGTTAAGTCCGCAAACCCGCACTAGGCCAGCGTGATGGACTATATGGCCTAACCACTCTCAATCGTACTCCCGATTGTAGAGTAGGCCCATGCCCTGACGTGAGACGTATATGGGCTGATACAATACAATAAACTATTGTATGATCCTTCTTTAATTATTGAGAAGTTGTTGTTTAATTTTTGTGTATGTAAATGAATGAAGGTATTGATTATGTAATTACTCATTAGAATCAATACAATAGGCGGCAAGAAATACTTGATTAATTAACTTATTTACGTATTTGTTCCTTTCAACAGATACTTAATAAGCTGTCGGTTGGTGTTTATTGCAAATGCAGGTGTGAATTCCAGCTTTGTTTTAATTTGTATTGTTGGAATTTATTTATAGATGCCATAAAGATATTTCAAGAGTTATGAATTGCCTCGTTTCAAATAACATCATTGTAAAGTATAAAAATAAGAAAAATTAAAATAAAATTCATGAACAACTCCTAGATCCCGAATGGTATTCATTATAGGGAGAGTTTCCCCACAGGGAGAATTTATAGATTGACGGCCTCATTCTTAACAGTTTTAAAACCTATTTTAGTTATAGAATGTTTTGTCCATTTCGACCGACTTTTGAATTCAGTTTGAGCGAAGAAGACAAAACATTCGATAACTAAAATTGGTCTATGAGCAAGGCGGAGACACTCTAGATCCTCAAGATTTACGGGGGCTACAATTTCTTGCAATAATGTAAAACTTGTTACTTGACGGGAGAAATAGAACAAAGCGGGGCCTTCTCAATCCGCTTCCTTCTCAAATATACTCCGAAAAACGATCACCTAGTACTGTGCATCTTACAGTGACAAATTCTAAGAATAACTAAGCGTTTATTTAACAAAATATCAATTTATCTAAATTATTTAACATAAGATTTAATTCTAATACCCAGCTTATGTAAGCGTTCCGTAATTATATATCAGGAGTTGTATAACTTTTTATATTAAGTAAACATTATACTGTTGCTATCGTGCGTGATGGTCTGTTGGTGATATTAGACACGATCTATCGGGACAGTATTCGTGGCTTCGATTCCAAGACACGTCTGAGTTTTCCGAAGTTTTAATAGCAAATTACCGGGCACACTAATGGGCGGATATTGGAAGGAAATTCGCTTACCATGGACTTGCTTTCCTATAAGAATTTTTGTAATATGTATGTATGATAACCCTCAACAAGGGTCAGGTCAAAAGTACCCTAAACCGACGAGAATGCATGAAGAGATTGATGAAAATGGATGAAGCGAGATTAATATGTCAGGATCGAGCAAAGTGGCGATCCATAGTCTCTGCCTACCCCTATGGGATACAGGCGTGACGATTATGTATGTATGTATGTACATCGTGGGATGGAAAATACAATACAAAACTTGGATGTCCTGGTTACACCTCTGCCTATCCCTTCTGGGAAAAAGGCGTGAGTTTATGCATGTATTATGTCTGCCAAATCGTATTAGTCAAGCGTGGTACATCTTACCTAAGCCTACTTGATCGAACTATCCGTTGTAGAACTGTATCATTCAGCAATGGATGATCAAATAGTGAAATATTATAGAACGTTTAGTTTTTAGTAGATCATTTCTATTTTATTTACAGCAACGTTACTATCAGCAGTGTTGCTCAGAAAACACGCTAGGCGCAAATGTCAATTAAAACTTCTTACATACAAAATACGTTTGTAATTTGTATCTACGAGGGATCAGATTCCTATCCATTCTATACCATGAAATGAGGGCATTAGTGTAATTCTAAGTTCCAGGATCTTATTTCTTGGTCAATTTCTCATAGGGGCGAGTCTATCGCCATTATGCAGACAAGCTTTAGTCCCTGTAAAATATAAGATACTAGATGTTTCCAATTAATTCATCTAGTGGCGGCGTACAACGGTGATGAATTGCAAGTAATTTGATTCTGGTCCTTTAAATAAATAGTATATTGATATTAAAACACCCGACAGTCATACATAGTCCTGACTTCATACAAAGATCTTGTCTCAGGATGGCGAGCGCAGTGGAATGCCAAGCGTTGCTTTGTAATTCATGGTGTTGTTTGGTTTTGCTTTTTCCTTCAGCGGTCGTATCGCTAACCAGCAGGCCAATAGCATGCTCGTCTCGCTATTCATTGCAAAAAAAAAAAAACACACAGGTCTCGTAATGTAGAAACGACCAGAATCGATACAAATAGGTACATAGTTATACTTGTAATTTGCACAAACATTTTTCGCAGCGAGCTTTCACTTACACTTATCGTTCATCTGGTCACCTTATTGAATTTATTATACTTGTGATTATATAATATGTGAATAAATAAATAAATACACCCAACAGTCACATACATAGTCCTGACCCCACACTAAGATAGAGTCTTGTGTCGTGGGTATCAGAAACTACGAGAGACTTTTCGGTCTCACAAACACCCAGACCCGAAACAAATACCTGTGGATCACACAAATATTTGTTTCGGTGCGGGGATCGAACCCGCGGCCTCTCGTTTCACAGGCGGCGTCTAACCAACTGCGCCACGGAGGCTGTCTATTACATTGCTATGCCACGGTATGTTCATTGTATTTTATATATTGGTAATGTTTAAAAATGAAATGCGTTTATTTAATCAAATAGCCTAGTGGAGTGTATTACAAGACCACAGATCAAACAAACTATTTTAAAAAATAAAACATTTGAACTCGGTTAAATCTAACTGTTTACAGGTAGTTAATTCGCGAAATATACGCTTTGTGATGCAATTAAAACGTCACGAATTAAACTAAAAATACTCGCATCAGTTCTACGCAGCATGAATAGGATTCCGGAGATTTAAATAGAAATATAGGAACTTTGATAGCCGCGGTGGTGTAGTGGGTGTAAGCTGGCTGTGGAACAGTGGGTCACGAGTTAACTCCCGGGATGAATGTCGGACAAATAACTTAATTTTATTTATTTATTTTTAAACTTTATATACATTTGTATACAGGCGGACTTTATGCCATAGGCATTCTCTACCAGTCAACCTTGGAAAGTGCAGAGTTGGAATAAAGTGGGTGTTTGAATAATAAAAAAAAATAAAAAAACGGGTATACATTTTTTTAAGGTCTAACAATAAGTTTACAATATCCCTTTTAGTTTCAAGATAATGCAACATACATAAGAGAACTAAATTAGTAAATTGCTAGTAGGCCCAGTACCTTATTAATATATTAGCTATCCCACAAGATACCACTGCTGGGCAAATCCCTTTCCTAAGCCCTTTCATATTTGTCGAGAAAGAACAATTTCCAGCCAAGTCTTGGCGTAATTGTTTATGTCATCTCGCCAACCTGTTTGGTAATTTCAAAGTATTCCCAATTATTTTATCAAAATAGTCCATGACGGAAATTATATCACACAGGAAACGAAATACATGTCACGTCTCAAAAGAAATTCTCTAGTTTTCACGTGTTCAAAATTAAATCTACTCAATAAAATACGCACAAGAAACCATCTAGTTTCAATCTTGATTGGCAGCCTGCCATTTTACGTTGGCGCCATGAAATTTCTCTAAGTGCTGATACATTGATTGTTTTCTTCTAACAATCAGCACGTGCTCAAAAAGCCAGTGATTAATGTATAGATACAGTGTGGAAAACATCGCTCTGAACGTTGCGTATTCTTCAGTGGTACTTAAAATAGTGACGGTTGGGTTAGGACCGATGTACATTCATGCAGAAAACTGCTTGGAGTTTTGATATAATTTTGCGTAAAATAATTGCCTGCCCCTCACATTAGCACACTTATATTAGTATCCTTTCGAATCCTGTCGTCCTGTGTTATCAGGTCGACAAACCCCCTACGATAATTCAAAATAAATAAATAAATACACCCAACAGTCACATACATAGCCCTGATCCCACATTAAGATCAATTAAGTCTTATATCGTGGGTATCAGGAACTACGAGAGACTTTTCGGTCTCACAAACACCCACACTCGAAACAAATACTTGTGAGCCTCACAAACATCTGTCTCGGTGCGGGGATCGAACACGCGGCCTCTCGTATCACAGCCGGCGTCTGTTTGACAGCGCCACGGGGGCCAAAAGGTTTGATGTCAATGATATTGGCATCGATTTTGATAAGAATAATCAATTTCTACCCTGACAAAGACTACAAAACCCCTCGTATCTATAATGTCTCACTGATAGGTACTCAATTTATAAAACACTACACTTATCATCAGGTATGTAGTCAAGATGTACTATATGTTGACTTCTTTCAGTTTTTTTCAGGCTGCATCAACCCATATACGTCCCACTGCAGGGCACGGGCCTCCTCTACACTCGAGAGTACGATTGAAAAGGGTTAGGCTATATAGTCCACCACGCTAGCCTAGTGCGGGTTGGAGACTTTTACATACCATAGAGATTCTTCCGTATCGATTTTCCTTTTTCTATATCTCGAATTTGTAGTGTTACTATAAAATACTCCACCACCAGGTGCACTTTTATCATTTATCGGTAACAAAACATTAACTTCCTTAGTGATATCAACACGTGCTACATATCTCAAAACTGAACATCATTCATATATATGAAATCACATAAAGACATAAACACAGTAGTCATTAGAATAGTATTTGAACTATTTTCCTTCATCGTGTGATTGACGCTTTAATATTACAAACAGACTTATGTATCCTGTATGTTTCCTCCTAAACAATTTGTTTATTATGGGAGTTCCTTCGGTTTGCCTATTTCGTGGAAGGGAGGTGTGTCGCAATAATATAAGCAAAACATCATCAAGTTTTCAGGACAGTGAAATGAAAAATTCTACTTTCAATCCTAAAAGGATGTTCGAAGCTCTTGTAGAATATTATTAAAATAAAGAATAGAATGTTATTTATATCGTAGTCTAAAGATTATGCGGTCATCTCATCCACTGATATAACTCTTGTAAACCAAAAATAAAAGTGGCTCGCAAAGAAAATGGAAAAATAAAAAAAAAATGTTTTAAATATGCACTTCCCCTTTAACAACACAAGAAAATAAAAAGACATAAGTAATCGACAAATATTTTTTTAATACATATTATGTTTGAAAATGGAGAATAAAGAAAAATATTATAATTGGTGATAAAACGTAATTTGTTTTACATAATAAAAACCAACTATTGCCGCTTTGTCTGAGATTCAGCATGTTATTTACTATGTCTATGAGGAAAAAAAAACGCACATTTTCACGACTATTATTATCCCTATAAGAAACAAAACGGATTGATCACCGCAGACGCCAAGAGATAAGTAAATGAGAGATTATACTTTGACAATTTGATGCACAACTTTCCGGTACGAGAAATAAAATGAAGGGGGGGGGGGGGGGAGAATAGATATAGACGTTAACAGAGTTGCTTATAATATACAGTTAAAAAAAATACGTTTGTTAAAATTTAATGAAAAATAATGTTACACATCTGTTTTGAATTAAACAGTTTCGAAATATTTCAAACATGTCATGAAAGATATGCCACGTGAATTTTGACGTCACGGATTTTACAGTGAGTGCGAAAAAAAAGTTCAGATATTTAGTTTTAATTATCCTGTTGATACTAATAACCGCTTTATTTTAAAACCAATTAAAAAAATATATAGTCAATAATGTTTTCTATTAATAATATTTGCAGTGTAATATATAATAATATATAAAAACATACAATCAAACTTTACTGTAATGTGTCAGTCCATAGAATGTTCGTAGCAGAAGTTGTAAGACTATAATTAGATTAACCTCAGAAAATCCTAATTTCCATATATACAAAGGGCACACATTTATAAAGGCAGTTACTTCGAGTTTTTTCATCGAGTGTACATGGCGCATGCGCCGCGACCACTGTTAGCATTCATACAGCGCTCCCGAGTAAATCAGAGCGCACGTGCTTAGTTCAGTGATAATGGACGAGACCCGGAAAACTGAGGAGCCCGTCCCGTTCGAGGAGGCACTAAACAGAACCGGTAATTTATTTCATTATTTTGGGATATTTATGAATTCGCGTCGGATTAGGTTTCAGTTATGTTTTCTGCTTCCTTATGATGTTAATAATGTTTGTTAAAGTCTGATAGAATAGTGATTTTTAATTGAATTAGATCCATTATAGTTTTATATATACATGTGTGTTTTTTCATTGACGGTGTTAAAGTTATCTTAGAATAATCTTTATCAAGTATTAAGAAAGCGTTAGCTCAGTCATGGCCGGACTATCAACGCGGAGTTCATAGATTCCAATCCCAGGCGCATACTACTAATAATTATATTAGAATGTTCGTGTGTATTCACAGATCATTAACACTTATGAAGTGAAGGGAATCTCTGTGAGAAGACTTGCAAACCTGAGAGGTCTCCATTAATATTTAAAATTGTTTTAAGTCTAAAAGCATTAGGCCAGTGAAGTAGATACAATGGTCTACCGATACCGAAAGAGGCCATTGTAAAATTATGAGTCAAATCATCCTGCAATATACCTAAAAAGTCATATTGCTCATGGCAGTGTAAGATAAAAACCGGTAAAATAATTCTTCAGCTAGTCTTGACCTTTACCAGTTTAAGGTAATCAAAACTTTGTTTTCTCTCTTATACAACGATTTCACACTGCGGTTTAAAATGCCAGCTGAAATTCAATGTTATTTAACAGTTTACTCAGAGCTTTTCCCACGCATGTTTTATGAGCGCATATCAGCGAATTCCTCTTTAATACGTATTTTTGTTACTGAAATATACCCACGTAAATATTTATTTTGTTTTATTTATGCATGTGAAAAATAGTGGACTGCCTCGGTGGCGCATTTGTACGATTACAACGCTGACGTCTCGGGTTCGAATACCGGGTCGGGCAAAGTGAAATTGGATTTTTCTATTCATTCTCAGCCCGGAGTTAGTGCCCGATATGGCGATAGGCTCGCCCCCTATCACATCGTGGAACGAAACACACAAGGCTAACCGTGGGTGTCCTCGTGAGTTTATGTATGTTTGTAAAAAATAGCATCTATAGTCTCTCGTCGGTAGATAATCTAAAAAGATTGCAATGAATTGCAATTAGGTGCCTTGCATTGTATTGTATTGTATCAGCCTATATACGTCCTACTACAAGGCAGAGACATTCTCTACAATCTAAAGTATGATTGAAAGGGGTTAGGCCGTATATTCCACCACACAAGATTTGCCCAGGTTGGCGGATTACATACGAAATAAATTTCACAAATCGCCATGGCATTAAGGTTCCTCACGATGTTTTCCTTCGCCGTTATAGTGCGTGGTGATTGACTATCAATACACACATGACTCCGAAAAGTCATGTGTGCCCCAGGGTTTGAACCCGCGACCACCGTGAACATGTAGGTAATCGCGTCTGGTCCGTTACCAGGCACCACGCACCTAGTATTGTGCTACTATTAAATAATCAATCCCAGATAGTTCCACATACCCATAGTGCTCCGCTAGCTTATGACTAAAGCTTTGGCGATAGACCAAAACCTGGATAACCTGGTAGTTATTCTGTTATCACTAGGATTATTGATAGCGTGGATAGTTATACGGTGGTATAAGCTGATGACGCACGCCAGCGGCATCAACACGAGATAATACGTCTCGCATCTGTAACTCAAACGGTTCGAGTATTGGCAAAACCACTACGATTTATCAAAAATAGTTCAAGATCTGCAATAATAATACCGGGTATATCAAGACTGCGACCGAAAACGAAGCCAGGTGGTAGTTTTAGTGTTTACAGACACAATGCAACAAAAAATTTCGCAAAAATAGCGACAGATTTTTTTGCAATTTTTTAAATATCATCTTGTTTGGATGGTAAATACCTAGATTTTGCGATTGCGTCTTTAAAAATAAACAGGTGTACATTATTATTTTAGTAAAAGTATGTATTTATCACCCAGTCGATACGTCGATCAGTAAAAATTTAAAAAAAAAAAATTTTTTTTTGCGAAATTTTAGTTGCATTGTGTCTGAGTCATTAATAATACCATCTGGCTTCGTTTTCGGTCACGGTCGTGATATACACTGTATGTAGTCCGTTATTCACCCCACTACAAGTAGGGGGCTCCACTACAATTGTAAGGGTTTGAACTATGCAGACCTTCTGAAATATGGCGGATTTTACGCATATAGAAATTTTGTTTAGAATCAAAACTATTTACACTTTAAATGACGTCTGATATGAATTTGTGACTGCTCGCGTATAATCGATCTATATCTATACAAATGAGTATAATAAAATTAGAACCGATCTATGTCTGTACATGGAAGATAAATGAGGAAAACTAATATGGGAGTCTGTATTTACGTAATAGAACCCAAAACAATGATTTTTAGAATATTTGCCTGTTTGTCTGTGGACTGTGCGTGATGAACTCAAAAACGGCTTAACAGATTTCGGTGTTTGGTATGGAGGTAACTGACACTGGATTAAAACTTAGGTTACTTTTTATACCGAAAATTGTAGTGTTCCCGTGGGATGAGGAAGGAATTCCGATATATTTGTTACTTTTTTATACCCAAAGAGATGGGATGGGACTGTATTACATGCCGCGAGTGAGAATGAGACGGGACGGGCGGGATATAGCGGGACGGGATGGGAAATTCCAAATAAAGTTAATCATGCGGAATAAGTTTGCGGGCAGAAGCTAGTCAAAAATATATTTATGGGAGGCCACCGCCAAAAATAGTAAGAAAATGATGATGAATGAATGATACGATTTAATGTTTTAAAAACAAACTATTTAATTTTCGCATAGAATTTTAGTAATTTTTGGCAAGACTATGATTTTATTTTGTTAGTCTAAATTCTGTCATTGTTTATTTAGAACTCAAACTTCAAAGATAATTACGGTGTGTCCTCTATAAATATTGGAATATAAATAAAACAACGGAAAAGCCGGTAGCAGTTGATGCTAGTGATCCGAATATATCTGAACCGTTTCATGTTTAGTCTGCAATCAATTTGCCTCGCCCACCGACTCTGTGTTGAAGGAACCGGCCGTAAATCTATTTTATTTATTTTTACATCGGAAATTACCACGACTTTGATGGTCACTGTTGTGCAATCAAAGAAAGGTGGTCACAAATACACATATACACCCAATATTCCTAATAAATTAATAAGTCAATGTTATAGCCTTTACTTATCTGTCGTTGAAAAATCTCTGACCTCTAATATTAAATGTTTTTGGAGTTATATTAATAATAAAAAATCTTTAAAAAATAATGTTCCTTTAAATATGAAATATGGCGAACTTAACGCATCAGACCATGTAGGAATTTGTGAGCTTTTTTCGAGTTATTTTAGTTCAGTATTTGAAAGCGATCGCAACACCATTTATGATCCTCTTCCTATTTGCAATAATAATCAATATAATAACAGCGCACTGCACACCATCACGGTTACTCCTCAAATAATACTGCAAAAAATAAAAAAACTCGACTCGTCTAAAGGGCCCGGGCCAGATGGTTTACCCTCGTTTTTTGTTAAACAGTGTGCCGATGAACTTACTAATCCATTAAATATCATTTTTAATCAGTCTTTGCGACTCGGGGTTTTTCCTTCTTACTGGAAGAAAGCACATGTGGTGCCAATTCTTAAAAGTGGCAATGCGTCTTTTTGTGAAAATTATAGGCCCATAAGCATTCTCTCGTGTTTCGCTAAGTTATTCGAATCCGTTATTTACGATGCCATAATATACTATCATGTAAAGCCACAACTATCCCCTAATCAGCACGGTTTTGTTAAGGATAGATCCACTATTAGCAATCTATTAGAATATAAAAATTACCTATGTAATGCCTTTGCAAGAAATATTCAAGTAGACTCAGTTTATACACATTTCTCCAAGGCTTTCGATAAAGTGAATCATTATATTCTCTGCCTTAAATTGGAGGAATTTGGTATACATGGTTCTCTATTGCGGTGGATTCGATCATATCTCAACATGAGAAGCCAACTAGTTTCACTGAAGGGGGCATTATCATCTCCTGTAATCATCACGTCCGGAGTACCACAAGGGTCTCTCTTAGGTCCCTTATTTTTTATCATCTTCATTAACGACCTCGTTGCACGCTTACGATGCCCTTGTTTGCTGTATGCGGACGACCTAAAAGTATTTAATGGTATATCCAGCATCCGTGATGCTATTACTTTGCAACGTGACCTTGACCTTATCTTTCAGTGGTGTTCGGCAAACCGTATGTTCCTGAATGTCAAAAAATGCTTTTGTATATCATTCACTCGCAAAATAAACAAGGTAACTTTTGATTACAAAATACAAGATCACAGTCTAGAACGCAGAACTGTCGCAAAAGACCTTGGCATTTTATTTGACGACACCCTATCATTTCGAGACCATTATGACTATATTGTTGGTAGGGGTTCTAAAATTCTTGGTTTTATAACTCGAGTAACTAAACCCTTTAAAAATCCCCGCAGTCTTATTTACCTTTTCGAGGCCTTAGTTAGGACCATATTAGAGTACGGCGCTGTGATTTGGTCGCCTTTTTATCAATTACATATTGATCGGGTAGAGCGTGTTCAGCGCAACTGTTTGAAATTGTTATGCTTCCGCCTAAACCTTCACCGTAAATTAAAGTCCTACGAAGATAGATTAAATCATTTCAATATGTTATCATTAGAATCGAGACGAAAAAAAAGCGATTTCGTTTATCTCTTTAAAATAATGCATTCTAGGATTGATTCTTCTTGTTTACTATCTAATTTAAGCATTAACATTAATCTAAGAAGTCGCAAGCACAATACTTTCTCCCTTAGAGTATATCGCAATAATACTTCTTATTATAATCCCATAATACGTATGTGTAGACAGTATAACGAAGTCAGCAAGGAATATCCTAATGTCGACTTATTTAATAATAATATCAACTCTTATAAACGACAAATTCACTATATCCTCAAAGATTCACATCCCATAAACCGCACATAATGATATTGTTTAATTAACGTTGATTGTTACTCTATCTATTACCTTATTTAACTCTGTAGTGTGTAGCTTTACTTGTTAATTACTTTTTGGAACACATGTTTTGGGTTATAATTATTGTCCAATAATATGTATTATATTACGTATGAAGCTTACATGATTGTAACCTGTTTTGTGTTTAATAAAATAAATAAATAAATAAAAATACCGATAGTCGTGACCCTAACAAACACTCAAGGCAAATATTCGTGGGTCGCACAAACATTTATCATGGTCCGGGGATCGAACCCGTGGTTTCTCGTTTCATAACACTTTCAACCCACTGCCACGAAGGCTGTCAAAAGAACAACTCCTTAGGTTCTGTACATAAACATAAAAGTGGAAATGTAAGTACAGATCATTCAAGAAAAGTATCGAAAATTATGTCAAATTGATCGAATATACACAGGCAGGGGTAGGCACAGGTGCAACCAGGATGCCCACGTTTCGCCTTATGTGTTCCGTCCCACGATGTGACAGGAGGAGAACCTAGTATATTCACATTTTCTAAATTAAATGCTAAAACAGAATGCCTCCAAATTATTTAGTTCCTATCTCATGTCTGCGAACTTGTATGGTTAAATATAATTAAATAAGGTTTACAATTCCCTGATAAGAGACCATATCGCGACATAACAGCTATTTTAAAAGTCATATTTGAACAAAAAATAAATACTTTATGGTCGATAGATATATCGCGTTAATTTTTAGATAATGTCTTATTGCCTAAGACAAAAACCAACATGTATTTTTACATAATACACACTATATACTTGTTCTACAGATCAACCAAAAATAGGCGCGCGGCAATATCTGGAACTACAAATAAAATTAAAAAAAAATCTATTCAACGCATTGTTTGAGATATGTTTTCATAATATAAACAACAAGCATTTATACTCGTAATCTTAAATTAACATGTCCAATATAATAAAAGACGAGAAAAGAAAAACTATTCATAAAATTTTGAAAACAGCGCTTTCGGCTACAGAATATCGTAGACGATCTGTGCCTAATTTTATTAAGGGTCGTCGCTTTAATCATTAATTTGTCTATTTGACGAATAACATATTATTGGTATATTTTCAAAATTGGTAAATGTATGTAATGTATGTATGAAAAGAGGAGAGAGAGAAACATTTCACAATATTCTTGGATTAGATCTAGTCGAATTGCAAAAAATCGCTAATTGCAGGCCTCTTTCAGATCGGGTCGCTCTATAAAATAAGACGGCCTATCTTCATGAATGCTCTTCTGTGGCTGAAAAAAATGTTTAAAATTCATCTTTGCTATTTTCTAGTATAATGTGTATTATTTATATTCTATAGTAACTATACTAATACACAGGAAGGTTCTAGTAGTATAAAATACGTCGTCTCATTTTGGTAGAAAACAATCTAACTAGCCCAATTCCATCTAGTTAATAGTTCTTTGATTCTTCAATTTATTGGCCTTCAACGTCTATAAAAACAATTACTGTTGCGCTCTTATTAAAGGAATTGTTCCGGTATTTTTGCTGATAAATGAACATAATATCTTGTATATATATATTTATATACTCCTTCTTTTAAACCCATCCCATGGTTGTCTGTAAGACATTGCTGTAGAGCGATAAGACCTCCATTTGTACATTTTTTTGTTATTGTTTCTGTATTGTGTATTTTTGTTCTTAATTGTGGATACTAAAGATTTAAATAAATAATATCTGTATATTTTAAGATCACTGAGTTTATATGCCTGTCAATGACAATCTGATAAACAAATCTCAATATGATTAGCATTGATTACGTTTCCTTATTGCAGCCCGAATGCTTAAAGCAGCAAACCGGGCTCTGTAGCGTACCTTTGGAGAGGCCTATGTCCAGCAGTGGACTGCGACGAACTGATGATGATGATGATGGTGATTGCAGGTAATGGGCTGTACAACTACCTCCTGGCGATCACCTGCGCGCTGATACTCATGGCAATCGGCATGGACCTGTTCGGATTCAGCCTGGTGGTAGCCGCTGCGTGTGACCTCAACCTCACTGTGAAGCAGACAGGGATACTTACCTCTCTGCCATTCATTGGTGAGTAGAAGTGACATTTCATGAGTATTTTCGGGTTGAAGACAATTAAGATTCACAGACTGTCTAGACTAACTACGTCTTGATTCGAGGCTATGCAACTTTTTAGTTCATTGTGTTTTCACCCACATTGCTACGAAGAGAAGTGGACAAACATATTTTCAACTCCGATTCATTTTAATATAAGAATGATTTATTTCATTGCGTTTAAGATAAGTTAGACAATCCCGGAGAGTCGCTGAGCTTCAATACTCGATGTCATTAAATGACACCCACTGTTGAACCAGCGAAAGAGAGAGAGAGAGAGTACGAGTGAGAGAGTACAGTCTCTGTTACAGCACTATGATCAATAGCTTATTGTAGTGTGCTGATAGCATCATGTATGCACGGCCATGGACCATAGAACACCATGTACTAAAGACATGATAATATGATAAGTATTCGCGTCAATATGAACAAAAATGTTAGCGTTATACCCACTGGATATTGTTTACTGTCACTATTTTCTTATTTATGGTGGTATTTTACTGGTGGCAGGTCTCTCATATATGTATGAGAGGCCGCCTGGGTAGATGCCACCGCAATGTGTATTTCTCCCGCTAAACAGCAGTGTAAATGCATTGTTGTGTTCCGGTTTGAAGGACATTGTAGCCAGAGTAGCTACTGGACATATTGAAACTTAACATCTTATGTCTCAGGATGGCGAGCGCAGTGGAATGCCAAGCATTGCCTTGTAATTCATGGTGTTGTTTGGTTTTGCTACTGTCCATGAGCTGTCGTATCGCTTACCATCAGGGGAATGGCATGCTCGTCTCGCCATTCATTGCAATAAAAAAGAAGTAATTTATATAGAGCTATACTTATTCAGATAGAGTAAATTAGCTTCCAAAACTGTGGGTTCAAAGAGATGATCTGGCTTTATGATTGGTGATGAAAAATTATGATAATTATTATTTTACAGGTTGTTTAAGAACAGATTTCTTCTTAGTAATTGTCTAGTCTTTTCTGTTAATCTGGTTCACATAGTATAAAATATTAATGCACCATAATGTTAGAAATTCTTATCTTTAAACGTCTCAAGATAAAATGAGAAACAACTGATATAATTTGTGTGCAGATGGTTGAATGACTTGACATAATCAAGACTTTCCCTATGTTACGGGAGAAATAGACATGATATAGGTATTTTTAAAAGGCAAAGAAATAAAAGCCATAGGCCAATCTAATATTAAATGATCACCGATGCCTCAAAACAACAACTCTATGGAATCGCAAAGGCTTTGCACGCATCTAATGAATGTAAGTAGAAAAGACAGTATAATTTAGGATTCTGGATCTCTGGTACAAACGACGATGCCCCAATTTCAATTATTTCATTATGACTTGATGGTGTGGATTTTACTTGTGTAATAAAAATTCAATATTTAGATAAAACTAGGAAAGTAAAAGATAGTTTTAATGATATAAAGGATCACAACTCATAAACAGATGAGCTTTATTTTGGTTATGGCATGATATTACCTAGATATCTAGATGAGAACGTAGAAACAAGGTCAAATTAAATTGCTAGATACAGGTAGTTATGAAAATATTTAAAGGACGCCTATTTTAGGCATATTTTCTAAAGCTACAAAAGGTAATACCCAACCCAGAAAAATTACGATCGTTAAAGCGAATAGAAAGAAAGAAAACTCATTTATTAGTCACAAATAAGATGACGCACACACTCGTTTAACATAAATTTATATATATAACTAACAACAAAAAGAAAATAAAAAGGAGTTTGTACGTCGCATAAATGTGACACGTAGGTGACCACTCAGCTTATTGTTGCACTGCGACGCGAGCCACAGCGCAACGCCGCGCTGCTGGTTTGAATGGACGTAACACAATCCTATATAAAGTTATAACTGGATTGCGGCCAAAGTGTCCCGCGATATCGATTGAGGAAAAGCGGACCAAATATTGATAGCCATTACACCCAATGACCAATCTGGGTAACTGACAGACAGGTACATATTTTTCCCCATATTCAATTAGGTGAAATCATTATATGCCAATAATTAGCATTGTAGGTGTTAATACTTTTCATCCATAGAAATAAATTAAAGATTAATAAGTTCGCAAATTTACAGAGCAAAATATGTTTTTTTGGTGTGTCAAAATTAGCCGCCCTTCTTGGTTATCTTTGACACACATAAAACCAACAATGGAAATGTTTGTAGCGTTATAATATTTAATTATAACGCTACTACAGTATTTGGCTTGTATTTTTTATAAACTACGACTATTGACGTGTCAATAAATCCCTAAATTTGATCGATGGTGAATTTATTAAATTTTATGATTATATTAATTCTGTTTTTTCTAGGTATTCTCCTGGTCTCCTACGCATGGGGCTACGTGTCGGACACTCGAGGCAGGAGGTTCGCCTTGGTCATGCCTCTGATGATTTCCTTCACCCTGGCCTGCCTCGGAAGTCTGTCTCCTCACTGGCTGTTCCTAGGCTTGGCAAAATTCATATCAGTATGCTTGTAAGTATATTTTTCTATTGCTATCACTAAGCGATTTAAAGTTGTGTCTCATTGCGACTATCGTCTGCAATTTATTTGTTTTCTTGCCTTGTGCCTTATTCTCTAACGTTTATTTAACCTTGGGTTAATAAAACTATTAAACGTTATATGATATTGGGTTCAATTGGTATGTCGGGAAATACCGAAACTGGAGGTAAAATGAGCTACTTGTTTGGAGAAACGATGTGTCATAAAATATTAATTACCGAAACGCAATATCCTTGTAACATTTATTGGAGAATTAATATTGATCCAAAAGTGTTGTAACGTAATTTTTGGGTTTTGTATTCTATATTGACAATATTTCGAAAATACACTTCGCGAAACCAAAACTGCTCTCCGTTTAATCATAATATCCGACAAGTGTTTTTTCTCAAATCTGTTGTGCAAAATCTCTAAATTTAACGTTAAATCCTATAGTCTTTATGATGAAGTTTCACAACTTATTTTTTTGACTATGTACTGAACCGTCATGTCTCGCCTGCCAAGCTTGACTGTTCCGTCGAGTACCGTCAATATTTTTCTAACATCAAAGCGATGGACATTATTAGCCTATCATTGACCCAATCAAAACTGCGATCAAAACACGCATTCTGCTCTATTATAAGCCAACGTAGGTCAATTGTCAATAAATTTTAATGGAAACTTTAAGTATTGAATCGTTCTACACATGCAAGAAATAAAGGACGCTATTGATATTTATGTGTGTATAGGTATTTTATTATCTAAAGTATTATGTGAAACAAAACTTCATTGAAGTTGCCGACGATTCGAGCCAATTTATTGTATATTACTTACATACTTACATACATAAACTCACGCCTTTATCCCAGAAGGGGTATTCAGAGGCGCCACCAGGACACCCACATTTTGCTTCGTATGTTCCGTCCCATGATGTGATAGGGGGCGAGCCTATCGTCATATCAGACACAAATTTTTATTGAATAGAAAAACCCAATAGTATATAATTTTGAACTATATTAACTGTTTCTGAGCATGTATTTGGAATTGGAATCGGAAGCAATTTTGAATTGTGAAGGAAATAAACAGAGCAGCTATAGTTGGTAGATATGGGTTTTATAATAGTATAAGACACAAGAATCAACAAGGATACGAAATAAGTCTGCGTCGCTATATCAGCATTCGTGATATATTTTATAGAATAGTGTTCCATGCCCTACTGCCCATTAATTGCTTATCATCTGAAACCAATATTTTTGTCTATTATAAAAAATGTGACATTTTGGCCATCGCCTGCTCATCCTATCTGTCTGGCACGAGGTTCGCACACAGCATTATATCAATTGTCTTTCAATTGGTATCACAATTGGTATATTTATTATTTTACGTCAATGCTTTTGCCAAGCGCCATTTTAATTACAGTAAAAGTAAAAATAAATATTGGAATAAATTAGTGGAGACCAATACCCAAAGCCTTAAATTAAATATATATATTTATTATTTAACTTTTAGCATATTTGTAATATTATTAGAGATTAAGAAAATAAAGGCTTTATATTTATTTTATTTACAATATAAAAAAGTAGCTTTAATTTATTTATAATATTTTTGAAAGAGCATGTCTTATTCTATGTACCAGTTGTTAGCCCAAAACATCCCATAATCAGATACACAGATCGAACCAAACCTCGCAGCTTGCAGACTATATTATTGCCAACAGACAAAGGAAGTAACAGCGACTGTTCTATTTATACCCACCCTTAACCTAAATATACAAGGTCAATTGATATGTACGATCAATTACACAGCGCCTTAACTAATACAGTTAATGATTTTGTGTACAATATTGCTATTAAAACCTAGCAGGAGATTATTAGCTTGACTATAACCTAGTTGATAAATTTAGCTGAGTAATAATAGAATTATCTATAGGTGACCTAAACCAATTTGGGGGTATCTGGAGATAATTTCATTCAGTAAACGCGCCGCTTACATAATTGAATCCCAGTGAGGGGTATTATTATAAACAAAACTTAAAATAAGGTGTTTATGGAAAAGATCCGTAGGAACTGCAAATTGAGGGAGTTTTTTAAACTGTAAATTCTAATAACCACTAACTACCTTATTCATAGACAGATTTAAAACTTATTTTAGTTATCGAATGTTTTGTCCCTTTCGAACGACTTTAGAATTCAGGTTGAGCGAAGAAGACAAAACATTCGATAACTAAAACAGATTTTCTATAATGAAGTTAATCCAGTACATTATCGTTTCAATTCATTCAAATAAGTCCTGAGGTAATCACGGTAACTCTCTATCATTGTCAGTCTCTTCATCTTGAATCTGAGGTATATAGTCAGCTGTTTTTTCCAGTTCCTGTGCAGCCAACTCAGCCACTTACACGCTGGTGGGAGAGTCCTGTGTCCAGCGAGTCAGGAGCAAGTATATGCTGCTGATGACTTGTCTTCTGCTGCTGTCACCAGCTATGGGAGCAGGTCAGTGTATCGAGTAGAATAAATTCTGGACTCATTAATTATTTCGTATATTATTAGTGCTTTGGAATGAATATTAGAAATTTCAGTAATAGGTGTGGTCGAATATAAATCACTTCGCAATTGTTTGTAAACACGCAAATTCTTAGTGCCTATAGCTCCATTTACACGGGGAGAGTTTCTCGCCGCGAAGATACGATTATCGTAAGGATATAAAAAAGTTGCATCGTGTAAAAATTTGTCAGAATAATATACTGCAACACTTTCCAACTTGGGGTGATGCCATTATATTTTCTACTAATATACTTCTACTAATTGTAAGCCTAAACGGTTCCAAACATTGACTTATATTCTACCGATAGACGAGACACGTCAAAGAAATAAAGTGCCCCCGTATTTTAAAAGCACACTGCAATATTACATCACTTACCTGGTACTTTATTAAAATATTGTAACTTCAGACGATTTGCTTTCGGTTTGACGGCGAAACATTCATTTATTACTTTTAAACGTATGCGATAAGGCGTACTGCACTGTCACTGTCACGAAGCAAACTGATTCATGTGTGGTGCATGCACCGCAAGTAGGTGGGACACATTTTTTGTACTGAATGTCTTATCTAGTGTAACATTGACATCGATGGTTCCAAATCATATCCTTCAGAGAAGCAGTTTCTATAAAGCATTTCATACTCTTTTTTTACAGTACTGGCATACCCCACGTTGAAGCTGGATTTGGAGGCAAACGTCGAACTACTTGGAATCGTCTACCGACCCTGGAGGCTTCTACTGGTGGTTCTCGGCTTACCTTCAGGATTAGGAGCAATCGCCATTTACTTTTTCTTTGAATCACCCAAATTTCTATTCAATAGTGGAAGAAAAGAAGAAGCTTTGGCGGTACTCAAGAAGATCCATGCTATTAATAATAGAGGTTCTAAGGAGGAATATAAGGTAATTTGGATTAATTTTGATAAAATGATTCTAGAGAAAAGAAAGCTAGAGGACATTTTCAGCAATACAAGTTTTGTGCATGATAATGATGATGCATCGATCAAAAAGTAAAAAAGACTCAAGTAGTTATATAGTATAAAAAGTCTTGACTGTCACAAGATAATTGCTCTGTGATCCATTATACATAAAAATTGTTTTAATGGAGAAATCAAAGCAGCAATTTACTTATAGATCCATATATGTGGATTAAACAAACGAACTAGATATCAATTTAAATATGATCTAAGATAATTAAGCTTTCATGAATGCTTTTCCAGGTCCAATCGCTAATACTAGAAGACGCAACATCCAAGAAGCAGATGTCAGTATTCCGCACGATAGTGGAGCAGAGCGCTCCGTTGTTCCGACCGCCGTACCTGCGGCGCAGCCTGCAGCTCTACTACATCGTCGCCGTGGTGTACATCACGTGAGAAGGTTTTATGTGCTTATATTTAAATGATAATATCAGTGGTATTCACTAAAATACTTTAATAGTCTTTTACAATAGTTTTTCAACCGCCAAATAAGTATAATGCGGTGATATACCACTTAGAAACGAGTTGCAGTAATTAAAAAATAAACGATAGTATTAGAAACAACTCTGCATGAATTGTTCTTTATTGCCTTTTCTCTTAAATCTGAGTATAACTTTTGACTAAACCTGAACCCTCAAAGGGACGGATCATCATGAGACATTATAGTGCGAAAAAACGCTTTTGCTATGATGTTAGCTTCATATAATATGAGAGAGATAAAGTTTCTTGTACCAAATAACCCAAATCTTGTCTTAACAAATCATTAACGGTTGAAAAATAAGTAGGAAACTACTTAACTCCGCATTTAATTACTAACAAACTATTTTATTTTAAGTTACACCTGGTTCAGCATCACAGAATGCGACACTATTGAATTAATTTAATTATTCAATGATTACAGGAACAACAGCTTTCTGATGTGGCTGCCTAAGATACTGAACCTCGTAAGAATATCAATGGAAGCCGAAGGCGGTGGCCACGGAAACATCTGCAACTTGATAACCGCGAAACATACCGTTGCACCAGTTTCTAACTCAACTGATGTAAGTGTGACTTTTATTATATGTTTTCAAACAAAAACATCGGGATCTTTGTTCGCAACTTTAACATATATTGGCCCTTATAAATTGGATTCCTCATTAAAGAACCTTTCAAAATTGTAATTTGAAGAGAAGTCTTTTTCTAATATCTGATAAAAACGTCCCAAATTTATTAGGCAAAAATATGCTTGGTCAATAACCATGTAGAGGCGAAACATTTGCAATTCCTCTATAATTAGATATGTTTTTGATACAAAAGTTACTGTTGAAAAAACAACAAGCCATCAGAAACCTAGAAGAAACGCTTGAGTTTTCCTGGACTTATCCTTAGGCTTTTCTTGCAGGAAGCTACCTAATAATAACCATACCCAGTCAAACCCTTCTATAAAAAATATCTTTGTTAGTAAAACTGTTATTTCAGACAACACACGTCTGCCGAGGAACAATAGAAGACAACGTGATATTCACGCTCATCATATCCCAGTGCATCTTCTCGGCGCTGAACTTCGTGATATCCCACCTGCCGAACCGACGGAAGGTGATGCTCCTCACCATCCTATCAGCATCGTCTCTGGGCGGGGTCATGCTGAACCTCACTCCTGAACCGATATCCAGTGTGATCTTCTTTGTGGTCTTCACCAGCACATGCCTGGCGATGGGCATCATGGCTTCGTATTTTGTGGATCTGTACCCTACGTCTTATAGGTGAGTTAGTGGTAAATAGTGTTAAGGGGATAAAATCAATGAGTTAAGACTTAAATTAATAAGGGGTGTATTGATAGTCAATCACCACGCACTTTAACGGTGAAGGAAAACGTCGTGAGGAAACCTGCATGCCGTAGCGATTCAAAAAAACAGAAATTCTACGGTATGTAAGTCCGCCAACCCGCACTAGGCCAGCGTGGTGGACTATATGGCCAAACCGCTCTCAATCGATTCTCTCGATTGTAGAGTAGGCCCGTGCCCTGCAGTGGGACGTATATGGGCTGATATGGATAGATATAGAAGGGTTAAATATTGTTTGTATCAACGGTCCTATGGTCTTTCGTGGTTTATAATTTATACAGGTGGAATGAGTTATTTTGTGGGATTTAGAATTTCCCTAAAAAATATACTGTTCGCATAACCAGCCCTGCATTATGCCTCGTGCATGTGCTATCGTGCGTAAAGCAGCAGACCGGGCTCTGTGGCGTACCTTGTGAGAGGCCTATGTCCAGCAGTGGACTGCAACGGGCTGATGATGATGATGTGCTATCTCAAGAGGAAAGTGATAAACAAAGCTACAAATTTAAGTATGATCATCACAATGATCAGGCTGTGGCTGGAAATATCAAAAAGTGACCCAAATAAAATCAATGTAGTGGAATGCAGTCCAAATCTTTCATTATAAAAGCTAAGTAATTTAAGACAAATCTACAAGTTTATAAACAAATCTAACTACTTTTCAGGGGTATGGCGACATGCCTGAGCATAATGGTGGGAAGGAGCTTTGCGTTTGTAGGCATCAACGTGGTGGGCAGCACGCTGTTCAATTACTGCCAGAGCACGTTCTACGTATGGGCGTTATTAGTGTTTAGTAAGTGTTACCTATTTCTTACACTGTTCCTTAAATATGAGAAGAGAAGCTGCGTACTAAACGCAGCTTCACATCCTGAATCCTCATTCAGGATGACAAGCTAATATCCTAATTTTTAATTTATCGACCGATCCCTCGATCGGTCATAGGTTTTATTTACATACATACTCTCACGCCTTTATCCAAGAAGGGGTAGTTAGAGGACACCCACATTTCGACTCGTAATTTCCGTCCCATGATTTGATAGGGGGAGAGCATATCGCCATTTCGGGCACAAATTTCTGACTCCGGGCTGATAAAATGAATAGAAAAACCCAATATCACTTTGCCCGACCCGCGATTGAACCCAAGACCTCAGCTTTGTAGTCGTACCGTAATACAACTACGCCACCGAGGCAGTCGGTTTTATATATCCTCGTTTTTCATAATCAAATCGTTTATTAAAAGACTGATCTTGATCTGATGAGATTTGGTGTTATAGCATTATAACTATTCTGCATATTATTTAATATTTTATTGTAGTGGCACTTCTTCACAATGGAAAGATATTTAATTATTGTTATCTGTTTTCAGGTAGCGTAGTTGCTGCCTGGTACCTGCCACCGGACAAGCCGCCACAGACCAAAACCAACGGCGTGTGAAACTTCTTTCCTATATAAAATATCTGTGATTCTTACCTTTAAGACATACGCGTATTAGTTTAGTAAATAGTGTATTATATAGTATAGATTTATTTTCGCTTAAAATTCTATTTAAATGAATTGTTTTTCATATGTGCGTTCACACTGTATCTCGAAGCAATGCAGTAGTTCGGTGATGTACGCGATATTCATTTGTTAAAGGCAGGCGTCCACATATTCGTATCGGATGTAACGGACGGATCGCATTAACAGATTATTTTTTACAATGCGTCCACTGTATCAGCAGCGGATTTGCTGGTATTACAACTCAATGGTGTGAACAATCCGTTTGATGAGATGCGTCTCATGCGTACGGTGCAGATATGTGGACGCCTGCCTTAAATCCACAACTGATTTCTGTATAGGGTCTCCGATCACTATAACGTAACATAACCCTATCGTGTATTGAGCGTATCAGACAAAACACGTTGTATGAAGTATGGCAATAGAACGTACACATTTCGTACGTAAACAATCTCGGCGAACTATAGCTAGTGCTAGTGCCATTTCTGCCTATCCTTCCATGAATATAAGCATGAACATAAGGTGAAGACGCTACCAAAAATAAATGAATATAGAGTATTAAGTTTATTATTTTTAAAATATTTGTACCAAGTCTAAAAATATTTTTATTTTAATGTAAAAATGTGTCTCTATTTGTCTGATGATGGGTCAGAATCGTTTTTATAAACACGCTGAATTGACGACGTAATATTCTTAGTGAGGGGTATCTAACTGCGGGTAGTTATATAATCAGGGCTAGACATCGGTATGTGGGTAGAATTCTCTCACCACAGTAACTTCCTCCATCCTTTGTCGCCCTAGTACTTTTTGTGCTTTGAGAAATATGTTGCATATTGATGACATAGGTTTAACGAAAACCTCCTTCCTTTTTCTGTCGCCCTAGTACTTTTTGTGCTCTGAGAAATGTGTTGCATATTGATGACATAGGTTTAACGAAAACCTCCTTCCTTTTTCTGTTGCCCTAGTACTTTTTGTGCTCTGAGAAATATGTCGCATATTGATGACATAGGCTTAACGAAAACCTCCTTCCTTTTCCTGTCGCCCTAGTACTTTTTGTGCTCTGAGAAATATGTTGCATATTGATGACATAGGTTTAACGAAAACCTCCTTCCTTTTCCTGTCGCCCTAGTACTTTTTGTGCTCTGAGAAATATGTTGCATATTGATGACATAGGTTTAACGAAAACCTCCTTCCTTTTCCTGTCGCCCTAGTACTTTTTGTGCTCTGAGAAATATGTTGCATATTGATGACATAGGTTTAACGAAAACCTCCTTCCTTTTTCTGTCGCCCTAGTACTTTTTGTGCTCTGAGAAATATGTTGCATATTGATGACATATGTTTAACGAAAACCTTCCTTTTTCTGTCGCCCTAGTACTTTTTGTGCTCTGAGAAATATGTTGCATATTGATGACATAGGTTTAACGAAAACCTCCTTCCTTTTTCTGTCGCCCTAGTACTTTTTGTGCTCTGAGAAATATGTCGCATATTGATGACATAGGCTTAACGAAAACCTCCTTCCTTTTCCTGTCGCCCTAGTACTTTTTGTGCTCTGAGAAATATGTTGCATATTGATGACATAGGTTTAACGAAAACCTCCTTCCTTTTCCTGTCGCCCTAGTACTTTTTGTGCTCTGAGAAATATGTTGCATATTGATGACATATGTTTAACGAAAACCTTCCTTTTTCTGTCGCCCTAGTACTTTTTGTGCTCTGAGAAATATGTTGCATATTGATGACATAGGTTTAACGAAAACCTCCTTCCTTTTTCTGTCGCCCTAGTACTTTTTGTGCTCTGAGAAATATGTCGCATTTTGATGACATAGGCTTAACGAAAACCTCCTTCCTTTTCCTGTCGCCCTAGTACTTTTTGTGCTCTGAGAAATATGTTGCATATTGATGACATAGGTTTAACGAAAACCTCCTTCCTTTTCCTGTCGCCCTAGTACTTTTTGTGCTCTGAGAAATATGTTGCATATTGATGACATAGGTTTAACGAAAACCTCCTTCCTTTTCCTGTCGCCCTAGTACTTTTTGTGCTCTGAGAAATGTGTTGCATATTGATGACATAGGTTTAACGAAAACCTCCTTCCTTTTTCTGTTGCCCTAGTACTTTTTGTGCTCTGAGAAATATGTCGCATATTGATGACATAGGCTTAACGAAAACCTCCTTCCTTTTCCTGTCGCCCTAGTACTTTTTGTGCTCTGAGAAATATGTTGCATATTGATGACATATGTTTAACGAAAACCTTCCTTTTTCTGTCGCCCTAGTACTTTTTGTGCTCTGAGAAATATGTTGCATATTGATGACATAGGTTTAACGAAAACCTCCTTCCTTTTTCTGTCGCCCTAGTACTTTTTGTGCTCTGAGAAATATGTTGCATATTGATGACATATGTTTAACGAAAACCTCCTTCCTTTTCCTGTCGCCCTAGTACTTTTTGTGCTCTGAGAAATACGTTGCATATTGATGACATAGGCTTAACGAAAACCTCCTTCCTTTTTCTGTCGCCCTAGTACTTTTTGTGCTCTGAGAAATATGTTGCATATTGATGACATAGGTTTAACGAAAACCTCCTTCCTTTTTCTGTCGCCCTAGTACTTTTTGTGCTCTGAGAAATATGTTGCTTAATGATGGCATTAATTTAACGAAAACTTCCATCATTTCTGTTACCTCATTGGTTACCCTAGTAATTTTTTGGTGTCGCTTTTCCGTCATCGAATTTTCAAATAACGACGGTGCTAAAGAAGTTTCGATTCAATAAAATAATTGAAAACAAAATTAAGTTTGTTAATTTCTAAAAATAAATAAACATTATCGGGTGCAATTTTTGGGAATGTAGTATAAAACTAAATAAAACGATTATCTTTATATAAATAGAAGATTTATTTTTGTATATAAATAATTGTTATTTTTTATACGTTTATATAAAATGTAACATGTTTTGGATCACAGATCTGAAATGCATGGAATGCTTTAGGTAAAATATTCTTATGTAATGTTTTTTCGTTTCTTATATTTTTAATAAATTTTATTTTTTGATTAGAGTATTTTATTGAGGAACACTATGAACGTCATTTTAAAACATAATTGTGGATATGGCTTGTTCAGAAAAAATAAATAGTCAATTTAGTGCTTTCCTAAAGCTAATAAAAACGTAACCATCGATTGATATTCAAATCCATGAGTCGATAAAAGTTTGTTGTCATCTATTTGATATGATTGATTCTGTACAATTAGTTATAAATAAAAATTTCTATCCTAAATTCTACACTTAAATTAAAATGGCTCCATTTTTCATTTCCTAAACTAACCTCTCAAGTTTTTAGTCTTAGACATTAAATAATATAGCACAATGCTTATCTTGCTTGAATAGTTGCTTTATTCCACAAGGAATATACAGAGCTAAAGGATATATTAAAGATAAATAGTTCTCAAACATAGAAACCTAACCAAAATTGCATGTCATAGTGAATTGGTTACTACTTAATCTGTATTTTAAACCGAACGGTAAGATAATCTATATCGTGCAATATTATTTATAGTCAAAATAAAGGGTCATCGAAAAATCCAGGAATAGCAGCAGCTTTCCGGGCATCAGTCTATTAGAATATTTTTATTCGCCCGGATAACACCCACCATAGTATAAAACCTTCGTAATGGCCCATATAAGTGTTTCTGGGAAACTAGAGAGACATATAGACTACAGTGGGAACTGGGAAGTAGTCAAAATAACAATTTTATTCGTCGTAGTCACTGAGTCAAGCTAGTAAAAAAACATATCCTACATCCTATCCTATATCAGCCCATATACGTCCCACTGCAGGGCACGGGCCTACTCTACCATCGAGAGAATCGATTGAGAGTGGTTAGGCCATATAGTCCACCACGCTGGCCTAGTGCGGGTTGGCGGACTTACATACCGTAGAAATTCTTTAAAATCGCTACGGTATGCAGGTTTCCTCACATATATAATGCTGTTATTCCAAAATGATTATTTCGACAACCCTGCACAATATTACTAGACAAACTCAACTTAGACAAAAGTGGTACAAAGCAACACCTGTTTAAAACCTGGTTCCAAACACTTTCTTAAACCATTATCCAATGAATTGATTATTTGATAATCATACTTCACAACTACACAAAAGCTTGCCAAATCCGAATGGTTTCGGAATATTCGATTATGTTTACCCACACTGACCTTCTCAATATAGCCGTATAAAGTGCATATTACAAAATTAAAGCTAATTTTTAGTATTAGTCTACATGTACGTCGATATGTATCTGTCTAAGCCAAAATTCTTTTCCGTGGAATTTTCTTGGTCCGTTTCTTCTTTGTGACCTGGTTCTTTGTTATCTTCTAGCTTTATCACAATGATGCCTCCGACGGACACTGGAAAAAGAATTAACTTATAATATTATAAATAGTAATCATGATGTTGTATTTTGTTTCAATTTTCTGATTGTGGGTGGTTGTTTAAAATGATCGGATAAAAACTGATTTGATTTCCCGAGGTATTTTTCTTAAACGTGTGGTCAGAATTTACAAAGATTCTAACATTTATTTTTCAGTACTATGATCATGCCATAATATAAGACCACAAAAATCAGTGAATGGAATTTAGAGTTAGAAGGAGTAAGTGCTTAACCGATAGATGCAATACAGACCTTAATTAAATTAGGTATTACATTCGCAGATTTTATGTCGAAATAGATATTTCTGTACTCACGTGCGAGTAACGCTGCTACAGCAATGAAAGGCGCTGGACACGAAAAATCCAGCAGCACTCCCACTGCTAAGTTAGATGCCACACCACCAGCCCTGCCCCACCACGCGCCCCAGCACACTCCAAGACCACTGAAAACAATAACATTAACCGAATGACTACTCCGATCCTCTTAAATACTCTACTGGTGGTAGGTCTCTCATATGTGAGAGGCCGCCTGGTTAGGTACCACCGCAATGTCTATTTCTCCCGCCAAACAGCAGTGTAAATGCGCTGTTGTGTTCCGGTTTGAAGGACATTGTAGCCAGAGTAACTACTGGACATATTGAGACTTAACATCCCTTGTCTCAGGATGGCGAGCGCAGTGGAATTCCAAGCATTGCCTTGTAATTCATGGTGTTGTTTGGTTTTGCTACAGTCCATGAGCGGTCGTATCGCTTACCATCAGGCGAATGGCATGCTCGTCTCGCCATTCATTGCAATAAAAAAAAAATGGCATCCACAGACATGCAGCAAAAAGAAAGACATGTAGGGGTACGTAAATTAGCTCTGTATGTTATCACTCTTCTAGTAAGTGAGGCACTCTATAGTCAAATGGCCTTTTAGAGATTAATTAAATCAGAAATTTCCACGCAATTAAGGATAGACTAACGTCTTAATTCCCACACAACTGCGTCTCAACCATGGCTCGTTTATTAATAAATTGTCTACACCAGGTACAGTAGCCTGCTCTACCAGAACCAACGCTTGATAATTTTTATTACAGAAAATCTTCACCAAATAACACCGCAGTCCAGAAAATACAAATATACCTCAATTTAGCCGGCAGCGCATGCAACAAAAGCCTAATTAGCAGCACATTTCCGTTCAGCGATGCTGCGTTCAGCGCTGCAGCAGCTGCTACTGCCATCATGTTGGAATTGGAGCATGCACAGGCACTAGCCGCGAGACATGCGCAGGCGAGCGCACAGGCACCTGCGCAGCCTGCTGCTGACCACTTCACACCACGAGCACCTCCCCTGGCGCAGAGAATGGCGCAGGCGGCGTTGCCAAGAACACAGCAGACGCCAACTATAAGGCCTGATGTGAAAACCTGAGAACACAAAATTCATATGTATTAAAGTGCATAATATGGCGCAATTTGGAGGAGGCCTATGAAGTATGTAAAACTGCATAGGCTGATGATGATGATGATCATGATGATGAAAGTACATATGTATGTCGGAACCCCAAAATCTTCCATAATTTTCCTGTGCTGGCCTTTTCTTTATGCTTTTTTTTTCTCTCAAATGCCAGGAGAGAGTTATGGTTTCTGAAGTAATTTCGATGGAACCTTTTCAACACGTTCTTTCGAAAATTCTTAGAAAATAGGATGAAAAATCAGTTAAAGTGACCTAATCTACTATTGCGCCAACCGATAAACACAACCATTTATTCTCACTCTATATAAATTGTTCTGCACTTCCATCAGGGGCAATGTGTTCTACGAATATATAGATAACTTCGAAATTTACAGTATTATTTATCACTTACCTCTGTATCCATAGTATCATCACAAGTTTCTTCTCTCCAGTCATGTGCAAAATCGCTATCATTGAACCCAAGGATGGGTTCAGGCTTAGCATAACTATCATAGAGTTTAGCTAGTTCTTTCCACGCGACATGAGTTGTGTTTAAGCCTGTGGCATTCGCTGTTCTATTGGCAGCGGCTAGCTTGCATTCTCTGCCTTGCATACGTAGAAGGAGTTCCGGTATCCACATGTTCAGACCAAAGCCACTGAAAATCAGAAATTCTACAGTATACATAACAAATATCAAAATAACAGAAATACTACTCAATCAATCATGGAGGATCTCAAACTTTAGAAATGGTTCCTATTTTCTCGATTTTGGAAAAAAAATGCATATCTATGACGAAATTGAAGGGATTTTAAGAAAATAAAAACATTTTAGAAAATTTTTATACTCACGCAGACATATTAGCGAAGAACACGAAGAGGATAAGAGATGATTTCATGATGTAACTCTTGGAGATGAACACTTTCAAGTCTTTCAGCACGCTCATGAACAAATCCTTGGTTCTGTTCTCGTCGCCGTTGAGAGTTTTAGCTACGAATATATTGTCGGGGATCAGCTTCTTTATCTATAAATATTGAAATGCTCTTATTAGTTGTTGTTCGCCATATCTAGCCAGCTTAAAAAGGAATTATATTCTGCTCTGTTTTAGAAAATTATTGGTATAGTAACGCTGAAATATTGTCCCAATGTTAACTTTTTAATATAGTTATCCACGCCGTCTTTTGCATTGTTGGCGAAATTTAATCAAAAGAAATTCGTACACTACATCACATTTTGAAGCATAACAAGTCCGAAGCTACGCATAGGCCACAGTGATTTTGGAGGCGACTTCCTGCAACCTATATTACGAGCATCTGATGAAACTGTGTCTGTCGGCACGTGGCCTCTATTTAAGAATCTTATAATTAAATCATCGGTACTAATAAGAGTGCTGGTGTGTATACAGGGTATATCAAGACCGCGACCGAAAACGAAGCTAGGTGGTAGTATTAGTGACTTCAGACACAATGCAAGTAAAAATTTTGCAAAAAAAACCGACAACTTTTTTTTTTGAAATTTTTACTTATCGTCGTATTTGGGTGATATAACATAGTTTTCCTAATATAAAGATGTACACCTCTTTATTTTTAAACACGCAACGGTACGTAAGGGTTTAAATTAGTATTTTTGCAATAACTAGGTAATTACCACCCAAACACGACGATTTTTAAAAAAATTCTAAGAAAATATCTGTCACTGTTTCGGCGAAATTTTTATTCGCATCGTATTTGTAACCACTAAAACTACCACCCGGCTTCGTTTTCGGTCGCAGTCTTGATATATAAGAAATACCTTAAAAATAGCATCTTTTCCGTAATTCGTTTTATGAATGTATTCCATCAGCTTCAACGCCCTGTCTCCCCTGTTTGTGTCTAGGAGGAGTCTTGGACTCTCCGGCAGGTACAGCACCCAGATACCAGCCACAAATCCTGGAAGACTGCCCAGCGCCAGGTACAGTCTCCAGGAAGATATGGGCAGCATGGTGTGGTAGTCGGGAATCTTGAATGGTATCACCAGCCAGGCTAGAGCTGAAAATCAGAATAAAATTATCAATTGTGAGGAAATTCGCATAATGGTTTCTTAGATTTACGCGAATGTTACACATTGAAATAAAACTACCAATTTTTTACGAATTTTATCGCGATTTGGTTTAATTTTGACATTTTTTAACTACGTTTCGATTGCTTTACAGCTTTCGGGGTCACGGGGCGGACCAAACTTAAACCGAAATTATTTTAGCGGCTAAGCGGCGGGAAATTAAACCAAATCGCGATAAAAACCGTAAAAATAGTTTTATTTCAATATGATTCTTTTATATGATCAGGAGCCTTTAAATTGTCATGGAAAGTTTTATATACCTACCTACCTACTAAGTATCGAGATAAAGACTATTTTGAATTAATGTGCTCGTATCACAGTCATCTAAAATTTATTTTACATACATACAAACATAAACTCACGCCTTTATCCCCGAAGGGGTAGGCAGAGGCGCCACCAGGACACCCACATTTCGCCTTGTATGTTCCGTCCCACGATGTGATAGGGGGCGAGCCTATCGCCATTATTAAATTGATTCTGCTTGTATGAAAATTATAAGTTCCATAAATGCGATACGAGCTTCACGTCTCCAAATCTAATATTTTTTAAGAAATCCTTATTACTAGGTTCCACTTGTGTTTTATCTCAGTTAATCAAAATGAACAGATTGGAGGACCTTTGGAAATCAGCCATGAGAAAATTTCTCCGCGTTCATTTGAATCGTAGCCAACTACATTTGCTATTCGAATGTACTTTTTTGAGCTAACCAACCTAGTGTGTCTAACAGGATTATCAGCCTAATAACGGTAACATATAAATAACAGTAAGGGCCAATTGCACAAACTAACTTTGCGAATAACTTTGACTTTGAAATGTCAATCCCATACATTCTATATCAGCCCATATACGTCCCACTGCAGGGCACGGGCCTACTCTACAATCGAGAGAATCGATTGAGAGTGGTTAGGCCATATAGTTCACCACGCTGGCCTAGTGCGGGTTGGCGGACTTACATACCGTAGAAATTCTTTTAAATCGCTACGGTATGCAGGTTTCCTCATGATGTTTTCCTTCACCGTTAAAGTGCGTGGTGATTGACTATCAATACTCCCAATATATCCCATACATTAGCAATATCAAATACGTCACAAATGTGTGGCGATAATATTGTTAAAGTCAAAGTTAATTTGTGCAACTGGGCCTTAGTCTAGCGCTGTTTTCGAGATGTCGGCTATGAAACGAAGTGTTGCGGGATCAATCCTGGGCATTACATTTTTTGTGTGATCCCTTTTTTCGACACTGATGTATTAAGTTTGACAGCCTCCGTGGCGCAGTTGGTTAGACGCCGGCTGAGAAACAGAGGCCACGGGTTCGATCCCCGCACCGAGACAAATATTTGTGAGGCCCACAAGTATTTGTCTCGGGTCTGGGTGTCTGTGAGACCAAAAAGTCTCGCGTAGCTTCTGATACCCACGACACAAGACTTAATTGATCTTAGTGTGGGGTCAGCACTATGTTTGTGACTGTTGAGTGTATTTATTTTATTATTTTTATTTTATTAAGTATACTAGTCTTTGGAATTGGAAATACAAACTGACAGTATTTTTTTGTCTAAAGGAAAGCTGTTGAGATACCCTTAAGGAACAAAAGTCAAATTAACCTCTACCTATGCGTAGCGATACATTAAACAAATCAATATATGGATTTTTAATACCCTAGTAATTAGACTGTGGCCTCAGTGTCACAGTTAAAAGCTAGAACTAAACAAACAGCCGTTGTGTATTTACGAGCTGTACCACTGACCGCTAATTTGCAACTGCAGGGTACAGTTAGTAGTTATGGACCTCTGTCTGCGTCCCGTTAGTAAGCTTGAACCTAGCTGACACCGAAAACTTGGAAAAGATGTACCATGGAACTATGTGAGAAAATTAAAAAATATTACAGCTTTTTTTCAGAGTTATAAATAAATAATAAATAAATACACCCAACAGTCACATACACAGTCCTGACCCCACATTAAGATCAATTAATTCTTGTGTCGCAGGTATTAGAACTACGAGAGACTTTTCGGTCTCACAAACACCCAGACCCGAAAGAAATATTTGTGGGTCGCACATTTCTCTTGGTCCGGTGATCGAACCCGCGGCCTCTCGTTTCACAGCGTCTAACCAACTGCGCCACGGACGCTGTCCTGTTATGTATGTATTATTAGTCAATCACCACGCACTATTACGGTGAAGAAAAACATCGTGAAGAAACCTGCATACCGTGGCGATTTTAAAGAATTTCTACGGTATGTATAGTCGGTATGTATATGGCCTAACCCCTCTCAATGGTACTTTCGATGGTAGAGGAGGCCCGTGCCCTGCAGTGGGACGTATATGGGCTGATACAGATACAGCTTATTTAAATGTATATTTAACTAGAGCTTTTTATTGCTTTTCATAGTCTTGAAAATCGTAGGGTAAAAGGTACATCTCTCTCCCTTATAAGTATTTCTATCTAAAGTGTCTTGAAGCCAATTCTTTTAAAAGGTATCTAGGTCGTCTCGCTAAAGACAGCTGACACTTATGCAGACTTCGTGCAACATATTTTTCTAATATAATTTCAATGTATACTTGATTTAACTTATAATTTCACGAGTAGCAGCGTGCCTTCAAACAACCCTTTTGGCAGTTGGCCTTATATCATTTCAGCCTCCTATTTTATCGCATAGAAAGCAGTTAATTACTTTCACCCATTCACATTTATAGGCCCAGATAATATTAAGCATTTTATCACCAAAAAAAATTGTCTCGTTGCAACATCTAATCTTATTAAACATGTATGTAAGTATGTATGTTTGTAGCCATCAATTTAGATTCAACAATTCACCTGTTAACAACAAAAATGCACCAAGCGTGAACAGAAATTAACATGTATGCAAAAATATGTGTAACTTTCCAAAATCTCATTGCATATGCCGGGCTTCGAACCTACAACTCTGCGCTCTGATGTCTTATTCATTAAGCGATCGCGCTCTCTAATGAATTCGCGTATCTGCTTCTTTATCTTGATCCACCTGTGACTGAATGTCTGTCAGGAACAAATAAATATATCCGACAGTCACATAGTCTTCTGGCTGCCACACACGTAACGACATAACTGTGCAAGTCTTAGTTTGCACCAGTTTACTGGGACGTGTTTGGGCAAATAACTGCGCAAACTTCGTTCTAATTTTCGATTCGAGAGTGGTGCAAACTCGCGTTTGCGCAAACCCAATTGAACGTGTATGGATCATTAAAGTCTTAGGACGTATCAGAAACTACGAGAGACTTTCGGCGTAACACTACCCAGACACGTGTTCATGCAGGGATCGAACCCCCACTCTTAGTATATTGTAATTCAAAAGTAATTAATAAGATTAATTATTTTATTAGAACATGCTATCTCGTATTTTTAGACACTTGATACTAATTTTATGCATTTTGGAGATAAATTGGGCTTATGAAAATATAATTCAACTTTGTCTGACGGTAACCATAGCGCTACCTATTCTTCATCACTTTATGATGTCCCAATTTAGATATCGAACCCAGATCCATACAGTAACAAACCATCTACACGCACCACACCAACAAGATCAAGCAGCTATAACTCTATTTTAATCTAAGTCAATATTCACAGACTGTCGTTAGTAACACATGTCGCAAAACTAAAACAACGTGTGAATACAAATTAGAAATTTAAGTGGAGAGCAATTCGCACCAATTTGCAGTCTATAGTTTCTTGAATACATACAAGTACGGCATAATGACTCATACTCGAGAATAATGTAAATTAAATATGGGCAACATTAGCTGCATAGTTAATTCTAAATACGTTCTATATCGAAACCTATACAGAACTCTTTTTTTCCCGACTGTGAGATTTTCGGAACAAATATTCATAAATATCAAAACCAATCAGAACTCTCAGGTTTATAAGGTGCCTCGCAATGTTTTCCTTAGGCGTTAAAGTGATCTATAACTATATAAGCGGTGAAGATCACCCAAAATGAAGGAATGTGAATACTGTCAGCTGCTGGTCTTACGTTCTCAATTATAGTAGTAAATATCTCACCTGGCAATATCACCCAAGCAGCCACGAAGCTCATGCCAACTATGCTGAGGTAAAACTGCCGTTTCCTCTCCCCCACCAGGTCAGATAGATAGGAAAATACTAAAGTTGCTGGTCCACCTGCAATTATTAAATGTGAAAATAACTACAGAGGATGGATGAAAGGAGAATAACTAAGCAAATATACAAGGCTAGTGTGAATAGGAGTGTCGGTAGGGGTCGACCTCATCGAACCTACACCTTCCAAATCCCAAATCGGTGATACCCTCAAGAAGTGTCAGGTCAAAAGTACCCTGAACCGACGAGAATGCATGAAGAGATATCAAGTATAACTTCAAGATATGAGCACAAAAGACATCCACAGAAATTAGAATGTTTCGAAGTTAACCAGGAAAAGCATACATCGCCGGCGATAATCACTTGTAATGAGTCAGTGTTGAAGTCTAAGATGCTATGTTTAATAAAATGTTCTTACCAATAACAAATCCGTTGATGGTCCTAGCTGCTAACAGAAGCCTGTAGTCCGTTACAGTACTCTGGGCCAGAGTGATGGCGGCGTCTAGAAGCAGGGTCAAACTAAGGGTGTTCTTCCTGCCGTACACATCCCCCACTATCCCCCAGAAGAAGGCACTGGCTACACCACCTAAGAACAAAAAAATTGTAAGTAATATTGCCATCGGAATACTGTATACTGTATCAAGCCGTATACGTCCCACTGCAGGGCACGGGACTCCTCAATATTTGATAGTACGATTGAGAGGGGTTAGGCCATATAGTCCAACCACTAGCCTAGTGCGGGTTGGCTGACTTTACATATCACAGAAATTATTGCAAATCGCTATAGTATGCAGGTTTCCTCACGATGTTTTCCTTCACCGATATAGTGCGTAGTGATTGACTATTAATACACACATAACTACGAAAAGTCAGAGGTGTGCTCTGGGATTTGAGCCAGGGACCACCGTGAACATGTTCGCGTTCGCGTCTGGTCCGTTTACCAACAGGCCACCACGCACTTCAGCGCCAGCGGAATGCTAAGGTTAAAACATCCAACGTGGTAGGTTGAAAGATCTACTTCCGGAAGGGTTGTTTGAATTTCACCTCAATGGTCACGTTTCAATGAGTATAGACAACGAGCTGTGAGATCTTAGGTTTAAAATTCCAGGTAAGGCAGTCTCAATGAGAATACACAACGAACTGTGAGACCGGAGACCTTTGCAAATTCCAGGTTAGGCATTTCACGTTGTGCTAGTTTTTCAGTATAAACATCTTATGGCTTACCAGGGATTGAAATTTGTACCTAGTTTGGCGAAAGACCCTATCATAGTTGGTATCAAAATAATTTCAGAGATATTTGAGTAGCACTAGCGATGCATCTGCCTAGCCCTTCGGGAATACAAGCGTTTACTTCACACAGCCTCCGTGGGGAGGTTGTTTAGACGCTGGTAGTGAAATGAGAGGCCGCGGGTTCAATCCCCGCATAGAGACAATTATTTGTGTGTGATCCACAGGTATTTGTTTCGAGTCTGGGTGTTTGTGAGACCGAAAAGTCTCTCGTAGTTCCTGATACCCACGACACAAGATCTTAGTGTGGGGTCAGGACTATGTACTGTGGCTGTTGGGTGTATTTATTTATTTAACTTATAATACACTCTGTAATATTACTACCTAAACACCACGTAAAAAGTACAAAATTTAATAATTTTCTTTTTTTTTTTCTTGAGCCAAGTAGCATCGTATTCGGACAATATAATAAAAGACGGGAAAAAATTAAATTAACTAACATAATTTAAATAAAACAATATCACCTGACTTCCGAACCCTATTTCGGTAATCATGTCAACAGTTTGCGGTCGCAATATGGCGCCGCAGATTTAATTCGTGTTTCATTATCTTGCACGCGCTAATCATCCCTTAAAAAGATGTCAAATTTCTATTAGAACAAACCGATTCGGTGCGAATGGTGTCACCGATATAAACAGTAGCGTTGAGTTTAGAAGTACATAGTGCAAAATGTCGACATGTTTTAAATACATACGCCTTTTCCCAGAAGGGGTAGGCAGAGGTGCAACCAGGACACCCACGTTTCGCCTTGTGTTCCGTCCCACGATTTGATAGGGGGCGAGCCTATCGCCATATCGGGCACAAATTCCTGACTCCGGGTTGATGATGAAAAGAGAAATCCAATATCGATTCGAGCCCGAGACCTCAATTTTGTGATCGTACCGAAGTACAACTACGCCACCGAGGTATTCACGACCTACGTTTTTCCTTATCAAAATCTGATATAGCTCGTTTGATAGATTAAGAAGTTGGCTTATAGACCTTTTTCTGTTTCATTTATTCAAATTAACAAAAAGCTTGATTATGAGTGAGGATTACCGCCCTTTAACAAATTTTTTTACTGCGATGAATGGCGAGACCAGCATGCCATTCGCCTGATGGTAAGCGATACGACCGCTCATGAACAGTAGAAAACCAAACAACACCAAGAATTACAAATCATTCTTGGCATTCCACTGCGCTCGCCATCCCGAGACTTAAAATGTTATGTCTCAGTATGTCCAGTAGTTACTCTGGCTAGATCAAAAATGTTATCAAGAGTTTGCGAAATAAAATAGTACCAATAGAAATTGGAAGAACATTATTGTGTCCTTTCCGCTGTAGGAAAGCGAGGAAAAAAATGGAGAAACATATAACACCGAATAAAGAGACTTTTGAAACTGGACAGCCGAATGTAATCACTAAAGATTCAATTAAACGGTAAAATATGCAAGCTGTTGTTACTTATGGCCTTATTAATAGGCAGTTTTAAAACCTATTTTAGCTATCGAATGTTTTGTCTTCTTCCCTCAAACTGAATTCAAAAGTCGTTTGAAAGGGACAAAGCATTATTTAACTAAAAGGTTTTAAAAATGTCTATGAGTATGGCTGTTAAACTAGAACTCAAAAATAAGTAGGACAGGAAATCGTCAGTTATTGACAAATATTCTATCTGCAGATTATAGGGAAAATTGTCAATGTATTAATTTGCATCAACATTCGAAAAAGCCCCAATAATCCGCTGAGTATCCTTTGCTAAACACTTGAACTTGTATCTAGATCAACCAACACAAATTGCAATACTGGAAAGGGTCTCCCCCAGATTATAACGATTATAACTGTTATGTATGTATAGTATGTTTTTGTATTTATATACGTTTAAAAACTATTATTAGCTTTAATTCTTTATTTTTTATACTGCCCTCTCTTTCTTCTTTGAAATCCATCCCATGGTTGTCTGTAAGACATTGCTGTAGAGCGATAAGGCCGCCATTTGCACTTTTTTTTGTTATTGTTTCTGTATTCTGTATTTTTGTTCTTAATTGTGTACAATAAAGATATAAATAATAATTACGAAGTTTGGGCCTTAGTCATCCATGCTGGTGCAATATGGGTTATACATAATATGAATGATGGTATTAAAATAAATGAATGTCAATACTTCACAGTCTCTGTGGCGTAGTTGGTTAGACGCCGGCTGTGAAACGAGAAGCTACGGGTTCGATTCCCGCAGCGAGACAAGTGTTTGTGTGAACTGCACAAATACGAGTATTACAATCGTTCATGTAAACGTCAATAATTGACGTTTTAAGACATTTCGATAAGCTTGTTACAACGCTAATCATGTCAAACATGGTTCGAAACGCTAAAACATTACACCCGAGTGTGAAACGACGTATGTTATACAAATACTATCGTAACACACGCCTTTACAAACGGAGTGACGTTATTGTTGTAAACTGCAGATTATAAGGCAGTATTACTAATTCTAGGTACGGTGTATTATGCATGTGTTACTGCCTCGGTGGCGTAGTTGTACTACGGTACGATCACAAAATTGAGCTCTCGGGTTCGAATCCCGGGTCGGGAAAAGTGATATTGGGTTTTTCTATTCATTATCAGCCCGGAGTCAGGAATTTGTGCCCGATATGGCGATAGACTCGCCCCCTATTACATCATGGGACGGAACATACAAGGCGAAATGTGGGTGTCCTGATGGCGCCTCTGCATACGCCTTCTGGGATAAAGGCATGAGTTTATGTATGTATGCTGTATTATCATTTTCAATAGTCAAATAGGTAAATAATTATGTATAGCTATGGGCATAATGTTGATGAATATTAGGATATCCACAGGGACCTGCTGAAGTCTTAACCTAACCTAGGTTTCATCTGAAATCTTGTGTCGTGATTATCATTAACTACAAAAACCTTTTCGGTCACAAACAAATACCTATGGTTTACGCTTATATTTGTCTCACTGCGGGGATCGAACCCGCGACTTTTGTTTCTTAGCCGGCGTCTGACCAACTACGCCACAAAAGCAGCCCAAGATGCCTTCATAGATAAATATTATTTACACAAAACATTCAGTTATAGTCCAATAATACAATTAATTATCCGACTAATAACCGAATCGAAAATATAAATCTAACTAGCGTCTTGTCTAATCGGTTGTGATATATTTTTTATCTCTTATGCAAGCCATTTGAATATGTTGTTATAAAATTGATTTAGATGAAAACAATAGGTGAATTTCATCCGACAGTGCGAATCAACCGCAAGAGTTCGCACCGATCTTAAATCATTCACTAAGTATGTTATTGCGTACTTCACCATTATTACGACACAATTTTGCTTATTTATTTCAATTTACAGACAAATCGCGCAGGATATTCCCTGAAAATAATCTCACAGAATCTATTTCTATAAGAATATATTTGCCGTAGATCTAGATACGATGCCTGATAATTTTTACTGAATAACCTGACGTACATAATTTCAAGTTCACAGAAGTTGGAAAGTTGAAATTTAGCTTAACTTTATTTAAAATGTGCTTAAGTATCCGATGGCTTGATGGAAGTGCAATGTATTGACAAGCCATATTTAGCGGTTTAAATATAGGAAACTCTAACTTATCGAAGTTATTTATCTAGTAGTAGTTAAAGATCGCTAATTACTAAACACCAATAGAAAACATAGCAATGAAATCTACACATCTGAAACATCTGAAAATTCCGCACAAAAATGACAAAAATAGACTAATGCTTTCACCTTTCCAGCCGCAAGCGAGGCTCGTATCTCGAGAGCTACGTATATAAATAAATACACCCAACAGTCACATACATAGTCCTGACCCCACATTAAGATCAAGTCCTGTATCGTGGGTATCAGAAGCTACAAGGCTTTTCGGTCTCACAGACCCGGACCCGAAACAAATACCTGCGGATCTCATATGCGTTATCACGATCAGTTTTCAATATACAGATAACGTGACAGAAACGTAACAAGCGAATATTTACATTAACAACGAGGTAATAATAGCCTAAATCCCATAAAAGGAGCCATCGTCACGCTTCCTCAAATCGTTGGCAAACAACCATCTATTTTCCCAATAACATGTGATTTCCTCAATAGTAAACAAATGAAATAACCTATTGTTTTCCACGAAATATCGGTTATTGTCATCCATTCTTCCACACCGATATGAAAAATAATCATGTAAATAAAAATACCATATCAAATTCAATTTCTCATAAATTTAACATCTCTTGAAATATCCTTGTAGTCCGTAATATTTACTACAATTTACGTTGCTTAAATATATTTTTCAACATACACAATAACTTATTTATTATCGGTATACAAAATAAATAAATAAATACACCCAACAGTCACATACATAGTCCTGACCCCACACTAAGATCGAGTCTTGTGTCGTGGGTATCAGAAGCAAAGAGAGACTTTTCGGTCTCACAAACACCCAGACCCGAAACAAATACCCGTGGATCACACAAATATTTGTTTCGGTGCGGGGATCGAACCCGCGGCCTCTCGTTTCACAGGCGGCGTCTAACCAACTGCGCCACGTAGGCTGTCGTGTGAACAAATCGTGTAGTTACTATTCACCACCATAAGTAAGCTTTACAGCTAACTCTCAACCACGGAGGCTGTTAACTACGAATCTAAAAGCCAATCACCAAGTACCAGGGTAACATAAACTCTAAGAACTCACCGCTCATAAAGGCCATGTTGATGAGCCCGGCTTGGTAGGTGGACAGCTGGAGTTCGCACCGGGCCGCCGGCAACACGTATGACATGGCGCAATTCTCCACTCCTGAAGCGAAGAACGCGCACACACACGCGCCGAGAGCACTGCGACTAAACCGGCCGTAACCTGCGGGTAGATAGATATATTTTAATGATGGAAATTTCAATTATTAATTGTATTAATTAACGAGTAGATCGTGATGTTCTTTTTGAGTTATGGTGTCTGTGCATGGAATAAGCACGTCTAAACCTAGCATACAAATATAATACATAATAAATACACCCAACATTCACATACATAGTCCTGACCCCACACTAAGATCGAGTTTTGTGTCGTGGGTATCAGAAACTACGAGATAATTTTCGGTCTCACAAACACCCATATCCGAAACAAATACTTGTGTTTTAGCAGGCGTCTAACCAACTGCGCCACGGACGCTGTCACGTCAATTTTTATTATGGGATAATCAAATAAAGTTTTGGTATACATCAATAATGTTAATTGAAATAATTGTAATAGATGGGCCTTTTTTCGCCTGCAAACACAAAATCATTGTTATTTATATTTAGACGTAAAACGCGGCAATTTCACACGTGACTGTTTATAATGCTTGCATTTAATCAATGAACGTCGGTAGTAACAAAGTGGAGTTAAGTGGCAAACCTACGCGATTGTGGAGTACGGTTAGTTTGAACTGCAAAAGTCAAAGGGGTTCGTTTGAAAAACTAACGACCTTTTCATAGACAGTTTTAAAACCTATTTTAGTTATCGATTGGTTTATCCTTTCGAACAACTTTTGAATTCAATTTCAGCGAAGAAGATCAAACATTCAATAGCTAAAATAGGGTTTAAAACTGTCTATGAATAAGCCCGTAAATGATTACATTTTAAATTTCAGAAACGAATAATATTTGCTTATTGAAGATAAAATTTCAAAACATTTATCACGCGATAAACTTTTCAATCCCTATATTTTATATTCGTTTGACTTTAAAACTTACTCCAATACTCCGTAAATAAAACAAAATGTTCAAAACATCTATGTGAATAATTACCAAGCAAGTTATAATAACACTTGAAATAAATTGCAGGCATTTATTTCAAAATAAAAAGTGTCGCCCAACGTGGGGCTCGAACCCACGACCCTGAGATTAAGAGTCTCATGCTCTGCCGACTGAGCTAGCCGGGCTACAGTGCATTTATTGAATAAAAGCCTCGCTTGCAACCCCTAACATTCAGTGAGACTGAAATGAATACATTTTCAATGGAATTTCCTGACTATTATAAAGTTATTATACCCTATTTCCTGAACCAGAGTCAGTCAGAATATGTTCAGTATTTAATTGTATAACAGTATTTTTTAAGTAAAATAAATACAAACTGTATTCTTTGTTCACATACTCGTTAATTAATAATACCTCCGCTTCGAAAAGTGTAATTGTCACGTTTCGCATTCACCTGCGTATATCAAGAACCTTATATTCACGTTGTCGAACAAGCATAAAACATTCTCTCAGATTGCATTGTACATATTAATAATAAATACTCCCAACAGTCACATACATAGTCCTGATCCCGCACTACGATCGAGTCTTGTGTCGTGGGTATCAGAAACTATGAAAGACTTTTCAGTCTCACAAACAACCAGACCCGAAACAAATACCTGTGGATCACACAAACATTTGTCTCGATGCGGGGATCGAACCCGCCACCTTTCGTTCCACAGCCGGCGTCTAACCAACTGCGACACAGAGGCTGTATTATACCCTTATACAATTGGAAAGCTTATTAATTTAGATAACTTAACGTCCGAATACTCAAACGCCACTTAAATATTAAGTTGCACTTAACTATGAGAGTTCCGCTTAAATATACCCATTAAGTGGGACGTGGATAGTTAAGTGCAACTTAATATTTAAGTGGCGTTTGAGTATTCGGGCGTTAAGCCCTTTTATACGGGGAGAGAATCGTACGCGATTATAGCATGACATAACCGCCATAGATTATTGTGTTCTGACAAATGTTTACACGATGCAACTTTTTTGTATCCTTACGATAATCGTATCTTTGAGGCGAGAAACTCCCCGTGTAAATGGGACTTTAGACCCAACTCAGACCTATCTAGATACTTTTCCATCGCCTGAAGCTAATGACGCGCACGAGGCACAATCGATCGAACGCACAATTATCTAATAAAAACAACTTGTCACACCGTCTGTTGCTTTAGTCTAATTGCGTGTAAGTTTATTAAATGATTGCGGTAATTGACTTAAATGCTTTATGCTCTGATAGATACTTGAAGATGTAGACATCCTGTAAAGCTATTTCTTTTAATGAGTGATGAAAATTGTATTCTTGATTGTAAAGGACGCCCTGCATTGAGATATGGGCTACAGGTACAGGAGACGGTCCCGCCCTCGCACCCGCCACTGCAACTCCTGTAAGCCAGGATCAACAGCGGCACGCATTTTAATAACACTGAGCCTTGAAGCTCAGCGACTCTCCGGGAATGTCTAACTTGTCTTTAACCCGCAACGAAATCAATCACAAAGTTAAATTACTAGGAGTTGGAAATAAATTATTGTCCACTTCCCTCTGTAATAAAGCGGGTGACAAAACAATGAACTAAAGAGGTAAATAATATCGCACAAAAACTTTTACATGTACAGATACAAGTGGTGGAAATGCCTAACCAAATTCTTCTACCAAATTCTTTCTGCTAATCCTAAGTGAAGTCGATGAAAGAATTCAACACAGTCTCGGGAAACTGTTATTATTATGAAAATGTATGACGTATTGGATATATTATTTAATAAATACACCCAATAGTCTGACTGTTGGGTGATATTGGACCTGACACCAACCAAGATTGAGTCTCGTGTCACGGGTATCAGGAACTACGAGAGACTTTTCGGTCTCACAAACAACCAGATCCGAAACAAATACCTATGGATCACACAAACATTTGTTTCGGTGCGGGTATCGCACCCGCGGCTTCTCGTTTCACAGCCGGCGTCTAACCAACTGCGCCACAGAGGCTGTATATTATGGATTAGTGAGTTTTATAACAATAATGTATAATAGTTTAAAGTAAACATACCAGCTGTGTCCAGTGCAGTTTCGTAATCTGCCACCTCTTGTGTTGGGTCTTTTGTATCGCTCCTGCCGTTGGCTGCAAAAAAACTTATTTATACTAATATATAAAGTTGAAGAGTTTCTTTGTTTGAACGCGATAATCTCAGGATTTTTTGCGTTGCATGGCGAGACGAGCATGCCATTCGCCTGATGGTAAGCGATACGATCGCTAATGGACAGTAGAAAACAAAACAACACCATGAATTACAAAGCAATGCTTGGTATTCTGAGACATAAGATTTTAAGTCTCAATATGTCCAGTAGTTAGTCTGACTAGTGTCCTTCAAACCGGATCACAACAGTGCATTTACACTGCTGTTCATTCTTAAGGAATAGAATACACAAAGGTGGTATGTAGGTATTTTCAATTTGTAAGAATGTTTTTATCTACAAAAAGTCCCATTTACAAAAGATCGATTTTGAAATCCTTGGAGTATCCCTATGTTTAGCTTTGGTCCTGGCATGAAGTTTTTATTTGAAGTCGATAGGTTTTTACGTAAATTTAATTAAATCCCCATTTTTAGGCATAAAGTAAAGAATGCTAGATTTATAGCGGTTTTATGGTTTCTGCGATATGTTTGTGTTTGATAACGGTGTTATGAATTGGGGAAAACTGCCATTGAGTGATTTTTCCGTTTGACAACAACCTTAATTTTTGACTAAGCACAAGTCAAAAAGGGATATATTACAAGATATAAAGCTCAGCGAGTGCTTATTTATAGGGACTTGATCTGCGGAGATGGTGGAAGCGGGTTCGAATCCCTTCCTAAATTTAAAGGCACAGCAATCTTATTGGGGTCATGAATACATTGCTGATAATTACTACGCATGTTATTGAAAAAAAAACATAGCACGAAAATCTGTATTTCGTAAACACCTACAGAAAAATAACAAAATATGTGAAATTTGCCTAAGCGCTTTAATCTAACCTGGTTAATTACGGTCTCACCATTACAATCAAACTTAATCCTGCATACTTAGTAAGCTATAGTCGTTATTTTTGTATACCTGACGTAATCCAGAGAATAAAACAAATAATTACACTCACCAGACACACACTGCTCCTCCTCCCTAAATTACTCCTTACTCCTCAATTAATAACTCCTTACTCCTCATTAAAATCACTTCATGTATCTCGGGTATTCGAACCCTTTAGTATCATAAGAGTATAATATGTTTTATAACATCCGGACTGCGACTTAAACGAAGCCAGGTGGTAGTATTAGTGACTTCAGAAACAATGCAATTAAAAATTTCACAATTTGTTTTTTTTTAACTTTTTCTTATCGTCGTATTTGTGTGATAAATACATAGTTTTCCTAAAATAATGATATACACCTTTTTATTTTTAAAGACGCAATGGTATGTAAGGGGTTGAAGAACTATTTTCGCAAAAACCAGGTATTTACACCCAAACACGATGATTTTTAAAATTATCAAAAATATTTTGCTTGTTTTGCAAAACTTTTAGTTTCACCTGCCTTCGTTTTCAGTCGCAATCTTGATATACTCGGTATATTTCGTAACGGTGACTTTATTAAACTACGTATAGATCTTTGTAAAAATGGTCACCTATACCTTAGATAATGATGCAATTGCTTTTTAAAATACACTTATAAATCAGAAATCATAACCGCCATTTTGGACTTTTTTTTTACATCGGGAAAATCCTCTTGGATCTCTGTTTACATTGGGGTTGGTAGACAGCATATGCCGGATTTCTACCGGCTAAAAACCCCATGTCCACCTTCAGCACAAATAATAGGTTATTTTTAAAATACAGCACGACCTGTCATACTTCGGTGTATCAGATTCAGGACAATAGCTTATTGTTATGTAAGCTTATTGTCCGCGGCCTTTATATCGAGACCACGTATAAAAACATTTGACAATCATGTAAAGTATGTTTACGTTGTAAGTCATGTGAAATAAATTAAATAAATTGTTACTATGCTATTGATAAGCGCCTAAGGAAATCGATTTTAGGAGGTATATATTATATTAAATATAAAATCTGAAGAAAAATAATTTTAAATGAGTACCCCTAGGTGCTGTCTACCCAATATTAATTAATGATGAATATTACTTAATATTTGATTATCCTAATGAAAATTTTGCTTTCAGACAAAAATTGTATGTTATTAATTTAACAAGTCAGATAAATATTTTTGACATGAGAATTGAACCTGGACTTGATAGATAACTTTTATTTACTGACACTATTTAAAATAACTTAACAGGCCCTAGTGATTCCAATATTTACCTACTGTCGCTCATTCAAATGTCTTGACAGGAAATAAAACCCGGAAGCGATTAAAAAAGGCTTCTAATCTGACTTAATAGACTCCATTTTTAAATTCACTGGCCTTAAGATTTTTTATCACACAAATACAGTTATTAAAACTCTTTAAATCACAAAAAATAAAAACAAAATTTGCGCTATAAAAAAATCCAAAAAAAATTTTTTTTGCAAAAAAGAAAATACTCACGCATCTCCGGCGATATTTTGCACACCATTTTTTTTTAAACTATGGCACTAAAAAGTCTTTTTACACAGCCAACGAGAGCCGCGTTGCGTCTCGTGCGAACCCGCGCGAACTGAAGAATTCGCCGGCCGATGCAGACCTACACGCGCTCAGACACGGCGCAAGGGACAGCGGCGCAAAAACAAAAAAAAACGAGTGACTTGCTTCTCAGAATCCGATGGGGAATGTATGATGTAACTAAGCGATGTCTTTTGTCATGGGATGAAAGTTTTTGGTGTTTTTTGATTGAATTTGTGACTAATTGTATACTAGAATATGGTTTTTAGTTTTGAGAGTTTTGCAATTTCTATCTGTTATACTAAGATAAACGGGACGTCGCTGGATGCAGGCTGCCTCCAACAGGTCACTGTGGAAATCATTGGGAGAGGCCTATGTTCAGCAGTGGACTTCCTTTGGCTGAAGGATGGATGGATGGATACTTAGATAAAGAATAAAAGTATTTTTGATGAAAATCATGATGTGAAATAATATTGAAGATATTTTTCTTGTAACTTGCCTGTAGTGCTTTAGATTCGATTTCCTGAAAATTCAGATTTTTTAAAATGGTAATTTATATTTTTCTATGACTGGATATTTCCCTTGTCTTGTTTAAATTGTATTAGGACAGCCAGCTCGTCATTAATTTAGAAATAGCAGACTTGATTTTAATATTGCATGAACAACGCATCATAGGTTTTCACGACCACGTAACCTTAATGCTCTAGTTCTGAAAGTATACCGATGAGAAGAAGTCTTAAGTTTCAAACAGTGCTCTTTTTTAATGATGCCCTGCATCTTGATTGTGTTAATTAATATAAGCATAAATTGAATCTGTGATTTCTCTTTCCAAAACCCCTCAGCCTCCTCGACTGTTATCTAATTTTAGGTCAGCCCAACATAATTATATATATTTAGGTATTTTCTACACTTATCCATCAGCGCGAGCTTTCACTTCCCTTGCTCGTTTACGTTCCATTTCACTGTAAATTACATCGATCTTGGTTCATAATTAAACAAGTACATTTGCATGCAACAGGCGCCAGACTAACGATAATCTAGGCAATCTGTCTTCTGGTCTAGGCTGTGAAGATGTTAGATCTATATTTAGATCGCACGGTTAATGGCCAGTAGGAGTATAAACTCGGCCGTTAGCTTCCCATTATCGGACAAGGGGTTTTGTTGAAGCCTTTTTTTGTTTCGGCTCATTGAGATTGAACTTCATGTGAAATTAAAGTTAGCTCTATCGAGATCAGTGTTGAATGGTGCTAATACACATAATTTGACATAATCAGGGCAGTTTCTTTATAGGTTTTTCTCGGCAAGCTAAAACCAGAATTAAGGTTTGATGTTACAGCAAAAAAATAATCATCCCTTTTTGTCACGTCTCGAGGATTTATCAATTCTACTCCAAATTATATTTTTTTAACAAAATTCATTTTAATAATTTTGGATGTGTGGTGGCCTGTTGGCAATGAACCGGGCGGAAACTGCTGAAACCGTCGGTTCTAATCCCAGGGCTTATTCGACTTTTCGGAGTAATTTGTATTGTATGATTTACTACGTACATTAACGGTCAAGAAAAGCATTGCGATTAAACCTGCATACCATAGAAATGTTTACAAGTATTTCTGTGGTATGTGAAGTCTGCCAACTCACAACAGTCCTGCGTGATGAACGATGGCCGTAAAGTATTGCCGTCGTCGAGAAGGTCCGCACCCTATTCAGGGTGGATGGTGGATTATGGTGCGACATAAATGATTAATCCATCTGAGCATAGCAATTACTGATTATAATATATTATTCAATAATACCTGCTACTAATACAAATAAGTATTATTGCAATAACCAGAAACGCAGATTCCATCACCAAGTTATACAATATTTACTGGAATTTGTGACATAACGTTTAATCAAACTGTGTTCAACATCGCCATTAAATCCTTAACATCTGAGTATTACTCGTATATGATTACTATGTTTTATTTATTGGTTTCAAACATTCATTTAATTTCTCAACGATTCCTGGAAGGTAATAAATAAACTGGCAGTGGTCTTCTGGAACTCTTTAAGAATGGAGGTATTACGAAACATTACAGATATTCAATAATATAACTTACCTAGAAATATTCGAATGCTTACATATAAAATGCAATGTAATCAGGCATTGTTGAATTAAATTACTATTTATACTGACGCCACAAGTGACAGCAATGCATCTGATATTAAATGTAGTGAATTCTTAAGAGATTCTTCCATTAATGAGTGACTAGAATCTCTCAATAAAAACAGTTATTCTGGAAATAGGATATAGACAGGCTAAATGTGAGAAATCCCGTCATTTTCCTGTCTGGAGGACATTGTAGCGAGAATAACTACTGAACATCATGATACTCAACGTCTTATGTCTCAGGATGGCGAGCGCAGGGGAATGCCAAACTTTGCTTTGTAATACATGGTGTTGTTTGTTTTGCTACTGTCCATGAGCGATCGTATCGCTTACCATCAGGCGAATGGCCTGCTCGTTTAGCTATTCATCGCAATAAAAAAAATGTGAAGATATAAATGATAAATAAATTCTGTCTAGTGGGAACAATTGTGTTAAGGAGGGGTAGGCAGAGGCACCACTAGGTTACCTACATTTCGCCTTGCATGTTCCGTCCCAAGATGTGATAAGGGGCGAGCCTTAAGCCATATCGGGCACAAATTCCTGACTCTGGGCTGATAATGAATAGAAAAATCCAATATCACTTTGCCCGACCCGGGATTCGAAACCGAGACCTCGGCTTTGTAACCGTACTGTAATACAACTACGCCACCGAGGCAGTATGTATGTGTATTTACCATTAGATGAAATAAAAACACTTTATCACTATGCTACGGCCTAACCCATCTCATTCGAACTCTGGATTGTCGAGCAAGCCCGTGCCTTGCAGTATGATATTTTATTATGGATTCGATGATTAACGTATTATTACCATTTTAAATAAATTAAATTATTGCCATGTCTAAACTTTCGAACTCTTCGTCTAAGTAAGCGCATGAAACATAAATAGGAGCATTACAATAACATTTCAAGATGACGTACAAATTGAACTAAAATGTAAAATAATTATATAATGCCCCATTTTGCGTACTTTTGGTTAATCGTAGCATCGTTACGGAAAATTAATTTTTTGCTCCCAAGTTCAAAATTATGAAATGGTAGGTTGTTTCCATTGATAAGTGACGTCCGAAGGAGCTTAGATACTGACCTTGGAAAGTATGGAAAATTTGTATTTGTAGAAGGAATTTGTTGCCGATATGGCGATAGGCTCGCCTCCTATCACATCATGGGACGGAACATACAAGGCGAAATGTGGGTGTGCTGGTGGCGTCTCTGCCTACCCCTTTTGGGATAAAGACGTGAGTTTAAGTATGTATGTATTTGTAGAAGCACCCATATTGCAACAGCAGAAGTAATTCCAATATATAACAACGTTTTGAAAGGAATAAATAAATAATAATTAGATCAAGCAGATTAACACACAGTTTTACAGTAAAGTGATATACCTACAAAGTCTAGTGTCGAGGGTATCAGAAACTACAATGTGTTTTAGTCTCAAAACACCCAAAAAGAAATACTTCGGGATCACACCAACATTTACCCCGATACGGGAGTCGAACTCGCAGTCTTACAGCCGACGTTACTTTGACATACCTGTTTAAAAAAACATTAAACTAATTGACCCCTTATTATACCTAATTCTCATCTTGAAATGCTTCCGCATATTTTCAGGTCATTCAATAGACCTATTAGTTTTTATAAATTGTCAGTAATTAATTGTACACACTATTATCCGCCATTTTAGCACCTATTTCTCAAGAATAAGGTTCATTCGCGCTTGATACGGTGCATCGTATATTTGTAATTAGGAATTTAACGGCATCGCCTTCGGAAATTGATTGTTTCTTCACGATTCGTTTAGTGACGTCAGTTCCGCCATAGACAAGATTTCCAATGTGACATCAATTTACCTCTTGTAAAAAAAACGCTTTATAGGTTTAGCAACACAGGATATGAACCGTGAGGTCCTACATTTGTATGCCATGTCAGAAAATCAATGTTCATTTTACTGTTTGAAAAATACATATGTAATTTGAAAATCAACATTGTGTTCTTTTTATTGTTTGAAAATTATCCAATATGCTAGGGTCTGGAATTTGTGGCCGGCATGGTGTTATGTAGGCCCCTTTCACATCTTGAGACGGAAAACTTCTGTGAACTGGGACTGACAGGAGTCTATGTATTTTTAATGACGATCGTAAGTTTAATTAGATTAAAACTGCATTTATTTTTCCTACATATGTATAACTTCAGACTAAATCTCTAATACAACACGTATTATATCAATTTAAACTCAGGAGTACCTTTGTTTTTTAACAGTACATTCAAGCAGAAAATTCGCTTTCCCCACGACATTGTGCAAATATTTTCCACACACATGTACATGCAAGCTGGAACGGTAATGAAACCCGCGTTATAAGCGTGTGTACACTCGTGTCCATAAATCATGTATGGAACACGGTGCGGGCGCGCCTTGACTTTGAACTTGGACTGGCGCGCACACAAGTGTCTCAACGGGGAAAACAAAGACATTTCAAAAATAGAAAATAAAAGCAAATATTCTTTTTTTAAATAGTTTTTTTTAGTAATTCTACTATAGCTAAGGAACGTGTTGTAGTTGTGAAAAGGAAATAGCGCATGCAACTCCTTTAGCAACATGAATTTTATTTTTTTATTGTTATTTTTGTTTCAATAAATAAATGAGTCAGATGACTATCTCTCGACGGTGGAAACTCCATTTGATTTGCACTTTATCATATTGTCATTATAAAAGTGTCAGAGTATTTTTTATTTTGTCAGACAGGATTTCGCCTCTTTGTATCCCCTAACCTACATTCAAATAATGACAATGCAGTTTGCAAGCAATTCTTAACGTTACGGTACTTTCCAAAAATACACGGCTGGACATAAATTAATCGCGAGATTTATTCGGATCCGAGATGATATTCATCTTGCGCAGCCTCCGCGGTACTAATTTTAAATACTTTTTTTTGCGTACAAAGCTCTTCCGTTACATTGGATCGAATTTAAAACAGAAAGGGATTTAGTGGGAATAAAATACAAAATGTCATTGTTTAAAGATGTCTTCTAATAAGAACGCAATAAAAAAAATACAAACACATAATATGTATAAGTACAGAAAAGAATAATTGTTTGAAATTAAAATATAATAGGAAAATCTAATGTTAATTACTAACAAAACTTAAACTTAAGTATTTTACGATAAAAACATATTTTTTTCCCCGGAAACTTCCAATACAAGACTCATAATAGTCCTAATAAGTTATTTTCATTAGATCTTGTTTTTTTTTTTTTATTATTTTATCAATAATGCACAAGTTTTTACGCACGGTGGAGTATTCACAAACCCTCATGAATATCAATTCTAAATTCGCTCCTGTTTCTCATGCAATGAATCAGTTACCAGTTTTTCAAGTGCTGCAATACATCGTTACTCTTTGTCTTATGTAAAAATATAATATTATAATATGCAACCACTGCGCTTATGCGACAGTAAATTAACTTTAACTCAAAGAGCATGTTTAGTACCTAAAATAAATTATTCAACTTTTCAACATCTGTGATATTAACTTTGAATAAAGTACGTCAAGTTGTTTAGTCAAAATTATCAGGTGTCTCATCTAGAAAATATATATACATACATAAATACCTACATACATACATAAACTCACACTTTTTTCTCAGAAGGGGTAGGCAGAGGTGTTACCAGGACACCCATATTTCGCTTGTATGTTCCGTCCCGCAATGTGATAGGCTTATCGCCATATCGAGCACAAATTCCTGACTCCGGGCTAATAATGAATAGAAAACTCCAATATACCTTTGCCCGACCCTGGATTCGAACCCGAGACCTATGCTTTGTAATCGTACCGTAGTACAACTATGCCACCGAGGCAGTATAGAAATAATCTCGATATATTTCTATGATTGTAGATTTTTACTGATGCAATTTACTTGAATAAACCTCAAAATATGGTCATAAATATGGTAATATAGGTTTTAAATTTATCATCGATTATAACAGTGTTTCACCCGACTGTACGCGCGGTCGGAGGCATTCTGAGAAACAAAAGTAAGAGCAAACCAATTTGGTGCCTATTTGCGGGCCACAGCCAAAAATTATTGTACCTTACGTACCTTCTGTTTGTGGTGTAGCTGTGTATACGAATATTTCGTGTAGGGACCTCATACATGCGCTTATTTCATTTACAAAATCAGACTATGTATCAGCTTCCAATCTGGTGCCTTCAATCTGGTCCAATCTTTTACTGGTGGCAGGTCTCTCATATGTGAGAGGCCGCCTGGGTAGGTACCACCGCAATGTCTATTTCTCCCGCCAAACAGCAGTGTAAATGCGCTGTTGTGTTCCGGTTTGAAGGACTTTGTAGCCAGAGTAACTACTGGACATATCGAGACTAAACATCTTATGTCTCAAGATGGCGAGCGCAGTGGAATGCCAAGCATTGCCTTGTAACTCATGGTGTTGTTTGGTTTTGCTACTGTCCATGAGCGGTCTTATCGCTTACCATCAGGCGAATGGCAGGCTCGCCTCGTCATTCATTGCAATAAAAAATAAAAAATCTAAAGCTTAAGAAAAACAAAATACCCCCAACAGTCACATACATAGTACTGACCCCACACTAAGATCGAGTCTTGTGTCGTGGGTATCAGAAACTACAAGAGACTTTCGGTCTTACGAACACCCAGACCCGAGACAAATATCTATGAGCCGCACAAACATTTGTCTCGGTGCGGGGATCGAACCGCGGGACTCCCTTTCACAGGCGGCGTCTAACCAACTGCGCCACGGAGGCTGTCGAAGAATATTAATTATTCGTGATTTTTTTGTACTAGTACTTTAAAGTAGCTTAAAGCCTTGATATACATGATTCTAAGGACACTTCTAGCGTGGGACGCCCTCTGGCCAGATGGCGGGACGACTTGCACAAGAGGGCCGGCAGCGACTGGATGCATAAAGCAGCAGACCGGGCTCTGTGGCGTATCTTGGGAGAGGCTTATGTCCAGCAGAGGACAGCAACGAACTGATGATGATGATGAAGTGTAATCTATATCAGCCCATATACGTCCCACTGCAGGGCACGGGCCTACTCTACAATCGAGAGAATCGATTGAGAGTGGTTAGGCCATATAGTCCACCACGCTGGCCTAGTGCGAGTTGGCAGACTTACATACCGGAGAAATTCTTTTTAAAATCGCTACGGTATGCAGGTTTCCTCACGATGTTTTCCTTCACCGTTAAAGTGCGTGGTGATTGACTATCAATACACACATAACTCCGAAAAGTCAGAGGTGTGCCCTGGGATTTGAACCCGCGACCACCGTGAACATGTAGGCAGCCGCGTCTGGTCCGTTACCAACAGGCCACCATGCACTGATGAAGTGTAAAACAGTCCAGAATATCCATGAGATGGTTCTATATCTATATCAGCCCATATACGTCCCACTGCAGGGCACGGGCCTACTCTACAATCGAGAGAATCGATTGAGAGTGGTTAGGCCATATAGTCCACCACGCTGGCCTAGTGCGGGTTGGTTGAGATGGTTACCCACTTGGTATTGTTGTGCCTCATCTCTCATCTTAAACAATGCGTGGGAATCCTAAGTATTGCTAGAAATATTAACTACCTAATTACTTCTTAACCCATTATTTAGCCAGGATCAAAATTTTCCCATAGAAAAATGAAACGGGTCGGAAAATCGTTTGCATATTGTATCTCATGTCCTGTCAATTTGGACTAAGAACTAAAGACTTAAACCTTCAAGCCAAATTAAGTCTATGCGTAGTGAATTTACCAGCAGATTCGAACCCCACACCAAGAATAGCCAGCACCTCTATTTCATTACTAATATAGCTTCAGAGCTATTTTAAGTATATTGAAATGAAAATTATTTTACAGTCTTGAATAATAATAAAATTGATAGTAGGAAATTCGGAGGATTTGTTTGTACGTTGCTTCATTATTTATTATGGGAGAGATTATTATCATAGAACGTTATTAAAATATTTTCAGTTCATTTTCAAGGAAATATAGGTAACCAATTGCTGGTTGAAATCTTCATCAATCAGGGGTATCATGATTTTTACGTAACTTTAAAAAAATGTTACAATTTCGCTTTTGTTGATAATTGGCAAAAGTTATTCAGCACCACCCTAAGCTCGATGGTTGCCTTAAAAAAATCTATACTACCCAGTACATGCATAAACTCACGCCTTTTTCTCAGAAGGGGTAGGCAGAAACGCCTCCAGGAAACTCACATTTCGCCTTGTTTGTTCCGTCCCATGATGTGATTGGGGGCGAGCCTATCGCCATATCGGGCACAAATTCCTGAGCCGGGCTGATAATTAATAGAAAAATCTAATATCTCAATAGGACTACCCAGTAGGTACACACTTATTTAATCTGATCCCCTTGTAGATTCTCCATATCAGGAAATATACTTAAGTAAAGATATTATGCCTGAGAATTGTTTGCCTCGGTGGCGTAGTTGTACTACGGTAAGTTTACAAAGCTGAGGTCTCGGGTTCGAATCCCGGGTCGGGCAAAGTGATATTGGGTTTTTCTATTCATTATCAGCCCGGAGTCAGGAATTTGTGCCCGATATGGCGATAGGCTCGCCCCTTATCACATAGTGAGACGGAACATACAAGGCGAAATTTGGGTGTCCTGGTGGCGCCTCTGCCTACCCCTTCTGGGATAAAGGCGTGAGTTTATGTATGTATGTTTGTTCTTTTAATTCTTTAGCATTAGCAGAAAAATAAAAATAAATCAGCTTTTACAAAAGCAAAGTCGGGAGTTAAACCAGCTTGTAAAATAAACGCACTTCATACTGCAAGGGCGCCTGTGCCTTATTTATTGATTCATAAATACTGTGACTCGCGGCTATAAACGTGTTGCCAGTAATAGCCGATTACATTAGATAATGTTTTCTATTTATAAGCCGAGATAACTTTTCCTATTTCTTATATATGGGGTTTAATTTGCATATTATTATGGGATTTTGTGGCTGACACTGGACAGTTTATTTTAATTTATTTTTTAAGTTAAATAATGTACATAAGAGCAAAATATGATTAATTTGAAAGTGCCCTCCAGTGGGACGTGTATGGGCTGATACAGTTACAATTATTCAAGTTGTAGACTTCGATTAACAATGTTGAGGATAGTGGTCAGTTTTGTGCCGATTGTGGTCAGTTTTGTCCACGAAATAAATGGCTCATTGTTACGAAGGCACCACTGTCTCCCGTGCCATCATTAAGAAACTCAAAGGTTTTTGTGCATATAGTAATGTTTTTACGAAAACATCAACTCCCTTCTGCATGATTGTGGACAGCAGCGAACACTTGACATCAAATTACTTACGCTTTTTCTAAGCCCCAATTAAAAAACAACAAAAATCTCATTCTCAACGAGTCTGAAAGCCCTCTTATCTGCTTCACGGCACTTTTTATTCCGTCTGCGCGTACAAAGGAAATTTTAAACATCTCAAAACGATATAACTTTACATTTTACAATGATGAATTGTACGATTGTCAGATATTCAAATCCGTTGACAGGTTCAAATTGTTTTTTTGCCGTGATTTTTGGAAACAATTTGGTACTGTCAGTAGAGTTAAAAATAATTTAAAGCTATTTTTGGATAACGTGTTGATTTCTTAGTAAATTTTTATTTATATAAATAAAACGATTATTAAAATCTTTTTTTAAAATGACGTAATGTGACCTCTAAGAAATCAGCTGATTCGGTCAACGACCCGTTGTCATAACGTTTTGTACGATTTACATTGCGGGTTTGCAAGACATCGAATTTCTATAGTGCTTAGTAACAAGCCAATGGATATTGTTTTCCGTTCTGTTAGGGAAGTATTTTATTACCGACTTCGGAAGAATTCCCAATACTAATCTAGTTCTACTTCTAAATTTAAACATTTCATTGTACCCCGATATTGTAATGGTACTTGTTTGACAGCCTCCGTGGCGCAGTTGGTTAGACGCCACCTGTGAAACGCGAGGCCGCGGGTTTGATCCCCGCACCGAAACATATATTTGTGTGATCCACAGGTATTTGTTTCGGGTCTGGGTGTTTGTGAGACCGAAAAGTCTCTCGTAGCTCCTGATACCCACGACACCAGACTCGATCTTAGTGTGGGGTCAGGACTATGTATGTGACTGTTGGGTGTATTTATTTATTTATGTGTTCTATTATGTTGGCCAATAGAGAATATTGGATGTAAATACTAATTCTATATAAAAAAAATCAGAACATTTTTAATTTAAATAATAATTATCTATACTATCTACTATCTATCTATAGTTATAACTTACATCCATATCTACAATATGTCAAAAGCTATTTCCTAAGTTCAAGTTTATAACCTCCACTCGCGGTTAAGTTGACAGTCGGGAGGGGCACTACCACTTCGCAGTTTTAATTTTCTAATTGCCGCCTGCAAACATTCCTCGCACGTGTTGAGTTACGTTTTAGTCATACTTAAGTTTATTAATGTCTTACACGTTACCTGATATATGTTATAAAACTCCAAATAATACGATTTTGTATCAGCCCATATTCGACCCACTGCAGGGCACAGGCCTCCTCTACAATCGAAAGTACGATTGAGAATGCCATATAGTCCACCACGCTGGCCTCGTGCGAGTTGGCGGAATTTACATACCGTAGAAATTCTTTAAAATCGCCACGGTATAGTATGCAGGTTTCCTCGCGATGTTTTCCTTCACCGTTATAGTGCGTGGTGATTGACTGTCAATACACACATAACTCCGATAAGTCAGATGTGCCCTGGGATTTAAACCCGCGACCACCGTGAACAAGTTGGCAGTCGCGTTTGGTACGTTACCAACACGCACTTTTAATAATCAATATGACGATAGTATAATTCCTAATTCCTCTATTCTTTTCCAACATCATGTTCATTAATACAAGGGTTCTTTACAACATACAACTCGCCTATTAAAATGCCTATAATGTTTACTCTTGAACAATCGAAGCGTAATCCTCGACTCGGTCATCCTTTATACCCGCCGTTGACAACTCCGTTCCGTATTCAAATCCTTATTTTATTCTTCTTAATATAACTGCCAGCACCATCGTCATACTAGAATAGATTGCTTTACTCATCGCTCATAAAAATCACAGTTACAATTTAATTTATGAAAGCTAAGACAAGAATGTGTGAAATGGTTGCCAAAAAGTTAGTGGTGAGCATCAAACTCGGTTTTTTTTAATTTAACCAAGATAAAGGAGCTAAAACAGAGCTAAGATTATCGGCAATACGTTAGCAGCCGCGAAAATAATTATTTATAGTTTGGAAAATCTTGTATTTTCACCCCACTTTCACAAAAATTTAATCTCCTCAATCTTGTTTAATCTTCTGAAGCAGAATTTTAAAGAATCCTTTCCCAGTTATCGTCTAAATAATATAATGAATTTATATTCCTTTCATGCTTCTATACCTTTCAGCTTAGATCTTGAGTAATTATTCAGTCTGACTACAATGCGTCTGTAAGCGCAATGCAATCGACATAAATGGCCTTTTTCATAGACAGTTTTAAAATCGAAACGAATGTTTTGTCTTCTTCCCTCAAACTGAATTCAAAAGGCGTTCGAAAAGGACAAAATATTCGATAGCTAAAATAGGTTTTAAAACTGTCTATCAATAAGGGTGAAAGTATCTACGGACATGTCCGAAACCATACACAGGTACAAGCCGAAACGCTGCTCACAAGTGTAGACCACTATGACAATTGGCGACTTCGACATCTTTGTAAAAGGCCTTTCTACTATAGTGTGGTGTACTGTGGTCGCCATTTAAATGTACAAATATCATTCTATTTAGATTAATAGGTATAAAACGAGCATTTTCGCTCGCTAGACTTATGGTCAAGGACGTGGCTGATGCCAAGTGAAACCGAAATAGGACGGGGTCTAATAGTGAAAGCACGATCTCGAGTGTCAGAGGAGACAAGTGCCTTGTTGGCATAGTCAATACTCCTTAACAAATTCTTTGGTGCCTTTGCAGACGGGAGATAAATTATCGAAGGTTAAATGTAAAATTATTGTAAAATTTACATACTCACGCCTTTATCCCAGAAGGGGTAGGCAGAGGCGCCACCAGGACACCAACATTTCGCCTTGTATGTTCCGTCCCATGATGTGATAGGGGGCGAGCCTATCGCCATATCGGGCACAAATTCCTGACTCCGGGCTGATAATGAATAGAAAAACCCAATATCACTTTGCCCGACCCGGGATTCGAACCCGAGACCTCAGCTTTGTAGTCGTACCGTAGTACGACTACGCCACCGAGGCAGTCAATTAGAAAATTTACTTAAAATAATTATAAAATTATGATGCAGCTTGAAATAGAAGACTGATTTCCTTTTGATTAGGTTTTTTTTTCTTTGGAAGGACGTTGGTCTAAATATCTCATGTAAAGTGACCATAGCTTATGACAACAATTTACTAACACTTAGCACTTACATAGATATATTTACAATCTTTTTTATCAAAAATAGCTTAACGAAAATGAATAATATAGTTTTCACTGTTTATATTTAAAGATTCTTCTAATATAGACGAGTCTTTAAATTATGGTTACCTATATCTTTAACCAAAATCAAATCCCAGGGTACACCTCGGACTTTTCGGAGTCATGTGTGTATTGATTGTCAATCACCACGCACTATAACGGTGAAGGAAAACAGCGTGAGGAAACCTGCATACCATAGCGATTTGTAAAAATTTCTATGGTATGTAAAGTCCGCCAACCCGCACTAGGCCAGCATGGTGGAGCATATGGCCTAACCACTCTCAATCGTACCCTTGATTGTAGAGTAGGCCCGTGCCCTGCAATGTGACATATATGACACAATACAAAAAAAAACTCATTACCGTCACACCAAGTTAGTAAATCAAATTCAATAGGTCCCCAGATAATACATCTATCTACAACATCTCTCATATGTGAGAGGCCGTCTACCACCGCAATTTCTATTTCTCCCTCCAAACAGCAGTGTTAATGCACTTTTGTGTTCTAGTTTGAAGGGAATTGTAGCCAGAGTAAGTTCTACTGGACATAATGAGATTTGACACCTTATGTCTCAGGATAGCGTGCGCAATGGAATACCAAGGATTGCTTTGTAATTCATAGTGTTGTTTGGTTTTGCTACTGTCCATGATCGGTTGTATCCCTTACCTCCAGGCGAATGGCATGCTCGTCTGGCCATACATTGCAATAAAAAAAATACATTGCAAAAATCGATTTTAAATCGACAAAAAGTCGTACGACTTAAAATCGTTCGTCTGCAAAATGCTGCGGAAGTCGGACAGGATTAACGAGAGAAATGCATTAACCTGTTGAATTATATTTTAATGTGTAATTAAGAATAGTAAACGCCGAGTAGGTTTTCATTGCGAGGTCTAAGGTTCAAACCCGGCTATTAACAACTTCTTGTAATGTAATGTATTTCAGTGCGCCTTCCGATCGTAAATGTTCGTAATTACCGGTAAAATATTTTGATGTAGGTTTTATACTTATAATAATTTTTGGCAATTTATTTATTTATTTATTAAATGCTTAATATAGGTACCTAACTTGTAAAAAGGCGGACTTAAAGCCTGAGGCATTCTCTGCCAGTCAACCGGAATTTACATGGCAATATTGGATTTATTATTTTTATTTCGATTTCTTTATTGTTTCCAACTTACATAGGTACATTTAGCTCTATTTTGTTGTAATACGAAGAAAAGGTGGTTTTTTGTAGTTACTTTTGTATTTCAGTTCATAATCTCTAACGGGAAAGGGAATAATCGAGGCAGCCTGCCTACCTTGGAATTACCTCTGTATCAGCCCATATACGTCCCACTGCTGGGCACGGGCCTACTATACAATCGAGAGAATCGATTGAGAGTGGTTGGTAGTTGGAATTACCAGTGCCGGATTAGCCACGTAGCAAGAGTAGCAAATGCTACGGGCCCCGCGGATTTAGGGGCCCCGCGCTTGAACGCTTGTCTGACCGTTTTTAAAAAAAATATCAATTTAGACAGGAATTAGGAGCGTAAAATATCCTGCATGCCTTAAACGCGAAGCGCTTAGCCTGTGCTTCACTTCCACCTGAAAATCTAAAACTCGATTTCGTCACGTTCAATCGTAAAAATAAGTATGTACTTACCTAGGTATTTTACGAACTTTTTAACGTTAATGTTTTAATGTTAAATTATAATTCATAATTACAGACTGCTACCGAAGCTACCTAAACGAAGCCGGGTGGTAGTTTAAGCGACTTCAGACACAATGCAACCGAAAATGTAGCAAAACAGCGTAAATTTGTTTTTTTGTTATTTTTTTTCATATGGTCGTGTTTGGGTGGTAAATACATGTTTTTTTTCCTAAAATAATAATGTATACACATTTATTTATAAAGACTCTAAGGTACAAAAGAGTTTAAATTATTATTTTAGCAAAAACTATGGATTTACCACTCAAAAATGATGATATATATAAATAATGATAAAAAAAAATGGCGACTCTACTCTACTAAACTCGACGACTTTGTTGAAAATCAAACACCTGGACAACGTTTCGAATTTGAGGTGTTTATTGTCATTATTGATAACGTACTGTCGGCTTTAACTAAACGTATGAAAGCATATCATAAAATTACCAGTGCTTTTGGAGTATTTCGACACCTAAAATCTCTTACAACAGAAGAGATTTTGGAAAAATCCTCAAGTATGGTCAGTGCTTACGAAGATGATTTGGAGAACAGCCTAGGCGGCGAATTAGTGTAGTTCGCAGAGCTGCTGAAAACAGATGTGGTCACTGTTATTGACAGCAAGAAACAGGAGTCCCTGGAACAGCAATTTTATAAATTCTTTAGAATCGTGTTTCCCAAACTTGGAAATTGCCTTGCGCATTTACTTATCCCTTATGATCACTAACTGCAGTGGCGAACGTTCTTTTTGACCGACTTCAAAAGAGGAGGTAATCAATTCGACTGAATTTTTTTTTTTTTTTTGTATGTTTGTTACTCGATTACGCTGGTATTAGGGAATCGATTTCAAAAATTTCTTTTTTGTCGAAAAGCATGATATACTAGGTTGGTACCATAAAAAATTGGTGAAGACCTGATGAATATCTTCGGTCCTAAAGAACAGAACTCTTCAAAATAGAACGGTACAGCTATAATTCTTTTTGCACCTGGTTCAGTATAAATGTATTACTACAAAGGGGGGGAGGGGGGTTAAAAGGGGTGTGGAGGGGGGAGAGAAAATAGATACTAATGTAAATAGTCAATATTTCGGGCAGTACTTAAACGAGTAGAAATAAACTATTTTGTTGACAAGTATGATATGTTAGATTTATGTCATTAAAAAATGGTGAAGACCTGATGAATATCTTCGGACCTGAAGAGCAGAACTCCTCAAAATTGAACGGTACAGCAATAATTCTTTTTGCACCTGGTTCAGTATAAGTGTATTACTACAAAGAGGGGCTTCAAAGGGGGAAGGGGTGTAGGGGGGGGGGGGGAAAATAGATACTAATGTAAATACTCAATATCTCTGGCAGTACTTAAAAGATTAAAAATAAACTATTTTGTCGACAAGTATGATATGTTAGATTGGTGTCATTAAATAATGGTGAAGACCTGATGAATATCTTCGGACTTGAAGAGCAGAACTCCTCAAAATTGAACGGTACAGCAATAATTCTTTTGCACCTGGTTCAGTATAAGTGTGTTACTGCAAAGGGGGGGTTAAAGGGGGAAAAGCGTGTAGGGGGGGGGGGGTTAGATAATAGATACAATTAATTTCAGTTTTCAATATAAAAGTTTTACTATAAACAGTAGGTGAAGAAGAGGGAGAGTGAGAGAAATAGATACGTAAATTACCGACGTAAACTAAGAGAATCCGACCTGGTCAGTGTCTAACAATAGCGGATATCATGATTTTAATGACTTACAATCTTCTCATAATTTCACAGCAATAATATCATGTTTGGTCTGAAGAATTCGTAAATTTTAAAGACATCGTTTTGATTATATCATGATCACCTTTCTCATCATTACGATGCCTATCAAAACTAAAAAGGGACAAATAAAATAATTTTTAATAAAAAAATAAAAACCGACTTCAAAGTGCCACTACAAAGTAACAAATAATATATATTTCATCGTACTAGTACCCAATGATTAATGTTCTTATTGACTTGACTAGCTAACAAATCTTAAATACGTAATATTTTGAAGGCGGGTCGCTAAATATCAAACAAGTATAAATTTAAGCAAATGTTACACCATTTGATATTACATGTAGATCCTGCAATGTTGGCTCAGAAAGGCACATAAGTAAATTAAACACAAATGAATATAATGTGCTAATCCTACGTGTAAATTTATTGAAGTTTTGATAGAATTTCTATGTGTCTTACATGTGTGTGGTAGCCTGTTGATAATTATCTAGATATGACCCACGAGACGGTTGACCACCGTCTCGGTTATAATTCCAGGGTATACACCTCCGGAATTATCGGAGTCACTTGTGTGTTGATGATATTCAATTACCAAACTCTTTAACAGTGATATATTTCAATCATAGTCAGGAAACCTGCATGACATAAAGGCCTTTAAGTACAAGAAAGGGTATGTTGTGTCCCATGCTCAACAGTGGACGATTACGGCCTGATATATTAAGGCAAATTAATATTCCGTGTAAATCTTGCGTGTTTTTCGCTATAATTACTTACACAAATTAATGTTAAGCTTAAGGCGTACATGTTCGGCACTTAGCGACCCGCCTTCAAAATATTACGTATTTAAGATTTGTTAGCTAGTCAAGTCAATAAGAACATTAATCATTGGGTACTAGTACGATGAAATATATATTATTTGTTACTTTGTAGTGGCACTTTGAAGTCGGTTTTTATTTTTTTATTAAAAATTATTTTATTTAACATTAAAACGTATAAAGAATGAATTTGTTGAATATATTTATTTATTTTTTATTTATTTATTTATTAAGTCTTTATTGTACACAACAATGAAACACAATATACAGAAATTACAAAAATAATAATAGTACAAGTGGCGGTCTTATCGCTCTAGGCAATGTCTTACAGACAACCATAGGATGGATTTAAGAGAAGGAAAAAGAGAAGGAAATAGAGAAGGAAAAATATAGAGCATGATTTGCTTAAAGAAGTGGACATTGAAAGTCTTATCTCTAAATTTGCCCATATTAAATCTAGAAAAGTTTATTTGTAACAGTTTTGTTTTATTTAATACCCTAAACATGAGAACCTAAAGCAAACGAAGGGCCCCTTGACAGAATTTGCTACAGGCCCCGCGCTGGCTTAATCCGGCACTGGGAATTACCTACATGGATTTAATTAATATAGCTAATTATAGCTGAAATTTTTGGTCCTGATCCCATATAGGTACCTATGGCATAATAAGGGCAGAGTTAAAATTCCCTGTGTAGAGTGTGTAAAAAATACTGACATGATTTCTAGAATATAATGATGTGACGCTTAACGCCATCTATTGGAGAGAGCAGCAATCACTAAACTAGTATAGTACGATATTTTATTTATGAATGGCCAGTTTCATTGATAATAATTGTTAAAAAAAGAAGTTCCTATTTCAAATTCATTTATTATCATTGAAGACACGCATGCATTAAATCACTTTAAAAGGTATTTCAAATAAAATCATGAGAATATTTTTTAATTGATAAAGTAAATTAAAGTAGTGGTAGTATTTCATATAAAAATAAAATGACACGTTCTGTTCCGTTCCTGTACTTAACTATGCTTTTTATCAATCTGTAAAATAAAACTGGGACAAAATCGTTTAAAAAGGTTTCTAATGACAATTTAAATCTATGGTTAAATAATAAAATTCATTAAAAACATTGCCATTCTGTACCTCGTATTACATATTGCATCTGTGACCATAGTTAAATACGACAACTTACAAAATATATTTCTATGACATAATTTTCGCTTTGTAAAATACATTGAACTCCGCTGCTCAATTTGCGTTGCGATTTAGTTCTAACCTTACAAACTAGATGGCGCTGTATCAGTATTATGACTTCACTAGTGAGTTCCAAATTTTTTTCTTGATGGATATTATTTACTTTATTGTTTCATATAAATGGCGTCAGAGCTATGACGAGCATAAAAGGCAGTGCTAAACGAGAGAATGGGACACATGTACCGCCCTTTTTTTATTAATTTTCCCATAATTTCGCGACGCACACAATATTTTGTCGAATAGTATTGATGTTTAAAACTAATAGGTACATCAAAAAAATATTATATAAAACCCACCTGTTCACAATAATATTACGAAACAAAATTACAGCTCTAATTGAAGTAAACGTTTTATTTAACTGAAGCTGCTTACTCAATTTTATAGCATTTTCTTCATTATTATATTCCTCACAACGGAACCCCCGATTCCTAGCTTTTTTATAGGAAAAAAACATTGAATCAGGTACATTTTCTATGCCGTTAACAATAAAATCCATTAGACAAGAGTAAATAAAAAAAAGAAAATTATCAATCCTTTCGACACATAATTAAAATCAATAAAATAAAAATCACTTCTTTACTTTGACTATACAATATTTCCAATCAACCTTATTTACATGATTATAAAAAGTAAAAAAGTAATTTTCTGTTGTAATTAGTTATAGACACAAACCGAGTGACGTCACTACACCGTCCCTGATTTTCATTGTTCGGGCCACAATGGAAACCAGTGACGTCATTCATAAATTCAAAATCAGCAATCACGATGACGTCACGCGATTTGTGCCGAACTAAATCAATCAGATGGTAGATATTTTAGTGAAATTACAAATCATGATTTTGTCACAAAGATAAGAAAGCATGCAAAATCATTTCGAAATTAAAGAGTAATTTTCGTGACAAAATCGATGATTGTCATTTAAAAAGGATCTTCAGTGTATTTCGGATTAATAATTCGAAAAGAAATCTCTTATTATTAATTATTTCTCAGATTAATAGCTTGAGAAAGGATTAATAATAACAGAAATTATTAAAATAAGATTAAGAGAAAAAAAGAAAATAAAAAGCGAAGAAGAAAAGTTCTTTTGAATTTTAGGTTAACGAACCAACTTTATCCACTATATCTTACAAATACCTATATAAATAATGAAGAAAACACTACCAAAGCTAATTCAGAACCTTTTTTAGTACTTAAAAACCTTTTCAAATCTAATTACGAAACGTGGAGAATCCATTTTAATACTATTTAATGTTTTATTACGTAAAATTTAAATATTTATTATTAACACTGAAAACTTAAAATATAATTGTACACAAACCAAATTAATATAATCAATTTTTTCGATCAGATGGGTTTTATGAAATATATAAACGATATAATTTGCAGTGGAGTTCAATATATTAATATTTAGTTTTTATTGTGCCTTAAATTTAACTAAATCCATTGTTGGTATGAGTGGACTTTCACAGGGGAGAGGAGCGTTTCTGTAAATTAAAAAAAAAATGCTATATGAAGTTCTATGAATATTTTCAGTGAGGAGGTTCAGAAAGGATAAATGTTTCAGGAAATCGTTGAATGCAGGTCGCTTCCAACAACTTGGTGTAATCGTGGAGAAGGCCATGCTCAGCAATAGATTTCCTGTGGCTTAAGATTGTGTTGATGTACATAACGATCATGTCCCATTACACAAACAGTAGGACAGTTGACCCAATTTTATTGCCGCAATTAATATTAAACGAATTCCCATACATGCCCAGGAAGACTTACAAGGATAAAGATGCAATTAAATCATATTCAATTTGAAGGAAATTTCTACTATAACTCTAAAGGCAAATGAAATTAGAATAGGACCAACTTGAGGATAAACTTATACAAAAAAACACAAAATAATTTCATGAGCAAAGAAGTTTAGCGCGAACACACATACAATAACATATCCAGACGAATTGAGTGACCTCTTCCTGTTTCCTGAATAAAAAAACATACAACACTGAAGTGAGAAGGTAGATGGTGCCAATATTGAAACAATCAACAATCGTCCGCCATGAGCAGAATGCCTAAAACATGAAAATCCGAGTTCAAGTTCAAGTTTACTTCCACACCATAAGTGCCAAAAGATAAAATAAAATCTATTATTCTTTACTTACATTTTCGTGTCTAAAGCAACCAGCGTTTTATTTCCAGCATTCAACGTCACAGTTTATATATATTATATAATTTTTAAATATTCTCACCCTGGCAGGTCGGCTCTGAGGAATGCGTCTGGAGGGAGTGACTCCAGCTCTATCCCGTCTCTGTTGTCGCATATAATACGCGATAGAGTTACCTTCTTTATCTCCGCCAGTTGAGCTACAAGGTATTAGAAAAAAATGTTTTATTTACAATAAGATAAAGACCGAATATAGACTTGCCAGAGATACTTTATTTGCACATACAGTTCGCAACAGCATACAGCAATTTCAGATAGTACTGATGAAACAAAGTATTGAAATAAAACTATTTTTTTTTCGCGTTTTGGTTTATTTTTAAATTTTTTAACTTCCAGACGTTTCGATTGCTTTAAAGCTTTCGTGGTCACGGGGCGGACGGAGTTAAAAATTAGTTTTATTTCAATGTGTAACATTCGCGTAAATCTAAGAAACCATTATGAAACAAAGTGGTCAAACATTTATTTCCACCATCTTCGATAGAACACAAATGAAGAGACAAATAAATCCTTTACTCACTCGGTGTGAACGCCCCAGGATTGACATCAGGTCCATACTCATAGAAATACCGATCTCCTCGCTTCAACCTTGAGAACTGGTCGGCTATGATATGGGCGAACGTAGGGCCTATGATGCCGCCGTCCACTGCCTCTTCGAGAAGACCTCCCACCCATAAATCTATGTCTTCTGGACTGCTATACACTGATGCCAATCTTTGGGCTGCCTGAAAAGATGAAGGAAATATTCTTTACAATGAAGAAACTAGCTTTAATATTAATTGCAGTAGACTCCAATGTATAGGCATTTTTGGACCGGTTGGGTTTTCGATCACCTTGCTTTGGTGAGAAATCCTGCATAATGAGCTGCAAATGTGTAGGATTCAGGATAAGCTTGTTTACCTCCAAGTCTATGTAGACCGGCAAAATCATCCCTTGCCTGTAGATATTAGACAAAACACTCTTTATAAGTCTACTTTAAGTCTTAGATTCCAATAAAAGACCGTATTTAATTAAAACACAAAATATTGTGTTCACTCAGAAGAACAAGTTAAGACATTACCGTGATCACTATATTATTTTCTTTCAGTCTTTACATGTTCTCTAAGCTACAAATATTAACGTTACTTACAGTATGTGGAAAATGCGTGAAGTCGACGAAGGGTGGGAAGCCGCATAGCCGCCGGTAGTGGTTGTAAGAGCGGATGCCGTAGTCCCTGCCTCGCTGGATGTTGATGGCGGCCAGGTCGATGCCGTACGGGTTGCCTCCGCGGAATAAATATGATGTGAGCTGGAACAGAAATATAATGTAAATTATCTGTTCAATGCAGCCGACGAAGAGGTAGATTCTAATGAATACTAGCGGGAATTTTCTCCGTTATCGTTTTTTGATATGGAGGGTGAGATAGATAGAAATATTTATATAAGAAATTATTTGTTCAATAACGTATTTTTTGATCATGTTGAATTAATTAAGCATATAACGAGGTTTATTATATTAGGATACAAAGTGTGGAATGCAATCTAGTTTTATGTATTTTGTTTGGTTTTAATCTCGCGTGCTTTTATTATTGTTATTTTGCTTTGTCTTTTCATATATACTTAAAGTAATTATTGAATATTAATACCTACCTGGTATGTGAGATCTTGTAGGTTTCTTTTGAACAGTCCTGTTTGGGCATCATTGTCCCATGACATGTAGAACACATATAACATAATATATAGAACACAGTCAGCTTTACTAGCGTTTAATACCCGTACCACCAGTGTCAAGTTTTCGATTCCTCTACTAAATGTCAAATGATATCCACTTTCAAGAGTAGACTCGTAGGTAAGTAATTTCTAGATTTTTTCGTCAATTATGAAGTATTGAAATGCTACTAACCCCTTCAGTCATAAAAGGATCAACATTCTGCATCGGCTGCCAGCTCAAACCATTGAGAAGTTGGTCTAAAAATCGCCGCAACCTCATTCTCGACGGTTGAAACATCACTTCAGGAATCGAAATTGTCTCGTACTTCTCGTGAGAGTGTGGACTTTGAACCCTGGAATTGGCAATAATAATTATTATCAAAGTTCGCCCGCGTTTTACCTTCGTAAGGCGAAACGAAGCAGGGTATGGCTATGCTTAGCTTAGAATCATTGATGCGACTTTAGTGTTTTTAGCAGTCACTGAATGCCCACCACTTATGAACGTAGCATTTCCGTAAGTTTTTCAGAGCCAGCTGCGATGAATTTCTAGAATTTACTTCCTTCGATTTACCATCTACCTGGCTTGCATGACGTCTAACGCTCCTTGGTACTTGTTCAATAGATACATATTTTTCGAAACCACCAATTTATTTATAGAGAATTTCAACTTCCATTCTTCATGTTTCCTACCTTCTTCAGCATTAAGATCATAAAACAAAACTCACTGAATCTTCCCGTCGACGACGGAGTGACCGAACCTCATGGCGGCTGCGGCGAACTCCGCAGTGAGGGAGGGGTTCACAAGAGGGTCGTAGGTGGAGGAGTACCCTGCTGATGGAGCTAGATGAAACATCTGCACTAATTCTGGACCTGAAAATGTTTTATATTCAATTAAAATCACAAGACACCATAGTAGTGTATTTTAATTGAGTCTTCATTTAGTTTATGATAAAAAAGATAATTATAATCGAAAATCATTTTTTTAAATTCTGGATTAACCGGTTGATGTATAAAAGAGATATAGAAGGCATTTGTGTCTTGATAAGGATACTGCAATAGGTAACAGCCTATTTGACGCAGTGAGTGAGAAACCAGCTATACTATGAAGTTTTACACATTCAATTTTTTAAGATAGTTTTAGAAAATAAATCAACTCCTAAAATTACATGTAAAAAATATATAACTTACCCAACAGCATCGGAAGCCACTCATTATAAATGACATGCTGGTACTCCGCCTGGACTATCCGCCGCGTCTCCAGAAAGAGAACCTCCTCACTCCACCCAGGGTTTATCCTAGCCAGCACACGAGCTATCCTGTTGTGCTCCCGAGTCCAAATCGTATGGAGAACTGTTAGAGAGATCAATTGGTTGCCGTGGTTGTCGCCTGAAAGAAACATACATACATACATAAACTCAGACCTTATTAGACAAGCGGTAGGCAGAGGTGCTACCAGGACACCCACATTTCGCCTTGTATATTCCATCCCACGATGCGATAGGGGGCGAGCCTATCTCCATATCGAGCACAAATTCCTGACCTGATAAATGAATAAAAATATCACTTTGCCCGAACCGGGATTCGAACCCGAGACCTAAGCGTTGCAATCATACCATAGTAGTAGTATAGTACCATAGTACGATGGCGCCACTAAGGCAGTCATTATCATTGTAATTAATATTATGGTAAAGGTAATATAAAAAGCCTTATACCTATTTCGATCAATGAAATGTGGGTACTACATCATAATCCATAATCAAATGTTTCTTGAATTCAATAAAATTTTCAAATTGTCTTCTTTCACTGTCTACTTACCTGAGTCGAAACACGCAGCTCCTCCTTTATCGACGAGGCACTCTTCCCTCACAGTTAGAGGGGGCAGCTCCCTCCCAAAATCATTGAAGGTACTCAGCAAGCCTCCTGGACTTCGAAGGGATGAGAACTTTTCAGGCGAAGCGCCATAGAGGTGAGACAGGTCTGGGTAGTGAGTGGCGCCATTCATCTACATTTTCAATTGCAATTTTCATTGATTATTTAGTACAAATAAATAAATAATTATACCCAACAGAGGCATCTCAGCGGGCCGGCATGATTGTGTTGAATGGCATGAGACTACCGTCTGATACCATTCGATACTCTATCTGGACGGCATTAGCACTTACCATCAGGTGCAATGCAGTCACTATGCCGTGCCAGATAATAAAAAAAAAACAGTCACATACATAGTCCTGATCCATAAAAATCAAGATCAATTAAGTTGTGTCGTGGGTATCAGAAACTACGAAAGACTTTTTGGTCTCACATACACCCAGACCCGAGACAAATATTTGTGGACCTCACAAACATTTGTCTTGGTGAGGGAATCGAGCCCGCAGCCTCTCGCTTCATAGCCGGCGTCTAACCAACTGCGCCATGGAGGCTGTCAAATCTGTAGTTGGTAGTATTTAGAAGAAGATGATAATTTATGACGACGATTTTTATGATTTAGAAGCGATTTGTATTAACCTATAACCTGATGGATATACAGCATGCGGGGTGCTGGAATTGACAAAACTTCTTAAAACAAAATATATCCAGATGCTCTTATGCGATATAATTAATTAATAATAATAAGCGTCCCAGGTGCAGACCCTAAAGGTAAATTAGAAATTCCCAGAGATTCGCTTAGCTCGAGTGCTTAATAATGCATGCGTGTTGCTGTCGATTCTGGCTTAGAGCAACCACATAAACTGTGGAAGAATGGGACATTATCTAAATATAAAACCAACCCTATTGACCAATATAACCCAGACTTTGCAATTCACCTGCTTAGCATATCCAACGGAGCAGTCACTGGCAGGCGCCAGCTGTGCCCGTACGAAGTTGAGGCAGGTGTGGTGGAAGTGGCTGAAGAACGGGTCCTGAGGGTCGGCTGCGATGGGGGCGCACGCCCAGTGCTGCAGCTCAGCGGGGAGGAACCCCTCGCCATCTCCCGTGCAGCATGATATCGCATTGCCGTTGCCTGGGGAAATTGAAATTGTATTATATTAGAAGATAGATGACTTGGGAACGGTTGTAAGTGGTGCACTAGGTGCAGATCACTTCTAAAACTCGCTGTAGGAACATTTGCTAGTGGCCTTTACAGTTTACTCTGTAGCGGACTTTTTTGAGTCAAAATAGGATGTGATTACATAGGTCAGGGAAGAAATGATCGGATATTATGCATCGCAAAAGTTAAATTTTTGTGTTGAAATCACGCATGGCTACCTCGGTGGCGCAGTTGCACTACGGTATGATTGCAAAGCAGAGGTCTCGGGTTCGAGTTCCGGATCGGGCAAAGTGATATTGGATTTTTCTATTCATTATCAGCCCGGAGTCAGGGGTTTGTACCCGATATGGGAATAGGCTCGCACCCTATCACATCAAGGGGTGGAAAATACAAGGCGAAGTGAGGGTGTCCTGGTTGCACCTCTGCCTACCCCTTCTGGGAAAAAGGCGTGAGTTTATGTATGGATGTATGAAATCATGCATAACATTTAAAAAAAGGAAGACCCGTTAAAAAAACACATTTTCCGAGATTTCAAAAACATGCTATTATAAAAAAAAAATGTAAAAAAATAGGACCTAATTCGACAGGGAAAGTTCCAAGTGATCACATTAACCAATACCAAAAATGATTCCAGCACTCATGTCATGGGCGATGAACTGGCCAAACTGCATGAACATCATGTTGTGCGTGGGACTTGGGTGGCTCCCCTCCAGCACCAGGGATATGCTGACAGCCCTCCCGCTAGGCAAGGGCAGACCAGTGACAGATCTTCGCATCTCCCATACTCCTAAAAATAATGTAATGGAACTTTAATCGTAATATAAGGGAAAAGGTAAGTTAGATCGATCGTTGTGATCCTTCTTCTTTGAAGTGAAGTGCTTTCTTCTGAAGTGCGTGGTGGCCTGTTGATAACGGACCAGACGCGGCTGCCTACATGTTCACGGTGGTCGCGGGTTCAAATCCCAGGGCACACCTCTAACTTTTCGGACTTATGTGTGTATTGATAGTCAATCACCACGCACTTTAACGGTGAAGGAAAACATCGTGAGGAAACCTGCATACCGTAGCGATTTCAAAGAATTTCTACGGTATGTAAGTCCGCCAACCCGCACTAGGCCAGCGTGGTGGACTATAGGGCCTAACCACTCTCAATCGATTCTCTCGATTGCAGAGTAGGCCCGTGCCCAGCAGTGGGACGTATATGGGCTGATATAGATCCTTCTTCTTTAGAAAATAATTTCATAATGTACAATTTAATTGCTAAACGAGCTGTAACAAAAACATATAATTGCTCAAAAAACACTTACACAACATTAAAAAAAAGTCTTTGCTTTTCCAATTACTGTATTTTGAATCTATGACAAAGGAATGGACTTTTTCTGTTTAGTGGGACAACTAACCAAAACTTTATCTGCACTGTTTTAAAGAAGTAAATGCTATGACCGCCCCGTGGCGCAGTTGGTCAGACGCCGGCTGTGAAACGAGAGACCGCGGGTTCGATCGATGATCCACAGGTATTTGTTTCGGGTCTGGGTGCTTGTGAGATCGAAAAGTCTCTAGTAGTTCCTGATACCCACGACACAAGACTCGATCTTAGTATGGAATCAGGACTATGTATGTGACTATTGGGTGTATTTATTTATTTACTTACCATCACTATAATCTGGTGGAAGCAGTCTCTCAAAGCCGGTGTGGACAGCTCCCCAGCTAGGAAACGAAGGGTTGTTGCACTCTCCTCCGACTGATCTGTAGCGGCTGGGGGGCGTTGGACAAACTGGTGGTGGGGGGCAAAAAGGACCTGGAATTGAAAAGGAAAAGACACATATGAGTAAACGTGATTGCAGAATTTATCATATTAAAGAACTTATTCATTGGATAAACAATATTATATCTGCAATTTAATATATTAATCCTTATGGCACATAGATAATTGCGTTATATTGATAGACAACAATTGAAATTATACGAGCTAAAAATACAATTACATAGTCATCTATTGTGGTATAATTAATTCATGTATACCGGGTATATCAAGATTGCGACCGAAAACGAAGCCAGGTGGTAGTTTTGGTGGTTAGAGACACATTGCAATTAAAAATTTCTCAAAAAATGCGACAGTTTTTTTTTTGCAATTTTTTAAACATCAAATTGTGTTTGAGTGGTAAATACCTAGTTTTTGCGAAAATAGTAATTTAAACCTTTGCGTACCATTGCGTCTTAAAAAATAAACAGATGAACATTATCATTTTAGTAAAATTATGTATTTTCACCAAAATACGACTATCAGTAAAAAAATTCAAAAAATAAATTGTCAATTTTTTTTGTGAAATTTGTTGTTGTATTCTGTTTGAAGTCACTAATATTACCACCAGGCTTCTTTTTCGGTCGCGGTCTTGAGATACCCTGTATAACTTTACCGTCAGTATGATCTGCAAGTCCTAAAGACAGCTGGTCTTCCGACATCGCCTGGCGCGCCTTGAACTCTTGGGCTGCGAAGAGATTCAACAGAGCTCCTCGACCCAAACTCTCTGCTCTTTTGTCGTACGTGACCATGGACTGAAAAATGTGTATTTTTATGAGCATAAATTTATAACATTTGTCTTATATTTGAGTACATCAAGATGATAATGATGGCAATACTGGCGCATACCAACAATAAGGTATGTAAACTCTGATAAGTGCATATGGTATTTTTGATTTATTTCATTTTATTAAATGGGTATTGACGTGTATTTAGACATGGCTTTATCCAAAACTACATTGATTTCATTCATGACCATTAGTGTTTTTTTACTGTAATTTCACCGCAGTTAACTTTATTCGCCATGACCTTATGCTTTCATTTAGTTATCTTATTATTTGCAATTGCTACTTATATTTAAAGTATTATTTGATACACCTTGCAAATGAACGAAGCAAAATGTGTTTAATTTCCTATATCCATGACCATGACGAGAAATCACCTTCAAACATAACTCACCAAATGATGACCATAGCTCGGAGCAGAAGTATTAACAACGACATTGCTAGAACGTTCCAGAAGCTTCTCGGAGCTCGCCAGCCACTCCTTTAGCTTGTGCTGGGATAGGTTGTGGGATATCTTAATGTCTTCCACGCTGACTGATGCGGAGGCACGGGCGGAACGTTCAGATTCAGCTGGAAGTGAAAATATACACATTGCACCACTTCTGCGCCTTGCTATTAGTAGTTTTGATAAATAGGCCGAGTCTTCTGATAGCAATGACTCTGAAAAGACTGACGTCTAGCTTGGTATCTGTCGTTTAATAAATGAGACTGTTAGAGACTCAACTATTTACCTTTCTCATTTATCCTTTCTTCTCTCTCCTCCCATAACCTATGAAATTTATGAGGTTGATAATAAAAACAAGCAGTGATAGGTTCCTGAAAATTGGTATCGTGTTCAGTAGTGTATTGGAAACGAATCCAAAAGGCCAATTTCTCCTACAATGGATACAAAATTATGATGATAGATATTCTGTACGAGGTTAACATCTCAGAAATCTGTTCTATTCCCACAAAAGATCATCGTTCACAAAACTATTCAGAGAATCTCTAATACCTACACGACATTGTAAAGCATAATTTATTTTCAATAACACACGCACCTTGACAAATATATAAACCTCGTTTGCAATCGTAAATGGAAATCGCTGATACGCCTTGTTACTGCGCAATAAACGATGCCACCATAAAAATTACAATTAACAAGGATGTTATGACTGTATTGCCTTGCGCGGTAATGATGTGTGGTTCTATAAACTTTCGTAAAGTAAGGTTTTCCTTCAACCATAAGGGATACCTGTGTCTAGCAATGGGATGTATATTCAAGCTGATTTTGTTAAGCGAGTTGGAGAGCACATAAAATCAATCTCTATTTCTCCCTCCAAACAGCAGTGTAAATACAATGTTGTGTTCCGGTTTGAAGGACGTTGTAGCCAGAGTAACTACTGGACATAATGAGACTCATCACTAAGTCTTAGGATGGCGAGCGCAGTGGACTTTTGCATTGCTTTGTAATAATGTTGTTTGGTTTTTACTGTCCATGAGCGGTCGTATCCCTTACCATCAGGCGAATGGCATGCTCGTGTCCAAAGACAAATATTTTACATGTACAGATATTTGTCTCACTTCGGGGGTCGAACCCGCGTTTTACAGCCTCCATCTAAACCGACGATGTCATAGAGGCCAATGTAAACAGTGACGCAATTTGCCGTAACACACCAGATAACAAACACGACACTATTAAAATATACTGCATCTATATCTATAAATAACCGTGCGTATATATTATCAAACAAACGTGAGATCACAACACGTGATGCTGCGGAATACTAAACACTATTATTTGTACTGATAAACTATTGATAGAACTCACCTGATTCCACTTTCATTCATATGGAAGATGTTAGTTTCAAATTAAATAATACATACATAACGCCTTTAACCCAAAAGGGAAAGGCCGAGGTGCCACCAAGACACCCACATTTCGCCTTCTATGTTCCGTCCTACGCTGTACCTATCGTCATATCGGGCACAAATTTCTGACTCCAAGCTCATAATGAATAGAAAAATACAATATCAGTTTGCCCGACCCGGGATTCGAACCCGAGACCTTTTTGTAAGACCGCTTTGTAATCGTACCGTAGTGCAACTACGCCACCGAGGCAGTCTAGTTTCAAATCCGTTTAAATAATAATCTGGATGACAATATTTTCTTAACAAAATTAGATTTGTTACCATCCCTTGAAGATTGGTCAGGAAATAGAGACAAAAGGTGAAGAGAGGGAATAAACTTCCAGTAAATATTTTATACGACCAGCTTTAGCTACAATATTACCAAAAACGGTATCCGCGTATAAAAAAAAATTGAGCAGTTACTATTAAAACCTTGGTTTAAATTGACCCCACTACATTATCCGTCCTTTTTTGCCACTCAATCTTTTCGATCAGCGAGTCTAGTATCAAAATATTGATGATATTTTTTACTTTTACTTTCCTCAGATTTTACTTCTTTTAGAAGTTTTTCACTGCAAAAATTCCTGATCTTGCTAGATTAGGGTCAGAATTTTAAGTACTGAAGAAACTAAAGGCCTGAACTCACCAGCATGATCAGACCCTGTGAAGCAGCAGACGCCGATGTGATCACTTTCAAGGTGGCAGGAGGGGTTGTACGATGCTGGTCGGACGTGCGCCGGGCACTGAACCTTGGGCACGCAGCGACCATGCCGCGGGCACACTGCACATGGGTTCTCCTTCACGTGGATGTGGTCTGAAAAGAGATGCTGGATTAACTGAAGTTAAATTTCGATAAAGTGACATCAGGTTGTTATGATGTAGGGACCTCTGCACCGTTTAAGGTCTTATGGAAATTTTTGATGATGACCCATGCTCAACAGTTGACTTCCTGTGGCTGGAGAGAGTAAGTCTTAATGTTTGTATTTAAACCTCTGTTTCACTGTTTTCCCGTCAAAAGGAAATCAGTTCAATTTTGGAGAATGATCGAGACCATTAAGGAATACCGATCATGAAGAACTTTAGGTGATTTGATGTTTAGAAAGGAATAGGGTAATGTAAGAATGAAGATAGGGCTTTTACTCTGGCTATTTTATGGACAAAACAAAACGCCGCAGCAAAGTTATTACTTCACGCAGTTTTTTTTGGCATATTTCTAGCGAAACTCGTTCTTAAGCAAATCAAACAGTTCCAATCAAAATAAATTATACAATATTTGTATTAAAAAACAAGCGTGACGTCATAAAATGACATCATTCTCGTTGAGGCACGCGTTGCGAATATGCGACTAAATATTATTTACAAAACTATACATGGGACGGGGGCTTGCCTTAACATTCTCAGAGGCACCAAGGCCGTAAGGAGATCACTAGTTTTACTTCTTTGATATTTAATAACTTACATACATACATACATAAACTCACGCCTTTATCTCAGAAGGGGTAGGCAGAGGCGCCACCAAGACACCCACATTTCGCCTTGTATGTTCCGTCCCATGATGTGATAGGGGGCGAGCCTATCGCCATATCGGGCACAAATTCCTGACTCCGGGCTGATAATGAATAGAAAAATCCAATATCACTGCCCAACCCGGGACTCGAACCAGAGACCTCAGCTTTGTAGTCGTACCGTAGTACAACTACGCCACCGGGAAAGTAAAATTAGAAAAGGAATATAGTTACTTAATTGTAATAGCAGCAAAATGTTACATGATGCTATAAATTTGAGGCCCTCTATTTGATTTCTGGACTAATACAAAACGCTCGGGATTGCAATTTGTGCCTGGCTTGACGATAGGCTCGCTCACACATCTTGGGACAAAAATAAATTAACAATTAAAAGCAAAAAAAACTATTTACAAAAAAGCTTATATTTAAATGCTCTAAAAAAATGAAAACCTAATTTTCGTTTAAAATTTTAACTATCAGCTTATAACCTCATTATACACAATTCATATGATCATAAAAGCTAATTTATCGTTTATTGTCATCGTCTTCTATACGTGCTGTTACTTAAAAATATTTCGTATCATAATCCGCATAAATTTCATACTTTTAATAATAATTTCCGTGCATATAACAATGACTCGAACGATTAATAAACTGTTCTTGAATATCTAGGTCGAGTTAATATTTGTGCTCTAGATTGTATTTCTAGGTTTCTAAGGTCTAGTTCTTTAGAAATCGAGCGTGTGTGGGGTATTTCACCCACAATCTATATGCAATTATACATACATACATAAACTTACGCCTTTATCTCCGAAGGGGTAGGCATAGGCGCCACAAGGACACCCACATTTCACCTTGTATGTTCCGTCCCACGATGTAATACGGGGGCGAGCCTATCGCCATATCGGGCGCAAATTCCTGACTCCGGACTGATAATAAATAGAAAAATCCACTATCATTGCCCAACCTGGGACTCGAACCCGAGACCTCAGCTTTGTAACCGTACCGTAATAGAACTACGCCACCGAGGCAGTATATGACATTATATTAGTTGTTATTGTACGATGAGACGCAGGAAGTCGGTGGATGCAGGCAACTTCCAACAGATCTAGGTGGCGATCCATGGAGGCGGGCTATGTAGGGCGGTGGACTTCCTGAAGCTGGAGAGATAGAGAGGGGAGGAGAGAGAGAGTACGATGTTTTTTGATACAAAATTGAGGTTTCTGGTTTCCTTATCAAACCACAAGAGTAAAACACGGATTTTTACTATTGTGTAGCTATTTGTGCCTCTAATGTCGTTTCATTAGAGGCACTCCTCCTGAACTATATTAAATGAAAAATATTTATCGCATTAGTAGTATAGGTGCTAGAATGTGCTCAAAATAGGTTAACTTAGATATTGTATATTGTCTTTGTTTGTGTAGTTGTTTCTTGGTTTTAAAAAAAAATATTTTACATCTGTTTTCACAACTCAACACGCAGCACGTTTCATTTAATTCTCCTATAAATAATTTAAATAAAAACAGTCCGCCTCGTGACCACGAAAGCAGTACAGCAATCGAAACGTCGGGAAGTAAAAAATGAAAAAATTAAACCAAATCGCGATAAAATCCGTAAAAAGTAGTTTTATTTCAATTAAATAATAACAGTTAAATACTACTTATGCGATATGTATGTTTCACTTAATAGTTGAGGAGATTAATTATTTTCGTCACCATGTTTTCTTAATTTTTTGTTAATACGACCATAAAGAAGGATTTATGTAAGGTTTGTTTTAAAACCTGTTAAAATTAGTTACACTGTGTTAATTAATAAGACACGTGACACTTAACAATCACGTTTGCATATATGTTGCACACCAATGACATTAGACATGATACGGCTTCAAATCCCTCAATAAATATGTATACCAAAGATTCTATAGAAAGTAGTTAAAACACACAACAATCGCACATAACACAGTCCTAAGTTCACGTTAATGTAATCATTAAAAAGACTGAATAAGAAAAGACTGCCTCGGTGGCGCATTTGTACTACCGTATGATTGCAAAGCTGAGGTCTCGGGTTCGAGTCCTGGGTCGGGCAAAGTGATATTGGATTTTTCTATTCAGTATCAGCCCGGGGTCAGGAATTTGTGCGCGATATGGCGATAGGCTCGCCCCCTATCACATCGTGGGACGGAAAATACAAGGCGAAACGTGGGTGCTCTGGTACTAGGGGAACCTGTGCCTACCCCTTCCGGGAAAAAGGCGTGAGTTTATGTATGTATGTAATAAGAAAAGACATACACATTGTATTTTTCCGATGGCCGTCCAGCGTAATACCAATATAGGTCCCATCAGAAGTGACACTACATAAGGGCTATTGTGGCCGCCCTCTACCTCACTTATTAGGGGTCTTGTATATAACAAGTAAAAACGTCCGCCCATGGCCTTACTATTTGGGGACTACTGGACATAATGAGACTTAACATCTTATGTCTCAGAATGGCGAGCGCAGTGGAATACCAAGAATTGCTTTGTAATCCATGGTGTTGTTTTTGCTACTGTCCATGAGCGGTCGTATCGCTTACCATCAGGCGAATGGCATGCTCGTCTCGCCATTCATCACAATAAAAAAATACTATAACCTCACCTTTTCCACCATGCGGTTCTCGCGACCCAGCTCCCACATGCGACAGCACGTTCAACGGACAAACAACCACTACATACAGGAATATCAGTAACACATTGTACAGCATCATTTTTACCACTTTTATAAAAGAAATGTAGGAATAATTTAGATAGAACACATTTTTACGGCGACCGCTGGCTCAATGATAGTTACGCAAGAATACGCAAAGCACTTGATTAAAAATGAGGGTAGATGTGAAAAAATATCATAATGACGCTGAAAAAATGTTGATTGTGTACCCGTCTTACTTATTTCGTGACGGATGCTTATTATCACAGAAATATTCTGTGAATATTATTCTGTTGTCAATTCACATCCTTTGAAACAAGAAAAAAAATGGCGACGTTCTGATTTTGAATGGCAAGTTGGGCACTTCAGGATATATTTTAATAAGAAAAAGCATATCTTTATATGATTTTATCGTACTATACAATAAGAACAATTCAATAAAAGCACTTAAACCAATAGAAGTACAGTCCAACTTTACATTAACGATTTCATCCAGAAACTGCTATAAATGCGCTTGAAAACAATCATGCGTCATATTATGTCTTATTTGGGCAAATCTTATGCAAATTCTATATTTGTATCATACAAACCTACTATCATACAAAGATAACAATGTCTATGTTTGTAATCATAGATAGAAATTTAATTTACATAACATATTCCACGGAAAAAACAAACAAAAGGATTACTTTGATGTAGGTAATATTTTCTTTTTACGTAGATAACAATCTTATATGACTTAAATATCTGACCGTTAGCTGGTTAGAAAAAGGGATATATTTAGCATCATAGTAAGAAAGAAACCTATGCTGGGTTCTAGTATTTATAATAAATATAGCCGCAATGGTAATCTAGATCGGTAAGTCCTAGCGACCTTATTCATAGGCAGTTTTAAATCCCATTTTAGTCGAATGTTTCGTCTTTTTCACTCAAACTAAATTGTAAAGTCGTTCGAAAGGGACAAAACATTATATAACTAAAATAGGTTTTAAATCTGTCTATGCATAAAGCCGTAAATGTTTATTGACAACGACAACCGCCTTTAAATGTCAACGTTATTTGGGGTTTGAAATGAATTCTTTAAACTTTACTAACATACTAATTTGATACTTGGGCTTAAAAAAATCTCTCGATACCGAAATCATACACACATACATAAACTCACGCCTTTACCCCCGAAGGAGTAGGCAGAAGCGCCACCACGACACCCACATTTCGCCTTGTATGTTCTGTCCCACGATGTGATAGGGGGCGAGCCTATCGCCCGAAATAGAATGCACGAATTCCAGATTCACAGCTGGCCTCTTCACCAACTCCAAACAAATATCGGAACGGTAACTATCAAGTACAAAGAGGTGTATACCGGGTATATCAAGACTGCGACCGAAAACGAAGCCAGGTAGTAGTTTTAGTGGTAAAAGACACAATGCACAAAAAAAAAACGACAGTTTTTTTTTGCAATGTTTTAAACATCATCGTGTTTTGGTGGTAAATACCTTGTTTTTGCGAAAATAGTAATTAAAACCTTTGCGTACCATTGCGTTTTTAAAAATAAGGTGTACATTATTAATTTAGTAAAATAATGTATTTATCACCCGAATACGACGATCAGATACAATATACAATACATCATCATATACAATTTTTTTGCGAAATTTTAAGTTGCATTGTGTATGCAGTCACTAATAATACCACCTGGCTTCGTTTTCGGTCGCGGTCTTGAGATACCCTGTATATTTAGATATAAAATACAAATCTATATTTGAATGCATTCCACAATCAAATACAACCTCAAGGACATACAATGAACTGAGAATATGCCTCGTCCCGTTACACCGGCCTTGCGAAGGTCATTGCTCCATCCGAAGGACGGCCTTCGATATTCACAGGAATAAAGGCTTCTCAATTCTTATTAAAATGTAAAGACAGCTCATGAATCATGACACTTCAAGTATAGAATGAATGTTATTTATGTCTTTGGGAGTGGTCTGTGTTTAGCGGTGGACTTGCTGAGTGTATTGCCCTCCCCGAAATCCCTTCTAATTCTGGCAATGCATGTATTATCCACGAGTATTATTGTTGTTTAATTAATAAATCATTTCATGAGAAAATGCCTCACTAAACATAAGTATTCCCCCTACTTTAGGATTTTCGCAAATATCTTGGAAGCTGCCTGGAACCAACGAATTTCTACCAGCTTCTTTAAATTATCAGTCCTTATAGTGCAAATCCATTTAGACAAAAGTGTCCGTCAAAGTTGTTTTCACATTATTACTTGTCTGACGATGATAAATAAGCCCAAATTGTAGTAACCTTTTTTCTGGGGGACTTTTAACACTTTCGTTGACATCACATAGTTCACAACAAACATGTTGCATGACAATAATATGGTTTATAAAACCTGCATATATTATACCATCAAATCATATAAGAATTGATGTTAAAACTAAGTAAACAGCTAAGAAATTCTATATGCTTAGTTGTGCTTAACTGGCATACAAAGTTTATATGACTTACTGCGCATTTATTTTGTTTTTATGTATAAGGCTCAAACGGAAATTTCTGTTCAAAAACTGGTAGATAAAAACACATTGATTTGTTAAATGATCGACGCCACACTAACATATTTTACTCTAGACGATTATTGATTAATCCTCGTCCATACGAAGCATTTGACAGATTCAGTCATTAAAAATAATACGAAGCAAAGTTGTAACTAAGAATTTGTTGATAAGTGATTACCGCACCCATGAACATATACAACACTTAGATTGTATATAACGACTAAGTTCATTATAGGAGGTGGAGGGACTAGACAGGAAAGAAAAGAAAAGAAGAAAGAGGAGACAAGACTACTATACACTAGTATACAGTGTCTCCTGTGTATACGTGTTTACGTCTCATTCTCTCGCAGGCTAAACCCTATTTATCAATATATTTGTCACTTTTGGTGCCGCATTTTCGCTTCATCAAATTTTCAAATCACAACGGTGCTGAAGAAGTTTCACTTCAAAAAGACTAAAGGATGAGAGAAGTACGTTGCCTTCGTTATCTCACTCATCCATTGAAGAGAGCGAAAGGTTTAATTTCCTTATGATTTTCTATGAGACAATGGTACATCGATGAATTCCTACATTTGTTCCCGTTATTTACCGTATGTGTAAAAATACGTACCGGTGAAAACCGTATCTCATTTCGTGTCGTAGTTTTTGCGTGATGTGCAAGCTAATACAAAGCAACACCCTGTATGTAAATAAGAAATATATCAGTTTTTAAGTTGGACTTGCACCTATATAGCTGTGAAAACCGCATCTCATTTCGTGCGTTATTTTTTGCGTAATGCGCAGGTAAATAAAAAGAAACAACCTGTATGTAAATGAAACATATTCCAAATATTAAGTCGAGCCTGCAACAATATAACGGTGAAAACCGTATCTCATTTCGTGTCGTAGATTTTGCGTAATATGCAAGCTAATACAAAGAAACATCCTGTATGTAAATAAGACATATACCAGTTTTTAAGTTGGACTTGCACCTATATAGCTGTGAAAACCAAATCTCATTTCGTGCGTTAGTTTTTGCGTAATGCGCAGGTAAATAAAAAGAAACAACCTGTATGTAAATGAAACATATTCCAAATATTAAGTCGAGCCTGCAACAATATAACGGTGAAAACCGTATCTCATTTCGTGTCGTAGTTTTTGCGTGATGTGCAAGCTAATACAAAGAAACATCCTGTATGTAAATAAGACATATACCAGTTTTTAAGTTGGACTTGCACCTATATAACTGTGAAAACTGCATCTCATTTCGTGCGTTAGTTTTTGCGTAATGCGCAGATAAATAAAAAGAAACAACCTGTATGTAAATGAAATGTATACCAGTTTTCAAGTTGGACCTGCACCAATATAACTGTGAAAATTGCATATCATTTCGTACGGTAGTTTTTGAGTAATGTGCAAGCAAACAAAAAGAAACATACAGGATTTAAATGCAACATATACCAGTTTTTAAGTTGAACCTACAGCAATACAACTGTGACAACCGCATCTCATTTGGTGCAGTAGTTTTTGCGTGATGCGCAAGCAAACATACAGACAGACAGACAGCTGTTATAAAGACTCCGTTAAAATTTCTTAAATATCTTCCATGTACAGACATCGACCATTTACATTTTTATTACCTATATTTATAGATAAGTAAAAACTCTTTAGGTCTTAACAATTCTTAAATTCAGCAATTAATTAATTTAAGCTAATTAATAAAACAAACTTGATAAACATCATCAGCTACGTGCGTGAATCCAACCGGTTCCATTTTCAAATCTGGCAGGTCACTATTATTCAATCGATTTTGCACTTTAACATCCTTGTAAAATAATTGCTTTTTCATTCAGCAACAATTTCCCACCCGGCTCCTTTCCAGCACAACTTGACCACTCAAGTTCTATCTAAATTCAGTCGTGCGCGAGTGTCCAAGCAAAGTGTTACAGACAGTGTGTGAAGTGACATAGGTACAGTCGGTTGCATAATGCATTACATTTATCTATAGTTACTTGGCAAATATTTATTACTGGCAAAATTTTATTGCCATAAATAGCTGTGATGTGTATTGGAATTTGTTTGGTTTTGTATTTTTGTTTTATTCTTTGTGTTGAGTTGTTGAAAATAAAATAAAAATATTTCATATTACTAATATACTTGGAAAATAATGGAAAATATTTCACTTTCCAATTACTGAAAATGAAACGCATATTTATTTACGCTAGCATTATAACAAGTAACCAATTTATGTTTCACTAATTATTTTTCGAGGAGCTTAAACACAATTTAGGCTTAATGCTCATGCTTTTTTTTGCTGGAACAACAAAGCGACTAGAATGCATCTGGTATTAATCAATTGAGTGGCCACTGGCGAAAGACGGTTATTTCACGCCGATCAATTATTATGTCGGCCTGCTTACATATAGCAGAACTACAACAATAAAAAACCCTTCTACCGATACTGACCGTAATACATTTCATTCAAATAACAAATATCAAAACTCGTTTATGACATCGAAGAATCGTATACAATATAGGTACGTATTTGTAAATTGTTTCTTCTAAATCAAGTTCATTATCATTAAGGAATTGGAGCGAAGTAATGAATAAATATAATTAATTTTAACGATTAATGACACAAAACTAAAAATATAGTGTAGCTTTACGTATTTTAAAAACGGAACATTCCTTTTGTTGTATTTTAACAACCACGAAATTAAATGATTATTTGACCCACTCTTTAAAAAAAACAACCGGTTATTTGTATGGAAATTAAGTTATCCTACGGATATTTAGGTGCAATGCCCTTTACCGATCTTGACGTTAAAAAGGTATTATAGGCAACAAAACGAACACCTGCGTAACTTCTCGAAACATAAACCACAGTGGAACAGGCTACCAAAATGTCAAAGTCTCACAATAAAACCTCATTAGCATAAACAAGATTTAACATAAAAATTGGCAATAAACAATCGGCTAATTCTATCCATTCTTCTTTTTATAATTTATTTTATATATAATTTTTTTCATCATCAAGACTTTTAAATAAAAAAATAAATAAATGAGTTCATATTGATGGATCCTATTTTAGAATACTCCATGTTTTGTATCGAATCTATAAGACATTCGCAAAATCATCTGCTTACAATTACTTGGCAATTGATCTTGAATTAAAACTCGTTAGCTTAAAAAAAGAATATGAAAGTACTAGGTTCGATTCTACAATGAATATTTTTTTAATTATTAAGTATATCGGTGTAAGTTTAGCTGTTGAAGTTACACCTTCCTAATTTATACATACAATAACTCACGCCCATTTCCCAGAAGGGGTAGGCAGAGGTACTACCAGGACACCCACATTTGATAGTGGGCGAGCCGAATGAATAAAAAAATCCAACATTACTTTGTTCGACCCGGGATTCGAACCTGACACCTCAGATATGTAATCGTTAATTTATATTATTTATCTAGGATTTGAACGTTATGATGAAAGATGAATAGAATGAAACGTTAGACGAATGACGGATATGAAACGTAGTTTATGTGAAAGAGATAGCGAATGGAAGTACTAAAGAGTAAAAGAGTTAGATGATGAAAGATTAAGATAATGAAATATGAAAGGACGAAATAAGAGAGAACAGTTTGAAAGACGATGGAAGACGTGAACGACGTACAACGACTCAATTAAAGATGATTAAATTATATTGAAGACCCGACACGGAATTATTCCCACATTTATTAAATTACAAATATCACTGCCGTAGACCTCCTTAACAATTTCCAGGTAACTTAACTTGCTACATATCCCTATCGACCACAAACTAATTCTATTGACTGCACTCTCAAATACACCAATTACTTCCAGCAAAATACTCCAGAAATAAAGCCTAAAACATCACGGTTCTCAGCCATGTCCACAATGTGACGATCCTCCACACCACTATCAGATCAACAACCCAATCATTACTATTAAAATTTAAATATTATGTAGAATCGATGGCGCCTATGCAAAACAACGTGAGAATACTAATTACAAGATCGAGTATCGACACCTCTCCTGGTAACAGTTAAAACAGGTCATTGTATGTAAACGTTTTTTTATTGCAATGAATGGCGAGACGAGCATGCCATTCGCCTGATGGTAAGCGATATGACCGCTCATGACCAATAGACAACCAAACAACAACATGAAATTACAATTGGGTATTTGACTATGATCTTTTTTTTGTATTATTTTGCGTACAAACACAAATACCATTAAAATAAAACATTTCTGTCAAAACAGTATTAATGTAGCTTGTAACATGAGGTAAATATTTGTATTTTAAATAAAAGAGTGGGAGCGTAGTGGGGACATCTCACCGTCTCTTTCACACCCGCACACTGTAATGCATATCAGGACTAGTGACGTCACTAGTTTAGTCTTGCATCCCTTTTCTTTTACTCCCACTACAAGATTTAAAACGTTTCTAACTTGTTTAATAGTGTTTGGATTTACAAAATTCTTTGTTTGCTAGATTTTGGATATGGATATCTTATGATAAATACAATTAAAAAAAATTAGTAAATTACCCTATTACAATGTCTATTTCTGACACTAAACAGCAGTGTAAATACGCTGTTGTGTTCTGGTGTGAAGGACATGGTAGCCAGAGTAAGTACTGGACATATTGAGACTTAACATCTTATGTCCCAGGATGGCGAGCGCAGTGGAATACCAGGCATTGCCTTATAATTTATGGTGTTGGTTTTCTAATATCCATGAGCGGTCTTTTCGTTTGCCACTAGGTGAATGGCATGCTCGTCTCACCATTTAAGACTTTGAAAGTCGGAAAAGCCAACACCAAAGCATCACGTATAAACAGACCGTTGCAATGGCATTTTAAAAAAATAACTTGCTATGCAGTATAATAAACTAGTGTCGAAGACAGACACTGCGTGGAACCGTAAGGAACCCGGACAATACAAATACTAAATGAAAAAAATGCAACGGTATAATGGAATTATTTGTAGAGAAAAATAAATATAATCGGTTTACATTGGTCAATAATAAAATGACTCATGCTTTGTGGAGGATTCTGACAAGCACAAACATTTATACTTAAATATGATGCGTAGATGGAACCTGAGTTTTACGACACAGAAAGGCCTCTTCTAAGGCAAGGAATGTTGGAATTTCATTGGCTTACCCTTGGTGGAGGTCTATGTTTAGCAGTGTCTGAAGAGAGAGAGAGATTAGCTTAAGATCTTGGTCCACCACGTTGGCCTAGTGCCGATTGGTGGACTTCAAACGCCTTCGAAATTTTTGCCAAGCTAGTAGAGCTTAGCTAGTTTACTTAGCAAGTTTCCTTTACCGAAAAAGTGAACGAAATATCGACGAGTAAACATGTAACGTCAAAAATTCAGATTTAAAATGACAACATTTGACCCTTATTTCGTCAGTTCGATCCGCCAGTCGCCACCAAGGATAATAAACCATATGAGGAGGCGTTTTCTATATCCAATGACAAAATCTAGGTTAGCCATATAACAATAGATTTCTATTTTTCCATAAAAGTCTTTAGGATATGATGAAATTAACACAAGTAGTCTGATCCAAATTTCTTCTTCGTAAACAACACAAATATACCGTTTGGGAGAATTTCGTAATGTGTACGGTGACGCAAAAGTCGCCGCAACATAATAAACAACTTTTTTGCAACTTTGTACTGCGTGTTGTAATAAAAACGATATATTGGTTTAAGAATGTTTTTTTACTATGAATTAAAATACACATAGCTTCAAGCGAATGGCAGGCACGCCTAGCCATTCACTGCAATAAAAAAAATACGTACACACAAAAATATAAATGAGAATATAAAGTTACTTTCACAAGTGGCGCCTGCTCTCCGCCGCAATGCTTATTTCCTACATAAACATTTTCCATTACGTCCTCAATTGAATTTCATTGCAACTTGCTCATTACAAGACTTGTTTTTTGCGACAGACTTGTATAAAATGCAATCGACAGCCTCCGTGGCGCAGTTGGTTAGACGCCGCCTGTGAAACGCGAGGTTCGATCCTTGCACCGAAACAAATGTTTGTGAGATCCACTGGTATTTAGTGGTTTCTTAGATTTACGCAAATGTTACATATTGAAATAGAACTAATTTTACGGATTTTATCGCGATTTTTTTTAATTTTTACATTTTTTAACATCCCGACGTTTCGATTGCGAAACCAAATCGCGATAAAATCCATAAAAATTAGTTCTATTTCAATGCCACACGTATTTGTTTCGGGTCTTGGTGTTTGTGAGACTGAAAAGTTTCTCGTAGTTTCTGATACCCACGACACAAGACTCGATATTAGTGTGTATCAGAACTATGTATGTGACTGTTGGGTATACTTATTTATTATTTAAATACAATATACACTCCGGTATAAAGTAATAATATTACTGAGTAAATTTAAACCTTCAATTTTTTCAGTGGCTTAATTTAAGTTTATGAATATATTAATTTATGTACATAATGTCACGCTTAATAGGCAGATACATTACAAATTGTAGAATTTTTTAAGTTTTTCTAGGTCGCTTCTCAATTAAATGGTATAATTAAATCTACTGGTGGTAGGTCTCTCATATGTGGGAGGCCGCCTGGGTAGGTACCACCGCAATGTCCGTTACTCCCGCCAAACAGCAGTGTAAATGCAATGTTGCATTCCAGTTTGACGGACATTGTAGCCAGAGTAACTATTGGAGATAATGAGTCTTAACATCTTATGTCTCAGGATGGCGAGCGCGGTGGAATGCCGAGCATTGCTTTGTAATTCGTGGTGTTGTTTTTTGCTACTGTTCATGAGGGGTCGTATGGCTTACCATCAGGCGAACGGCATGCGTCTCGTTATTCATTGCAATTAAAAAAGAATAATAAATTAATAAGACTTTCACAATTAACAATACATAACTGTTACCTAAGTTTTTGTACGGTAAAGTTGTATTAGGAGCGAAACTGAATACTTTATGTATTCCTTTTACAACTTACTTTCCTTCAACCGTTTAAAAAGTAAAGTTGACTCGAAACTTGTATTATAATTATTCGAATTATGAATACTGTTATAAAATTTCCTTCTATTTATTATATTTACCGTATCGGAACCTGAACTTCCTAAGAATGTAGAAATTCACATACTAACCATATACCTTATTTATGGATTTCCACGACCTTGTTAGATAATTTAGATATCAAACTTGTGGTTTGAGATAGTACTAGTAACTTTTTGGTCTAAAAAAAAGTGAATCAAACAGACATGTGTCTCGGTGTTGGAATTGACCCCGTGGTCTCTTGTTTTACACCCGGTGCTTCAAACATATTATGCTTATGAATATACACATACAAAAATAAGCATGAGAAAGCAAAAAAACTCAGCTCCGGCAGTACTATAACCGATATACTATATAATATAACCGATAGACAAAAATCTCTTAAAAACACATTAATATAGACATCTGAATGTTTGTTTGTTCATATGTATCTATAGGCGGCACCACGGCGTTTTTTTTTTATTCTCAATAGTTAACTAGTCGACTTTCACCAAATCATTGAAGAGAGATTAATTACTATTGAAAGGAGAAATTTATTTATTTCAATGGCGGCGCATTGTGTGGACGGAATATTCCATCTGACGTAAGCCAAATAATATTTACCGTTATAGGAATTAAGTTGTTCACTTAAACGGTGAGAGAGAGAGCTTAGTAGTTGAATACTGAATCGGCAATCTAGGCTTTTTTTTTTATTGCATAGAATGGCGAGACAAGCATGCCATTCGCCTGATGGTAAGCGATACGACCGCTCATGGACAGTAGCAAAACCAATCAACACCATGAATTACAAGGCAATGCTTGGAATTCCACTGCGCTCGCCATCCTGAGACATAAGATGTTAAGTCTCAATATGTCCAGTAGTTACTCTGGCTACAATGTCCTTCAAACCGGAACACAACAGTGCATTTACACTGCTGTTTGGCGGGAGAAATAGACATTGCGGTGGTACCTACCCAGGCGGCCTCTCACATATGAGAGAACTACCACCAGTAAAAAGGCAGTAGGCTGTCAAATTAATATAAATAAATAAATAAATAAATACACCCAATGTACGTGACTGCACATACATACTCCTGACCCCACACTAAGATCGCGTCTTATGTCGTGGGAATACGAGAGATTTTTCGGACTCACAAACACCCAGACGCGAAACAAATACCTGCGGTTAACACAAATATTTGTCTCGGGGATTGAACCCGCAGCCTCGTTTCACAGGCGGCGTCTAACCAACTGCGCCACGGAGGCTGTCAAAAATCAATATTTTTATCGCTATGAATAAACTAAGCTCACTTAACATAATAAGTTGCATGATATACATTGCTATTTATTGCTTCATCATCACCAGCCTCGACTTAAGCCTCCTTTATGAGCCCAAAATAGACTTTCCAAAGAATTCCGGATCCTGTTGGAAGCGGCGTAGCTTCTAGTGACCTCTCGCGACCTTTACTAGGCCTCTAGTCCATATAACGGTTTCGAACCCACTCCCTTGATTTGCGAAGGTTATGCGTGTTTACAGAGAACACGTATGTTAATACTATTTGCAAAGCCACGACCTTGCACGCATCGAGCATAACATTTAAACGAATTAAATAATTATTACAAGTATGAAATACATTTTGTTTAATAACTGTCTGTAGTATGTAATAACTGCCCCGTTAGCGTAGTTGTAACACGGTACGGTTACAACGCTGAGGTATCGGGTTCGAATCCTGAGTCGAGTAAAGTGATATTGGATTTTTGTTTTAATTATCAGCCCGGAGTCACGAATTTGTGCCCGATATGGCGATAGGCTCGCCCCCTATCATATCGAGGGACGGAACACACAAAGCGAAACATAGGTGTACTGTTAACACCTCTGCCTACCCCTTCTGGGAAAAAGGCGTGAGTTGTTATGTATGTTATATAAGTTATGAGCAGATTTCTGTCCGATTTTTTTTCTTTTTAATCTTACACATAATGTGATTATGAAATATATGGATCTGTATTCGATCTTTTAAAACCGTAAATATATTGCTATATTGTTGTCCTCGTTGTGTCCAATGGTTTATTTTTTAAATTTAGATCATTGTAACGCTTAAAATTTTGTTTGTGTCTCTTTATTATGTTAAATTGCTTTTATTATCAGATGCATTACTGTTGTGCCAGTATATAAAAAATATAAAATAAAATAAATACACGCAACAGTCACATACATAGTCCTGACCCCATTTTAAGATTTAGTATTGTGTCGTGGGAATCAGAAATTACGAAAGACTTTTCGGTCTTACAAACCCCCAGAAAACGAGAAACATTTGGCTCGGTGCAGGCATCGAATCCGCGGCCTCTGGTTTCTCAGCCGGCGTCTAACCAACTGCGCCACGGGGGCTGTCAATATATATGGTTCATAAGCCCTTTATTTTATAAATTATTACATAATACTGCAAAATTACGCTACGAGTAATTCTATAATCTCATTTCAAGTTTACAAACAAAATGAGTATTCCAAGCCATTGAAACTAAACAGTAAGGACCTATAGAAAACCAAACCATTCCTAAATAATTGCCCGCAAGTTTGCATGTTACGTCACAGCTCGTTATTTGCCAAACTATGATAATTATACATTTCTTTATAAAGCAGTGCTTTCCCCCCGGCGCGGCGTATGAGCGTTGCATCTTCAGTACCGAGTGTGTACTCCCAGTGCATTGACGGGGCGCGAGTGTGTGGACCAGTGAATCAAAATGGTGGTTAAAATAAGCAAGGTGCCCTTCGAGGAAGCCCTGAATATGACAGGTGAGTTTCAAAGCCAAGGACGTGGCCGTGTTCTATTTTTGAATATTGTTTCGTAAACTCATTTTTTTTAATCAAGGACGCAAACCGTATAATTATAATGCCTCTAAAAGTAAACAAAGGTTTTATTTTATGCTGATATATTACATAAATATTTTAATTTGCGTTTACTTGATTTGGTTTTTGGTAATGATTGAGATTTAATTATTGACATTCAATAATTAGGTACGTTTCTATTTTTTGTGTTAGTAATGATTTTTTTACATTAATACCTTGGCATAGTATTTTATTTTTTGTATTTTGTGCCTACCTTTGCTAGCTGTAGTTATTTTATTAAAAAGGTTTCTTCATATTGTCCTTACTGGCTTACATATCGTTAAATAAAATAAACAAATATTAATTATATTACAAAAAAAAAGCTGTATTGAGTATATAGATCAATATTCGCCAACGACACCTATTTATAAAGAAAATAGCTGTAATTGTGTTTTAAATTATAATTATTGGCTTTCATTTGAAGAGGTTTCAATAACCTAGCAAATATAGAAAACAAATCATTTTTTCTAAATATTGACTTACTCAATAGCTTCATAAATATAAAATATTGTAACTGTTTCAATTTCAAACAATAATAATCATACGAGGTATACTTTTTTTGTATATTTTTTTTAATGTACGTATAAAAATGTAACAAGAAATCTTACAAAATAAAGAGAACTACACAATTCGAGGTTCACTTAAAAGTGCCAGGAATAAAGGAAGAAGAATAACGTGGGCTGCAAAATTGTTCCATATTGTCACTAGAAACAATAACTATCTCTAACGCCATACAATTAAAAAAAAACGAAATGGAGTCATCACTATCAATAGTCGATTTTTAAATAATCAACAAAAATAAATCAATTTGACGGTTAATTAAAAAAAACCGATTCGCTTATTGAAGTATTACCTAAAGAGCAAAAAAAAAACGTGACAAACGTGCTTGCAAAATAAAATAAAAAATGTGTATGCTTTGCAAGTTTTCGTTGAAGGCCGAAATAAAACTATGACCATGGTCTTTAAAACAATTAAAAAATATATGCATTTAATAAAATACATACATATATAGTATAGTATTATACCAGCTAATGAGTTTATTTATTTGGAATTTTTTCAGGCTATACTATTCAATTATAACGTTTGTTCACCATTTTTAAGAGGAGCAAAAAATTATATTTTGCGATCAAACTCCTAACCTTTGACGTAAATAGTCATATAACTACTGCTCCATCTGGTCGATGCGGCCAGACATTGCCGAAAATGCACGTCATTTGTAATCCTTAAATTCAGACTTAGATCAGATTTAGTCAAACATTTAAACTAAAGTGTATCGACATATTGTGATCAGCAATCAACTTACCAAAAGTGTTCAGACGCCAATAAAAATCTACTATTAAACGCAAATAGACAAAATAACGCTCCATATTAATTCTATAACGAGTGTAATCATTTAGATTACGTATCTGTCTCTGTATGAGCTCAAATACCTCACACTGCAGGGCACGGACCTCTTCTACATTCGAAAGTAGGTAGAGAGGAGTTAGGCCAAATAGTCCACCATACCGGCCTAATGCGGGTTGGCAGATTATGGTCTAAGATACCGATATAGAACGACCTTCACCGAACTGGTTAATGGAACAAACGTATTTTATAGTAAATTAGTGAGAATAAATATATTGAATACGGGTTGTCTAAAAAAAATCAGTCCAGGATATGATTAATTAATAAATGAAAAAAAAAATACCTTTCACTGGTTTGGTTAGTAGACAAATTCCATACCAATCGAAAGTATGAAGCCCATACTATAACTATAACGACAAATCGATATAGTTCGAATATAAATAGACGAAAAACTTTAGCGCGTAGTTTTATTTTTATAAATCCTGTTCCATTATAACCACGGACAGTTGGGAATTAGTCCATCCCTTTTTCTCTTATCGTAATAATTGAGTGCGAGAGAGGGATGGGAATATGGTCATATAGTATCCAAGTTAGATGTGAGCTAAATATGGATACGTTGCAAAATAACCGGCCCTAAGCCGTTTCTTCGCTAAGAACGAGTAACAGTATCGATAAATATTGAAAAAAATTGAAATACAACTATTTCTTACGGATTTTATCACGATTTGGTTTAATTTTTACATTATTTTATAACTTCCCGACGTTTCGCGAAATTAAACCAAATCGCGATAAAATTCGTAAAAAATAGTTTTATTTCAATGTGTAACATTCGCGTAAATCTAAGAAACCAGTATAGAAAAACAATTCAATAAAGATATGGATAAGGGTGACATAAATGGTTTTTAGGCAGCCTCCGTTGCGCAGTTGGTTAGACACCGGCTGTGAAACGAGAGAACGCGGGTTCGAACAAATGTTTGTTTGATCCACGGGTATTTCTTTCGGGGTTAGGTGTTTGTTTGACCAAAAACTCTCTTACAGTTCCTGATACCCACGACATAAGACTCGATCTTATTGTGGGGTCAGGACTATGACTGTTGGTTAATTATTGTTCGTATAATTTATTTATTTAAAACCCTTGTTAAAAAAGCAAGACATGGATAATCAAAAATTGAAGCTTTTAATAAATAGAGATACGAACAGGTAGTAAATACATCTTTAATTAAACAAGAACGTCTTAGCCCTAAAATAAAAAATGAGAAACTATGGGTCATTTCGGGCAAAACACCCAGGGGTGAAACAGCCATATTTAATACGAAATTCTACGGGGTTCGATTCCGTAGAAAGACAAAAGATTTTAGTGTAGGGTCAACACTATGTATGTGACTGTTGGGTGTATTTATTAGTATTTATTTATGAAAGCTTCTACATTCACACAAGTGTATAGCGTTCTGCGATTGCTAAATATTATTCCTACTGAAAGAAGGAAGACATAATGAATTTGTACTGGTCGCCTGAACTAATACGGTTATTTTGGTGTCCTACCAAAAAAAAAACAATATAGCAGGCGTATCAAAATTTTTACGAAAAATAATTCGGTACTTAACTTTTGGCTCGTTTTCACATTTACCTAAAAGATCGCATTAAGAGATACTAATTATTATCAATCAAAGCATTTTTTTCTATTAGCCGGTTTTATCGACTATCGCTCCTCTCTATTGCAGACCCGTTTATGAGCATGGCATTACTGAACGAAAAAAACGACTTCTTTTTATCTTTTATGCCCCTGGAAATAGAATAATGTTTTAATGAATAACATTATCAACTTACATCGTATTATACCGGGTATATCAAGACTGCGACCGAAAACGAAGCCAGGTGGTAGTTTAAGTGGTTCCAGACACGGTGCAAATAAAAATTTCGCCAAAACAGTGACTGATATTTTTTTAGAATATTTTAAAAATCATCGTGTTTGTGTGGTAAATACGTAGTTTTTGCGAAAATACTAATTTAAATCCTTACGTACCATTGCGTGTTTAAAAATAAAGAGGTGTACATCTTTATTTTAGGAAAATTATGTATTTCTTACCCAAATACGACGCAAAAGTAAAATAATACAAAAAAAAAGTTGTCGATTTTTTTTGCGAAATTTTTACTTGCATTTTGTCTGAAGTCACTAATACTACCACGGACCACCTGGCTTCGCTTTCGGTCGCGGTCTTGATATACCCTGTATATTATACATTGTCGGTAATACAATTACATAATTGAAGCATACCGATTGTAAGATATAAATTGTGTTAAACGTATCAGAGACGAGAGACCTGTTTGTGAGAGAATACTTATTTGTGAATTTCATAAACATTACGCATTTGTAAAACCAAAAGCCATTGGCTCCACAGTCAGCTGACAGTGATCATACATACATACATAAACTCACGCCTTTTTCCCAGAAGGGGTAGGCAAAGGCAGAGTGACAAATTCCTGACTCCGGGCTGATAATGAATAGAAAAATCCAATATCACTTTGCACGACCCGAGACTTCAGCTTTGCAATTATGCCGTAGTAGAACAACAGCGCCACCGAGGCAGTAAATCAAAAATTACGGTTGCATCTAGTGGTAGTAGCCATTATAGTCTATTTGTCTTGTCGATATGAACGTGGTCAGAGAAATTAATTTTCCTATTGTCCGACTGTATATTCTGCGGACAATAAACACACAACACGTGCCTTAAAACACTGATATTGGTGACTTGCTTAACTTCGGAATACACATACAGTCAAAACCTGATATAACGACATCGAAGGGACCGTATAGTTGCCGACGTTATATCCGATAGTCGTTATAAGCAATACAGTCATATACACAAGTACAGTAGTTACATTATCCTAATTATCTATCTAGTATAAGTATAGGTCAAGTATCTAAACGAGTTAGAAAAAAAATAAAAATATTTATAACGAAATAATTAGAATACAAAATGTATTTAGCTGCTTACAGTTACGAGCTATAAAACTACACTAAAAAAAAAAAAATTTTTTGCATTTTACATTTCATACGCCTCAAGGTATGAGTACCATCAGTATCAAACTGTTCGTTAAAGTCAACAAATTTTTGCAAAACTGTTACAGCGTTAAGCAAGGTCAAATGGCCGCGAAGAGGTTCGGATGAGGTGGGAGCAATTTTTCAAGCAATTTCAATACTTATAAATAAGATTTAAAATCGTTTGTATTGTTTTGTATTGCTGAGACAAGGTCGTTATAGCCGATGAATATCGATAAAATTTCGTCGTTGTAAGCGATATGTCGCTGTATCCGATGTTGTTATAAGCGGTTTGTTTACTGAATAGTTTACTAGGGATTCGGACGGGACCATACAATCTAGCTGTAATAACCGATAAGTCGTTGTAAACGATGTCGTTATAAACGGTTTTGACTGTATTTCATATCTCTTATGTCTTATGTATTAATTACAAGGCATTAAGATAACCTAACTGTACCTATCTGTATCAGCCCATATACGTCCCACTGCTGGGCACGGGCCTACTCTACAATCGAGAGAATCGATTGAGAGTGGTTAGGCCATATAGTCCACCACGCTGGCCTAGTGCGGGGATAACCTAACAATTGATATTAATACGGGTGAGCTGGTTCAGCGAAAATCAATAAGATAGTATAAATATTTAGATTTAGCTACACTAACGACCGAATTAATATGCAATCTTGATCGTTATAAAAAGATTGATTCCGAAAATGGACCAATCAAATTAAAGATTTATCGACACGCCCACATTTGACTTGCTTTGATTGGTTAATTTTCTGGATCAATCCGTAGATAGCGATTACGATCGTCATTAATTTCAGCTGTACTGGACGTATCTTATGTTAAGATAACTATAAACTACCATGCATGCAGGTCCACAATACCCAAACCCGAAACAAATATTTGTGAATCTCACAAACATTTGCCTGAGGGCGGGACAGTCTCCATGTAAACATTTGCCTCGGTTCGGACGTCAAATCCCCAGCAACTATGACGACGAAATTGCCACGGATACAGTTAAATGATCAGCTAATGTGGTTTTAACTTGTTTCGCCGTAAAAATATGTTTATACGTAATCGTCACACATCTTCCTTAATACACTTAGCGCGTCTTTTTACGGTAAAGCATGCTTTTTGCACGTAAAACAATTAAATATGTCAATATCTTATGTTTAATGTGACGATAACTAAAATGGGCATCGTAAGTAGTCACTAATATTGATAATTTTATTGTTCGTGATGACGTACTCATATGTTTTCGAGAAGGTTCGTCCAGTGGCGGCGTAAGGTAGGTTGGCACCCTGGGCGGTTTCGTACTCCGGACTTTTCGTGCTCGTTTAAGATTACTTTTTTGTTGTTATTTTGTAGGCGAAAAAAAAAAAAGGTTCTCCTTGTTTGTAGGCGGTGGCGAGCAGGATCGTTTCGCCCACGATCGTGGTCCACGCTCTTCGTTTGTTGTCGCTTGTCGGGTTGTCGTTGTCACCCCTTGGTGCTTGGTACCCGGGGCGGACCGCCCCCATCGCCCCCCCTTTACGCCGCCACTGGGTTCGTCAGCTAGGTTTAATATTGGTCAGTATTAACAGCCTCCGTGACCAATTTGTTAGATGACGGCTGTGAAAGCAGAGGTCGCTGATTCGATCCCGCACCGAGATATAAATATTTTTGTGATTCACAAATAGTTGGTTTGGGCGTATCTGAGACCGAAATGTGTCTTGTAGTTTCCGATTCCTACGTCATAAGACTATAGTATGGGATCAGGATTATGTACAATGTACATTTGTTACTGTTAAAAGTATTTATTTAAAAAAAAACAGTACTACATATAGCTGTGAGAATCAGAGTGAAACACTCTTAATCTTCGATCCTCGATAAAATCAGTATAATATGATTCTGGCATCAAATATGATGTTGACATTTGATAGACTAAAAGGCATTTTATATGTGTTTTTTGTGAGGCAATAAAAATATTTATTATTGACAGCATGTTTGGTTTATAATCCGTAACTTGATTCTACCAGATTGTTTAAACTGTTGCATAATTTACTAGAAAAATTACCCAAATTATGATTGTTTAAGAAAAATGGAAATTCCATTGGGGGATTTTTTTATCGCTTGTCCATCGATCAATGACAACTTAGTTACTTAAGAGAACTACACAAAAATTTAAAAGGTATGTAAAGTTCATCAACGCATGACATGCTCGTCTCGCCATAAAAAAACAAAATATTGTTGTGACATGAAAAAGTACCTTCAATGTTCTTGGTGGTAAGAGTTTTGCTCTCTAGCTTACAAACGGTGGCCAACATGCGGGTAGAAACGTAAATCTTACTACTAATATTATTAAAGTCTCCCGACTTAAATATAAAATTTTATGTAAAATTAATCCTTTAAATAAACATGTTTTCTTAGTGGCATTCGATGATAATTTATAGACCTCAAATCAGGAAATCAAATAGTTTTAGGCACTAAAATTGTATCGAAATTGCCAATTTTATCATAGTTGAGTCCTTGGCATTAGGTGTTAGATCATATTCGTCTTAACCAAATTAAAAATAAAATATGTTAATCTTAATATTCATATCAAAAAATACGTGGAACTGTGTAGGCGAAAGACAAAAAAAACGCGTAGTTCAAACGGGTAACCAATGTCAAAGGCATTTTAGAGCTCTTACCAACTATCTGACTGCATCTTATCTTATATTTCAGCTATAAATAGGTTACATACTCGGTGGCGTAGTTGTACTACGGTACGACTACAAAGCTTAGGTCTCGGGTACGAAACCCGGGTCAGGCTAAGTAATATTGGATTTTTCTATTCATTATCAGCCCGGAGTCAGAAATTAGTGCCTGATATGGCGATAGCCTCGCCCCCTATCACATCATGGGACGGAACATACAACGCGAAATGTGGGTGTCCGTGGCCACCTCTGCCTACCCCTTCTGGGGAAAAGGCGTGAGTTTATGTATGTATGTACATACCCTACATACACTATGTAAATATATCTTTATTTATATAAGAATCCATCGATAATAATGGTAGCTTTTTTAACTTCTTGTTATTGACAGGTTCTCGAGACCGGCTCTAGACATACTTCTACCAAAGACTTCCACAACAAATTTTTGGCCGAAATAGTATTCAAATAATGTTTTATTATCAATACTCTGTCGCAGAATGGTAAAATACAATAAAAATAAATGAAAATCACACAAGAATGTTGCATGGTGTCATCTCGGTTTTAATCACAACCAATTATGAGACCATTAGCAAATGTGAGAAAACTTTTAGGTATTGAACTTTTGAAGTCCTTCAAAGGTCACAAAAGACGTAGCGTATTATTGCGTAATATTTTAATTTATTATGAAATACTTCATGTAGATATATTGATTCTAAGTTTTTTACTAATAATTCTATCAAACGATTGATCATCTTATGGAGTCGTGATTTAGAACTAAGTAAAAACAGTATAGAACATACATACATACATAAACTCACGCCTTTGTCCTAGAAGGGGTAAGCAGAGGTGCGAATAGGACGACCACATTGCGCCTTGTATGTTCCGTCCTACGATGTGATACGGGGCGAGACTATCGCACTATCGGGCACAAATTCCTGACTCCGGGCTGATAATGAATAGAAAAATCCAATATCACTTTGCCCGACCCGGGATTCGAACCCGAGACCTCAGCTTTGTAATCGTACCTTAGTACAACTAGCTTTAAAAGATTTTAATTCTATAACCCATTCGTATAGTACTTACCCATAGTAACACAATAAATAAATAAATACACCCAACAGTCACATACATAGTCCTGACCTCACACTAAGATCTAGTCTTGTGTCGTGGGTATCAAGAACTACGAGAGACTTTTCGGTCTCACAAACACCCAGACCCGAAACAAATACAATTGTAATAAATATAATTGTCTCGATGCGGGGATCGAACCCGCGGCCTCTCGTTTCACAGGCGGCGTCTAACCAACTGCGCCACGGAGGCTGTACTGTACATAGTTTCGTGAACTTCGAAGATAATTTCAGTCTCAGTGGTAGAACCACGTTGTTGTCAGTCATGACTCAGCATGAATGGGCAGGCTCATCCAGGGCGGTACCACTGTCTCACAATCGAAGTGAAGTTAATTTGTTGTTGCGTTTCGTTCCGTGAGTGAAATTGCTGGATGTCCCAATACTTCCCGTTCCTTTTATCTTCCTGCTCGCCTCCCAATTTGACGGCCACACATCAAGCGTTATGGATTTTGTAAGGCGGCAGTGATCACTTATTATCAGACTGCCCGATTTTTTTTTGCAATTAATGGCGAGAGGAGCATTCTATTCGCCCGATGCAATAAAACAGCTCATAGACAGTAGCAAAACCAAACAACACCATGAATTACAAAGCAACACGTTCCGAAGCGGTGGTAGCAGAAATTAACGATTCAAAAGATCTTTTAAAAGACTACTTGAATAAAGAATATATTGACTTTTTTTTACTTTTTGACTTTTGGAATCCTTGGTATTCCACTGCGCTCGTCATCCTGAGACATAAGATGTTAAGTCTCTTTATGTACAGTAGTTACTCTGGCTACAATGTCCTTCAAACCGAAACCCAACAGAGCATTTAGATTGCTGTTTGGCGGGAGAAATAGACATTGCGGTGGTACCTACCCAAGCAGCCTCTCACATATGAGAAACCTACCACTAGTAAAAATCGTTTGCCAGACCTGTTGTATAGAAAAATGCGACACCTTCAAGACACACGAATATTTATCTCCGTGTGAAGATCCATCCCTTTGCCTCCTTTCACAGCCGAATTCTTGCGCCAAAATTCTTAACAGAATGTATTTCAATGATTACTTGGTTCAAATCTCACGTGATAGTTATTAATTAAACTATTACTAAATTATAGCTAGTACAATTAATTTATTATCATTTTACGACCCATTCTAGCTTATTGGTTCGGATTTATCAATAAAAAACAAGATTTTACTGGAATTTAATTTATTCTTAGTAGATATGACGTCAAGATCGTAAACAGGTTTTAAAAAGAGCAACACTAGAGTTTCTTGCCCGTCCTTCTTTAGTGAAAACCGCTTTCCGAACTGGGTAGTTCAAAAAATGAGAGAGACTGGTGCAAACTCGTGTTTGCGCAAACACACTTAAACGTGTGTGACCATTAAGACAGTCAAACCGACCATTTAGGAATAGTACGCATTTCAAACAGCTAAGTATCACAAAACATCGTCACTTCTAAATGGTCAATATATAACGCACCTAAATCGGATACCTTATCTACCATCTTGCTAATCCTTTGAAAGGTCAGATGAGGTCGGCCACAGCCTGCTTACTCAAACAGGATTGTCAACCAGTTCTACAAGGAAAATAATTCAAACATTCATTTGTTTGGCGTGACGGTTACGGTTTGGCACCGATTTGCCGAGGCTGGTTTTGGAAATTGGCAATTGGAACATGCTGTGTGGAATTAGAACCTATTACTTGCAAATATACAAACACCGAATTTTTAGACAGAAGTGCGTGGTGGCCTGTTGGTGACGGACCAGACGCGGCTGCCTATATGTTCACGGTGGTCGCGGGTTCAAATCCCAGGGCACACCTCTGACTTTTCGGAGTCATGTGTGTATTGATAGTCAATCACCACGCACTTTAACGGTGAAGGAAAACATCGTGAGGAAACCTGCATACCGTAGCGATTTTAAAGAATTTCTACGGTATGTAAGTCCGCCAATCCGCACTAGGCCAGCGTGGTGGACTATATGGCCTAACCACTCTCAATCGATTCTCTCGATTGTAGAGTAGGCCCGTGCCCTGCAGTGGGACGTGTATGGGCTGATATAGATAGATAGATTTTGTTTTAGTTTGTTTATTACGTGTTTTAAATATCTACTACACTTTATTTATAAGTCCACTGTGCCAAAAGGTTATTTTATTTGGAATTAAAAACCATCGGCTTCAAAAGCCAATGACCATTTACTTAAAGCTTGACGTCACGTGCGTAACGGATCCAGTCGCGAGGAGGCAATATACACAACAGCTTTATCTCTTCAGTCAATCCGAGATAATGTACTAACACAATTAATTTTATAAAATATTAAATTTAAACATCTAAATATGATTAATTGTAAAATTAGAAATAAACAAAAATAATGCTATACCTAAAAATATTGGTTCGGAAATTGAACCAGTTAACATTTAATGCTTTTTAAATAATGGGAAGATAATCCTAGAACCATCTCTATCATCCCAGTTATATTTTTAATTTATGCGCCGTTCAGTTTTTCTTTCATACAATCATCATCATCAACTCTTAAAATAAACTATGATCTTTCAGATGTTCGATGTCAGGTGACAAAATAAATTGAAGGCCAGCCTTCACTAATCTAATTCCTTTTAACACGGGTATAGAATACTAATATATCTTAAAGAGCAAATGTTAGATGCGCAAAGTCCTTGTGATATGTTCATTCCTTTTAAATGTCCAATTGTTTAATGGTTTCTTAGATTTACGCGAATGTTACACATTGAAATAAAACTATTTTATTACATTTCAAATGTAAAAATTAAACCAAATCGCGATAAAATCCGTATAAAATAGTTTTATTTCAATGTCCAATTGTTGCTTACCTACTAAATTGGAATTTCATCAAGAATATGCTTATCGCAGTCAATTACATACATACATACATAAACTCACGCCTTTATCCCCGAAGGGGTAGGCAGAGGCGCCACCAGGACACCCACATTTCGCCTTGTATGTTCCGTCCCACGATGTGATAGGGGGCGAGCCTATCGCCATATCGGGCACGAATTCCTGACTCCAGGCTGATAATGAATAGAAAAATCCAATATCACTTTGCCCGACCCAGGACTCGAACCCGAGACCTCAGCTTTATAACCCTACCGTAATACAACTACGCCACCAAGGCAGTATATTATATTTATTTACTTATTATCTTGAATTACAACTAAACAAAGATGTGGCGTTTATGTTTAGAACCTACACTATCGGAAGCGCCTCTCACTTGCAAATTAATATTCTAAGAACACGCGAGGACATAAAGAAACTAAGAGAAAGCCTTATCAGACCAGCTGAGATATACCATGTGACCAGAATATTCCAATTATACTTTATAATTTATACCTAATTCTGGTAGGTCATATGTGAGAGGCCGCCTGGGTATGTACCACCGCAATCTCCATTTCTCCCGCCAAACAGCAGTGTAAATGCACCTTTGTGTTCCGGTTTGAAGGATTTCGGAGGCAGAGTAACTACTGGACATTTTGAGACTTAACATCTTATGTCTTAGGATGGTGAGCGCAGTGGAATGCCAGGCATTGTTTTGTAATTAATGGTGTTGTTTGGTTTTGCTGTCCATGATCAGTCATATCGCTTACCATCAGGCGAATGGCATGCTTGTCTCGCTATTCATCGCAATAAAATAAAACATTTCTTTAATTGATGGTAGCCCCTCGTATGTAAGCGACCGTCAAGTTTTGCACCACCGCCTTACCTATTTTTGGCGTTGAGCAGTATCACGTAAGCACTGTTATTTTCCGGTTAAAAGGGCATTGCAGTAACTGATTACTGTGCTTAACATTTACAAAAATAAAATGAAATCGGAAGACCTAAAAATGAAATGCGCGCCTTATCTTAATAATGAATGCGTAATGTTTGCATTTAAATAACCCGCAGCGAGTCATTGAAAAACTGCATTCAGATAACACTATTTAAAGAGAACCTTATAAACGATGGAGGATACCGTGCGCAGAAAATGTAATTGCATACGTCGTCTATTATATTGGATAATTTTCTGTAGCAAAATAAAATTAGCGATAGCTTCGCCTCCTATCACATCGTGGGACGGAACATACAAGGATAAATGTGGGTGTCCTGGTAGCACCTCTGCCTACCCCCTCTGGGACAAGGCGTGAGTTTATGTATGTGTGTATGTAAAATAAAATTATCTTTTGATTTGTTTAGTTCTTGGCACATGATTAGAGAATGGTAACATTAAACCGCTACCCACCGTTTTAATAAAACTTATGGCCCACTTCTACATCGATTTTTTTTTACCATAAAATACTAATAAATAATATAATACTTAATATAATAAAATTAATATAAATATTACAACAAATATCTTGTAAATAGAAAATAAGTACTATGTGTATTGACTTGTTAAAAGAGCTATTTGATTGCCTACGTGACCAATAAACGTATTTCATTTCATTTCAATTCGGAATAGAGAAATTTATAAAGATAAGCGCATGGATTAATGCCTTTTGTTTCATAGAACCTACTGTTGTAGGTACCTTGTAAATTTCAAACAAGTTATCAAAATTAACAACTGTAATCAAGTGAATATTGATCTTAGAATTTTGCATTCAAAAGACGACGGCTAGATTTTATTAAGAACTGCCAAAATCAGTAAAATTAATCTTAGTTCTCTATTGAAACTAGGTCATATTCGTATAAAAAGTTAAATGTGTAAGAATTCTGAATAACAAACCTTACGATGTCATTTTGTAGTCAGACATAATTTAACTTTAAACCAATATATCAATGAAAAAGTTATACAAACACGAAACTAAATATTTTCCATTGAAATCATCCAGCTTTGGAACGATTTGTAGTCTTATGTATTCTTTCTTTAAATTACTTCTAAATTATGTGAAATTTTCTCAAATTATTCTAGCAGTTTATTCAGGATTGGACGATGGCCAATATTTAAAGTGAACAGTTGTATTTCAATTTGACATAGTACTGAGCTAAAAATTTTTTTAAATACTTATAAAACACATGCGAAGTATAAGTGAATTCGAATACCTACTTTCACGTAATTTTGGTCGTCACTCGGGTTTTTACCGTGTTTCTCGCATCTGTTACTTTCTCTGCTTTATTCTTATTAGTGCTTCATATTATTTTCAAACAAATTCAAAATAATGTAATAAATTGGACTGCCTCGTTTTTACGAATATTTTGCAACGTCAATAAAAGGTACATAACTCGGTTCCTATGTATATAATTTGTTTATTTCAAAGGATAGAAACCTCTGAAAAACAACTTAAATTTCTTACAATGAAGTAAAACTGAATCGATCGTGGCTCGATTCAACATCGACCTATCAATATTCACAATCTATCGAACCTTACTCTTCAACCACATTCCATTTTGTTCCCCAGGGTTCAGCAAGTTCAACCTGCTGATGTTCATGCTGTGCAGCAGCGTGATCACAGCCATGGTGTTCGAGATCTACTCCGTTTCGTACCTGGTGCCGGCCAGCGTCTGCGAGCTCGGCACCACCAGCACCCAGCAGGGGCTGATGGCTGGACTGCCCTTGATTGGTGAGGATGCACAGTTGACACTTATAGACATGAGGTTCCAGTTTTTTTCGAGGCATTTTTTGAGGCATTTTGTTTCGAGATTTTAAATGCTTTCTACACGTGCTTTCTTCCTTTTCCTATCTATTGAAAGGTTCTATAATAATACCGACACAATGATGCAGACCTGCCAACAACCGGAACAAAAATGCGACATGATTGCATGGGTCACTTAGACGGGATTTCGATAGTGGACAATTGCCTCTACCTGAGTAAATACTAATATCCTAGCTTCCGATTCACCGGCTATTTTACTCATCGAACGAAACGCAGTAACAAATCTTTTACCTCACGTTGAATTTCTTTGATAGAATCGACGTGTTGATCCATTTGTATTGTAAATATTATCATCATCATCAGCCCGTTGCAGTCCACTGCTGGACATAGGCCTCTCCCAAGGTACGCCACAGAGCCTGGTCTGGTGCTTTACGCATCCATTTCACTTTGTAAATTTAACAACCAGTAAACCTCTTCCACTTACATAAGCTTTTAACAACTGAAATTGTTAGACCGTTATTACTTTATATATTAACTATTTCTTCAATTGTCGTTTGAAGTAAGGTCATTCTATAGGTACTTCTAACCCGTTAAACTAAACAAAGATACACGTAAAGCCTAAAATCAAGCTAAATGTTTGTGTTCAGAAAACGTCTTAACCACAGACACACCTCTGTCCAAACTAGGCATTCCACTAGTTAATCTACGATAATAAATGCTAATTGGTAATTGCACCAAAAAAGTCATACACACACGTATAGGAAGTCCATGATTGGTATTTAGCCTTAGAATTATTAGCATATACTGTAATAATATTTACAAGTTGCTTTGGCCAGTGCGTAAACAGCTTTAGACCGTTGGAGGAATTGTCAGCTTCGATTACAATTTTTATTATACCGGGTGATAATGACATGGCTCAGTAGTTTTACTACGGTACGACTACAAAGCTGAGATCTAGTGTTTGAATCCCGCGTCGGGTTAAGTGATATTGGATTTTTCTTTTCATTATCAGCCCGGAGTCAGGAATTTATGTGTGTTTCCTGGTGACGCCTCTGCCTACCCCTTCTGGGATAAAGGCGTGATTTTTGTATGTACATATGTGTTTTTTTATAATATTTCCTATGTGTAGCGCGCTATAAGCGACCTCCTTTGCCTTTTGTTTTTGGTTAGGGAAGGAGGGCTTCATGTTTTGATGAAATTACGAGACATTATGGCATAACGAGGAAGGTCGAAAGGAATATGTCAGTGTCTCGTGCCTTCCAGAACGGAATACTTGTAGATATTGTGGCCTGGTCTAGTCCATTATATCCTAGAGCCAGAAGCGCCCTGATTTACTTTCGCGTGGCTGTAGAGAGAAGAGGCTATATTCAGAATATATCTTGTGACTCACATAATTTAGCTTCGAGCGATACGACCGCCTTTTGTACTGCTATCTAATTTAATGTTTTTTTGTCCAGCTTTTGTAGTGTACAATAAAGATTATAAATAAATAAATAAATAATCATTATTTTATCAATGTTCCAGGGGTAATAGCCACGTCACACATATGGGGCTACCTGGCGGACACCAGAGGCAGAAGGAAGATGCTGTGTGTGTCAATGATCATCGGCTTCGTAGCCGGTGGGTTAGCAGCTCTGTCTCCGAATTGGATCGTCCTAAGTTTACTTAAGTTCCTGTCTTCCGCTGCGTAAGTATTAAAAAAAGCTAATAGGTACTAAGCCCTGAATTAAATAAATTAACCTCGCTGATTTCGTGTGGATTAATTCTGTGTAAACTAGGTGACATCTTATTAAAGTCTTCATGGCGCAGTTAGTTAAACCCCTGGATATGAATCGAGATTGCAGGATTGATTCCCGTATCGAAACAAGTGCTTGTTTATTCAACAAGTGATTTTTGTGGGTATAGTTGTGAGACCTAAAAGTATTTATTTATTCATTATCTCATCCGCACTAGGCCAGCGTGGCTATATAGCCTAACTCCTCTGAATCGTACTCTCGATTGTAGAAGAGGATCGTGCCTGTAGTGGGACGTATGAGAGCTGATACAGATTCATTATCTTAATTGGATAAATGAGGTGTCATCATCGTCATCAGCCCATACATCTCCATTCTGGATATAGAGCTCTCTAATTTCATGTCATCTAATTATCCTATCGTTTATATTACTTTACATAGGAAAATTGAATTTTTCAGCGTGTCCGGGGCATCAGCCTTAGCTCTGGCGTTGCTGAGCGAGTGCACCCCAGCGTCCAGGAGAAGTACCCTGCTCTTACTGACTACTAGTGCCCTCCTGTCCTGCACAGGGATCATGGCAAGTGAGTGTCATCATCTTTTCATTAACTTTTTATCGTATGTGAAGTCTGAGAAACCGCACTAGGTTAGCGTGTTGATATAAATTAATAAATAAATAAATACACCCAACAGTCACATACATGGTCCTGACCCCACATTCAGATCAATTAAGTCGTGTGTCGCAGGTATCAGAACTACCAGAGACTTTTCGGGTCTCACAAACACCCAGACCCGAAAGAAATATTTATGGGCCACCCAAACATTTCTCTTGGTGCGAGGATCGAACCCGCGGTCTCTTGTTTCACAGCCGGCGTCTAACCAACTGCGCCACGGAGGCTGTCAAATGATCTGTGCCTATGGCCTACCCTTTGGCCATCAATTAAAGGTCTAAAGCTCCAATAGGATTTGTAAAGCGACACGACAAAGTAACCGTTACTATACTTGACAATACATGTCCTACAATGTACCTCTCACCAGTCGACACAATTTTGCCGGCCTGTACGAAGAAACCAGTTGCTACTATAAATCAGATAGGACTTTGTTTTAAAGCAGGGATCTTTCGGTACATTTCCTATCACATCTTTATATTCCGATTGCATTACATAAACTACAGAACCAATATTTAAACAAACCCAAAGGAAAATGCCTGTATTTGGTTTCGCTTTTAATTTATGATTGTCTAAAATGTTTCCATCATATTGCTGCTTCTTCAAATAATATATTATTTACCCGTACTATTAAAAGATGATATAAAATCTCTGAAACCACACACGAGATAATAAAAACATATTTGCCTTTTTGAATATACAATAGGTATTTATTATGGTGCAAATTATCTTTAAAGTACATAAAATCATACGTTATGTATTATTTAAAATATTTAGTGCTATTTTTAGATACGGCGTTGTTTTATTCGGTATTTTTTTTAATTGTGTCATCTTCTGACGTCATACTCGTACCCGAGTCATATCACCTATTATGTAAGGGCTAACACGCGCATGACGCAACAACCAATGGCGGTGTATCGCCATTGGTTGTTGCGTTACAACCTTATACGGCTCATACATCAATATTAAACGTTACGATTTTAAGCTTTACGATGCCGAATTCTCACGAACAATAGATCCACTTTACAAGGATCTACGAAGGGAGGGTGTAAATTCCCGCACTATTTAAATATTGCATAGTGAATAGTCTACTCTGAATGACGATGATATTGACCATCATAAAAACGACCCCGAATTGAATGGATTGGATCCTTTTTGATCTGACGAACAACGCAAAGAAATAAGCTAATCTTTAAATAAAAATACGACATTGAATTTACATGATGATGATGATGATGATTGAATTTACTTTCAGTTTTATCAATACCAATCTTGCCAATGAAGTTCTCCTACTACATCCCGTACCTGAACATCCACTTCAACTCCTGGCGTCTGCTGAACCTAATCTTCTGCTTCCCCTGTGCCCTGAACGCCCTTGGGGTAATGTACGCCTACGAGAGCCCTAAATACTTGCTGAGTGTCGGCGAGGAGAAGAAAGCCTTGGAGATCTTGAAAGGAATCTTCGAAATGAACAGCGGCAAGAGCGGGGATTTGTATCAGGTGGGTTATTCTACTTGTTATTATAATGTAATTGTGGATAAATGCAAGTAGATAATAGATCGGGATGAAAATAAACGCAAATTATGTTATACCGGGTATATATCCAGACTGCGACCGAAAACGACGGCGGGTAGTAGTTTTAGTGAGTCCAGACATACCGCAACTAAATATTTCGCAAAGAATCGCCAATTTTTTCTTGTAAATTTTTTATATATATTCTTAATTAGGTGATTAAGACATAGTTTTCCTAAAATAATGATGTACACCTTTTAATTTTAAAGACGCAATGGAACGTAAAGATTTAAATTACTATTTCCGCAAAACTATATATTTACCACCCAAACACGATGATTTATAACAAATTGCAAAAATAACTGTCGCTTTTTTGCGAGATTTTTAGTTGCATTGTGTCCGTTATCACTAAAACTACCACCTGGCTTCGTTTTCGGTCGCAGTCTTGATATACCCGGTATACACATAAAAAAATTAAAGCGGTGCAAAGACGAACTGGTGACATTCCAGCGATACAATACAAGCGCTGAGGGAAATCAAGTGGAAGAAAAAGGGGATGAGTACATATTACCAGTAATTTGACACAGGATAAACAACATTTTAAATATATTAAATAAAAATTCAACATGGTGAACTAACAAAACCATCTTAACCGTAGAGCAAGCCCACGCCCTGTATTGGGAAATTCATAGACTAAATTACATGCATACATACATAAACTCACGCCTTTATCCCAGAAGGAGTAGGCAGAGGCGCCCCCAGGACACCCACATTTCGCCTTGTATGTTCCGTCTCATGATGTGATAAGGGGCGAGCCTATCGCCATATCGGGCACAAATTCCTGACTCCAGGCTGATAATTAATAGAAAAATCGGTGGCGTAGTTGTATAACGGTACGGTTACAAAGCTGAGGTCTCGGGTTCGAGTCCCGGGTAGGGCAAAGTGATATTGGATTTTTCTATTCATTATCAGCCCGGAGTCAGGAATTTGTGGCCGATATGGCGATAGGCTCGCCCCTTATCACATCGTGGGACAGAACATAGAAGGCGAAATGTGGGTGTCCTGGGGGCGCCTCTGCCTACCCCTTCGGCGATAAAGGCGTGAGTTTATGTAGGTATGTATATTTATGACAAAATAATTTATTTTCAGGTGAGCTCAGTAGTGCTAGATGAAGACAACGCTGCTGCAGCATCAAACAGTTTCTGGGATACGTTCAAAGCGCAAATTTTTCCGATGTTCAAACCGCCTCTATTGAAGAGCACGATGCTCTTAGCATTCATGTTCGTACTAGTTTTCATCTGGTAAGTTGATCATTTTATAACTATATGAGATACATAAGCCATGCTTCCAATTATAAAGACGTCAAATGTGGAGTTATTAGTAAAATTAAAGTATAATAATTAAGAATGAACTTAGATAGATACAAAGGATAACAATTCATTGTTCCTAAAACAGCAACTGCAAAATATGAATACAGATAACATTTTAATTTTTTATTAGAGAATGGAACAAATGTACTTTCACTAAGGTTGACGAAAGCTATCTATAAGGAGCTTTTCACTATCGTGCTCGATGGTAGTTATCCAGAAAAATACCCATATCCTATATTGGTCATATCTTTTTGGTCTCCAGTAGACGCTCTACACGAACTATGAACTGAAACTAAAAAATGCACTTCACGTCATACAATTTATCAACTACCAAGTAATTGACAAAAAAGTAAGTTTTATTGTTATTCCTAAATATTGTTATTTTTTCAGTATCAACTCTTTCCTAGTATGGCTGCCTTTTATGGTGGATGCTTTCATGTCATCAGTTGAAAAGGGACACACTGAAATGTCAATGTGTGAGATGATCAGGATAGCCAGAAATTCAACTAATGTGGAAAAGGTGAGATGATTATGCAAGATATTCAATTTAGTTTCAGTATTCAGTAATTTGTAGAAAACGAATACTTTTTGTATAATATATTGCACATTTCTGATAGCCATCATATGCTGTGCCGAAAACAGTTAAATCCATTACTATAATTATAATAGCATTGATCAGTGCAAAAAAGACAACAAAGACATAAAAATAATTATGCCGTTCAAATTCATAAGGCAACAGATTTACAAAATCCCTCGTAACATTTATATAAATTACTTCAAAACTAAAATCGTCAACTCCCAGCACACCGACTGCACCATGAACAAAACGGCGATGACCATGGTGTTCGGCATCTGCACCATGTTGGCCGTTCTCAACGGAGTGGCCAGCGGAGTCATCAACATCATCGGGAAACGACGACTGTTCATTGCCATCCAGGTCAGTTACCACAAATGGAAGGAAGAATAAATGAGACAGAACTATTATTCAGTTGAGGCCATTGAGGCTCGCTGGTTGTTAAGTTATGCTGTCGTATTTAAAACCGAAGTACGTGGTGGCGTATTGGTAACGGACCAGACGCGGCTGCCAACATGTTCACGGTGGTCGCGGGTTCAAATCCCAGGGTACACCTCGGACTTTTCGGAGTTTTTTTTTTTATGTTTATTGGAAAACCAACAGCTTACATACAACACAATAGGTAAAAGAGTAAGAAATAGATAGCCAATTACAGGTTTACACGATTTCTTCTTATGTTATGTGTGTATTGATAGTCAACAACCACGCACTTTTAAAGAATTTCTACGGTGTGTAAGTCCGCCAACCCGCACTAGCCCAGCGTGGTGGACTATATGGCCTAACCACTCTTAATCGATTGTCTCGGTTCTAGAGTAGGCCCGTGCCCAGCAGTGGGACGTATATTGGCTGATATAGATAGAATAGTACTGGTGGTAGGTCTCTCATATGTGAGAGGCCGCCTGGGTAGGTACCACCGCAATGTCTATTTCTCCCGCCAAACTAAAGTGTAAATGCGCTGTTGTGTTCCGGTTTGAAGGACATTGTAGCCAGAGTAACTACTGGACATATTGAGACTTAACATCTTATGTCTCAGGATAGCGAGCGCAGTGGAATTCCAAGCATTGCCTTGTAATTCATGGTGTTGTTTGGTTTCGCTACTGTCCATGAGCAAGCCAATGCTTTTAGCAGATATTTTTCACTTTTATTAGTAGTTCCTAATTTTACGACACCTCAATTATTTATGGTACTTGCGTTTTACTTCAACATTGTCGGACAAAAGATTCACATTACCGTAACGTCTTCGTTTTGAAATACAACTGCATTTAAATCGTTTTGAATTGCAGATTGTATCAGGCTTGGCAGGTGCGCTCATCAACGTGAGCTCGATCTGGCCTCTCAGCGCGGTGCTGTTCATCATCCTGCTCACTGACGTCATCAACTTCGGCTTCCTCTCTGCTTTTACTGTCGATCTCTTCCCTACCTTCCTCAGGTAAGTCTTTAATCAGTTTGAGTCTGAATAGTTTCCATCTTTTAACATTTAAATTCAAAACAATTGAATACTAGTTTAGATATTTGAATCTAAATTACTTGATGTATTATAATATTATCATCATCAACCATTGGCTCCACATTTTTAAATGCAATGAATTTCTTAGAAGCTGCACATGTACCTAGCAATATCTTACGATATTTGTCAATACAGCCCATTTTTAAATGGAATAAATTGTTTTTCTTAAAAGTAATATTTTGTTAAAATTCATGGTGTTCTTTGGTTTTGCTACTGTCCATGAGCGGTCGTATTGCTTACCATCAGGCGAATGGCATGCTCGTCTCGCCTTTCATTGCAATAATAAAATGGTTAAAACAATTAATAATAACTTCAGCTTTATAATTAACTGTTTGCAATTTTTCAGGGCAAAAGCCGTGTGCGTAATGTTGATGTTCGGCCGAGGCAGTACCATCCTCGGCATCAGTGTCCTCAAGGACTTAATAGAGAACGACTGTGAATTAGCCTTCTATATATTTGGCGGTGTTACTGTCGGTAAGATTATACTTAATACCTTATAACAATCCTGGCGAGTTCGAGTATATTTTCTTTAATATTAACATACTATAAGTTGACTAGATACTTACTTTTGGAATTTATCCACCTTACCCATGATTTGACAGTTAATATATAAAGGCATTTTTCTTTGTAACTGATTAAACCTACTGTGTTTTTTACTTCTTCTAATTACATACATACGTACATATACTCACGCCTTTATCCCCAAAGGGGTAGGCGGAGGCGCCACCAGGAGACCCACATTTCGCCTCGTATGTTCCGTGTCACGATGTGATAGGAGGCGAGCCTATCGCCATATTGGGCACAAATTCCTGACTCCTTCTAATTATAGATTAATAAAACCAGTTAATTTTAAAATTCTTATGAATTTGCGTAGTTTTATAAATTCAGCTAAACAGCTGTATCAAATTGATGCTTAATGATTGATTTATCTTTACAGCTGGTGGAATTATTGGCTTGCTGCTACCGCCCGACGGAAACCTCTTCTCTCAGAAGACTAAAATATAGACTGTAGATATATGTTAGTCAATTATGCAATTATTTTTGTAGGAAATTTAATATGAACTTTGAAAGACCCAGTTTACATCATGCAGTATATAGTATATAGTAGGAATATTGCTCGATAATAAGTTTCTAGATATCGTAAAGTACGAACTAAGGTGATGTCATGCCTTTTTGTTGTAAATAATTAATTATTATCAGAAGTATATCAAGTATTAAAGTGACTTGAAAACAGTGCAGTTTCATTAAGATTGAATTATTTAGTTTATTGATGAAATAAAATAGAAATAAATATTAAGATTAAAGCAAACGATAAGCTAACTATAAAAATAATAAAATTTGTAGTTCTAAGTTAACGTGTAAATATAGAAACATTTATTTTGTAACCTAAGATTGTGTGACGTAATGAAATAAGTTAATATTATGGATTTTAACGCGTGTAGATATTTTATTAAAATTCCGATTATCTAATAGGAGTTTCAATAAATAAGTGTATAAATCTGTTTTATTTATTTATGTTGTCGTAACAGATCCTCAGTAAGGGTAAAATAAAATATGACGTGTATATTGTGTACTACAAACAATTATAGTTTTATTTTCCCCTAAAGTATGAATTTAACTATAAATATGTCTGTCTGTATCGGCCCTTATACGTCCCACTGCAGGACACGAGCCTCCTCTACAGTCGAGAGTACGATTAAGTGGAGTTAGGCCATATAGTCCACCACGCTGGCTTAGTGCGGGTTGATGGACTTTTACATACCATAAAAAATCTTCCGAATCGCTATGGTATGCAGGTTTGCTCACGATGTTTTCCTATACCGTTATTGTGCGTGGTGATTGACTATAATACACACATAACTCCGAAAAGTCAGAGGTATGCCTGGGATCTGAACCCGCGACGACCGTAAATGTGTAGGCAGCGGCGTCAGATCCGTTGCCAACAGGACACCGCGCCCTTTCACTATGTGCCTACTCACCTATAATTTAAATGAATTGATCAAGACAAATCAGTACATTTATTTTAGAATATAAGACAAGCAGAAATCGGCTGGGTCGACACCTGAGATGACGCTATCTCACATAAAACCGACATGAAATAATAGCTTTGTTGTCGTGTTTTGTTCAGTGAGATTGGCGAAGGCCGAAATACCTTCCTCCATTTTCCTTTGCTTTCCCAACTATTCTAAGGGCTAGTACGATCCACGTGTTTTAATTTTTCTATAGCTCTGGATATTACAATCAGATCATAATATGATTAAAACAGAACAAAATAATAACTTCATATATTTTATTATTCACCTCAGGTACACTTAATCACGTTTAAAACTCATTCACAAAAAAAACATCAAAATTGGTTACGCAAAAATTCATATTTGACTAGATGTTCGAGAAGTAATACTATTACAATACATGGAAAACGTATTATATAATTGCATTTGTATAAAGCACTATTTGTTCAAATACTTCAACAGAAAGTAAACCTTCTTTCTGTATACATAAAGAGGGAGATCCCTCGGCTTTCGGAAACGTATTAGCATCACTGGACTTGAATGCGAATGATATCCTGTATCCTGGATAATCCTAAAGTCAGGACTTCAGGACGTAAATAAAAGCTGGAAAACAGCAGGCACAGTGGACTTCTTATAATTACAATAACGTTTTAATTCACACTACATCTAAAGCTTTTTTCTTATCTTCTGCAATCTTGGCATCTGAAGGTAGAAGCATTCCAACGAAGCCACCACCTGCAAAGACGTAGGTTTAGTTTTCTAAAATGCTCATTAAGTACAAAAACTTTACCCTCTCTACTTGAAAATATAATTAATATCACCACAACAAATAAATTTCCACCACAACAAAGACATTGGCAAAATCTCCGATACTACTGGGGAGCCATTCTTTAATTAAAAGAAGAAGAAGAAGTATTATCCGTCGGAAATATCTGTGGACCTGAATAATTGGCGTCTTTGGAACATTAGTTCAGCAAATTCAAAATAAAGGTCAAACAAATTGAATTAAAATAGAAAAAAGAATACAAAATAAAATTCGCATCCATCTCAAAACGTTTTTAATGTTAAATAACATAGTAGATAGGGGAACAAAAAAAAATGAAATGTGAACCGCATTCCAGCTAGGTTCACAGATATTTCCGACAGGTTATACAAAAACTAATTCTCCAATAGGATATTACTATCATCAGTCAAAATTGAAGCATTTAGTCTCTCTGCCACGTCAACGTAACATGCCATGACCGCTCTATGAGAAAGTGAGGCAAAATCATACTCTTTGTATGATTTTCTATACGTATAAACGATTACGCAATGAGTCTTTGGGATGTAGACTTCGGCATTATTTTTTCTTATTTATACGTTATGATATGCCATGTTATAGTGGGCACCTCAATCGTTTTGAGAAGACAATCTTCTCCAGCCATTCGAAGCTCTATTACGCCAGCCGTGCTTCGTCAATAATCACAGGGCTTTTGCCATCAAAATTGTAGGTACAGAACAAAAAAAACTAACACTTACACATAGCAACACTGCCAAAAATATAAAATGCAGCTTCGCAGTTACTTTCTAGTAGACTCTTGAGAACGTTGATTCCTATCACAGCACTGCCGCGACCCACCATCAATGTTAGGCATACCGCCATTGCTCTGAAGCAAACGGGAGGATTAAAGTAAATCTTGCTCTGTAATAAATATAATGATTATTTTCACCCTGGTCTTTATTACTAATTCATTAATTTGCTTCATTTTTATTTAATGTTGGTAGGTCTCTCATATGTGAGAGGCCGCCTGGGTAGGTACCACCGCGATGTCTATTTCTCCCGCTAAACAGTAGTGCAAATGTTTTGTACCGGTTTAAAGGACATTGCAGCCAAAGTAACTACTAATGAGAATTAACATATTATGTCTCAGGATGGCGAGCGCAGTGAAATGCGAAGTATTGTTTTGTAAGTCATGGTGTTGTTTGGTTTTGTTACTGTGCATAAGCGATCGTATCACTTACCATGAGGCGAATGGCATGCTCGTCTAGCCATTCTTTAAAAAAAAACTACCCTTTCTTAGTTGTCCATACATGTGCTGATGCACTAATGTTTTTTTACGTCTGACCATATTTTAGGATCTCTACTGGCTTGATTATCGCCATGGACATATTATGCTTGACTGTACAACTTGCCCTTCAGATAAGACTTCATGCGGTGTCCCTTTGTGGCCTAACTGGATTTAATGTACCACTACTTTTCTCCATGGAACTTGATATTCAATTTACAACTTTTAACTCAGAATTAAAACTTAATTTTAACCATGAAGGATGAAGCAATGCAATTTTTAAAATCTTACGTAATCCATACACAAGTTTAATACTAAATACAAATACCAACGTACTTGATATAAGTAGGGAAGATATCGACGCTGTAAGTGGTTAGGAATCCGAAGTTGACGATGGGGAACATGTAGACGATGAACATTACTGCGCTGAGGACCCACATGTGTGACGCGTTGATAGACAAGGCGGACACAGCCGACACAAACTGAAATATAAATAATTACAATCAACATTTTATTAAAAACCACCTTAGAAATTTAAAGCTCATTGCTGTTGGCTTAACAGATGGAGAAATTCCTGTAAATGACCTGTATTTCTGGATACGACAATAAAACAAAAGACTGGAAAATGCAAACAGTGATGCAGCACATTTACATTTACATTCTGTCATTTACTTAAACATAATCTAAGAAAGAACATCAAGAGACGCCTTGAATTGTTGTTTAATATTATACTAACCTGAAGGAAGATTAAATAGTTTTTCCGGCCGGTAAATTCAACAATTTTACTGCTGATCGTGTTCAAAAATGCCAATAGAAAACTGGTTGCAAATACCATGATCATGGCGAAAGAATCCATGGAACAACTGATGAGCTGAAATCAAAATCAGCACCAATTAATTCTTTACTAATCCGTGAAATTATAGTTTTTATATATTTGTTATCATACATCGGCTACGGGCTCGTCGTGAGCCCGATATAATCAGGGCTGGGCAAAATAAATGCTTTGCTTTAATTAAAATACAAATTACGAAAACTCTCTCGCATGTATTTAAAATACGAATTACTAAATATTTTTAAGTCGTGTATTTAAAATATAAAATACAAAAAAAGCAACATACAGTCGAATTGTGAACCTCCTCCTTTTTTTGAAGTCGGTTAAAAATACATATTTTAAGTATTTTTATTTAAAATACAAATTACAAAACTATCTTTTTTAGAAGCTGTATAGTAATGTAATGTAAAAAGATAAAAATAAAAAAGTAAATATATAAAAATTTTGGTGTTATGTAAATCGGGCCCATGGTGTTATAACTCGAAATTATTTTTTTTCTGGTTCACACAAGAACTTAACCAAATTCCATAGAGTTCTTGTTTTAAAATGAATTAAAACACAAATTTTAACGTCAATTAGTTTTCGATGTTGAAAATATGCCACCATCGACCGCTATTTTTCGCAGAAGGCACCCATCAATGAGATCGTTAAATGTATTTGTTCAAGTGCATTTTGAAACCGTAAGTATTTGAAATACTAACTACAAAATACCTCAGCGTCAGATATTTTAAATACCAATTACAAATTACATTTGTAAGAAGTAATTTAATTACAATTACAAAATACGTATTGGTATTTCAATTACATATTTTAATTATAAGTTATCAAAATACTGCCGAACCCATCCAGGGTTATTTATAATGACAGAATATGTTTACACTGTTACGATTGATAAACAAAGTACAATATATTTGGTACAAAATCGCCTGAGATTACTTTCATCTTCCACTGCACCTCCCATCAGGTCAGTGGCGGATTATCCCTAAGGCAAACTAGGCACGTGCCTAGGGGTGCGAGGTTACGGAGGGGCGCGCGTGATTTCAGATGTATTCGTTTCTATGCACAACCATCTAGAGTGACTGAAAATGTTTCTTCTTTAATATAGCAAAGTGTGAAGTTTTGTTCTTCACTAATTTATATCACAGTACAATCACCAACTATTCAATAAGATGATTCCTTGTTCCTTCGAAGTATTTTTATTAATATAGCTGCTAGAGGGCCGACTTTGAGGTGCTTGCCTAGGGCGCTTTAAACATTTAATCCGCCCCTGCATCAGGTGCCAATCACTTTACCATGCCCATCTGTGGAAGCTATTTCAACTGATGTAGCTGTTCCACTTACCTCCTCAGCACCCTCGCTACTGTTACTAGCAGATCTTATCATCTCACAGATAGTCATGCCCCTATCCCCATTCTGCATGGATATCATGAACGCGTTCACCATGTAGGGGAGCCAGATGATGAAGGGATTCACACTGAAAATTATTGAGACATTTATTTGTGAGATAATATTAACATATTTATTTATTATGCCATTCGCATGTACATATATTTTTATTAATTTCAAGCAATGTTAATATAACATGTATATATATTTTTATACATTTCAAGCAATGTTAATATTACACTGAACTTGACTTTATTATCTTGCAGTGTAATAGATAATTTCAATTACGTAAAGAATTTATATTTGAAAAAGCATTAAAGTCTGAATGTGCATTCAGTACAAATATTTAAATGGGCTATTCATATTTTATCTTATTTTAAATATGTTACAATCAGTGCTTTGTTTTAGCATTGTGAAATAATTGTTTTATAATTAAATGAAATAATTTTAGACATTTTTAGTGACTATTCCTTTTGGAACGGTTGTAATATGATTAAGCGCGTAATATTTTTACGCACGAATATGCTAACTAAAACATGAAACAAATTTTCATTATAATTGATCTTAATTCCACCGACAACTGAAAGATAGCCTCCGTGGCATAGTAGGTAAGACGCCGGCTGTGAAACGATAAGTGGGGGGTTCAATTACCGCATAAGACAAATGTTTGACCACATGTTTCAATTTCCGGTCTGGGTGTTTGTAAGACCGAAATGTGCCAATTCTAGTTTATGTATGTCGATAATATTAGATTGCATACCAGTTCTGATATGCACGACCCACTCAGACTTACTGTGGGTTCTGGACTATGTTTGTGACTGTCGGGTGTATTCATTTATTTTGTCGTTTCTTCTAAACTACCTTCAAGTTCGGCATTCGGTGGCAGTTTTAGTTACCCAATCAAAAGATCTCGTTAAATACTACTTTCCTAAAGCCTCGGTGGCGTAGTTGTACTACGGTACCCCTAAAAAGCTGAGGTCCCGGGTTCGTATCCCGGGTAGGGCAAAGTGATATTGGGTTTTTCTATTCCTTATCAGCCCGGAGTCAGGAATTTGTGCCCGATATGGCGATAGGCTCGCCCCCTATCACATCATGGGACAGAACATACAAGGCGAAATATGGGTGTCCTGGTGGCGCCTCTACCTAACCCTTCTGGGATAAAGGCGTGAGTTTATGTATGCATTTTGATTTTGAACTCTCAGTTACAATTATAGCGAAAATTAGAACAAAGGACAAAAAAAGATAAATATACTTTACCAGATGAAAACTATAAAAAACAACGCTGCTAGCAATAAAGTGTTCTTTAAAAGCGGTGGTCGCATCATGGGGAGTGTCTGGGCAACCATCGACGACCAGAAGCCCTTGGTAGCTGTCGCGCTTTCTTCATCTAAAACTACAGAGTTCACCTGAAATAAAACAATATTAGTATTAAAATGCTTGTAGGAATATTTATTAATAATTAGTAAATAAAAAAATACACACAACAGTCACATACATAGTCCTGACCCCACACTAAGTTCGAGTCTTGTATTATGATGATCGAAGTTTCTTGTATTATGACAAGAAACTTCGATCTCACGAACACCCAGAGCCGAAACAAATCGACGGTTCCTACGTATATAAGTACAAGTCAAAAACCGAGGTTTACAGGAGAGCGAAATTTGTGTTCAATTCGCCCTAGAAATTATTCTATGACCAAAAATAAAAAACATCTTTCTACAATCATTTAACTGTTTTAAGAGCTTTATAGTGTCATTTACACATATTTTATTTTTTTACGTTTTCTTAGAAAACTTGATAGATGACTGTTTCTACACCGATAATAAAATAGAAGCATGTAAGTCATATCTATGATATCTTTTTATACGCAGGAAACAAAAAAACTGTGTCTGATATAGAATTTTAATAAAAAGTTTTATGAAAATGTAGGATTAATTTACTATTTTTAAACTAATACATTAAATATCCCCAAATCATCACCCATGTATATAATAAGTACTCCAATGGAAACATATCACTTTATACGTGGATTTAGTAATTCGGGGTAGGAATATGTTCTTTTAATGTATACAAAGACATGTCTTTAAATAAAATGATCCAGTTTGTGTTTTATTAATTAAACAAGGTTTATAAATTCAACATTATTTATTATTAAGCAACAATCTTCTTAACATATAAATAAAAGGCACTTAAATCATGGCGTGGAGGTCTCCACCAGCGCCTCGATGAAGTATCTTGGAGTTGACCTGGGTATCCTCTCCAGATAACTCCCATGTCCATTTTTAAAGCCTAAGACCAAAACTAGTTAAGGCAACAGGCACATTGTCTAGCCTGCTTCTCAACCTCGAAGGTCCCGGCATCCTTTGCCGGAGATTGTACGCGGGAGTCGTGCGACGATCAATGGCCCTTTATAGATTTTTTTAATATTAATTGGAAAAACGATCGTAATGTTCACCTCAGGGTAAGTTATAACGGCCGCCCATGAACATCTGTAACACCATAGGGAATAGAGATGCGTTACCGAACTTTAAGGCGGGAATACGCTCTTTGAAAATCACCAGATTCTTCTGTGAGGTCGCTCGGTCCTATTTGTCCGGAAATGCTGCTGTTGGCAATTGGTTCCCGAGATTTGTAGTATGTGGAAGAAAATGTAGGGAGAAAGGTACCGTGGTAGATATCCAACTTCCGAGCTAGTGAAGATGGTATTTGGAGGTTGCCGCGTTGTACGGTGGCGGAACTCAGCAGCAGAGATAAGTTCGAACTTCAGGGTACTTCCCGTGGTAAATGCAATAAATAACGCAGAACGGTGTTACATCTCTACGCAAAGCCAAGGATCAAGCCGTTCGGAAAGAACTCGGTCGTCGATGACTCAAGCTGCCCGGCGTTGAATTCGGTCGACAGGGAGAAGTTGGTACCTACTGGGGTGGCCCCGCCTAAAGATGGGTGCAATATTCCTCGTGAGGTCAAACCTGTGCCTTATAAAGTTGCAGACAATGACCCGACGTGAAATATCGTCCAATTCCAACGAATGTCTCGTTGTCGGTTGAATCTCTGCGCATACGGATGATCACGATTCAAGGGAAATTGTATGATCGCCCAAGGGGCGGCCTGCGTTCATGCTGGTTTCTTTTTTTCTTTGGAAAATTGACGCCAAAGTTCTGTCGCCGGTTTAGTCTAACAGGAGGAAGCGTTTCGTCAAGAGGAACTACCAGCCCTTTGAGAGAGAGTGAGGGAGTGATTGGACTATTGTGGCAGTGCGTCCTGTTTTTTACTAGTTGCCAAACAGGCGCCACGGCGCGGCGTATTGGCGGTGAATTTGACACAGCTCCTATCGGGGCACGCCTGCTTCGTTAGATACCTGTGGTGGATAGAAGCGAGCCAGAAAGGAAGAAACTGCCATGTGAGAGCGCGAACTGAAATCGTGACGAACGTGATCGAAAAATTACACTCGCCGCCGCCTACAAAGAAGGGGCGCCGGGTGATAAATGGCTGAACCCTGTCGTGTAGGTGCAAGACGTTTGCCCCTGCCCGTCGTAAGAAGCGACCTAAAGGCGGAGGCGGTGCGCCCTTACCTATAGCGACTCGGAGATGGGTGCCAGAGCCCATGGCCTCGTCTCTGCCGTGGACGCCTAAAATATCTTAAGCCGGCGTCCAAAAACACTTTTAACTGAGGGCATCCGGGCTCCATACGTAGAAGGACCAGCAATGATTTTGCGCCAGGCATCGACTTGTCTCGTCCGGGGTACTCCCGTAAATGGCGACAAGTCTGACAAGACCGCGTTCGCACCGAGTGGCGCGCATTTTAAAACACCGTACAAAAAGATATGTATAGATGTCTGTATCTACGACACTTATTTGTTGTATTTATAATACTTGTTCTTTTATACGATTTGTAAAACAAGGTAAATAAATAAAATAAAATAAAAAAGAGTATGTCAGTATGTGCGCATAGATCATCTAAAGCCAATGGTACAATAAAAAAAAAATGGCATTTTCGACATGTCTTTATATACGTAGGAACCGTCGAAATACTTGTTTCACACAAACATTTGTCTCGGTGCGGGGATCAAACCCGCGGCCTCCTGTTTCACAGGCGGCGTCTAAACAACTGCGCCACGGAGGCTGTCAAAAATCTATGTCTTTTGCATTACATAGCTAAGGATACTTAGGAACTTAGTTTGTTCGTGTTCTCTAAATTATCAGCATTTAACAATTTTGTCACCAAGCGAGAAAGTACATGTCTTGTAGATATACCAAAATCTAAAATAAATATTATGTTTTCCATTGTGAAGTCTGTGGATCACGCCACAAAGTTTACTAAAGCCTCTACCATCATTCTCTCAGATAGAAATATACAAAAACACAATATTTTAAATTACCCCAATGAAGTGGTCTAACTTTTGTTTTTTTATTGCCGTTATAGGCAGACGAGCTAGCGGCCCGCCTGATGGTAAGCAGCTACCGCTGCCCAGAGAACTTCGCAGTGCCAGGGGTCCAGCACAACAAAGTCGCTGCCTACCTTAAGGAGAGTACTCTCTTTAAGCCTCGTTTAAAGAAGGACAGGCTGTAACTGTACATAATGGCCTTAGTTATTTATCTCCGGTTAACCGATAGTTTATCTAGACTGCACTGCACTTAACAACGCAGTTACAGTTATCGTTTAAAATATCAGTATATATTTTTTTATTGCAATGAATGGCGAAACGAGAATGCCATTCGCCCGATGGTAAGCGATACGACCGCTTATGGACAGTAGAAAAACCGAAAAACATCATGAATTACAAAGCAATGCTTGGCAATCCACTGCGCTCGCCATCCTGAGACAGATGTTAAGTATAAATTTTATCTCCAGTAGTTACTCTGGCTACAATGTCCTTCAAACCGGAACACAACAGTGCATTTACACTGCTGTATGTGGGAGAAATAGACAATGCGGTGGTACCTACCCAGGCGGCCTCTCAGATAAAAAGAGACCACGAGTAAAATAAAAGGAAAGAAAGGAATCCACTTTACCTGATATAGTTCCCGATCTTTTCCCGAATTAATTTTGAAAATGCCTTGCAAAGCTTGCAAAGCGTCCTCATCTCTTCCAACACTCAGGAGGTATTTAGGACTTTCGTACGAGCACGAGACGCCGATAGCTCCAATAGCACAGGGCAAAGCAAAGATCAGGTCCAGGAGTCGCCAGGAGTTGAAGTAGATGTCCAAAAAGGGAATGTAGTAAGAAAATGTGAGAGGTAGAACCGGTATGGAGATAACTAAAAGCAAAATTAATGAAGTAAGTGAAGTTCCTAGGCCTTGATAGATAAATTTTAATTAGGGCAAAGGAAACTCCTAAGGTCCTTTTGTCAGAAAATGTATACTATTGAATCATTTGTGAGAATTTACTATCGTAACCTATTTATCAACATAGTGTTTTTCTTTGTTCTGTACTAGTAAAACTCGATAATTAATTATATGCCTAGCTGCTTTTATGAGTCACAATACAGATTATCACGCTATAAAATAACTATAAACGCAGTCTACTATTAAATTAATGTTTTTCAATAAGGCCATTTTATTTTCGTAGCGTCATTCTTAAATGTATGAAACCTAAAAATAGGAAAAATAGGATGACCTAGAATAACAGATGCGTTATGCCAAAATGGTATGCTGGTTACACTGACGTATCAGCCATATAGTTTGTAGTTACTGGTGACGGCTGAGTCCCTAAAAATATTGTAGGTCCCTTAATTTAGTGAATCAGTTAGTTTAGAACGCCTTCTAAAGAACCTTCGAGACTTATAACCTCCTTTAAAAAATACGGACGGAAAATTACGGGTTAAATAAAGGTAGCATTCCCAAAGTCCCAATCTGATTACTGCAGTGGAAGTACTACAACTAGTGAGGAATGGTAATATGTACCTGCCATGATTCCATTCGAAACTAGAAACACGCTCGTAGTAAGAATAACGACAAATGTTTTTTTTTCTCTTGGAGTACATTCGCTGAGCAACGTCATCGATATGGCGAAAGATCCTGCCACACTGAAAAAAACATAGATATTAATATAATTTCTATTTCTTGTTGATCTTAGGGGAACAGCATGCCAGAACAATATTAATGAAAACATGAAAATGTGGGAAGAAATGCTTATGAAGAATTACATTACAATGTTTTATTATAAACGCAATGTTCTGCAAAAATATCCACATTAAAAAAATATTTATGACAACCAAAGCCCAATGTTTGAAAGAAACTGAAATTCTTACGATAATATAAATAGACAAATAGAAGAATTTACTTACGCAGCTGAAGATATGAATTTGAACAGACTCAATGCGATCCAGTTTGGAGAGAAGGCTGCAAGGGCTCCAGCGACGAAGCCCAAGCTCATGGAGATTGCGAGGATCTTTTTCCGTCCCTTGGTGTCTGCCAGGTAGCCCCAGAAATGGGACGTGGCTATGATACCTGGAAATTGGGAGACGCTGGTGGTAGACATTCATACCCATCTGGATAAGGATCATTTTATAATATGATGATGGAAAACTCAGAGTGACCACAAGAGTAATGTATTTCTAATTTATATATTTTTATTCACTAGGTTCAACAAACGAGCAAACATCAGCCTCCGTGGCGCAGTTGGTTAGACGCCGGCTGCGTGCCAATGTGTGTGTGGCCCATAAATATTTCTTTCGGGTCTGGGTGTTTGTGAGACCGAAAAGTCTCTCGTAGTTCTGATACCTGCTACACAAGACTTAATTGATATTATTAATGTGGGGTCAGGACTATGTATGTCACAGTTGGGTGTATTTATTTAATAATTATCACCCAAATACGTAGATTAATGTCACTAATGAAAAAGGATTGACATTTAAATTGGTTGTCAAATATTTATGCGTGAGTTCAGAAATGTATTTTGTTTAAACTAAACTTCTTTTTAAGATCGTAAGTCATTTTATCACAATTTTGTACAATGCCCTATCCTTCACCTGCGAGTATAATTTAAAATCACACATTATCATAATCTCCGGAACTACTAAATCGATTTTAAAAATTCTTTCACCGTTAGAAAGGTATAACATCCCTGAGTGTCATAGGTTATATTTTTTCCAAAGGGGTTGAAAAAAGGGTTTGAATGTTGTGTCAAAAATCGAAATCACTTCAGTTAGTTCTATGAAAAATTATATTTCAGCTAAAGAGCTTATTATTATTTTTCGTTTGTAATAAAGATTACAAACGAAAAATAATGGCGATCAACAATTTTGGAAAAGAACATTATGCAGGTGAAATAAGGGATGACATATTGTGTGGAAACCAAAATTGCTGGAGCACCCGTATTACTGATCCGATTTTGCTAAGCCGCAATCGCTGAAGTTTTTAATGTCAAAAAAACGTAAGGCACACTATTATTAGAGAGATGGGATAGAATAGAGTAAGAGGGACGGTATAGGACTGGGATAGTTGACAGATTTCATTTGATGGGATAGGACGAAATGTAAAGGCACGGGATGAGACCGGATGGATAATGAAGAGAAATAACGGGACGGATCAGTGACTTGACAGACGGGACGGGACGGTATTGAGGCGGACAGGTCATAGTTAGAAAAAAAAGGGACAGTAGAATAGCTACGTTGAGTTTAGGTTTCAAAAGGTTTAGGTATACAAGAGTTTGTACGAAAAATAACATATATCTGATGTCGAGTGGAATCATAAGATATATACACCCAGGCGAAGCTGGGACGGGCCGCTAGTAAATAATAAATTTAAAGTGACAGATAATGTGATCTAAGGAGCTTTTTGAAGATCGAAAGGGATTTGTCTTATCTTATTGAGACTGGCAGCTCGTTCCACAAGCGAGCAGCATGGACCGAAACCGATTTACTATCTTATATATTATATTTAAGAACTATCTATATTTATCTCTTTATACAGATATTATATTTCTTCTGGGATTGTCCGCTTATTTATTTACATTTTGTAATTAATCTTTATTTAATTTACAATGTGACTTTATTAGAGTGAGAATAAACAGCTAAGCAGCTAAGTAGTCTAGTCATAAATAAGGCATCCTGTGAAAAACTCTCTAGTATGTAGCTTTTCTCACGTTGTTTTCCTTCACTGGGGCAAGTGATAATTAACTAAAAATACACACGTAAAGTTGAATAGTCTGTGAAGTCTGGTTTGGCAGGCGGTTCCTTAATTGAGTTTTTTATTTTTTTATAATGGCAATATACAATGTTCTTGTTGCTAAATTCATTGCTGTCCAGTTAGACTATCCACCGATGCGACATGCCTACATTTTGCCGGTCGACTATATAGCCTAACCCCTCTCAATGCTCTTGGTTGTGGAGGCCCGTGCCCTGCTTTGCCCTGTGGTTCGGGGGTTCAAGAATTCCGCCACGGTATCCCTGCCCGTCGTAAGAGGCGACCTTAAGGGGCCATCGGGGTCGTTGGGCAAACTGCGGGGGCAGTGCGCCCACACTTTTAACGACTCTGAGATGTACGATAGAGCACATGGGCTAGTGTCTCTGTCGTGGACGCCCACAACATCTCAAATGGGCGTCCAAAAACAGTGGCTAAGTTGGGGCATTCAGGGCCCCACAATAGAAGAACCAGCCATGGTTTTGCGCGGGGCGGTTACGCGGACGTAAGTCGGGGCGCCTCTCGCCCTGGGATGTCCGGTGCCGCCCATAATGCGTGTGACGGTCACCAAGGGGTTTTTAGTCAGTATGCTGGCATAGGTACTGTTAGGGACCCAGCCCGGCCACAATCCGCAGCGTGCCGGTCTGGAAGGCCAGAGACACTGGCATACCCCTTTCGGCCTCCCCCGGGGTACCGAAAGGGGAGCTTAATAGCTTTTCCTCTTGGACAAAAAAAAAAAAAAAAGGCCCGTGCCCTGCAGTGGGACGTACATGAGCTGATACAGTTACAGACAGATACACAATTATCCCAAACAGCCCATAACTTGAAAACCAATTGCAACATAATATTCAATTTTAAAGACCATAAGACAGTGTCAGTCAAATGTTATCTTACAAATAACTATACATTGATAAACAGACAAGACGCTACTCCAAGGTCATATTATGAGATAAACATTGTCTAAATTGGTTTACTATCGCGATTTTTTGCACCGTCACGATTTTTGTATTGTATCAGCCCATGTACGTCCCACTGCAGGGCACGGGCCTACTCTACAATCGAGGGTACGATTGAGAGTGGTTAGGCCATATAGTCCACCACGCTGGCCTAGTGCGGGCTGGCGGACTTTACATACCATAGAAATTCTTAAAAATCGCTATGGTATGCAGGTTTTCTCACGATGTTTTCCTTCACCGCTATAGTGCGTGGTGATTGACTATCAATACACACATGACTCCGAAAATGCAGAGGTGTGCCCTGGGATTTGAACCCTCGACCGCCTTGAACATGTAAGCAGCCGCGTCTGGTCCGTTGCCAACAGGCCACCACGCAAGGTCACGATAAACGGGCTATACCAACTGATATTAACAGTAGTTAAGTCTAGATCGTGTTAGTTCTTTTATGGGTCAAAGTGTACGCTTCTTTAACAAACTTTCCAATAGTAATAGAGAACTTCCAATCAGTAAGTTTTGAAATATATTTAAAGTTAAGCTGTATAAAAAGGCATAAATTATAGAATCTCTGACTATATTGAACACAAAACTGCTTGGGAAGAAATTGCTCAATTTCTACCAAATTGCAACAATTGACATAATAATATTATATACAGACAATATTGTGTCATTTATGACATGAACCATTGTAATAATAAATGGCTTTAATAAAAGAAAAAGAAAGAAGAAAAAAGAAGACAGTTTGTATTGCTAAGGGAGTTTCTTGCGCCATTTCTTCTTCACAGCTACAACACGTTTAGAAGCGATGGTGGCAGTATTTAATTATTTAAATAAATAATAGTTTGATTTTCATTTCCTTTAATTGTGAAATATGGTGATCTCTCACTGGTTGACACAACTATGTCGGCATTAACTAACATACAAATACCATCCACAAAACCTCGGAGATTGGAAATCCACCACAGTACGTTTCTCCCGACATTTTTTCCACGTACTACAAATCTCTGGAACCAATCACCAGTAGCACCTTAAAAAAAGAGCTTATTCCCACCTTAAACACCGGCAACGCATCTCTATGCCTCCGTGGCACAGTTGGTTAGACGCCGCCTGTGAAACGAGAGGCCGCGGTTTCGATCCCCGCACCGAGACAAATATTTGTGATAACCACAAGTATTTGTTTCGGGTCTGGGTGTTTGTGGGACTGAAAAGTCTCTCATAATTCCTGATACCCACGACACAAGACTCGATCTTAGTGTGGGGTCAGGACTATGTAAGTGACTGTTGGGTGTATTTATTTATTTATGCCCTATGGTGTTTCAGATGTTCATGGGCAGGAGTGACCACTTACCATCAGATGAACCGTATCCTCGTTTGCCCAGAGAGAGTGACTAGAGACTTACCGACTAAAGGCACTCCAGCCATGAGCCCCTGCTGGGAGCTAGTCGTGTGCAGCTCACAAGCACTGCCCGGCACTAGGTAGGACACGGAGAAGATCTCAAACGACATCCCCACGATGATGCTGCTGCATAACACGAACATCAGCAGGTTGTACTTGCCGAAACCTGTTATAGAAATGCTTGCATTATTCGCCGGCTGTGAAACATGAGGCCGCAGATTCGATCCTTGCACCAGATAAATGATACACATGTATTTTGTTTCGCGTCTGGGTGTTCGTGAGACCGAAAACTCGTAGTTTCTGATATCCACGACACAAGACTCGATCTGAGTGTGAGGTCATGAGTCAGGACTTAGTATGTGTCTGTTTGGGTATTTTTATTAACTCTGACGAATCGCAGTTGGTTAAGATCTTACAGCTTCCGTGGCGCAGTTGGTTAGACGCCACCTGTGAAACGAGAGGCCTCGGGTTCGATCCCCGCACCGAAACAAATGTTTGTGTGATCCACAGGTATTTGTTCCCGGTCTGAGTGTTTGTGAGACCGAAAAGTCTCTCGTAGACTCTGATACCCACGACACAAGCTCGATGTTAGTGTGGAGTCAGGACTATGTATGTGACTGTTGGGTGTAGGTATTTATTTATTTATTTATCTCGGTGTAAAACGAGAGGCCACAGGTTCGATCCGACACGAATGTTTGTGCAGTCCACAAATAATCTAATAACTATGTCTTTGTTGTCATCGAGCAGCAGTTTACACCTCATGTCTCTGACTGACAGGGGTGTAGTGCTCAATAATAATGTAGGGATGCTCCTGTCATTTTCAAAAGTGTAAAGTAGATGCTTAACATCATCCACTAATAGGTATTAAGGTTTTATATGGGGCATATATTACGTTACTAAGTTTGATTCTAATAATATAGCTTAAAATGGTGAGCAAAGGTACAAAAATATACTTCAATGACAATATAATAAAGCGCCATTTAACACTGTATTGTACTTTGTATCACATTGTTCTAACGCAATTTTATTATACTTACATTCTCTCCAATCACATTAAAAAGAAACGTATTAAAACCCTCCTAAATCTCACAAACAAAAACCTTACTCACCAGCCATGCACAGAGCGTCCTCATACGGCACTTTATCTTGTCTCACCATGTTGAACTATAACCACGGCACTGCACTCGACACCCTCCGTGGCGCAGTTGGTTAGACGCTGGCTGTGAAACGAGAGGCTGCGGGTTCGATCCCCGCACCGACACAGATGTTTGTGAGGCCCACGAGTGTTTGTCTCGGGTCTGGGTGTTTGTGAGACCGAAAAGTCTCTCGTAGTTTCTGATACGACACAAGACTTAGTTGATCTGAATGCTAAGTCAGGACGATGTATGTGACTGCTGGGTGTATTTATTATTTTTATTTAATATTACTGCACTGCCACTCCGACTCGCGAGAGGTATCCGCCCATACTGCGCTAGACTCAGCTGCTTATAACACGGAGACCCGCGGGTTTGCACGTTCGGTATTTAAATAGGGGAAATGTGGTGGTTATTGGCGATAGGCTCGCCCCCTATCACATCGTGGGACGGAACATACAAGGCGAAATGTGGGTGTCCTGGTGGCGCCTCTGCCTACCCCTTCGGAGATAAAGGCGTGAGTTTATGTATTTTATGTATGTATGGTGGTTATTGGGTATCCAAAAGTACCCCAGAAAATAAGCCTCTGCCATGATATTGCACAGCTATTTTTAGAATAATTTCGCCATAACTATTAAACTATTCAATAAATTAAATCATAATAATTGTGTTAAAATGTATAAGTTGTTTCAAATTAAATTTAGTTCTATACATTTGACTTATAAAAAGTATACGAAACAACTTGACAGTTAGTACTTAAGTTTAATTACTAACTTTAGTAAATGTTTCTACAAATATCTTAGTAAGAATCAAAAGCAATATAAAAACTTGTCTCATCTTTTTTACAAGATTTAACTTTGATCCAAAAGAGTAACATACAAATTTTTCATGAAGTAAAATCGAATTAAGCAAGTTTAAAACAATTTAAAACTATGAAGTTACATGTTACATTAACACGTAAGAAAAAGGGCACACAATATGAATATTGACGTCACCGTCATCACACAACAGGAGTATGTAAGTGACACTTTGGCTGATATTTATCTTTAAAATACCAATAGCAACTTCAATTCTCCAGATTTTAATCATCCTTTAATCCTGGGTCCTTCCGCCGCGCCGTAGCGTGAAGAGGCATCTCAGCGGGCCGGCATGATTGTATCGAATGGTATGAGACTAACGTCTGATGCCATTCCATACTCTATCTGGACGGCATTAGCATTTACCACCAGCAATGCAGTCACTATGCCGTGCCAGATTAAAAAAAAAATATTTCTTAATATTTCCTGAAATTTAGATGTTTTGTTTCTCTTATTAAAATATACAAAATCGAACTTATTACACTACGTCATTGAGAATAATTCAAAAACCGCTATGGCAGGATTTTTTTACGTTGGCGATAACAGTACCGTTTACCCTATATTTGTTTATACAACAAACGCGATAAGAGAAGACGTGACGGCTTAGATAATACGTTATAAAAATTACGTATTGTCTTGCAAATTGGCCAAAAATAAATGATTTGGTTAAAAATGGGAACCAAAGGCGACGCTACATACGGACTAATGTGGGATTCAGTCCGCGTTTCATGAGCCAAATGACTTTAAGTAGCTTGAATAAAACCGTGAACTCAAATTTAGAATTAATACATAGATTTGACTATAATAACGATTCCCTGCTTGTTTTTAGAAGCAACCAAAAGAGTTCACCGACTGGGCTGGCTGGTCTCTCTCTATACGAGGGCCGCTTCGTTGCATGGCCTCCCCCAAACGAGAGATTGGAGTTTCGGGTTCGGTGTTCACTGTTCGGTGACCCTAGCACGAACGGCTATCGAAAAAGTATTCGTATCGTAATCGAGAAATTTTGTATGAGATTTCTTCAGCGCCTCTATCGTGCGTAAAAGGAACCAATTTTGCGAGCACGAATGATTTTATCTTACTTTCGTATCGTAATCGAGAAGTAACGTAAACAAAACTCGAATTATAACGACGGAATGTGCTTCGTGCTACGGACTACCGTCGTACTCTGGTTATCGTATCGAGTCCTCGATACGTTTACGTTACGAATTCGATAGTTTTTCGTGCTAAGGCTACAGGAGTCATTTCCAAACTTTCTATTCACTATTAAAGACAGGGATACCCGCAAAGTTCCGTTGCGTTTCGAAGAAAAAAGTTCGGGTAATAGGTGATAATTAAAAATACATAATTTTAATTAACATGAATATATAATTACAAAAATAGTCCGCCCCGTGACCACAAAAGCTGTAAAGTAATCGAAACGTCGGGAAGTTAAAAAATGTAAAAATTGAACCAAATCGCGATAAAATCCGTATAAAATAGTTTTATTTCAATACAAAAATAGTTTAACATAAATTATGACATTATAGATATTTTACCACAGAAGATTTCGCTTTAAAATCTTAATTAAGATAAGATTGTTACATTAGTCAAAAATATATTGCAAGTTAATTCACGAATATACTATACTCGCTTTTATAATCTCATTATCTTGTGTGTACCGAAATACGATGTAATAAACTTAACTTGTGTAGTCAGGATAATAATTACCTGTGGTTATCTAAACCCATAAAACATTTGTATGTGTTGAATTGCTTTGTTTTTTAAGGAATGTAGTGGCATAATATATGCTTCCCTTTAGGACCAGTACAGGTTCGTAAATTTCGAGCTTCGGCATATAGGTAAACTGGTAAAAACAAATGGTATATAGATTAAAAGCCTTATTTATAGACAGTTTAAAAACTTATTGAAGTCATCGAATGTTTTGTCCCTTTCGAACGGCTTTTGAATTAAGTTTGAGCGAAGAGGACAAAAATTCGATAACAAAAATTGGTTTTAAAACTGTATATTAATAAGGCCGCAAGGTATTAACGGAATGATAGCTAAAACTTAAAATGCCAGGTGCCTTATACCCAAAGGGGGAAGGAAAAAGAATGGGACGAGGAAAGCCTCTTCCTATCCTTTTTCCTTCTGTAATTACTGATAAAAGTTAACAATCTAGAGCTCCTTAAAATTATAATTCATCAGAAAATACAAAATAGCATTAAATAATAAAAACGTACATTTCTGCGAATCTTGCAGACTGGTCTAACAACAATATGGTACCAAAAATAAAATATAAGTATAAGCTACAAAACTAAACAACACTTGTCTGCAAACTGATTTATGAATATATTAAATAGTTTTTGAGACCTGGAATAAAACTAAAAAAATGTTGTTTGTTTAGACATTCACTTTTGCATATGAGTTAATAAGTTATAGTGAGACTCACATTCAAGTCATTCCACGGTCAAACCGAAATATGGTTTCGTGGGACCTATGCATAAACTTGTATAACTTTTTTAGATTTTTAATAAATAAATAAAAAAGGAATAAAACTAATTACCAACATGTTTGTAAGAGTGGCGCTAATTTAATTTCATTTTTGTTGAAATAAAACTAGTTTGGACTAGAATCCGCCCCGTGACCACGAAAGCAGTAAGGCAATCGAAACGTCGGGAGGTAAAAATGTAAAAATTAAACCACCGATAAAAACCGTAAAAACTAGCTTTATTTCAATGTGTAACATTCGCGTAAATCTAAGAAACCATTATTAATTTTTGTTAATGTATTTCTAAATATTGCCGCAAATATTGTGAACAATTCATTAATAGTAAAACACTATACAAATATTTTGTGTTCCATAAGAAACAATGCCTAGTACCCAACAATTGCAAGTCATCCCGCCCCATCTCTGCATTAAACATATCTATATTACATCATATTCAAATATACTTATACTATGTTGACTTACATTTAATTAATATTTAATTTCCTGTAGGCAATTGTCTTGGTATACATTGTCTTGGTATACTTGGTACCAAGTATACATTAAATATGACAAGCTTGAGGCTTAAGTTTAAGTCTGAGGATGATTAAAAGTTTTCTTGACGGCGATATGTGCACCGATTATTTGATCATTTGTATTTTCCATCATGTGATGTTTACGTGTGTATATAGGTAGTAAACTTCTCCGGCATTGGTGGTTATGATGCCAGTTATAAAATGAGAGGCTAAGGACTCGATTCTAGCTCTGAAACAAAAGCGTAGTATGGTTGTAAGATCAAAGGGAAACTTGAACGAGTCTCTCCTAGTTTTCTCGAGGCATATTTTTTACTTATTGATTAAAATTCAAAGTATTGGGTATCTTACTCATTTTTTTTAATTGTATTTATCAAAAGATATCCATATCCAAAATCTAGCAAACAAAAAATTTTGTAAATCCATTCACAATTAAGCAAGTTAGAAACATTTTAAATCTTGTAGTGGGGGTAAAAGAAAAGGGATGCAAAACTAAACTAGTGACGTCACCAGTCCTGATATGCATTACAGTGTGCGGGTGTGAAAGAGACAGTGAGATGTCTCCACTACGCTCCCACTCTTTTATTTAAATACTAATATTTGCCTCATGTTACAAGCTCCCTTAATACTGTTTTGACAGAAATGTTTTATTTTAATGGTATTTGTGTTTGCACGCAAAATAATACAAAAAGTCGATCATAGTCAAATACCCTATTATACAAGTTTATGCATAGGTCCCGCGAAACCGTATTTCGGTTTGAAAGTGGATTAAACTAGGATATCTTAATATTGGGCTAGGACTACAAAGCGACTGCGCAGAATACGCAACGCAAGAAACGCCATGATTGGCGTACGTACAATGAGACCGCAACGTGTACACCACACTTTACACAATCTGCTTCATAACACACAGAATGTAATACATACATACATGCATAAACTCACGACTTCATCCCAGAAGGGAATAGGCAGAGGCGCCACCAGGACACCCACGTTTTGCCTTGTATTCTCTGCCCCACGATATAGGAGGCGAGCCCATAGCCCATAATATCTAATATAAAAATTGTACTTTGTCCGAATCGCAAAACTTATATTAAATATATTCCCACTCGGAATTAAAACAAGTCACAATTTATAGCCTAACCTCGCCAATTAATGGGGGGGACATTTGTCATTCGTCCGTAAAAAAACCATGCGTCGTCTTTATTTATAGACAATTTAAGCAACATCGGTATTACGTTTTACAATTCGAAACACGTCAGTCGCAGTTTAATCCCCGTAAATTTAACATTAACCATTAATTAACGTACACAAACTATCGCTAAAACGTTTACAACAGGCCTTACTTCGATACTATCTACGCCTAAATTATTATTCAAGGAAGAGCTGATGAGGAAATAAATAGCTTTGTCTTTGGCATCTATTATAATTCTTCGTTTTCATTGAAACCATGATATCATTCTTTGTACACACTACGAATAAATTCCAGATTGGTTGGTACCAAACAAAAGTGGTCTTCTTTGCAGAAAAGAGACGAAATAAGATTTAACTATTTACGTTGCTTTCAATGAAGTAAACTAAAGATATAGGTACAATAACATTCACTGTTTAGTGATTCCACGAAATACGGTTTCGTGGAACCTACGCATAAACTACATTTAATTAATATTTAATTTCCTGTAGGTATAAGTCTTTGTATTTTAATAAATAAATCAATAATAATACAAAATTTAAAAACATTGGCTTCCCTCTAGAAATTTGGATTTGTCAATATTCGCTTTACTTGGCGAGTGTGGTGGCGAAAACGATAGATCTTCTTGGCATGGAATTTAACTATACCATCAGAGCTTTGTTAAATAACTTGTAATAATCGAGCAAGTGAGCTCCACATTGTTAATACGTTTATGTAGTCCACATGTATTTTGTTTCTAGGTTTTGTGACTTTTATGAGGCCGAAATGCGTCTGATAATTTTTGCTGCATAACTATTAACTAAAGACTTAAATCGTGCAGGATAAGGATGTGTGTGACTGCTGCGTGTAGTTGCTTATTTTCTGTGGGTTCAGTTATTATAAACAATAATATATTTAAATTCAATTATTTCTACAAATTTACCTTTATTATTGACTGCCTCGGTGGCGTAGTTGTACTACGGTACGACTACAAAGCTGAAGTCTCGGGTTCGAATCCCGGGTGGGGCACAGTGATATTGGGTTTTTCTATTCATTAATTATCAGCCCGGAGTCAGGAATTTGTGCCCGATATGGCGATCACATCATGGGACGGAACATAGAAGGCGAAATATGGGTGTTCTGTAGGCGCCTCTGCCTACCCCTTTCTTTGATAAAGGCGTGAGTTTATGTATGTATCTGTGTTATTTACATTATTATATCTCTATTTCATGTTGCGATAACTATATGCATTATGCAAACGTAATGCGAAATATATAAATATTAGAATATTTACTTGTAATTGCAGTAGTTGCCTTTGTTTCTTTAGTAGATAATATATTGCAAATAATAATACAATAGCACAATGCAATATGCTGTGAAACGGTGATTTGTCAGAAATGAGAATCCGTATAGAACCTTCTATAAATTGTGTCATGTTCCAAGATCAATATTTGTATCGACTTCACATACCTCGGCATAATTCAATACCTATTCAATCCATAATTTACTACACTTACTGTTCAATATAGATACCAATAAAAATTTGTTCCCTTCCTCCCACAATATACCGCCTTTTTGTAGACCGCCAAATTAAGTAGACCGACATAGATAAATGAATTGCAGACTATTAAAAGAAAGTTATTTATGAATGTTTTTTGTCAGTACTAAATTTACTCAATGTCAATACAAATACATTTATTTTTCTACGCAACTAATGAAAATAACTTTAAATTGTGAACTTGGAAACAATATGTACTATACTTTGTATATTTTATAGTTGGTTAACGATTTACACATTTAAAGCAAATGAATGCTGATAATTTGAGTTTATAGGAGACAATGACGTTGTTAGCGCTGTTTATGACGAAATATGTGTTTCTTTCGCTAAAATAAAATAAGTAATGAGTGACTGTTACAATTTAATACCCTTATTATAAAATTTTAATTTAAAAAGTTAGTTTGTTTTTGTAATCCGGTCCACGCAGAAGAAACTCACTGTGTGGTGAGGTGAGGTGGTAGTTAATTGTAACCGTCACTGAGCGGATGACTAATACCTCAGTCCGTCCCGTGACCACGAAAGCTAGAAAGCAATCGAAACGTCGGGAAGTTTGCATAGTAAAATTCGTAAAAAATTGTTTTATTTCAATGGGTAACATTCGCGTAAATCTAACTTGTGTCGGAAGTCGAGAGCTCTCTGGGGCGGGCCTCCGAATGGGGTGAATTGAACTTGGTTCAATTTAACCCCACGAAGACACAAGTTTGCGCGTTCACTGCTAAGAAAGACCCCTTTGTCATGGCGCCACAGTTCCGAGGAGTCACTCTCCAAACATCTGAGAGTATTGGGATTCTCGGCGTCGAAATATCGAGCAAAGTGCAGTTTCGGAGTCATTTGGAGGACAAGGCCAAATTGGCTAGCAAAAAGTTGGGGATCCTCAACAGAGCCAAGCGGTACTTTACGTCGGGCCATCGATTAATTATTGCTCTACAAAGCGCAAATCCGGCCCCACGTGGAGTACTGCTCCCACCTCTGGGCAGGAGCCCCAAAATACCAACTCGACCCATTTGACTCCTTACAGCGCCGCGCTCTTCGGATCGTCGATAATCCCGATCTCACGGAGAACGTGGAGTCGTTGGGACTGCGTAGAGACTTCGGGTCCCTGCGTGTTCTATCGACTCTTTCACGGGGAGTGCTCCGAGGAATTGTTTAGGATGGTACCACCGTCGCCATTCTACCATCGCACCACCCGTCACCGCAGTAGAGTTCATTCCTACCACCTGGAAACTATCCGTTCTCGAACGGTACGTTTTCAGCATTCTTTTTTTACCACGCACGTGCAAGCTCAGGAATGAACTCCCTGCTTCGGTGTTTCCTGAGCGCTATGACCTGTCCTTCTTTAAGCGAGGCTTAAAGAGAGTACTCTCCTCACGGTAGGGAGCGACTTTGTTGTGCTTGACCCCTGGCATTGCGAAGGTCCATGAGCGGCGGTGATCGCTTACCATCAGTCGAGCCGCATGCTCGTCTACCTACGAAGGCAATAAAAAAAATGTAAGTAACCATTATACAATAAGTTATTCAAAAATTGTAAAATATTATCTATTAAAATAAAACATAAATATCTCCTTCTAATTAAAAATCATGGTCCATTGGAACATAACGCATTATTACTGGTGCATAATAAATTTACAAGATCTATGTCATCGGGTAAATTTTGGCATACAGCAAACTTCCATCACTTAAATAATTTGAAAGACGTATTTTGTAAACTATTAATAGAGGCAATAGATCAGGTTATGATAAATAAAATGCCTACAAACAAAAATATTATTCATTTATAATACAAACGCATAAACGTAAATAAGTGCACAATTTACTATGTGTTTCCTTTCTTATCTGAAGGCAGGAACAATGTTACGATGATGCCACCTGAAAAATACGTTAAAATTATTTATTAATACGAAGATAAAATGGTTTTTGCATAGGCATAGGCTTGGCAAGCAAAACGATAATTTTTCTTGAACATTTACAACATCGGGATCGCTGATGCGTTGCCGATTTCTCAAAAAACGGGGAATTGAGAACCTGACAATATCACCTGTACAAACCACGACAGCGAATTCGTCGCTTTTAATTAGTTTTTTGGTAGTAGTGGTACTACCCTAGTCTAGCCATTATTAACGTCCAAAGCCATTAAGGTTTAAGTCTATCACTTTATAATAATACAATAGTTTACAATTTGCATCTTCATATAAAAATACTAACAACACCTTATTTCTCATAACAGAGAATCGTTTCAATGTTGGCACTGGCATGTATACTGATACTTATTTAACTGAATATAAAAATTAATAAGAGTATTAGCATGAAAATAAAACCTCTGTGGCATAGTTGTACTACGGTACGACTACAAAGCTGAGGTCTCGGGTTCGAATCCCGGGTCGGGCAAAGTGATAATTGGTTTTTCTATTCATTAATCAGCCCGGAGTCAGGAATTTGTGCCCGATGTGGGTGTCCTGGTGGTGCCTCTACCTACCCCTTCTGGGACAAAGGCGTGAGTTTGTGTTTGAATGTAAATAAAACCAGATATAAAAGAAGTTACTGTACTTACTGAACACGAAAACAGACCAGCCATAGAAGGTGGTGCTGCAGTTATTAGCAATAACTGCTGTGACGATATTCACGCTAATAAAGGACATTTGTCTCGCCACCATCACAGCCAGGCCAGTCGCGAGACCCCTGAATGAAAAGGATAATTAAGTGCGATAAACTTGAAGGATTGATGCTCAAGTCAATGTATGCTCAAACGTTTTCCTAGGTGATTTTAAAAGTTTTATTATGCTCTCAAATTTATTTGTCAAACCAAGATGATAAATGTATCTAGTAAGAACCTGTTGTCTGCGAAATATGGTCGGTAATATTATGGAAAATATCACTTAAAATTAATATACCGATTTGCCATGGAGCGTTTTAAGGCTCGTTAATCATTAAATTAAATAAAAGCTGTTTTACGTTACAATGTAAGATATAAATAACATTATCTCCAAGATTGATACTTTCATTTGTGTGTAAAATATATTTATTAAAAGCGATAACTCCTGATCCAATTTTGAAGACACTTTATGCTACTTTCGTGTATTACTATCAAGGAGAATACCCGTTCATGGTATCGGTAAAAAATATCGTAGACCCCGATACCGATACTGCTTAAAATTCATTATAGCATTTTTTATGGTTTGTCCCTAAACATTTACTGTTTTATCTCGGGCGACAGATTTTTATAAAATAATATAATTATCATCACATTTTACGACACGTCAGCCATTACTACAAATGGGGCTACCAGAGTGACTGGACTTCAAGTTTATTTCTCCTAGAAGCCCGGGCCTCGGCCGAAATTATATTTATTTTTATTGAAAGTGTATATTTTTCTCTACACAAAAATGTAGGTTTCATCGAGGGCAAATTGACAAAAATCTTGGCACCGATACCAAGTTTCATAGCCAAACGGCATTCTCCTTTCTTTAAATTTCAAAATCATCATCAAAAGTCTTACCTATAAGCCGTAGGGTACAAATCCACAAAATAAGAAGCCACACTGCCAATCCCGATCCCAGTGCTTTGAAGGAGGACAAAGAAGACCATATTCGAGATGGGTTCCTTCAAATTGACCAGACAGCAGCTGACTGCTGAGACGAGGAGTATAGTGATGAGGACCAGCCGTCTCCGCGCAGCCAGGGTCGAGGTGGTCATGGTCAGTACTCCAAAGAAGAGGCCGTATGCCATGCCCGCGTAAATCGTGTTAGTTGATACTATGTCGTTGCAGACGTACTGAAACGAGATTTAAAATTCTTTATTGTTGTTATTGAATCAATCTAAAGATGAAAGGCGTGGAATCAATAAAATGTTTCTTTTTTTAAATAAATACACCAATTAGTCATATAGTTACTCCGGACCCCACACTAAGATTGAATCTTGTGTCGTGGCGATAACATTTAGAAGAAATCACATTTTTTCGAATGCAAAACTAACCTAAATTGCAACCGATATCAGGGATCAACCTCAAAACCGTGTGGTCCCCGGCCTACGCTGTTAGACACCAATGAGAACAATTTTTAATAACAAATGCATGTAATTCCATTATATGACATTGAATGCACCTAGAATTTATATACCCCAAACATATTTCAAATTTATCGTTATATTTATACTCGTTATACGGACTTACATTTTCATCAGTAGAGAAAACATTGTTACCGCTAAACAGCCTTTCACAGAAGCTTTTATTAGTAGAAAGTTTATTACTGAATGAGATAAAATACTGGTTCACCATCGTGGGGAATAGCACAGCGAACACATTGTTCCTGAAAAAGAAACAAAGACCCATATTAGGTTATTTTGTTTATTTGAAACAAATATATCACATTTCACATCGTAATAAACTTTATTATACACTGCCCTTTCTTTCTCCTTCTCATAAATCCATCCGATGGCTGTCTGATAGAGATTGCCCTAGTGCAATAAGACCGCCATTTGTAATTCGTTATTGTATTGTCTACATATATCTACTGTTATATTTAATGGGTATAATGTACAATAAAAAATATCAATAAGTAAATAATTAATAACCTTCTACCTCAACTGAAAAATTCTACTGTTCGAAAAGCTATTTTTATACCCCTAAACTGGCAAACAAGCATACGGCCTGATGGTAAGTTGTTACGGACTACGGTAGCATCTTATAACGATAAAACAAAGGGGACAGGAGGACAACCAAAAAATTCTACGGTATATAACACGTTTCCGTAAATGATGCTTTCATTTTTCACCTGACTTTCATATAATATACATAAACTCACGCTAATATCCCCGAAGGAGTAGGCAGAGGCGCCACCAGGATACCCACATTTCGCCTTGTATAGTACGTTTCGTCCCATGATGTGATAGGGGGCGAGTCTATCGCCATATCGGGCACAAATTCCTGACTCCGGGCTAATAATGAATAGAAAAACCCAATATCACTTTGCCCGAACCCGAGACCTCAGATTTGTAACCGTACCGACTACCGTAATACAACTACGCCACCGATATATTCGAAAATAAATTCTGTTCTGATAAAAATAAAAGAAAACTTAGATTTTGAGCTTACGTGCTACAAAGTAAGGCTAGTAAGTAGAACAGCTGCAGAGTCCTCCACAGTAAAGGTGGCTTGAATATTGGCACAGTCTGCTTCACCAGAGACTCCCATAGCGACAGCTTGGTGGTCACACTGTCGCCCGATGTTACAATGTTCTCCACCTTGAATTAAAAGAGCAAATTTTCAATTCTGTAAATTGTGATTTGTGGCTACTTTTTTAGGGGCTTGGGCTTAAGAAAGATAGATTGTTTTAGAAGAAGACCGCCTCTGTGGCGCAGTTGGTTAGACGCCGCCGCTGAAACGAGAGGCCGCGGGTTCGATCCCCGCACCGAAACAAATGTTTGTGTGATCCACAGGTGTTTGTGAGACTGAAAAATCTCTCGTAGCTTCTGATACCCACGACACAAGACTCGATCTTAGTGTGGGGTCAGGACTATGTATGTGACTGTTGGGTGTATTTATTTATTTTTGAAGAAATAGAACGAAAAAATACGGCGGAGACGTCCTTGCGCTGTTTTGTCTTTGCAAAGGCCATATTTTCCGAAGTTTTCGTTATCGGTAGTATCTTTCATGTACTAACTAAAGATTCAAAATATTTTTAAAAGAAACTATATCTTTGGTAATGATTCTTCCGACGAGGTGTAAAAAGAAGTGAATAGCGTTACTACGCAACTTGTCTAATAGATATAGATAACAGAGACCACAAATATTCACCTGTTTCGTGGCTACTTTATTTATTTATTTAGTCTTTATTGTACACAACAATGAAACACAATATACAGAAATTACAAAAAAAAAAAGTACAAGTGGCGGTCTTATCGCTCTTGGCAACTATAAGACGCCTGAAAAATGATATGAAATGAAAACCACTCTACGTCAACTTTGCTTCAACAAATTAGTAAGGGCATTTTTAAATAATTAAAAGCCTGTTACCAACTTATTGTATATATAACAATAACTCTCTAATGGTTTAATTAAAAATACACACAACTATGTGAAACAGGTTGCTTTTTAATTAAGTGCTTATTAATTTCTAAACAATCTTGTTTGGTGAATACTCTCAACGTTATGATAAGATTAAAAAACTAGACTGCCTCAGTAGTGTAGTTGTACCTACTACGGTACGATTACAGAGCTAAGGTCTCGGGTTCGATTCCCAGGTCGGGCAAAGCGATATTTTTTTTTTTTTTTTTTTTTTTTTTTAAACTGGCACGGCATAGTGACTGCATTGCACCTGATGGTAAGTGCTAATGCCGTCCAGATAGAGTATCGAATGGTATCAGACGGTAGTCTCATACCATTCGACACAATCATGCCGGCCCGCTGAGATGCCTCTTCACGCTACGGCGGAAGGACCCAGGATTATAGGAAGGAGGGAACACGTGCGGTGGCAAACCGTTCCACAGCTTGACTGTACGGCAGAAAAAAGAATTAGAGAACCTTTTGGTTCGCGCCGAAATGGAATGAACAGTCAAGCTATGGCTCCGCAAGCCAGCACGCGTGGTTCTGTTAAGGAAAGGAGAGGAGGGGATTAAATTGAACAATTCCTCAGAGCATTCGCCATGATACAGACGGTAGAACACGCTTAGAGAGGCGACATCCCTCCGTAACTGTAGCGACTCTAAGTTGCCCGTAATGTCTGCATCATTCACAATGCGGATGGCCCGCCGCTGCAATCCATCCAAGGCATCGAGCAAGTACTGGGCGGATCCATCCCAGAGGTGCGAACAGTATTCCATACCCGGCCGAACCTGCGCTTTATACAAGCGGTAGAGTTGACCGGGCGCGAAAAACCGACGCACCTTGTTCAGGACCCCAACCCTGCGGGAAGTGGCAGATATTACGCCCTCGATGTGATTCCTTGGATTAAGATCACAACGGATATCCACACCAAGGATACTCAGGTCATTCCGCATTGAGAGGGGAATACCCTGAAGAATGGGGAGGGGAGAGAACGGGGATTTTTTGCACGTGAACGCACACACCTGGGTTTTCCTGGCATTGAACTCAACCATATTCCTGGAGCCCCATGTAGAAATGAGATCCAAGGACCGATTGAGCTCAATGACAAGATCCTCGCGCCCACTCACAGTGTCGACCCGGCAACCTGGGGACCCATGGCAGTATCGCCCATGAACCGTGCTGTCATCTGCATAGCAATGAATGTTGATATGATATTGGATTTTTCTATGCATTATCAGCCCTGAGTCAGGAATTTGGCCCGATATGGCGATAGGCTCACCCCCTATAATATCGTGGGACGGAACATACAAGGCGAAATGTGGGTTTCCTAGTCGCGCCTCTGCCTACCCCTTCTGGGATGAAGGCGTAAGTTTATGTACAAATGTATGTAAAAAACTAACATGGGTCACTCTGGCCGTCTTAACTCCTGTATACTGAGATCGCGACCAGGTAACCACGAGTACTATGCCTAATTTATTGGCAACTGTCACTGCAATGCACTGTAAAATCAATACAACTGCAGTAAACCATCCAAAAGCGAAATACGGCTTAGAGGCATATTTTTGGCTAAAACGAGAGGCCGCGGGTTCGATCCCCGCACCGAAACAAATGTTGGTGTGATCCACAGGTGTTTGTGAGACTGAAAAGTCTCTCGTAGTTCTTGATACGACACAAGACTCGAGATTAGTGTGGAGTCAGGACTATGTACCTATGTGACTGTTGGGTGTATTTATTTTATTTATTTATATTTGCTCGCTAAACAGATCTACACAGTATAAAATATACAACTATTACATTCACACTTTTGAGATAATAATTCAAAAATATTCTTACTTACCGGATACGAACCCTGCATCCCTCCATTGCGCTCATAAATCTTCCTCAATACTTTCAAAGCCTTGGTATTATCTCCTCTATTAGCCAGGAATTTAGGACTCTCGTAGATGAAGAACATCATCAAAGCTCCAAAACCCAGCGGCAGCGCCAAAACGAAGGCGAAGAGACGCCAGGGTCTCAGGGTCAGGGAAACCCAGGGTAGAGGGATATTGAAGGGCAGCGGCAGGATGAAGTAGGCAAGTGCTGAGAACAAATAAGAATTAAAGTGATATAAAGTTATACCAAAAGTGTAAAGTATGAAAATTGTTGTGTTTTAGAAGGCCACGGGTCCGAATCCCGGGGTCGCGGAAAGTAATATTGGATTTTTGTATTCATTATCGGCCTGGAGTCAGGAATTTGTGCCCGATATGGCGATAGACTCGCCCGCTATCACATGGTGGGCCCCTATCACATGAACACACAAGGTGAAATGTGGGTGTCCTAGTAGCATCTCTGCCTACCCCTTCTGGGAAAAACCTAGAGCAACTTTGTTCCTGGCAGGTATCTTACAAAACCTCAATCCAAACTGGCTCAGAAATTCCGGCACAAGAGAAACAGTATTCTGAAATTTAGTAAAGATTGATTTATAGATGACGATGGTGTCGTAACACTGAAGAGATATTTTAATAACTAGCGTAACCGATGGTAATTGACCAGTAGCGCCCTAAAACACCTTAAAAAATTTGTAATCAAAAGTACATTGCTGGCTTTTGTGACAGGGACTTTTGGTATGATTAAGCTTGTGCCCTGCATTAGGACGTATATGGGCTGATATAGATACAGAGTGTAAGAGCAAGCTTTAATTGACGTGACAGTAACAAGTTTACCGGTGACTTTCATGGGTACTGATGGCCCAATATCCATTTTCTCTTCCCTCGCTTTTTTCTTCTCTTCCTTTGCCTATTTTGGTAGATAGACAATGCACCCACGATCCATGTTCATCGGCGGCGACGATCACTTACCATGACGTAGGCCATCTGCTTTTTTCTAGTTTTCTTGGAAACTCACCAAAGTATACAAGTTCAGCAGTCAGGTTGATGCTGTTCAAGATGAATAAGTACTGGCTCCTGTGTTTCTCTCCAGTACATTCTCCGAGAAGCGTGATGGTTAGTGTGAAGCCTGCGCTTGAACTAAAAACAAATTAACTTTAATATTACATTTTGTTTTATTACGGACCTCGTTAGTGGCAGTGCATATTGTATAATCAGCGACCATCGTATATTTCAACAGTTTCAGTGTGAATCTCAAATAATAGTCGAGCGTTCTACATTGCGAGCTTAATTTCATCCTAAGATATTTTGATAGAGGGCCGAGCCTATTCCGACGCTGAATATAAATTCCATCCTAGGCATCTCATTTGAGATTTTCCAATCCGAAAATTTTATTTTCTGAGCTGAGAACCAAACTCAGGACCTCACGTTTCCCAATACATTAAAAAAATATGTTGCATTTCGTGACCAGCCAATATACATACTTAGGTATATCTGATTTCGAACAGACCGAAATAATTGTGTGTATACTTTTTCTTATATGCAATGCGTTTTAGCAGATACGTTGTAAATAGCGTGTCAATATAGAAAAGAATATCTCTCGTCACTCACGAGAAGTCCACAACGTGGAAATACAACTTTGTTGAGGTTGCAGGAAATCTCCGAATGCGAGCCGCTACGAGGTCGCTATTAAAATTCTTGTGAGAGACATATATTCAGTGTAAAACAGCTATTCTAGCTTTCAGTAAGCCATCGCTCACTGACTAATCCGCGGTGGAATTACCGATAGCAGCTGACAGATGATTATCTTCACATTTTGCAATTACCACGATAAAGCTAAATATTGTTATGAACCGATATGCTATTTATAAATGTAATTTGAATCCGATAATGTGTATCAAAATATTGATCTACCATTGTTTTGCCGAATTCCTGTGCGCGCTAATGTAATGTGACGTAATGTTATCGATCTAATGAAATCTTAAATAACGAAAAAAGTGATAGAGATTAATTTATAATCCTTTTTTTATTTTTTATTTTTATTTTATTTGTTTTAGAGAAGCTTACAGACAAATAACAAATACAAATAACTAATCTTACATATAACTATAGCTAATTACAAGCCTCCACCGATTTATAAACACGATTGTTACTTCTTATAATTCTTCTTATTAACTATGTAGTACCTAATATAATATTTTAATATTGAAATAAATACTTGCTTGAATTTACACTTTCAAACATTATATGTTCAGCCATAATTATAACTTGAGAAATATTCTTTTGTTAATACATGTTTAACTTTATTTATTTTTGTACAAAATAAGTTTTTTATTCATTTATTCCTTGTACGCAAAAATAAAATTACTTAAGAGCAATCACAATTAAATATTACTCTCGATTGGAGAGTAGGTCCGTACGCTGCAGTGGGTCGTATAGGGGCTGATACAATTAGTACAGACAAACTGCAGCTATTAATAGAAATTTAAATTATCTTGTCGATGCGATAGCTTGAGGACAAATTCCATATTTATATTGATGCAATTGATTTTATCTATTACATATTAACAGTATAAACCGATATTGCTTGTTGCTAATGACCGCCACACACATAACGATATAACCACAGATATAAACTGTGCAAGTCTGAGTTTGCACCAGTATAATGCAACGTGTGTGGGCAAATAACTGCGCAAACTTCGTACAAATTTTCGATTCGAGAATGGTGCAAACTCGCCTTTGTGCAAATGCACTTGAACGTGTGTGGCGACTATAAGAGGTACTCGCGTATTTTTGTGTTGGATTTATTTTTAATTGCTGAAATTGTATGTTATAACTATAACCCGCAATAGGCCAGGCAGCGTGGTGGACTACATCGCCTAACCCCTCTCAATCGTATTTTCGATTGTATTGTAGGCCCGTGCTCTGCAGTGGGACGTATATGGGCTGATATAGTTATTATTACTACGAGTATACTAACAGTTGAAGAGCAAGAGCCCGTGGCAGCTGGACTTAATTGAAAGTATAATAGCTGAATTTTATATAAAATGTTGTTAAAACAACTATGAAAAGGTGTTTCCTTCGAAGTCAGACACTTTTGATGGTTCTTTCATCTTGCCAGACACATTGGAGCTGATAACCTCCAAAGCCAACACGATTGGAACTACATAATAGCTGATCGTGTTGATGCTTAAGTTAGAGGCATGCGCAGACAAACTTTCAGCTTTTATAAAATGACAGAAATCTGGCGGCGACGGCCTGTTTATCTATAAGCCCATAATATACCCCTGTTGAGCAAAGAACTCCTCTCCATTGAAAGTTCGGTTGAAGGGGTTTAGGCCATAAACCACTGCGCTGGACTAGTGCGGGTTGACAGAATTCACATACAACATTTTTATGATCGCAATGGCATGCAGGTTTCCTCATGATGTTTTCCTTTACTGTTAAAGTGCGTGGTTATTGACTATAATTGCATACATGACTTTGTAAGTTAGAAATTTGAACCCGGGTCTTGGCAGTCACCTCTGGTCCGCTGCCAACAGGCCACTAACCAACAGCTGTTGGTAGCATCTGTGCGAATATCGACCAATTCTTATCGGTCACGGGGCCGACATAAAAAGATTTTTATGCAGAATTATTCCATTTATAAGTTTACAGCCAGCCGTTAATTTTTATTTATAGCATACTTGATAATTTTAATACTTATATGACTCCAATAAATTTTAGGATATTTTCGGTTTATGTAATCTGCTCTTTTAGTAATAAGTGCAGAAATATCATTGATATTATTGCTTCATATCGTTATTATTATACTGCCCTGGTATAGTAACTACAGAGCACCTGATTGTAAATGATTCAAATATAATACAATTCAATACAAATAGAGAAATCACTGACGAGAGTTACTCATCTCATATTTCTCTCCCATCGAAACCAGATACATGCATGACGAACCCGAAACCAGTATCACTTGCGTGGATCATTAACATGGGTTTTCTATCACTCTTTACAGCTTTTTCTATATGGTTAGATACGCTACCACTTAAACAAAACAAGTACCTATTACTACTCTCTCTTCAGCCACAGGAAGTCCTTTGCTGAACAAAGGTCTCCCACTCCCTTCCCCCCTTCCCCCCCCCTCCCGTCCCCCCCCCCTCCCCTCCGTGAAAAAGGCGTGAGTTTATTTATTATGTAGGCCCTGCGCAGACTTTTTGTGCGATCGAGTCTGCGGCGCACAAAAAGTCTGCATGGCGCGCAAAAAGTCGGTCGCGGATTTTTCACAGACTCAACGCACACGACGCACATCTTCGATCATTTTGTCGGCAGAGCTGTAGGGACGTAGACGCTATGGAAATCGTGCAGAGATCGCGAAGTATTATTTTGTACATGAAGTACAGAAAAAGAAGAAGAAATAGAGAATTTTGGGTACATCCTATACTTTCGGAAAGATTACTGAAGGGACAAATAAACATTACAGCACATTTCTTCCCACATTTTTCTTTTTAAATGTCTATCATGATATTCTGCCTTAGAAGTATCATAAATTGCTGGTCTGTTTTGTATTTCTTGAATTAACATAGTTACATCGACCTCTGGCGCCATGATAATAGATCGCGTGCGTTACGTCCACCCACCCCTAGCAAATGCAGATTGCCGATTAAAGAGTGCGCCGTCTGCGTTAGCGCGTGTTGAAGCAAACGTTCAATTTTTTTCACACACTTTTTGTGCGGAGCGGCGCGCCGCGGCGCGGTGCAGTCTGCCCGAATTACACGGATTTTTTGTGCGCCGGACTTTTTGCGCGTCGTGTGCGTTACTGCATATAATTGCATAGGTTCTATTTTCACAGACTAAAAAGTGCGTCACGGATAGTCTGTCGTCTGCGCAGGGCCGTAATGTGAGTAAAATCATTCAATCATCATTTCAAACGAGTAATTCTATGATGTCATATTAAGGTTTCCACGTTCTTCTGTTGCCAAAAGCCATCCAAAAGCGCTGTTGTCGAAAAAAAGTAAGTTAAGAAAGTTTCTCCCTCTTCACATGTTATAACATTGGACATGTTAATACTATTAGATTACAAGTATAAATTGTTGTTGTTGCTTGTTTTTTATATAGAAAACATAATTAAAACAATACGTTAAAAATAAATTTATTTTAAATTTTATTTGTAGTACCAAAATTCGTCGCACGCAAAAGATTTTGGATGATCTGTATGCACTTAATATTCGGTTACATATTGTTACATTAACACCATGATTACATCATAACAACTATCATATGCGCGCGCGTCACGCTTTGATTAGGAATGATAAGAACTCCGCATTATCGATTACGATTATACGATGATTACTATCGATATATAGGCAATTTTGTCTAAAAATAGTTTATAAGGGCTTTAGGCGGATTAGTTTTAAAACTACGTCTAATCTTGAGGATACTATTTTGGTATTGAAATTCTTCAGCATTTAACCTACAAAGGGTCACTGCTACACATCCACCATAGAAATTAGACGCTAGGCCAGAGTGGTGGACTATATGACCTAACCCCTCTCAATAGTACTCTCCATTATACAGTACCTGCCCGTGCCCGGCAGTGGGACGTGAATGAACCGATACAAACCCAAATAAATTTTATGCCCTTCAATAATTATTCAAATGCTATAGAGAAACCTCGTTTCGGACAGTCGCGTGTCTTCCACAGATTAGATAAAACTAATGTTGAAATAAGGACGTTCTTTACACGCTCAATTCAGTTGATTTTATTATACAAATGGTTAAATGTATATACGATTTATATTATGAAATGGAAATAATAATTATTAATTAATATAATACCTGCGTATTTAATAAATGTCGCTCAATCAGTGATAACCGAGTAATTAATGTCATGCAGATGTAAAAAATACCAAATATTTTTCAGTAAAAATACCCACAACTACAAGTATTGTTAAATAACACATTTATCTCACCTCGTTGCTCAACCCGACTGACACTCACAACTGGCTTTTTTAATATTTAACCATAAATCTATCTTTTAAAAGCTACTTACCAGCTACAAGCCAGCAATTTGGCAACAAACATAAACTGCCAGTTAGTCGCCAGACTAGTGGCAGCTGCGAAGAAGAAGCTCACAGAAGTAGAGAGAACGAGCGCTCTCTTCCTGCCTCGAGTGTCGGCGTAGTAGCCCCAGGGATAGGCGAACAGAACTCCTGAAATTTAAGACATTAGTAGTGACGTATATGACATTTTTTTTTAATTAAAGTAATTAAATAAATAAATACACCCAGCAGTCACATACATAGCCCTGTCCCCACACTAAGATCGAGTCTTGTGTCATGGGTATCAGAAACTACAAGAGACTTTTCGGTCTCACAAAGACCCAGACCCGAAACAAATACCTTTGGATCACACAAACATTTGTCTCGGTGCGGGGATGGAACCCGCGGCCTCTCGTTTCACAGCCGGCGTCTAACCAACAGCGCCACAGATGTTGTCAAATGCCAATTATGTATGCCATTCATTAAAGATATTTTCTTTACAACTAAACATCGCTGAATTCATCAGAACCCAACGAACTCAACCTCAATATAGGTAATTAACTTCCAGTCTTTTCCTCATGCTTACAAACTGTCCATGCAATAACGATACTTATGTTTAATCGAACTACCATAAATGCCATGTCTTGATAATTGTCATCAGGTAAGCTGCTTTTTCTTTGCCTTGTTTATAAACGAGTATGCTGACAATAATAATTGTAAGTTTTATTTACTAATATCATTAGCAAAAACCACGAGACGCACTGACCGCTGGCCTATTGGGAAACCTGCCCGTAACCATAAGCAATACTACTCAGAACTTACTATTAAGCACTTCATGCTTCGATGAAATATATATTTGATCGAAGACTGCATGGCACTGCGCTGTGTTCATCAATAGACAATATTAGGTTGTTTATTTATTTATTTATTCACATAAAATCCACAGCCTTTAATACCACTATAATACAACTGGTTTACTTATATTACGGCCAATAACGGATTTACATTTTAAAGATACAACTTATATAATAGGCAGTTTGAAGTATCTTAACCAATTACCTGCGAAAGGCGCAGAAACAAGGACCCCGATCTCCCTCAAGCCGAGTTGAAGATCGCAGCTTGCAGCCGTCACCGCCACGCTGAACCCGAACATGTCCATCGAAACAGCATTCATTATTATACAGCATGCTGCCAGTAACAGGTAGTTGTACCTTCCGTGACCTACCAACAGATACTTTATCTTATTATTTATTTGAGAAGCAAATAGAACTATTTATAGTTAGTGTACTGTATCAGCCCATGATTGATCAAGCATTACTGAGCAAGGAACTCCATTGAATGAGAGTTGGATTAGAAAGACTAACCACTACAGTTTACGTCAATTGAAATATTAGCTGTAACCAATAACTATAAATAATAAATATAGTCCTGACCCCACACTAAGATCTAGTCTTGTGTTGTGGGTATCAGGAACTACGAGAGACTTTTCGGTCTCGCAAACACCCAGAACCGTAACAAATACCTGTGGATCACACAAATATTTGTTTCGGTGCGGGGATCGAACCCGCGGCCTCACGTTTCACAGCCGGCGTCTAACCAACTGCGCTACGGAGGCTGTCAATAATTAAGAATGCTGTTCCACTTATGTATAGATATAGTATTCTTTTCATATATTTTATACGAATTACAGTTGTCTGAAAAATACCAGTGTCACGATAAATAATTATGGAATATCATGAATTTTATAATTTGTTGGCTTTTTTTCTTGATCTACAAATGTAAAAACCGAATAAGACTATTATTTTATTAAAGCAAACACACATGGGCCTGCAAACCATTATTTTTCAAAACACTAATTAGAAAACCTTACCAGTTAACTCCACAGCTTCGTCGTAACTACACGTGTTATTTTTACACCCGTCAGTACCCATTATTATGTCCCATCTGCCAATTTTCATCTCAAATTGCAATCATATTCACGTATCACTGAAGTACTGATCTCTTATCTCTATCTTATCAACCTTTATTTATTTATATATTACGTAATTAAGAACCATAGATAAGGGGTTTTTTTTATAACATTGAAATCCGTTTAAATCGACCATTCGGTTAAGAAGACGTACGGTGCATTGTTTGATTTTCATATAAAGGTAGAATGGCCATTCATCGGTAAAAAATATCGTTATAGCTTAAAATCCTTTATAGCATTTTCCTGTTTTATCACGGGCGACAGATTCTTATAAAATAAAGTAATTATCATCACATTTTACGATACGTCAGCATGTTACTACAAATGGGGCTACCACAGTGACTAGACTTCAAGTTAATTTCTCAAAGAACTTCGGATCTGGGTCGCAAAATTTTGTTTATTTTTATTGAAAATATATTTTGCCTACAAAAAGAAGTAGGTTTCATCGAAGGACAAAAATCTTCGCTCCGATACCAAGTTTAATAGTAAAATAGGCATTCTCCATTCTTTATAACGTAGTCGGATATAAATACTGCTTATAGTGAGGTGCCGCTTACCTTATTAAGTCCGGATATACTGATATTACTGGTGGTAGGTTTCTCATATGTGAGAGGCCGCCTGGGTAGGTACCACCGCAATGTCTATTTCTCCCGCCAAACAGCAGTGTAAATGCACTGTTGTGTTCCGGTTTGAAGGACATTGTAGCCAGAGTAACTACTGGACATATCGAGACTTAACATCTTATGTCTCAGGATGGCGAGCGCAGTGGAATGCCAAGCAATGCCTTGTAACTCATGGTGTTGTTTGGTTTTGCTACTGTCAATGAGCGGTCGTATCGCTTTCCATCAGGCGAATGGCAGGCTCGTCTCGTCATTCATAGCAATAAAAAAAATATATATATAGTGACAGAAATTATGATTCCCAAAAACCATAGTTCGTGCTTGTGACCCTCTCACTCCTTTCCTTGCAATGACGTTTGGTGCCCTGATATAACTTTTTTTGTTTTAAATAATAAAAACTGCCTTGGTGGCGTAGTTGTACTACAGTACGGTTACATGGCTGAGATTTAAAAATAATTATTCTAACATTTTGCAACCCGGGCTCGAATTCCGGGTCGGGCAAAGTGATATTTGATTTTTCTTTTCATTATCAGCCCGGAGTCAGGAATTAATGCCCGATATGGCGATAGGCTCGCCTCCTATCACATCATGGGACAGAACGCACAAGGCGAAAAGTGGGTGTCCTGGTGGCCTATCCCTTATAAGAAAATGGCGTGAGATTATGTATGATAGTTTTATCTCTTTTGTATTAACTATGTATACTTATAGAATTTGTAAAAATTTTATGATTCCAACTAATCTATTTTCTAAGATTATGCTTTGTATGACTATCGTATGTTAAACATGACATGTTCGTTATTCCGCATTGATGTCATTATAAACATACTACTATATTTTTGTTTTCCCGTCACTCTGCGCGAATGCTAAGCCTGGTGGAATTATAAAAGTATATTTGCCCAGAGAATCGTGTTATTATTTTATTTATTTCATCATAACCGTCAGCCACAAAAGGTCCACGACCGAACAGAGGCCTCCACCAGGAATTCGATAGCGACCGGACTTGACACATATCGAATTTATTTATTTATTGACAAGTTACTACAGAAATAAAGATCAAAATTCTTCAGGTATTACGTAGTTTTATCAAATCAAACTTGATATATTTTATAATTGTTAGTATAATTAATTTCCAATGAAGTTATCCCTCGGCCCTGGCTATAATTTCAACGAGTAATATTTTTACTGGTTTGTTAAGTTCTAATCCCATAGCCCTAAAGTCCTACAAATAACCTACAAAGGCCAAATAATAAGTAATAGGTTATTCCTGATCGCCTCGCTTGCGCTAGGAAGTGACCGGATTCTATTTATAACAAAATGTCTATAGACCTTTCGACATTAGATAGCCATTGAACGACATCCGTTCACGTCACAGATCATAGATTACTAGACACAGATAGGACAGTTTAATTATACCTATTTTCAATCGAAATCTTGATTGAAAATAGGTAATAGACAATATATTATGCGCATACATTCACAGTCAGTCACATACATAGTCCTAACCCCACTCTAAGATCAAGTCTTGTAACGTGGATATCAGAAACTACGAGGGGGTGCATTAAAACTTTGTGAGGAAACATGAATACTTATGATATCGCCCCTAGAATTTTGAATATCAGTATGAAATACAGAAATTAATATTATGTATGCCTGATAACCAACATTCAATTTCATAGGACTGAAAATATGTAGCAAAATAATGTTATCTACATAGAACCAGCTGTCTGTACAAAGCTGATAATGTGATAAATATAATATTTACAAATAAATCTGATTAAATTTCTATGTTCTTTCAACTATTTATACACATAAAATTACATATTTTCTTGGCAGTATTAAAAGTTGTGCCTTGATGCTGTTTAGTGTCGTTGACATCCCAAAATTAATATTAAATTACCCTCACGTAAAGGATTTTCCGTGTATTAAAGTAATGTATTTTAAAAGCACGTGCGCCCAATTTTATATTTCATTTGCTTTATAAAAAGAAAGACGTATGGGTGTTTTGAGTGACAGTAACTAAACTGCTGTTGAGGTTGTTCATTTAAATATGGTTACTGACCTCTGAACAGCTAACCATGCAGTGCATGTTTCGTTTAATTTACCCGTCGGACGCATTTCAGATTTGATACCTGATTTCGTCACACAACCTCAGGTATGTTATGCTCCTGATTTTATTAAAATTTGTTAGTATTGACTAAGAATGTCAAGCGGAAATGCGAAAGGTTATTGTGCTTGGTGTCACCATGCATTTTCTGTGTATTCCGCTAGGCTTGATGGCAAATCCATACAGTAAATACCCTGCATGATTTCGAAATTCTTGAGAACTTTCAGGTATGCAGATTTTCTCACGATATTATCCCTTATCGTTAAAAGCGATATTAATCAACACCCTGACATTGAACGCACTATATCTGGTTTCACAGTCCGATTCTCACCCAAGTTATCTATCCTTATCATCATTTTTAGCATTTTTATTTAAAATTGTATTAATACGAAAAACAATATTAAGTTTTTTACCGTAAAAAAAACATTAGGTTTAATAACGCAGAAAATAGGTACAATGAAACAAATCACATCTGTTCTAATCTATGCGCAGCCCTAGTGGTGTCGACCTGCCATTGTCAAGAACTAGGTCATCGGTCTAATACTAGCACATACACGCAGCTGTGATCTCCGGAACTACACTACATTCAATTATGATACTATTATAACCTTATTTATGATTAATCGTTTAATTAAACATGTTTCCGTGGAGGCTAAGGGTTTTCTTCGCAGGTGAATGCTGATTCAAACCCTGCATAGGTGAATTTTTGTATAGTAGCCGCTCGGGCCAGTTTCCCGGATGCAAATATGCTATTCTTCACTTCACACAAGAAACCTATAAAGTAATCAATATATTGAAAACGCAATAAAAATCATTGATAAATCTTCCTCCTGAATCCCTTGATCAATTGGTGAAAACTGTATTAAAATCCATTGCGTAGTTTATAAGTTTACCTTTTATAGTGACAACAGAAAGCAACTTTAATGTATACAAGAGTATGTAATTATAGGTAGAAAATACGTATATTTGTCCGAGTCTGACTGCCTCGGTGGCGTACTTGTACTAAGGTTAGAATACAAAGCAAAGGTCTCGGGTTCGAATCGTGGGTCGGGCCAAGTTATATTGGATTTTTGTATTCATTATCAGCCCGGAGTCAGGAATTTGTGCTCGACATGGCGATAAGCTCGCCCCTATCACATCATGGGACGGAACATACAAAGCTCCTGCAATCGAATCTTCATACAACAATCTAAGATCATAGCGATAAAATCCAACATACTAAGTAAGAGTGCCGAAAATATTGACATACCAACCAAATATATTATTTCTTCAATTAAATATTTAATGCATTTATGTGTGTGCGAAATCGAAAAATCAAATACGTATTATCATTATCAAATAATGGATAGAATTATTATAGATAAATATATAAAAGGAATTAATAATTAATTAATACTCGTAAGTACGTAAATACTAATTAGGCTTAAAATAATAATTGATCCTATTGATTTCTTAATACAGCGTAAATAGCATATAATCTTAAGATTTATAATAAGAAGTTGTACTACGGGACGATTGCAACGCCGAGGTCTCGCGTTCGAATCCCGGGTCGGGCAAAGTGGTATTGGATTTTTCTATTCATTATCGGCCCGAAGTCAAGAATTTGTACACGATATGTCGATAGGCTCCCCCCTATCACATCATGGGACGGAACATACAAGGCAATATGTGGGTCTCCTTGTCTCTGCCTGTCCTCTGTCTACCCCTTCTGAGTAAAAGGCGTGTATTTATTTATGTGAGTCTATATGTGTGATTGGTATATCTTTTGTTATTATTATTTGTTTCCGTGGACTTATGCCTCTACCATTTTTTACCAGTCGAAACTTGATTCATGTAGAGATGAAATGATAGTGTTTTTGTCGTGATAATTACAGATTATGATAAGCAAATTTTTTCAGTACCTTATCATCGATACAAATTATTAATTATTATGATATCTGATGGTTTGTCAGATAATTTTTACTGGTGGCAGGTCTCTTTTAATACGTGAGAGGCTAGCTGGGTAGGTACCACCGCAATGTCTATTTCTCCCGCCAAACAGCAGTGTAAAAGCACTGTTGTGTTCCGGTTTGAATGACATTGTAGCCACTAGCCAGAGTAACTACATACATAATGAGACTTAACATGTCTTAGGATTGCGAGTGCAGTGAATGCCCAGCAATGCCTTGTAATTCATGGTGTTGTTTGGTTTTGCTACTGTCCATGAGCGGTCGTTTCGCCTACCACCAAGCGAACGAAATGCTAGTCTCGCCATTCATCGCAATAAAAAAAATCGATAGATTTTATTTATTTAGGCAAGTTTCATATGAACCAAAACCCATAGATTTTTTTGCACCTTTTTTAATAGAGGTTTCATACAAAAAACAATAAGCTATTGAAGTGGTATTGGATAGTTAGCCTCGTAAGAATATATTTTTTAAACGAACTTTTTTAATTATAGGTATAGCAAAGTGTCTGCGACTACCAACATAAGTATAGGTAATACAATCCCAACAGGCGATAATTCTCGCTAAATAGACAATTATGTTGGTCTACTCGCAATCGTATTTACACTGGCTGATTCCGACCACGACATACGAGAAATTTCATCTTGTATTAGCATCAGCATCAGCTCATATAAAACGTCCCACTGCAGGACACGAGCTTCCTCTACATTGATAACGGTTAACAATCAAATTTGCCGAATTAGATTGGCTTTTATAAATGCCCTATCATTCTCCTTATCTGTGACTTTAAGCTTTTTATCGAACTTCTCCGTAACGATAGAAATTAGACGAGTCATAAAATATTTATTTCATAGATAAATTATACGTTTCGTAACACATTGTGCTAATAAGGACGTGTCATCATTCACATCCTAATCACAGGGAAGTTTAGGTCCAATTGTAGTCAATTTATGTAAGACAAAAGACTCAAGTCTGTATTATGTGTTAGCTGTGAATTGATCGCTGACTTCTAAGTATGGGCATTGTAAGAAAGCTCTTTATTTTTCACCCAAGTAGAACGTGGACTTCGTGTCATGATAGGATAACGCTTATCAGAAGGACTGGCTGAAAAGGACTGTGAACACTTTTTTTTATTGCCATGAATGGCGAGACGAGCATGTCATTCGCCTGATAGTAAGCGATACGATCGCTCATGGACAGTAGCAAAAACAAACAACACTATGAATTACAAAGCAATGCTTGGCATTCCACATAAGATGTTAAGTCTCAATATGTCCAGTAGTTACTCTGGCTACAATGTCATTCAAACCGGAACTCAACAGTGCATTTACACTGTTGTTTCTTGGGGAAATAGATATTGCGGTGGTACCTACCCAGGCGGCCTCTCACATATGAGAGACCTACCATCAGTTTGTATTAGTCGATCAGCTAACTGATTGCTTATCACCACGCTCCGACGGAGTGACAGACAGATTCGATTTTGGCGACTGTGATAACAGTATTTACTCGATTAGTGATTATATAAATTGCACGCTGATAATGATATGACTAATTTTGTGTTACAAAATTTTGCGATTGAAAATTTTGCTTAACGTGGTGATGGATATCATATTTCCACTGATAAAAAATATAACAGGTTTCGAAAACGAATTGTTGATTATCATTACATAATATACTTTGTCCAAACCTATTGTTTTGACCTATTTATTATTTTTACCTAGTCCTCTACCGGATTTTATATTTGTTATATAGTCACACTTTATTGTGCACCATACAAAAAGTAATAAAACAAGCGCAATAAATAAAAAAACTGGCCGGTCCTGTCTTTATCGAAGTTCTCTTCCAGACAATCTTTCGACAAACAGAAATAATCAGTGGGTAGAAAAAGAGGGTAGTAGTTAAGTGGCAACCCGCACTAGGCCAGCGTGGTGGATTGTCTGGCCTAACCCCTCTCAATCGTACTCTCGATTTTAGAGGAGGCCAGTGTCCTGCAGTGGGACGGTAAAGGGCTGCTGTATTTACAGTTAAAGGTTAAAGGTAAAGTAATAATGTCCTAAATATTGCACTAAATATTTATGGCGCCTTATAAAACTCTAGATGTTACATCATAACACTTATTGAACTAAAACCTGTCGGCACGTGCTGGCGCTTGGTTATAATTAACGATGTCTGCCCGTCTAATCCAATCTCAAAGATCGTTCACACTCACTAGTGTATCCATGACAAAAAAACATTTCCGGACTTTATCAATTTACTTACTCGTATATTATACAGGGTATACACTGCGAACTAAAACGAAGCCAGGTTGTAGTATTAGTGACTTCCGACACAATGCAACTAAAATGTTCGCAAAAAAGCAACATTTTGTAATTTTTTACTTATCGTCGTATTTGGGTGGTAAATACACTGTTTTACTAAAATAATAATGTACACCTTTTAATTTTTAAACATACAATAGTATGAAAGGGGTAAAATTGTATTTTTTACATAACTAGGTATTTACCACCCAAAGTAGATGATTTTTTTTTTAAATTAACAAAAGAACTGTCGTTTTTTTGTGAAATTTTTAGTTGCATTGTGTCTGTAATCACTAAAACTACCACCAGGCTTCGTTTTCGGTCGCAGTCTGGATATACCCTGTATGTAGTACAAAACAACATCTGTTCTCTATGTCCCTATGAAAGCTTAGATATATTAAACTACGCAACGGATTTTCATGCAACTTGCAACAGAAAGAGCGCGTCAAGATGAAGGTGTACATTTATAGATTGTTTTTTATATATTTTTATTAGGTTTCTGGTGTGGAAGTAAGTAAAATAATATCTGCAACCGTGTGAAGTTAGGCCGATTCACTAGTTTAAAATATATGCCAGTCCATTTATATTTTTTTTTGTAATAATATTTCAAATGGTCATGGAATCGCTATATTAGTTAACCGGCAGTGTGTATAAGTTATAATCTCGGAATCCAGGGTTCGATTGCAATGTGTCTTAATTGTATCAGTCAAAGGCAACAATACCTTGCAGATGTATACTTTATCAAAATATTCTTAATTCTCGAGTCACGTCCTAGACAACTGCCTTTGATGCTAAAAATAAATTATTTTATTTACATTGATAAGATAATAGGTGCACATTATTGTATCTGCAATAATATCTGTGGCTCTTGTGATGAGTGATACAAGTCGAAAATCATCATTTTTCAGGAGAGCAAAAACAAGATTTAAAAAATTCTCGCTCGTAAACTAAATGTGCTAGATTAAACTTGAATACCTTATTTTGTGGGTAAAAATGTTTTCTTTCATTGTGCGTTTTAGTCTTTTTGATAAATATTATGTTTTAAAAGAAATTCACGAGAAACCTGTGAGATATACCTCGGCTAATGAGTAACATGTGCAAAAATGTTGTGATAAATGATATAAGTATAATTATATTACTGCGCACCTAAATACTTTGTTTAAAGTGCTTTCGTGTAAACTAATATACAAAAGTTTACAAAATGTTATAAATTATTTGTATGAGTTCCTACCATAATGTTGCTCAAACAAAAGATAAAGGTATAATCCGTAAGATTATGTTTTTTTAATCAGCAACCTCCTATTTTCATAAATTACTTGAATAGTATCTGTTTGCTAATATTCAAGTCTATTGAAAATATGTGTTAAATGATACAAGTCAAGTTATATCTCTCGTTAAAATGCTTATGTATTGTGTAAATAGATACAAGTTTAATATTATTCAATAATCAACTTTGTTGTTGCGATGTTTCATGTTTATAATAATAAATAAAAGGTACGATGAGTCTGCCATGTATTACTGGATAGTATAAAAATCCCTTAACTGTTAATGAATAAAATAATAACAATAAAACAACTTTGGTCAAAAATAACTTAATGATTTAGCAACTCAATCAATATGGAGTTTGGTGTAGATAATGGTGCGGTTATCCATGTCAAGCAAGGCGAGGTTGCGGTCTCTGATGACATACATGTCTCAGAGACTGTAAGACTCAGATCCCTTTCGCAGACGAAAACCTACAAATATATGGGTATGCCTGAGGGTCTAGATATTATGGGTGCAGACGTAAAACACTCAATGCAAGAGCGTTTCTTTAGCCGCCTGACAAAAGTTCTTAACTGTTTTTATTCAGGTGGAAACAAGATTCGCGCGTGTAACGGTTGGGTTATGCCTGTACTTATGTACTCTTTTGGCAAAATCAGATGGACTCAGACGGAATTGGACGCCCTGGATCGTAAGGTCCGGACTCTTCCAACTGCACATCGAATGCATCATCCAATTTCGTCAGTGATGAGGTTGTGCATCCCGCGGAGATGTGAGGGCCGAGGCATTCTTAATGCTAAGGACCTGCATAATCACGAGGTGCGAAATCTAAGGGAGTATTTCCATCACAGTGACGTGGATATGCATAGGGCTGTAGTTATAGTGTGTAAAGGATTTACCCAGCTCTCATTGGCAAATGAGAACTGGCGGAAACCTTTTATGATGAGCGTTTAAGATCGCGAGGAAGTATGGAAGAGCAAAGAGCTGCATGGTCCGTTCTATCGGGCCCTCCACGGGCCTGAAGTGGACCGGCCTGCATCTGTATCCTGACTACGTTTTGGTAACCTCTTTGAGGAAACTGAGTGCTTTGCCTTTGCAATTATGGACGAAGTTATTAAGACGAACAACTATAGGAAATACATCCTGAAGGACGGCACAGTCGACATATTTTGTCGGGCATGCCACAGTCCTGGCGAGTCAATCAGGCATGTAACTTCCGGTTATTCGTATCTTGTTAACGGCGAGTACTTGCATAGACACAACCTAGTAGCCAAGATCATACATCATCCAATTGCTCTTCGATATGGACAATTGTGACTTTTGAAGTGCCATATTACCGGTATGTTTCCCAACCAGTTCTTGAAAATGGTCATTCAACGCTGTATTGGGATCGGTCTGTTATCACAGATAGGACTATTGCTGCCAATAAGCCTGATGTTGCGATAATAGATCGATTGACGCGCCGAGCAATACTTGTTGATGTTACCATACCACATGACGATAACCTCTTTAAAGCTGAATAACACAAATAGTCTAAATATTTAGATTTGGCCCACGAGTTTACTGACATTTGGGATGTAGACTCAACAATTATTGTCTCAATTGTTGTTTCTGCACATGGACTGATACCAAAGAGCCTAGACCAACATCTCCAAAGCCGTTGTTGGTCGTTGGGTCAAGAATCAGATCCAAAAGGCAGTATTGCTGGACATGGCACGTATAGTGAGGATGTTCCTCACTTTGGATCCCTAACCACCGGTGGCTTGGGTCTTGAGTCTCGCCACCGAAGGGTTATCTATTTGTTTTATACTTTTGTATGTAATGTTTTTATATGTAATATTAATTAACAAAAATGTAAAAATCTTACAAAATAAACACAATTACAATAAATCAACATTAATGAAATTTTGATTCAAAACTAATATAATTAAATTACAAATTCTTAAGGCACAGTTTTAACACAATTATTAAAATCTTAGACTGCCCCGGTAGTTGTATTACGGTACGGTTACAGAGCTGAGGTCTCGGGTTCGAGTCCCGGATCGGGCAAAGTGATATTATTATATCGTGTCACATACTCAAAAGTTCGAAAATGCAGCAAATATTTTTAAACTAAGAAATAACACAGATGAGTCTTATACGAATACTACAATTAAGAAAACATGTAAAAATGATTCCAGAACAGTTGGAAAAGAATAAGGAGTTTCTTTCCATATGTAAATCAAAGATAATTTGAGTAAAGTAGCAATAATATTGATAAATAAGATTTTTATTTGTATTTTTTTATGCATGTGGTGTTCAATAAAGAACTTTTAAATAAATAAATAAATTATGTACCAATACCGTTTTGACAACTGCCATTTTTCAATAAAATATAGAATATTAAAATGTTTCTGACAGCTAGGTAAAAATTTTAGTTTTCGTATATTTACATTGGATATTGTATCTGATGATAGAATATAATATTATTAAAAATCATATTTATAGTACAAAAGTATGATATATTTGGACATTTGTATTATTGGTTTTGTTGTGTTTAAATCAATATAATAATGTATTACCGCGCACAATTGTCTCACTTAGCACATCTTATTCGATATAAAATATTTTTGTAAATTGTTTGAGTTTTAGATACAACTTAATTTGTATTCGTTTGCACATAAAATAAAAAAATCTGTAGAATGATATATGTCGAGATGTATCACTTAGCACATCAAAAGCAAAAATTCACATTTGAATTGGTAGGTACATGTCGAGTTGTACCCTAGTCAATATTGGAAAAATATGGTTCAAAGTGATATAACCCTAGATATATCAATATTCACGTTAAATACACTGAAAAAACTATATGTGAAAATAGTTATAATTGTACTTATACCAGTAGCCACAACAACTGCGTATTAATCGATTACAAAAACGAGTTACAACTCGAAATATATCAATATTCACGTCATTTTCGCCAAAATAGCAGCACTTGTATCACTTTACACAAAATTATCTCCGTAACTATAGCAGATAGAAAATTGTGAGTTAGACCAAAAAAAAGCTAATTTTTTTCTGATCATTTCTATATAAAAAACTCAAAAAGGGTATAACTCGACTTATATCACTTGTAACAAGAGCCACAGATATATATAAAAGTCTAAAATTATATGACTACACGTGCCTGATTGCTGACGAGTATGTACATTTTCTTTTGGATAGCTCTTAACAAAGTTGATATCGAATAACTGCGCTTCCAAAAAAAACTTAGAATATATACATCTATTATTGCTATCCTCCTGCAGGGAATACAACTACCCATAGAAGATTTATATATGCAAAGGCCTCCTTCGGTTTTCTTACGTTTACGCTGCATCAAAGCCTCTTCAATGCAAGTCTGGCTTGTCACTCCATCATTTTTGGGTGTGTCTTTCAATTAAGTTTAAATTAAATAATGACGTCAATAACTTTGAACTAACAGATTTACAAAATTCATGAGAGACGTTGTTTTGTGGACTATTAATGTTTCTAAATATATATTTTTTCACTTTATTGTATATTTTTCGTAATTTTTTTTCGGTAGGTGCAAATTGATTTTTCTTTCTTACACATCTGAAACATTAGCAATGATTTATATCGGCCATATAGTATATCAAATGCTGAAGAATTACTTCTTATTATCAAGAATTAAAGTATTTCATATTTTATAACACATAATGCCGGGAAAGCGAGATTAATGACGTAAAAATATGCTGACGTCATTTATTCGGCTGCGATTTTGCTTCTGAAATATATGTTATCCACTAAAACAACCAATAAATTCATTGATGTATATTGCTCTGGTTATCAAGTCGTATAAAGGAATAGAAGAAAGCAATTTTGCATGTCAACATTTATGAATTGTCTCACATTTTATATCTACAGTTTGAATTGCAAGTCTCGCAAAAATTACTGATTTATTTATAATAATTAATACCGCAATTTGCTGATAAAACAAAATATACAAAGTAGGTACTCTCCAGCGGGGAAAAAAAATCATATTAACATGACGCATATCGATTATTCTAACCTCAGACTAAGTACCTATAGACGTAGCCAAGCCATGGCCGCACATGAGACAGATATATATTTCTTCAGTGTGACCATGTTGGGAAATTTTCCTATTTTTGGTGGTAAATAAACACAGTCTTACATCAGCGTTGCGAACCGCACGATTTGTAATCGGTCGAGGTCTGTACATGGGAGATCAATAAGAAAAACTAATATGTGAGGTCTGTATTAACATACTGATTTCATATAAACATACAGATACCATTCTGATTTCACTGTTAGTAGGAAACCTAAAATAAGAAATAAACCTTAAATTACCATAGTAACACTAAACTTTCAACAAATTGAGGTTATGTTATATTATTTGTAGAAATTCTAAATGTAATCGATATTTCTCATAGTAAAACAATTTGAATTGACATTAAAATACGACATTATTACCAATAAACAACTTAAACATTATAATGTAACATAAATGAGTAACTTACCGAGTAAAATGTTATTCCATCAATTTTTCGTCCACTACGGCTTTTGCAGCCTAAAATACTACAACCCACCATTACACTTACTCTATAGTCACTAATATTTGTATAAATCGCTGCTTTACACTATCCAAAACTATTAAAATCTCGGTAAAACTGAATGACGTTCATTTGATTGGCCAACTGCGCTGTTAGCCAAGCAAATAAAACCGGCCACGGTGAAAAGGATAAAAAATTATCTCCTGCCTCTTTTTCGCACACTAAAGTTGTAACTTGCTGTCTCACTCTTACCATTGGTGGTTCAGTGATGGTTACGTCTATAGAGTTGTAGTCTGAGATTCTAACTCATAACATTTTCTCCTACCAATATACAACACTCCCAAAGCAGTTTTTGTTTTAAAAATACAAATAAACGTTAGATCATCTATCCGCATATCGTTTAACGTGCAAAAGAAAATGTAAACAAAATCCAAGCAAATAATTAATAAACGTTGGCCACCCTACAGTGCCCAGGCAGCTACTAGATTCAATTAATCCCGTACCACGATATCGACCGCACCACTACACACAGGTGTAGTAACAGTACTATGACGGCGATCTTCATCAAATATTGTATTATTCTCTTTACATTTTGTATACAACGTGTAACAGGAATTATTCACAACCTCAGACTCCCCAACATAAAAATATTATTGGAATCATAGAAGAAATTTGAAATTGTACTCCAAAGATTACAAATATTATTTATTTATGAAATTAGTTTTACCAAATGTAGGCGCGCAACATGGTCATCTTACGAATAGAGTGCACTACTGTTTAATACACACGCGCGCGGACACGCACACATGTTCACAAGGCCTATTCACAGAGTACCTACGCGACTGGCCCGACAATAAACGAAATACAAATTACGTACGTAACTGATTACCAGGTAGTTTTGTAAACAACATACATACATACATAAACTCACGCCTTTATCCCCGAAGGATTAGGCAGAGGCGCCACGAGGACACCCACATTTTGTAAACAAATTATTATTTATTTACTGTGTAAGCATATCATTATTATTTGAGCTACAAAACGAAATATTTTAACTTACATTGTAATGGGCACGAAGCCAACACAAGACGTTTTTTTGCATTCATCGGTTATTATATATTATTAATTTAACTTCTGTTTAACCTAGTCCATACAGGCAGGCAAGATACAGGCGTTATTTATTTTGCATTGCTGATAAATTACATGACGCAATATAATACAACGAAGACTAGATTGGGAATAATTACAAAAAAAATAAAAACTTACATGTTAATTGGCACTCATAAGTCATACGGCGACTTCTTGTTAAAACATGTTCGAAATGTCCACCACCTTGCTCAATACATCTCAATGCACGTTATCTAAAACTTCAGTGTCACTCTTAACTTTTTGGAACGCCGCGCTGCCACTATCCTACTTTTTAGTTCCTCCACACTAGTAGTTTCACTGAAGTATACCAGAGATTTAATACGTCCCCACAAAAAAAAGTCAAGAGGTGTCAAGTCAGGTTTCCTAGAGGCCATTGCACGGGCCCGCCGCGACCGATCGAATTCTCAGATAGCCACTGGCTAAACTGTAATCTTGGTGCGTAATCACGTGGAATTAGGTCCTGACAGCGTCTCAGGTAGAAACGACGCTCGCTGTCACCGTGAACCGTTCGCCACACTTTTTCGCGGAACTACCCTACACCGACCGCCCAAACCTTTTAAGATGCCGCCGCGCGCGCCATCGTTTATCGGATGATTCAAATTTCATTAAACAATAGCTGCGTCTTGCTCTGTATAATCGTTGTTAAATCTGTGGAAAAGAGAATATGGTAATTATTTATTTTGGTAGCTTATTACGTTTATTCAGGCCTATCGTTGTGTGCGTTTGTTTAATGCTAGATTGCTTGCGTATTTGAAAAGACTTTTATGACTGTCGAAATAAAGTTCATATTTGTTTATTATTTAATTTATTAATGTATTCGTTTATTATTTCATTTAGAAAAGACCTTATACTCTGGAGTTACGTTTCAATTTCGTTTGTTCGATGGATAAAAGGAAAGGGTGTCTGTTATTTACTTAGTTTTAATTAATTCTTTAAATAAAAATAAACCTATAAAGAAAAGTGTTGTATCGATTCACTAGCTGATTCTGAACGTACAACTTTCGGCTTTTACATTAAATTCTGTTACTCGTTGTATAAATGTATATATGTATGTATGTATGTCCATTTATTATGTATTTATTTTATTTGTTATATAAGTATGTAATGTCTGTGTATTTATATGTTTAATTAGTTTTATTTGGCTTCCATTCTTTATTTATTTAATTTCTTTTTTTTACACTGCCCTCTCTTTCTCCGTCTTCTAAATCCATCCCATGGTTGTCTGTAAGACATTGCTTTAAGCGATAAGACCGCCATTTGTACTGCTCTTTTTTTTCTGTTTCTGTATAATATTTTACTGTGTACAATAAAGATTTAAATAAATAAATAATAAATAAATAAATATATTTGCTTTGCACCTTGTAATCATTATTTATGGGAAAGTTTACTGGTGGTAGGTCTCCTATATGCGAGAGCCCCCCTGGGTAGGTACCACCGCAATGTCTATTTCTCCCACCAAACAGCAGTATAAATACACTATTGTGTTCCGGTTTGAAGGACATTGTAGCCAGAGTAACTACTGGACAGAATGAGACTTGACATCTTATGTTTCAGGATGGCGAGCGCAGTAGAATGCTTAGCATTGCTTTGTAATTCATTGTGTGTTGTTTGGTTGTGCTGCTGTCTATGGGCGGTCATATCGCTTACCATCAGGCTAATAACATGCTCGTCTCAACATTCACTGCAATAAAATAAATAGTTGGTACGGTACCAATGCACATATTGATGGTTTTCACGCAATTATGCGTAAGAAAGCGGCATCAATGTTATTAAGACTGCGTCCAGTAGCTCCAACGGGATTCTGAAAATGATTGCCGCGCGTCATGATTGCCCTTTTCAGGGGCACTGGGTAAAGAGAGTGATAGGTATTATAAAATAATGCAATTCCTCATTTACTAACATAGTCTTTAAGTCACTCTTTGTTACTAACACACATATGGACATAATTTTGTTTTCTGAAATAAATATACTATTTTTGGTACCAGCGTTTGTAGAAAGTATGGATTCTCAGACTAAATACTCTATAGACGTAGCCATCACTGAACCACCAATGGTAAGAGTGAGACAGCAAGTTACAACTTTAGTGTGCGAAAAAGAGGCAGGAGATAATTCTTTATCCTTGTCACCGTGGCCGGTTTTATTTGCTTGGCAAACAGCGCAGTTGGCCAACCAAATGAACGTCATTCAGTTTTACCGAGATTTTAATAGTTTTGGAGAGTGTAAAGCAGCGATTTCATATTTCATATTTTGTTGGTTTTTAAATAAATAAATATAAATACACCCAACAGTCACATACATAGATCCACACTAAAATCGAGTCTTGTGTCGTGGGTATCAGAAACTACGAGAGACTTTTTGGTCTCACAAACACCCAGACCCGAAACAAATACCTGTGGATCACACAAATATTTGTTTCGGTGCGGGGATCGAACCCGTGGCCTCACGTTTCACACGCGGCGTCTAACCAACTGCGCCAAGGGGGTTATCTAAGTAGAGTAAGTGTAATGGTGGGTTGTAGTATTTTAGGCTGCAAAAGCCGCAGTGAACGAAAAATTGATGGAATAACATTTTACTCGTAAGTTACTCATTTATGTTACATTATAATGTTTACGTTGTTTATTGGTAATAATGTCCGTATTTTAATGTCAATTCAAATTGTTTTTCTATGAGAAATATCGATTACATTTAGAATTTCTACAAATAATATAACATAACCTCAATTTGTTGAATGTTTAGTGTTACTATAGTAAGAAAATTGATTTACCTTAGATAATACTTGCATTAAGTAATATGTAGCGTAATTCATACGCACAAAAATAAAATTATTTCTTATTTTAGGTTTCCTTCTAACAGTGAAATCAGAATGGTATCAGTACGTTTATATGAAATCAGTATGTTAATACAGACCTCACATATTAGTTTTTCTCATTGATCTCCCATGTACAGACCTCGACCGGTTACAAATCGTGCGGTTCGCAACGCTGATGTAAGACTGTGTTTATTTACCACCAAAAATAGGAAAATTTCCCAACATGGTCACACTGAAGAAATATATTATATCCGTCTCATGTGCGGCCACGGCTTGGTTACGTCTATAGGTACTTAGTCTGAGCATGGATTACTTTTTCTTCCCTACTGAATCTCCTGTTGTATGGGTGAACAAACTTCTCATAAATTACAACGTTAACAAGCTATATAATTATATTATGGTATTAATGTACTCACAAATACTGGGTAGTTTATTATACTTATTACGTATTCATAAATAACAGAGATTGTAATGATTTTCAACGTAAGCCCAAATATGAGCTTTTGATATACTAGCACCGCTAAGTAACTATTTAAGAGGATAAAGAACTATAATAAGAATAGGTACCGTGTCTTTATATTGGAGTCGGACACTGTAATAATAACGCGCGATATTAAACGTAATATTATTTTATGTTCAATTCATCCTTTCATCTTTTTCTTCAATGTTTCATACCCGAAGAGACATAAATTGTCAGTAATTGTACAGCCTCGGCCGATAAGCGCCATTCTTTACAAATGTGACGTCTCAACTTGCAAAAACTGTAGCGATTGTGATAAGAATAAATAAACCTTAACAGCTATACTGAAATACAGTTCAGTGCCCTAAACATGGGGTGATACATTATACTAAGAATCACTGGACAGAAAAAAACCACATTGCTTCTGGTAAATGTATAAATCTCTTGGAATTTTGCTGAAATTTCAGTCAGTTTTACAGACTTTATGAAGACCTGATCTAAACATAAAATGTGGAAGCAAATAATCTATATCATCAGCCCATATACGTCCCACTGCAGGGCACGGGCCTACTCTACAATCGAGGCAATCGATTAAGAGTGGTTAGGCCATATAGTCCACCACGCTGGCCTAGTGCGGGTTGGCGGACTTACATACCGTAGAAATTCTTTAAAATCGCTACGGTATGCAGGTTTCCTCACGATGTTTTCCTTCACCGTTAAAGTGCGTCATGATTGACTATCAATACACACATAACTCCGAAAAGTCAGAGGTGTGCCCTGGGATTTGAACCCGCGACCACCGTGAACATGTAGGCAGTCGCGTCTGTTCCGTTACCAACAGGCCACCACGCACTTTTCAAATAATGTTTTTCCTATTCTATTCTTTAATAATACGTCGCGAGTAATATTGACAGCAAGCGAATTATCTGACGCCCACCCATAAGGAGGACTGACGACGTGGTTAAGGTCGCAGGAAGTCACTGCAGGCCGCTTCGAACAGGTATACAGGGTATATCAAAACTGCGTCCGAAAACGAAGCCAGGTGGTAGTATCAGTGACTTCACAATGCAACTAAAAATATATTTTTTGTAATATTTTTACCTATCGTCGTATTTGAGTATGAATAATGATGATGTACACCTTTTTATTTCTAAAGACGCAATGGTGCGTAAGGGTTTAAAGTACTGTTTTCGCAATAATTAGGTATTTAGCACCCAAAAACGATGATTTTCAAAAAATTGCAAAAATATATCTGTCTCTTTCTTTGGGAATGTTTTTGTTGCATTGTGTTTGTAACCACTAAAACTACCACCTGTCTTCATTTTCGGTTGCAGTCTTGATATACCCGGTATCTGGCGAGCTATGAGGGAGGCCTATGTTCATTCCTATGGCTGAAGAGAGAGAGAAGGTATTGCTTCTGTGTTTAAACAAGAATGACGCTTACTATTGGAAGAAACACCGGCTCTTTTATCATCGTGACTATTTGAAAAATATTTATCTCAAATCTGTCTTAATACACCGATTGCTTTTAGGTAAAGATATCAATGAAAACGATCGCTACCGACTGTAATCGCATTAGCTAAAATCCGGCATTTGTAGACTGACAGATAAGCGGCTAATCTAAATGAGGATTGCTAATTCGAAGCCCAACAACATCGTGACAGGCTCGTTTCAATATGTTACGTCGACTCCCGAAACCTCCGGAGTTTCAGCAATATAAAGAACATTTCAAGAAGCCAGCTTGAACAATAAGTAAAAGTTGAATTGAACAAAAGAACGTAACAAAAGCAAAACTTCAACAAACATTTCTTTATTTGCGAGAACGGTTTCATCACGTTTGCAAAAAGCCTGTTTAATAACAGGGGCACCACAGCTTTGAACTTATTAATATAATAAGACCTGCATTGCACTGTACTGCACTCATCGCGTCAAGATATTACGACTTCTATTGCCATAATAACAAATATCCCTCAAACTTTTCTGACATTGCTGATGTCGACAAAGCGCTGTAATCGACCCGGACTTTTCGCTTATGAGGGATCTACCACCTTGTTTTTTTTTTATTGCGATGAATGGCGAGACTAGCATGACATCCGCCTGATGATAAGCGATAGGACCGCTCAAGGACAGTAGCAAAACCAAATAACACCATGAATTTCAAAGCGATGCTTGTCATTCCACTGCGCTTGACATCCTGAGACATAAGATGTTAAGTCTCATTATGTCCTGTAGCTACTCTGGCTACAACGATTATTCATGGGTTTACTTTCTTGCAATAACCTCATCCTGTTTAATCGAACTACATACATTCGACTTAAGTGTAATACATATCACATACGTAATATTACATATAAAAGTTTACAGTTTATTTTTATATTTTTTATTCTTTTTGTACAATAAATCAATCTTAACATCTAAACAGATCGACAGCCTTAGTGGCGCAGTTGCTTCGACGCCGGCTGTGAAACGAGAGGTCGCGGGTTCGATCCCCGCACCGAGACAAATGTTTGTGTGAACCACAGGTATTTGTTTCGTGTCCTGGTGTTTGTGAGACCGAAAAGTCTCTCGCAGTTCCTGATACCCACGACATAAGACTCGATCTTAGTGTGGGGTCAGAACTATGTATGTGACTGTTGGGTGTATTCATTCAAACGAATATTTAATATCAAAGTGCAAATGGCGGTCGTATCGCTCGAGGCAATCTCTCACACTTTAATCGAGTTTCTCTTAATTCCCTTATCGTTATTTCCATGTGCTTTCTTAAGCATGTCGTACGTTACAATTAGCCAGACAATAAAACAATAAACTTCGATAAACGATACTGTATCGCTTTTGTATGACATTCAGACACACTGAATATTCACGACAAATTAAAAACTTGTTTGAAAGTACATACTTTTTTATACAGTATATTCAAATAAATAATATAAAAGTACTGGTGGTAGGTCTCTCATATGTGAGAGGCCGCCTGGGTAGATACCACCGCAATGTCTATTTCTCCCGCCAAACAGCAGTGTAAATGCACTGTTGCGTTCCGGTTTGAAGGACTTTGTAGCCAGAGTAACTACTGGATATAATGAGACTTAACATCTTATGTCTCAGTATGGCAAGCACAGTGGAATAACAAGCACTGTTTTGCAATTCATGGTGTTGTTTGGTTTTGCTACTGCCAATGAGCGATCCTATCGCTTACCATCACGCGAATAGCAGGCTCGTCTCGCCATTGATCGCAATAAAAAAAATACAGCTATTATGAATCCTTCGTGGTGAACCAAGGAAGTGAGTTGCATTTTGAGTTTACCTGCGCAATGAGAATTGCACAATTGTAACTTAATTTATCTTGATAACCACCTCGCAGCAGTGGATACTTTAATGGACTGTTATGCACTTGCCTTCAGATGCATTGCAGCAATTTTATACTTACAACATTTTTGAAATTCAATCTGAAATTGCCTCATTACTATTATACTTTCACAAAATAAACCAATCAAAATAAGTCAAAGGGCGTCTCACTTAACTGGGATAGTATTTTCAGGGTCATATTTTTTTATTGTAAAGTTTTTTTTTTAATAAATACACCCAACAGTCACATGCATAGTCCTGACCCCACATTAAGATCAATTAAGTCTTGTGTCGTGGGTATCAGAAGCTACGAGAGACTTTTCGGTCTCACAAACACCCAGACCCGAGACAAATACTTGTGGGCCTCACAAACATTTGTCTCGGTGCGGGGATCGAAACCGCGGCCTCTCGTTTCTCAGCCGGCGTCTAACCAACTGCACCACGGAGGCTGTGTTTTTATTAACATGATATAGTTGCTCCAACACACCTGTAATTTTATTGCAATCGAAATAAAACATTCACCGGTTTACATATTTATGCGGCAGTATCTAAATAAATGCCAGTCTACACAGACCTAGGACACATTTATAGACCTGGGAACATCTGTTCATTGAGTTTAATCATCTAATACGCAAATCTTTCGCGGGTCATCGGTCGCTCTGCCCTACGCAGCCCACTCGTATGTTTAAAGGCATTTTGCACTAAATAACCCATTTGTTCTCATTCAAATTACAGTTATACTTATAAAGATGGTAATAGAAATAAACCTAATAACATCCAACAGGCATATTAATTTCAATGATCTTGATAGAAATGAAAAGAGAGAAATATTTTCCTAAAGTTCACAATTTTTCTCCTTTCCCAATATATTTTTAAAGTGAGGACCATGGAAGAGATAATTTTATATTTTTACTACTATTTTAGCCATATTTATTTATAATTCCATTTAAATTTATTGTTTATTATCTTACCATAAATAATTTATTTATTATCTTATTATTATACTTTTCTGGTATTTTAATTTTCCGCGTGTATACGTTGGTAAGCTTTTTTTATGTTTCTTCGCATCGTTCGGGTTGTTACTAAGTATGTATACTGAGTTGTCCGGTAAGTTTCTCTGAACGAAATTGTAAAAAATCTGTGTTAAGCCATCATGTTTGTTTTCTTTCGGATTACCTTCACCGTGGGTTCAGTTCCCGCTGTTTATCAAGGGCGACAAGAGTTGCAATGTAGTGTCTAGCCATTTTCGAAACCCCGAAAATCATCTGTGATCCTGACTCCTGAGACTTTATGGGCGATCACTCCCAATCAAAAAGGCGCTTCATTCAACGAAAGTACTCATATGTTAATAAAAAAATACTTGTTCCCAGATATTATTTCCTATCGTATTAATTTCGGTGTGATTTTATCAATTTGCATTCAAATACTTCCTTATTATCGCTGATATTGGCGGGAGTCGGAACTCGATGCAATTTTAACGCATCTGTCCCTCGACTACACTCCCCTATTTTATTCCACGAAGGCATTACCCATTAAGATATTTATTTACCTCATTTGATTTGCGGTTGTTTGTTTAGGTCGCAGATTGGAAGGTTCAGGGATTAATTCCCAGGTCAGCCAATTTGAGTGAGTTTTTTGAATTCTAAAACTAGAGATGCAAGGGCATGGAATATGTTCCCGTTACATATAATTATAATAACTGAGCAAGCTATATTATGCAGGTAATTTATTATAAAGTTTATATAAATCATGATAACTCAACAAAAATAAATGTTCATATTCAGATATTAATAAATCATTATAATATTACTCAGAAAGTTTACCTCTGAACATAAGCCTCTCCCAAGCGGGAAAAATTTATGGCTGCTCGGTTCTACATTTTCTTGAGTGGAGTATACATAAATACATTATACAAGTACAGTTTCGGTCATAAAGTAAAGTGCACTGACGTTCTAAACTGACTATGCTATTGACAGCCTCCGTGGCGCAGTTCTTTAGACGCTGGCTGTGAAACGAGAAGCCACGGTATCGATTCCCGCGCGACCCAAATGTTTGTGAACAGATATTTGTTTTGGAGGTAGGTGTTAATGAGACCAAAAGTCTCTCGTAGTTTCTGATACCCACGACACAAGACTCAATCTTATTGTGGGGTCAGGACTATGTATGTGACTGTTGGGTGTATTTATACGAAAGAGTCAAAACGAAAAGTCATGTTGTTTAAGCATAAAACATATGTATACCTATGCAAATAAAGTGATGGTTGCATGCCAGTGTATGTATATATGTATATGTGAGTATGCATAAGTGCAACTTGAGATAAATCCACCGTTGCCTAATGTTTGTCTTACTCCAATAACCTATTACTTAATAACCATAACTTATTACATTGCTACCGTGAAGCTGGGTTAACCGCAGTATCGTTTTCATATTAAAGAATAAAAGTTTTATGCAATTGTCGCGTTTTAAGTGATATATACTGGGTATATCAAGACTACGACCGAAAACGAAGCCAGGTGGTAGTATTGGTGACTTCAGACACAATGAAACTAAAAATTTCGAAAAAAAAATATCGTATTTAGGTGATAAATAAATAGTTTTCCTAAAATAATAATGTACACCGTTATTCTTTTTTATTTTTAAAGACGCAATGGTTAGTAAGGGCTTCAATTACTATTTTTGCAACAACTATGTATTTACCACCCAATCACGATGATATTTAAAAATTGCAAAAAAAAACTATCGCTTATTTTGCGAAATTTTTAGTTGCATTATGTCTGTAACCACTAAAACTACCACCTGACTTCGTTTTCGGTCGCAGTCTTGATATACCCTGTATATTCGTATATATTGAATTGGAAATCATACATACATACATACATAAACTCACACCTTTATCCCCGAAGTGGTAGGCAGAGGCGCCACCAGGACACCCACATTTCGCCTTGTATGTTCCGTCCCACGATGTGATAGGTGGCGAGCCTATCGCCATATCGGGCACAAAGTCCTGACTCCGGACTGATAATAAATAGAAAAATCCAATATCACTTTGCCCGACCCGAGACTCGAACCCGAGACCTCAGTTTTGTAACCGTACCGTAATACAACTACGCCACCGAGGCAGGTATTGGAAATCATGTTATTTTAATACTGAATTCCTTTCTGAAAAAATCTTCAATTTGTTTATTTGTGTCACGCGCCGCAAGCAGGCATATTTCATGTATGCTGTTCTGATTACCCATTAGTAGCTTTGCCTGCTAAGTAGATCTTCGAGGTATATCTATGCGTGTATGCGTTGTCCAACACGGCGTTAAACTAGTATTTACGTTATTGGGCTGCCGTAGCAGACACTAAGCATCATTGCGACTCCAAATTAAGTCTCTAAGAGTAACTTCTATCTCACAGAAAACCATAATGAGGTGTCCATGAGGCTTTACTGTCGTATTTCACAGAGACCAAGATTGCTGGGGGCGCAAAATTTCTTTCTCTTCTTTTTCCTTCCCTTAATGATGAAAGTCTAACAACGCACCTAAAATCCAATTACCATCAGGTGAGTTGATCCCTCTCTTGCCGGACCTATTCAAACAATAATTTTCCGACAATCCAAAATTATTAAGGACATTATTGGGCGTCATCACACCCGAAAAGTTCTAATCATGTTGGTTCAACGCCACGTCTGTCTCGGTTTCAATGGAGCAGAAGCTAAATGAAGCCGAATGCATCTGCTTCCCTCTAGTGTTTTTGATTAGTAAATTAGCTAACACGGCTAGCGGTAGGCGGCAGCTACATTCAGACCTCCGCGAGTTAGACCGTGACACATTGCCGTTGGCTTCGTACAACATATTTAATTGGGCCAACAAAAATATTTCGAATTAGACACAATACTTTTTCAACTGGATACTCGATTTCTTTGACCTAAAATTAAAAGTTATCTAAGGTTATTTTGGCGTTATTAACTTAGTGATAAAACTAATTTTTACATCATCAAGTTAAGCAGGAAGAAAGCAATTTAACAAATACAGAATTGTATTAGGCCAGAAACATGTGTTCAAAAAATAGGAAGTTAATTAAAGACCTATATAATTTTAACGTAATAGTGACCGTGGTGTCATAAATCTGTAGAAGCCATGGTGGAATAAAACTAACGGATAGAATCGAAGTATACCATCCCTAGTAGTGATCTCTCTCTCTTTCTCTTGAGCTCCAGGAAATCCAAAGCTGAACATAGGCCTCCCCCAAGAATCTCCACTTTGACTTATTGGAAGCGGTCTGCAACCAGCGACTTCTTGCAACCTGAACCAATATACGAGTAGAACTTTACTTTATCTCGTAATGTAGTGGACGAATATAGAGACATATATATACATACATACACATAAGTATCGTTTAAATAGTTTTAAAGCGAAAGTGATGTATATAAATCGAGCAAAATGAGGATTCAGGTGTCTACTGCTGACAAATTCTTCCTCCAAAAAACTCCACACTTACTTGAACGTACTCGTATTTATAATAATCATCACCATCAGCCAAGAACTTCCACAGTTACCAGTGTCCTCCTGTGCCCTTTTACATCTTTTTATTGACCGTTTATGTACACTTAGTCCCTTTTTTACATTAGTCTTATAAACGGCGAGATTGATTTTATAACAGTGGTGCAATGGAAAGAAGCCCGATAAGTTCAGCGGCTTATGTCATAATGCAGATATTTGTTTTATTGTTGTTTTGTTCCGCCTTATGAAACACTTCATTGATCCAGCTGCGACCTACGGAGGTAGAAATTATGCTCTCTGCTCTACACAATTACGATTAAGGTATTATAATTAATGTAAAAATATGCTTCATTCAGGCAATATCATAAATGTTACGATTTTTGCAAATAAGTTAAGGCTCGGCGATGGTTAAACTCTGCGTTACAGCTCCGAAAAATTAATAGCCCCTGGAGAATAGACGTTTTTAAGCCAAATTTAAGCCGAGTGGGAGCACGTGACATAACACTCTTTTTTTCTAAGTCATTAATTGCAGTTACTTTGATGACAGAAAATCTTACATATAATAAAAAAGCACTATCAAATGACTTTTTTAAATGATATCTGCATAAGTATCAGATAATGCCCGTTAACACTTAATTTTTACAACACATCGCCTTGACACAACTTGCAATATTGCATACACGGTCAATGTCACGGCCATTCATTAAGCTGGCCGTTGCACCTGTCCGTGTGTAACAGAGCGCCTATTATCGTTCCGCAGCGAGTATAGAGCGCTAGTGTAGGCCGAACAATCCGAAGCGCGGACATGGTGTGAAAAAAAACAAAAACAAATGAAAATGTATAAAAACTTTTTCACAAAGCCTCGGTCGGTAGTCCTTGTCGGTGAGTGAGTGTGTGAACATCGGGGACTGAAAAGTTGTGAAAAAAAAAACAACAAATATGAAAGTGTTCACCGCGTTGGTTTTAGTTTGTTTGGCTGGTGAGTTTTTTAAAATAACGGTTGATAATTGTTTTTTGTATTAGTTTTTTTATTCAATACTTTGAGAAAAAAATATTTTAGTTTGTGGGGTACGATGCTAGTTTATTTAAAAATAAAGGGTTAAAATAAACAAACAATATTTAGTACATGTAATAAAAACAGAACAAAATTTACTGTACTTCTTCAGTTAAAAGAAACTTATAAATATAAGCCGAATTCTTTTCAAAACAAATCTATGATATTTGAAAACGAATGACAATAAATTGTAACAAAAATAAAACAAATAAGATAAAATTACTTTAGCTTCCAAAAAAGTTAAATACTAAGCCTAGATAGTAATGTGAAATGGCAAAACCAATGTAAATAATAATTCGCATTCAATTTCAATATCTGTATCAGCCCATATACGTCCCACTGCAGGGCACGGGCCTACTCTACAATCGAGAGAATCGATTGAGAGTGGTTAGGCCATATAGTCCACCACGCTGGCCTAGTGCGGGTTGGCGGACTTACATACCGTAGAAATTCTTTAAAATCGCTACGGTATGCAGGTTTCCTCACGATGTTTTCCTTCACCGTTAAAGTGAGTGGTGATTGACTATCAATACACACATAACTCCGAAAAGTCATAGGTGTGCCCTGGTATTTGAACCCGCGACCACCGTGAACATGTAGGCAGCCGCGTCCGGTCCGTTACCAACAGGCCACCACGCACTTCTTAATTTCAATAACAATATCCAAAATATTACCATATAAACTACTACTGTACTTAAATATTTTATATCAAAACAAAAACATAATATTCATTATTTATATTTAAGGTCAACAGTCAACGTAATTTCATACACTGATCTAGTTTTACAGTTAAGTTAAGTTAGTTTTAAATAAATAATTGTAAAATAAAAACTAATCAAAATGAGACAAATTAATTAATCAACAAGTTTATAAAATAAAATAAATAAAATTAAATAATGAATAAATAAAATACCTATTTAAATTATATGACGACCGATCGAGAAAAATAAATAATAATAAAAATAAGCAAGGCAAGCTTTGTAAGACAAGTCACAAATATTTATTTCAGTAACTTGACCAAAACCATGCCCACTGAGTTTGACTCGCTGGATCTGCTCAGAACTGGGTCGCGCCGCGTAGTATCCAGTGGTAAAGTTAAGCCCGCTGAGTTTGTTCGCCGGGTCTTCTCAGTTGGGTCGCGTTGGATCCGGCAGTAAGCCTAAATTACGGGACGTTTCGGAAATACTCATGGTCGTTATTTAATCAATTGGACCCAAAACAAGCCCACTGAGTACTATTCGCTGGATATACTCAGAATTGGGTCGCGTCGCGTAGTTTCCAGTGGTAATGGAAGCCCACTGAGTTTGTTTCGCCGGGTCTTCTCAGCCAGGGCCGCGTTAGATCCGGTGGTAACATTAAACCGCTACGCACCGCTTTAATTTAATACTTATGGTCCACTTAGACATCGATTATCGTAAATAATGTATTTCCTAAGGGAAAAAATTACCATAAAATACTAATAAGTAATATAATACTTAATATAATAAAATTAATATAAAAATTACAACGAATATCTTGTAAATAGAAAATAAGTACTATGTGTATTGACTTGTCATAAGAGCTATTTAATTGCCTACGTGACCAATAAACGAATTTCATTTCATTTCATTTCAGTATAATAAGTAATGTGACGAACTTTAGCTCTTTTATATACTTTTCAAAAAGCCTTCTTATTAGTCTCCGTCCAACTTATGAATCGTGAATTCCTGGTTTCGATTCTCAAATTGTACCTTGACCCTTTATATTTCCATTTAAAACATATTATATGCGTTACGTGGAACTAAAATTTACGTCCACAGCTATAGGCCTCTACACCTTCGGACGGAAATAAGCTCGGTAGACAATTTTTCGATATTTCGTAGACTGCATACCTTTAAACTCCGTAAATGTTAGACGACAGTAACGTAGTCCAGTCGACTCGGTTTCATATATAATGCACGGATTTTACCCTCGGGAAATCTAGTTCTAGCAATTTCATTTTGTACGAAGAATTTCAAATAAAGACTGCATTATGTAGTGATCGGACAGAGCTTTTATTTTTATTTATTTTTAAACCATATACCAAAACAGTATATAGGCGGACTTAATTTCAGTGGCATTCTCTTACAGTCTACCTTTGGGTGATGCAGAAATTATGCGAAGCAGGTTTTCAATCACATTGAAAAATATTTATACACTTACATAATTTAAATACACGTACAAATAATTAAGCTTTTGTTCTTAGAGTTTTCAATAATTACAACTACGCCTCTATGAAGTGAAATAAAAATAGAGATTGGCAAAGAGGGCGCATCGGTCAATCTTAATAATATGTCTTTCATTTAAACCACTTTCAACAATGTCTTCATGTTTTCTCATCGGTTCAAATTACTTCAAACCTAATCCTTATTTATTTATTTACATATATACACTATAGATAACGGATTCCTCCTTATTAAGGTAAGGCAGAGTGTTTATAAATGGGTAACAATCTAATCAAAACTGACACACAAAGATAAATACCTGACCAAGGAACCGAGCCATGAACCTCACGATTCATATCTCACACACGCCGGCAGTAGAATAATGTAGCAAATATATGTTTAATTACTTAAGGAGTACAGACACGAAATGTTATAGAGGTCCTTGTCCCATAACATATTTAACGTCCACACTATAAACGCGAATGTAAGTCTTTTTGTTACTCACGACTAAACCTTAAACTGAACGAAAATAATATTAACAAAGTGATAATATTTTAAGCCAACAGAAAAACTATGCTTCTTTAATCACTAAATACCAACCCTCAGAAGCGAAAAATGGGTGTCAAAACTTTACAAGTAAAATAAAATGTTTATTGTCATATGTTAATGAACCGAATAATTAAGTTGTAATAAAATGCGATATGAATATTATTGATCTTTAAAAATTCAACTCAAAGAAAGGAAAGTAAATAAGGCACAAAATATTTCTGTTAATTGAACTTAAATAACAAACCGGATAGGGAAAAACTAATCCCGAAACGGGACACACTTGGATCACCAAGCTTTAACAATATGTGTGGTCGGAACGGACTATGTCGCGACCAACTTGAATTACTCGATTATTTCTAATTCTTTTTACTTACACTGAACATATTAAGAGAATCATTTGACCTTTAAGTGAAGTGGCATGTAACACCATTTAAGGGTTATAGGAAATGTAGATTTGGCATAAGAAAACACAGAACTAAGAACAATAGTATTTTGTTTAATGTTTTATTTATCTGTGTTTTTTTTACAACTATATCAATCTTTTATACTACACTTTTGTGACATAAAGAAAGCAGTTAAGGTCAATTTTATTACCATATCCAGTTACTTCTAATTGATTTTAAATAGTCACCGGCATTTTAAAAATAAAGAAAGGCTGTCTCCAGTTTATTAATTATGAATACAAAATAGATTTGTATCCATCCAGTTCTTTTTATAACTATAACACGGGCCTCCTCTACAATCGAAAATACGATTGAGAGGGGTTAGTACAGTCCACCACGCTGGCCTAGTGCGGGTTGATGGACTTTACATACCATAGAATTTTTTGCAAATAGCTATAATGGCATGCAGGTTTCCTCATGATGTTTTTCTTTATTTATTCCATAATACAAAGTTCAAACCAAAGCTACAACCGAATTACACGTGGTTTATTAATCAATACGGCATAGGAAACAAGCAATATCTTTAAATACGTAAACATAAGCTTCATTCATGTATGTAAACAATAAAATTTTCCGAATTTCAAGACAACGCTTTATATAACAAATAAATATTATGTCAACGCTTCCATACCAAACTCTTCTGTAACGAACAAACAAACGAGAAGACATTATCTTAATTGTGTAAATGTGATAAAAATGCTGAAATATCCAAGAATTTGTATATAATTGACTTTCTTCGTATCTTTGAGTTTTAATTATTTAAGCTCGGATTTTTTATAAGTATTTTGGAATCCTTAATTCTTTAAGACAACTTTACATCAGGTAGTTTTGTATTACTGTGAGTACATTGTAGTCATAGTATCGTGCTAGAATCAAAAAGAAAACAATTTAAAAAATATATTACTGTATCGTGGTAATTATTTAAAAAACGTCCGATATAGTTTACCCCCTTTACCCTTTGGAAGAGAAGGGGGATAAAGGAGTTTATATGGAAAATAAAAAGTTTCTGTAAAAATATTCGAATTTTTCTTTTAATAACACTAAAAGAAAATTACAAGGTAAACCCGGGCTTAACAGTAGTTTATATAAACGTAATATTTTAATAAACATACAGTAGTAATCGCAGTCAAGAGCATATTATGTTGACTGATAACGGACTTTGATAACAACACGGCACGGCCGGTCCGCAGATAGACGAGAAAGGCTGCGGGTTCAGTTCCCGATGGGGACATTTTGCAAGGACCGTAACTATTTATTTTTAATAGGAAGATTAGAAAATAAAATCACGAAAATTTGTGTAATTTTTTCAATTTGTAAAATCTCATACGAGTTACCTAGGACTGTATTAAATAAGCCACAAGACCGCCAATTGTACAGTTAATATAGGTTAACGGCCTTATTTATAAAGAGTTTTTATATGTATTTTAGTTATCGAATGTTTTGTCTTCTTCGCTGAAACAGAAATCTAAAGTCGTTCGAAAGGGACAAAACGTTCGATAACTAAAATAGGTCTTAAATCTGTCTAAAAATAAGACCCGTAGTGTTTTGTTGTGTATTTTTCTCGGTTTTAATGTACAATAAATAGATGATACATAGCACCAATTAAGCCCGGCATGGCAGTAAACTGACTCTCTATCACATTTGAGACGGCAATTAGCTCGACTAGTATTGTGAATTGCACTCATCTCACCGCCGCTTACCCTTTCGGGATATTGGAAGCTTATAAACATAGTATTATATTATGTATATACAATACTCGCCCTGGGATGTTCGGTGCCACCCACAATGCGTGTGACAGTCATCGACAGGTTTTTAGCCAGCATACTGGCGTAGGAATTGTTAGGAAAGGCCAGTTACAATGATATATCCCTTTCGGCCTTTCCGGGGGTACCAAAATTGGACCTTAATAGCTTTCCTCTTGAACAAAAGTTTATACAATATACATGAGCACCAATAACAATAACCTAAGTTCAACTTGATGGTGGCTAAGAATATTTTTGCCTAATGTTTAAAATTGTTTCAGATGTGAGCCTTCAAGCGGAGTGGTCTTACGACTGTAAGTAATTTTTCGTAATTTTTTTAAAATACGCTGAAAGAAGAAATGGAAACACTTCCTGGCCCTTAGGTATACGTGTCTGAGCTTCTTTATTATGTAAATCGAGCAAGTTCCGTAGCGATGCAGCTTCTATAGACTTCTATAGACCGCTTCACCCGCTGACACAGTTTCACGTGTCTCTTAAATGGGACGAGGCCATATTGACTGTCACTTCCAGCTCCAGTTGTTTGCTGTTTTATAAGAGCCGTTTCAGTTGACGATTTCATTCTTTTTTTTATTTATAGTTTATAGCAAAAGTCGCATCACGTTGTATTCATTTCGTGCTGGGTTGTGTGGCATGTAAAATATAAGGTTTTGGTTTCGATTCATAATTCGTTTTTATTTCGCTTTGTGTAGATAGTTAGTTTTGAAATATCTTAAGTTTGTCCCGGTACTGGAATATGCGCCAAAAGTGATGAAAAAATCTTGCCCCATCAAACAATTGTGTCCAAAACCTTAGAGATACAATATATTTATGTTAGCAATTGGCTAACGTAACGAAAAAAACATAACAAAAATCAACATTTTCTTGTTCTTTTCTTCTTCTTAATCATGTCTCAATCATTGACACTCCATTTTCGAGCTAACCAGCTGAGCTCATACTGCGCCATTTCGTCTGCTCAATATCAAATCACAAAGTAAATCTAATTTCCACCGCAGACGAAACTCAATGGCCTGGCGTGTGCCGGACCGGGGAGATGCAGTCTCCCATCAACATCATGACCAGAGACGCCATCTTCGACAAGCACGAGGCGCACATCAGGGGCCCGCTCGAGTTCCGAGGGTACACCAATGTCAGAGTCACCGCGAAGAATAATGGACATACGCGTAAGTGCATCATGTTTGGATCTTTTTCCTGCTATATTTATGTTAGCAATTACTACCAGGTGGACCAAAATTCCATGAAAAACAGTTCGGTTTTACTATGGGTAAGTCGACTATTGACGCGGCAATTTCGGTTAGAAGAAGAGTAAGTACATCGATACGCAAATATGTACTCGGTATTTTCCTGGACATCTCCGGTGCTTTCGACAATGCTTGGTGGCCAATGCTGCTTCTTAAGTTGAAACTGCGAGGTTGCTTTAAAAATATATATTCACTTATATACTCGTATTTCTCGCATGGAACAACAAAACTTAAACTTGGACACCATGCCGTGTCGAAGCCACTGACGATGGGCTGTCCACAGGGCTCGGTCTTGGGTCCTTATTTATGGAATTTAGGCTTCGACGATTTTCTTACAATTCCCTTACCGTCGGGGTGTTCTTTGATTGGATATGCGGACGATGGCCTTTTGCTTATTGAGTCAAACAGTAGGTCGGGACTCGAACATATGGCAGACACGTGTTTAAAATTAATATCTGATTGGGGCGATCGAAATCGCTTACAGTTCGCACCACATAAAACGTTCCAATTACTTCTAAAAGGAATTTTCAAATCACCGCCGCGAATTAAATTTAATAATATCACCGTAAAGAAAAAAGAATCAGTTTGTTATCTTGGTCTAATTTTGGAAAGGAATTTTTCCTTTCTTGAACATATTAAGAAAGTCGGGGAAAAATCGAAAAAGAACTTTTTTGCTCTGACAAGAATATCGAAATCAACGTGGGGGCTATCTTTCAATACATTAAAAACCATCTATGGAGCGACTTACTTAGGATGTATTACTTACGGATCCCCCGTATGGGCTGATAGGGCCACTATCGGTGCTGTGCGAAGGAAATTGCTCCAGAGCCAACGTTTGGCGTTGATATTCTTGTGTAAGGCGTATAGAACTGTTAGTACCGAGGCTTTGCCTGTCCTAGCGGGTGTACTTCCAGTCGACCTGGAGGTACAACGTCGCGCCGCGATGTATTACTCAACTAGAGAGAATATGGACAAAAGATTTTTAAATTCACGTGAACTTTTAAAAGTAGACAGATTATTTAAGCCGCTCTCAGTTGTATATAACGAACTAATAGATGAATGGCAAAATAGATGGGATGTATCTTTGAAGGGTCGGCATCTATACCAATTTTTTCCATGCGTGCGTGATCGTTTGACTAAGACTTGGCTAGATATCGATTATTACGTATCACAGTTTCTTACGGGCCATGGTAACTTTAGGTCTAAACTGTACTCATTTAAGCTCGTTGATTCGCCTGCGTGCTCATGTTCAACACCTTATTGCGAATATGAGCAGTCCGCGCATCATATACTTTGGGAGTGTAGTCTTTGGCAGAATGAGCGTAAAACCATGCTAGATAGTATGCAAATAACATCTGGAGTTGTATACTACATGGACCTTGTGGAGACTAGGAAGAATTTCCGTGCTTTCCGGCGATTTTGCCATACCTATTATTGGAATCAAGTATAACAGCTTACATAATAGGCCCCATTTAAATGTAATAATGACTAATCCGTGGTGCTTTACAGCTGGCTTATCTGGCTGTAAATGTCTTTATGCGAGGTTATTTACCTCTTTAGTTCATTGTTTTGTCACCCGCTTTATTAGGGAGGGAAGTGGACAATAATTTATTTCCAACTCCTCCTATTAATTTAACTTTTTGATTGATTTCGTTGCGGGTTAAAGACAAGTTAGACATTCCCGGAGACTCGCTGAGCTTCAATGCTCAGTGTCATTAAAATGCGTGCCACTGTTGATCCTGGCTTACAGGAGTTGCAGTGGCGGGTGTGAGGGCGGGACAGTCTCTTTCCTGCTATATTTGATACATATAGTAGATTTATTATGTCTACGTGTCTGTCGCAGTACAAAAATAGAAAACACGTGAATAATGATAACTATAAAAATATTGGTCAACAGAGGAATTATTATCTTAAATTGAGATATATATTCAGATATATGTTTTAAATTACCTTTCTATATCTATATCAACCCATATACGTCCCACTCCAGGAAGAGTAGGCATGGGCCTACTCTTTAATCGAGAGAATCGATTGAGAGTGTTTAGGCCAGATAGTCCACCACGCTGGCCTAGTGCGGGTTAGCGGACTTACATACCGTAGAAATTCTTTAAAATCGCTACGGTATGCAGGTTTCCTCACGATGTTGTCCTTCACCGTTAAATTACCTTTGGCACCTAATATTTTTACCTAAACCATAATTTTCATTTTAAAATACCTAAAAAACTGAATATTCAGGAGCAATTACTGCTAGTTTGCACAACTAATAACTCACCCAAACAATTAGGAAACAAAGTAGAAAGCATAAAACTTCTAAATAACTTGTAGGTTTTACTAATTGGTGTGCAAAAGCTCATTAGTCATGTTTCCTATATTACACTTATTTTTATTAGCTAGTATGACAAGATGAGCAAGTGGTTTACGTTAAGCGTCATACCCGTTCATCGTATAGAGAAACTCGTTTAGAACTTAATAAGCAATGCTAACCGTGATGCGCTTATCAGCTTGAATTAGTTATAAGGTCGCTCAATGTGCAGTGATAACTGGCATCTATGTCTTTCAAACCAGCACAGAAATATGCTTACACACTGCTCACGATGACTCAAATAAAAAATCTGCGGCACTTCACACAGCCCCTTGTTGATGAGAAAACTACCTCCTGATTACAAACATATAGCAATGGTGGTATATTATTTTTGGAATAGACAGTTTTAAAACCTATTTTAGTTATCAATGTTTGGTCGTCATCGCTCAAATTGAATTCCAAAGTCGTTCGAAAAGGACAAAACATTTATAACTAAAATGGATTTTAAAACTGTCTATAAATTAAGTCGATAATGTTTAGCAGGGACCAATGTTCCAAAATGGGCTTCATGGAACAGAAAAATATTTTTTTTGATACCACGCCGATGAACTATGTAGCGTATTTTTTTGCTTGAAAGATACTTCGTTGCCGTAATTCAAATCTAGAGCTTAGTTCTACACGAAGTAGGAGATTAAAACTTATTTATTAAACGGTACCAAAGATAATATATCTGTTAAGACTTTACTTAAAAGTGCTAAAAATGTCTTAATTCTGATTGAATATACACAGCTTATTGTTATAATCCCAAGTATAATCTATCACGATAGTTACGACTGAAATGTTTTTGACGTAATTAGCCTGATGATAATGTTATTAAATCGAACGTCAATTCAGTGATTTGATGATCAATAATAATGTCAATATCGTGATTAGGTAAAGCTTTTCGCGCATCACAATATTTTCGTGCCAAGAACCTCTAAGTTACCGTATAATTTTTCACTTTTAATGCGAGTTACGAAGCCCATACTGACATTTGTGATCTGGTTGTAAATAGCAGAATAAAAAATATACTTTGCGTTGAAGAATAAGTAGAAGCACGTTTCGATTTTTTTTTTACTATCTACGTGGCGCAGTTAACATAGGCGCAGACCCAGGTTAGACGGCGGCTGTGAAACGTGAGGCCGCGGGTTCGATCCCCGCACCGCGACAAATATAAATATTAATAAATATTTGTGTGATCCACAGGTATTTGTTTCGAGTTTGGGTGATTTTGTGACCGAAAACTCTCGTAGTTCTTGATACAAAACTAGATCTTAGTGTGAGGTCAGGACTATGTATGTGACTGTTGGGTGTATTTTTTTAGGAAAATAAATTATTCAAAATATAGACACCCCAAAGACATGCGTAGATCTGATCCCACACTTATACAAAGTTTGTATCGTGGGTATCAGAAACTATTAGAAGTTTTTCAGCCTCTCAGCATCTAGATCCCGTGGCATCACATTCACAGCAGCTTTTTAACCAAACTGTGCGACAATGGCTGTTATATAACTTATAATGCTGTCTGATAATCTTATCGGTTACTGATAAAACAATTGACGCATTTTCTAATCAAAGATTAGAAGACCGAACGAGCTTTGTCTAATTTCTTTCAATCATATCATAAGTAAAAAGTAATCAGTAGGCGTTATCATAGATTAAATTATATATTAATCCTCCATTTATTGATTGCAGAAATAGATTCTATAGATCAAGCATTAAAAATACTCTAAATATTAGGCACGTGGCTTAGTACAATAAAATTAGGCTTTGGATTATGAGATTATTTGATAATCTTTCTATTAAATGTGTATTAATATACGCCGCCTGATCAATCTAGTAGTAGCGTTAGGTTCTGGAAATCTAATAGTTGGAAAATTAATTATTACTTATTTATTATTACTGACTTATTCAATGTGTAAAAGTTATTAGGTACTGCCTCGGTGGCGTAGTTGTACTACGGTACGACTACAAAGCTGAGGTCTCGGGTTCAAATCCCGAGTCGGGCAAAGTGATATTGGGTTTTCCTATTCATTAATAGCCCGGAGTCAGGAATTTGTGCCCGATATGGCGATAGGCCCGACCCCTATCACATCATGGGACGGAACATACAAGGCGAAATGTGGGTGTCCTGGTGGCACCTCTGCCTACCCCTTGTTGGATAAAGGCGTGAGTTTATGTACATCAAAATCAACATCAATAAAGTTTTTGGCAAAGAAAGCTGATTTGTTTTGCAAATTTTGACGTAATAATAGTTAGATGAATAGACAGAATACGAACAAATATACAATCATGGCATCATTTGCACCAAGAAATGGCTGTTAATTAACATACTTGTGACTTCGATGCTATGAAGACTTCATCTAATTAAATCTAATTCAGGATAAAGTGAACTATGTTACTAATTTTGTCAACAGTGAGATGGGACGTGGTGCCGGGGACGGGAGCGCCAGTTCTCTCCGGAGGTCCTCTGAGAGGGAACTACACCTTCATGCAGCTGCACATGCACTGGCTCTCCGAACACGCCCTCGACGGCATGAAGTGAGTACCTCTCTCTCTCTCCCTCTCTCCCTCACTCTCTTCAGCTATAGGAAGTCCACCTGTCAGCCAACCGTTGGAAGCGCACCTCCCTTTACTACTTATTAGTATTTTACAGATCAAAATATCTGCATTAGACTTGTTTGTAAATCCAGTGTAGTCTACATTGTGTCGATTGAAGAGAGATAATTGTTATATAATTGGGTATTTGACTATAATCGAATTTTTGTATTATTTTGCAGACAAACAGAAGCGCCATTAAAACAAAACAGTTTTGTGAAAACAGTGATAAAGTAGCTTGTAACATGAGGCAAATATTAGTATTTTAAATGAAAGAGTGGGGACATCTTACCGTCTCTTTCACACCCGCACGCTATTATGCACTATAATGCACAGTGACGTCACTTACTTTGTTTTGCATCCCTTTTCTATTACCCCCACTACTAGATTTAAAAAGTTTCTAACTTGTTTAATTCTGAATGGATTTAGAAAATTCTTTGTTTGCTAGATTTCGGATATGGATACTTTTTGATTAATCCAATAAAAAAAAATGAGTCAAATACCCTATTGTGACAGAATATTCGAAATCAGATATACACAACCTAAATCTAAAACGAGGGACTTTTGCATAGGCTATTACGTGTTTCGTCATATTTACGAATACATAATACAATCTGCAAAATACACCCCTTTTATTTCTTTTCTATTTTTGATTAGACCTAGTTGAATCGATATATCGTTAAAATTATTACAAACATACATAAACTTACGCCTTTATCCCCGAAGGAGTAGGCAGAGGCGCCACCAGGACACCCACATTTCGCCTTGTATGTTCCATCCCACGATGTGATAGGGGCGAGCCTATCGCCATATCGGGCACAAATTCCTGACTCCGGGCTGATAATGAATAGAAAAATTCAATATCACTTTGCCTGACCCAGGACTCGAGCCCGAGACCTCAGCTTTATAACCGTTCCGTAATACAACTACGCCACCGAGGCAGTTAAAATTATTGCATTGAATAAATTGATACGATAAGTTGAAAAATACTAGAATCTATATACAATAAATCGATATATAGCCTATTTTGACTATGCACAGCGCCTTAAGCCGTATCTAAATAATACATTATGAACTCAATTAATGAAAAATGTTTCTGCAGAAATAGATAACATAATCTTGACTAAACGCCCGATTATGTCAGATATTTTTTTCTGCGATAGGTATATCTGTTTGTTTCTTTTTAAATCCTTGTATATTTGGTGAAGTCAGATCGAAATGTTTGGTTCGCAGCAATTTGACCGTATCACTGGCATTGTCAAGATCATGAAAATTGGTGAGATCTTGCCATTATTTGTATGACTAATTCATATCCCGTAGGTATATACCAATCTTTTTTTAATTATGTAGCTACATGGGGCTACAACCGGACAGATAATCATATACGTATATAAGCACGCCCGAAAAGTAGTTCTAAATTGGGACAATAAATTAAAGCTTGTAAAGTCACGTAGAGACAGTGACCTCTACTTAACCTGCGACGAAATTCATCATAAAAAAGATATAGGAAGAATTGGAAACAAATAATTATCCATAGCAAAACAAGAGACAAGATATTGAACCTAGATGAATTATCCTTCGACATAAAGACAAATAACTTAGAAACCCAGATGTAAAGCTACATGGGCAAATATTTATAGGGGTCTATAAATTAAGTTCTGTACTTTTATACAATAACTTAATAGGTACTTAAACTTTTGAAATAATACGACGTAATTCTTAGAATGAAATTACAAGTCTGCTCAAAAAACTAATCAGTCAAAAATGTACATTTTATCGGTTATCGCACGTGATTGCATAGGCCCACAGATATTCTGTGATAGGCCTATCTGGTGAGATAAACGCCTCATTACTTAGACAGTGATCTTAATTATTTATTTTAACACGAATCGATAATGAATCATAATTATTCACATAAATAAATCCCCCAAAATCTGATACTTATCGTGACGCAAGCGGTTTTTAAAGACAATTGATTTCAAAAAAGATTTAAAAAAAAATTTGACCTTTGTAGAATATTCATATACGCCCGCAATCTCAACGTGTAAAAGCTACCATAATGGCCCTCTCAAACGTCATATTGTAGGGTCAGCATTTGTATACTTATTTGAATAATGGGTTCAAATAGATCGTCTTTGTGTTGGCTTACGCGTGAATACTCTACCAGGACGGCACTGCATCTAACATCAGATATATTTGATGTGCGAACTATAAGTAATCGTGTTCGATTCTTAAATCGAATAAATAATTTTGTGTAAGTCTTTCTGGGTTAAAAAAAATCCATGAGGTACCCATGAAGTAATAGACCTTTATAACACCTTGGAAAGGAAATAATCTCAACGATTTGAGTAAGGGTGGCATTTTTGCACTTTGCACACCCCTTCTGAATTACAGCTATGTACCTAACGATGGAATGACAATTTTCAATTTATTTTCTTTATAAGATGACATGCAATAGATAATCAAGTAATGAATTACATTCGGTATCACTTATCAGGAGAAAAAACCAGTGTAAACTAACCACAATATATGACCAACAATAACTGATTAGATTTGTCTGATGAGTTAAGCTTACCGGACACTATCGTAAAGCCAACAGATCCGCATGCCATTGCGACATATTAAATTAATTAAGCAAATATTGTAGTCTAGACTCTAGACGTTGTAGTCACAACAACGTAGGCTTGGCCGTAAGTAAATAATACCTGACGTGCTGACAACCTCAAATTTACATCTGACTAATGATAATTACATCAACTTTCAAGTGAAGACATGACGTTATTAATAACACAATATAGCTACGAATCAAAATAGTTTACGATTATTAAATTGGAATTCACAACAATATTCAATTATAAATAATTCAATTAAACCAAATGAGACAATAATGTATTATACAGGGTATATCAAGACCGCGACCGAAAACGAAGCCAGGTGATAGTTATAGCGGTTACAGACACAACGTAACTAAAAATTTTGCAAAATTAGCGACGGATATTTTTTACAGTATTTTAAAAATCACTGTGTTTGGGGGTAAATACCTAGTTTTTGTAAAAATAGCAATTTAAACCCTTACGTACCATTGTGTGTTTAAAAATAAAGCGGTGTACGTCATAATTTTAGAAAACCTATGTATTTATCACTCAAATACGACGATAAGTAAAAATGTTAACTTGCATTGTGTTTGATATCACTTATACTAACTACCACCTGGCTTCGTTTTCGGTCGCGGTCTTGATATACCCTGTATAATAATACATATAGTAAGACATATTTTATATCTACACTGATGAAAATAACTTAATGCTTTTTGGTGTATGAAAAGCTGACGAGATCAATGAACGAGAAACCCAATTATCAAATAAAGTCGTGAGCGATCACCACACCAGCAATGATGAAGCAAGTAAGCTAATCTGACTGTCCCACAGGTATCCCCTGGAGATCCACATGGTCCACATTAAGACCGGGCTCACAGTCGATGAGGCTGTAGTAAGACCTGACGGACTCGCCGTAATTGGGGTCATGAGTGAGGTAAATTAACCTAATTTAAATCAAAAGGAATTTATTAATTTTTTAGCCTATTTTCACAAGATTTTTACAACTAACTAATACGAGTACTATAGAAAGTGTTACAGCTGCAAAAATATCATAAAATTCCCGCAGTTACACATTTTTACTTCTTATATTAAATATGAGTTTATTGATAATAAGAGTTGCTTTTGTGCTGTATGTATGCGGGCTGCTGTGAATAATGCCTTCTACCCGCCCACGTAATCCACGTAACTTGACTTTTTTATCATTTAAAAAGAGATTTGGCTTACAATTTTACGACCTTCCGCTTACCCGACAGCAGCTCTTACCAACCTTTAGTCCAATCAGGTTATCATTCTTTTAGACAATTTTCAGATGGACAGATCTTCCTATGGTTTTCTCCGCCGTTATCAACGGATAGTTAACCAAACTGAATTCTATAATCAACCTATCCTTTTGTTCAGATATACAGTGAGACAGAGGACAGTGTTCACGCACTGGAAGAGCTGATGCCGGCGGTGCCTGGGCTTATTGATCGTAACGAAGGCATCCAGGAACCCTCGAACATCGACATCACGTAAGTACCTCTAAATCCTTAATCTTACAAGGAAATTTAGACTGCTCCAGTAGTGGCTTGTTTTTTTTTTAAATATGGGCCTGGTTTTTGCGAGATTCTTATTTAACATTAAGTTAGGTCTATCTTATATGACATCACACTAAATTGTAGATTACATATCTGCATACAATGCAATTATATTTTAAGAATCCGGCAGCGACTGGATGCGTAAAGCAGCAGACCGGGCTCTGTGGCGTACCTTGGGAGAGGCCTATGTCCAGCAGTGGACTGCAACGGGCTGATGATAATGATGATGATGGCTAATGCTTCTGCTCATTAAGTACCCTTTTTCTTCTAGTGTAAGTAATATCTTATCAACGTTGTTTTTCTCGTTCAGCCGGCTCATGAGCCCGAACCCGCAGTCTTACTTCACTTACCACGGCTCCCTCACCACTCCACTATGCCAAGAGGCAGTCACGTGGATAGTCATGAACAAACCCATCACCATCGCTGATGAACAGGTAAGAATTAACAAAATATTGAGAATTGAGAATAAAGGATATTAGATAGGAAAGCGATGTGACGGAAATTAAATAGGAAAGCAGACGCCGGTACTTGTCGGAATGGTGTTAGGTAGAAAGAACATAACAACTGGAAATGTATGCTTAATAAAGTGACTACCTGGTTTTGTTTAGTTTCATTTCTTTAGATTCCCTTGCAAAAAGGGCTTTTTGTATGGGGTACAAAATTATCGATACAAATCCAAGTTTTACTTAACTGTATACTATTGTTATAGTTTTCATTGTTTTATTTTGAGTGTCATAGTCGTTATACAGAATTGTGCAGGAAGTATTAATGCATTTTATGATATTTTAAATAGGTAATGGGGGAGGTCATGGGGGTCATTACCCCCCCTGGGCTGACTCCATATTGACAGATTCTTTAAAATATATCGTTGATTTTCACTTTAAAAAATCGTAAACATATTCACGTACACAGGTGTAACAAACTTTGAAATAAAAACTTTTAAATGTATAATTATAATCGAATTCCAGTACGTCCAGTGTTCTGACTAGAATTATGTAGAACTATATGACTCCCCCCCCTCACTAGAAAGCTGGATCCGCCCTTGCATGTACGTGACTTGACAAAGCAAACAATGATAAAATTGTTTATCGCTGAAAACGATTTCTTTCAAAAACAGGATGTGACAATGTAATTCAAAATGCAGAATATAATCGCTTTTAATTTTTGACTCTCGACCACAATATCCTACCTCTAGCTTTAAGTACACCACGTTGAGTATGTTTCAAATAACTCTGTAAATCTGGTCGCCAACTATCAGCTATACAAGATTCTTCACGATGTTTTCCTTTAACTTCAAATCAAGCTACAATCCACTCTCAATATTCACCTAAATTTTAAAGAATCTGATTTGTTTGCCTTACACTCTCTGGTGCAGCAATTCAGTTTAACTAAACCATCACTTGCAATTCACCAAAACGAGATACTAACCCAAACCCTCCTTCCAGTACAAAGAGATCATAAAGGCTGACGTCGGCGGCCGTGACAACTACCGAAGCCTGCAGACCGTCAACCGCGTGGTCTACCGCTCTCTAGCTTCATGCTCTAATATCCTGATGCCCAGCATCTTCGGCACCTTCGCTGCCCTCTTCAGCTGCCTCTCCTCCACCATCAGCCAAGGCATTAACAAGGGCATCTGCGTCATCGGCAATCTCAAGAAGACTTTCTTCGGCGACAAGATCAAGCAGTGCGCCATTTAAGTCACTTTTGTGAGTGTTTTCATGTATAGGAGTTAAAGCATTTGTGACTTTTTGTTGGTATATTGAACCTCAATATCAGATCATGGAGAATATTAGTAGGGTACAAGTATTGTCATTTGAAATAGTTTCTGAGTGTAACCTTGCTTGATATACGTTAGTTTTGATTTCATATTTAAACTTCTGTTACTTTCAAACATGCCATAGCCGGTTTCAAGTCAACGCCATTGCGTGACGATATAAGTAGTTAGGTAAAACCAATTTTATCCACAAATTATTTTGCTGACATTCTTCATAAATCTACACAAGAATCAGACATATTTCTGAAAAATCCGCCATAATAGATTTTAGAATTAATGGTAAAAATGAAGATTTATATCGCGTATCTTAAGTCGTTTGTGAGAAGTGATTAAATTCAAGATAAAACATCAAAAATTGTGAAGAATACTTCTAGGGAAATATTTTCAAATCGGCTTATTACGATTAGACAATTTATTACGTGCAATCATCTCGTCAGCCCTCCGTCTACGCAAGCTAAAGATTTCTTTATCATTTGATAATAATCCACGATTGCATCGTAAATCATGTTATAGGTATTATGGCATTTATTGAAGTAAATCATTTAATACTATAAGCTTTGTTAAGTGTCGTCTGTTATACCTACTATCAAATGTTATCTAATCATTTTTAATTATTTATGGGATTATTTTTTATATATTCGAAGCCCGAAAGTTTATATTAGAATCAATTAGCAACTTATTAATATAATCCAAAAGTATTTAAAGTTGGTAATTAGATAAGTCAGCTATAGCCTATAAGGTCATTAACCAAAGCTATACCAATCGCATCGATAAACGACAAATAGATACTGTCTAGTGACTACCACAATAAAGTCTATCCCATGTGTGAATTGTTCGTAATATTAATTAGTCTGCGATTGTCACTGCCTTCGACTCCTTTCTGTCTCCGCGATGTTTTAACTCTCTATAATCCTTCTAGTCACCTAAGGCACTGTGTAGACGGGGCGAAATACGCGCGAATCGACTTACTGTATCTGGACAATTTATTTGTATTGTATTGCATCAGCGTACGTCCCACTGCAGGGCACGGGCCTACTCTACAATCGAGTACGATTGAGAGTGGTTAGGCCGTATAGTCCACCACGCTGGCCTAATGCGGGTTGGCGGACTCTACATACCATAGAAATTCAAACAAATCGCTATGGTATGTAGGTTTTCTCACGATGTTTTCCCAACACCGTAAACATGTAGGCAGCCGCGTCTGGTCCGTTACCAACAGGCCACCACGCACAATAATTATTCGCACGTAAATCGCCCCTATGTGAAAATGTAGTTTATGCGTACAGTTCGCGCGTTATTCGCCTCTTCTGGACAAGATCTTATTTATATTCAACCCAAAATTTAATTTAAATTACCACGGATTTCATAATGGTAATTTGAATCTTTAAACTTAGAATAATATAAATCGGGAGAGTTACGGCTTCAAAGACCTCAATAAATTATTTTGCAAGTAGCATTTTATGCGTATTAAAAATGGATGGTTCGAGTATTTCCCTTAACCAAACATTATTGTTGCAAAATTCACGCACTTATTTGAATAATAATAATAGTAATTAGTTGTGTTTTTATGCTAATTATTGTGCAAATTAGCAAAGTAACTTTATTTTATATTCCATGAAGAAAGCAAACATCCTATGTCTCAAATTATATTAAGTTAATGTTAAGTATATGTTGTATTCTATATCTATATCTATATCAGCCCATATACGACCCACTGCAGGGCACGGGCCTACTCTACAATCGAGGGAATCGATTGAGAGTGGTTAGGCCATATGTTGTATTGTTGATTGTAAATAATGCTTTTAGTACTTTAGCGCAAATAAAATGTCTTCTCTAAGTTGCCTCATATAATGTGTAACTTCATAAGTTACCTTTTCCTTATTATTTTTAAACCTGGATAAAGCATTTGACACATATTTATTGTAGATTTAATTAATTTATAAAAAAAATATAGTTTGAAATTATATTTCATGTCAGTCAATTTGATTTAAGGTTATATTATTATAAAGAATTTACATAAAATAAAAATTAATATATTTATATCTGTAATTATGTTTTAAATTTTATATATTTAAATAATTTATTTTTTTGACGCAAATGTTTCGGAGTGCGTAGATACTTTGACGGAATCCGTAATAATGATACGTTTTAAAACAAAAAAATTATCCGGCTGTGAAGGTGCAGCATAGATGTTGTATTATGTGATAAGGTTTCTTAATGTTGTAATCGTTGAATTGTGTTGTGTTTAAACTTGGCTGTCGTTTATAGTGTGCCGAAGATTCACTAATAAATGATAAAAAATATTTCTTTTTTCATTGTACTCTTTTTCAGACTAAGTATTAGAAACAAATAATAATTACTATTACAGTAACATAAGACATACATACATATAATATACATTTATAGATTCAGCGCTATAGTTAATATACGCTTCACACATACACAAACACACCCCTTTTTCCTAGAAGGGGTAGGCAGAGGCACTACCAGAACACCCACGTTTCGGTTGCGCAGTTATAGGTACTACGGTAAAATACAACGCCGAGGTCTCGGGTTTGATTCCGGGTCGGGCAAAGTGCTAGATTTTTCTATTCATTGTTAGCCCGGAGTCGGGAATCTGTGCCCAAAATGGCGATAGGCTCCCCTCTATCAAATCGTCAGACGGAACACACAAGGCGAAACGTGGGTGTGTTGATAGCACATCTGCCTACCCCTTTTAGGAAAAAGGGGTGAGTTTATGTAATTATGTATGTATTCATACATAAGGTAAAACATGCTAAGCGACATATTATTCCAACACAACTACAGAGCCACTTCTTTATTTATCGTAAAATAGTACCACTTATATTTAACGTGAAAGATTATTCAAATATATTGTTATCTTTCATGATTTATTACACAATTTAAAATATGTAGTTGGAAATTATTACGTTTTATTGCATTTTAAATGTACGCACGGCGATAAGAGATTACAAGTGTGGATGGCCTGCCATCACATTCAATATTTGACTTACTAATGTTTATAAAAACGGGGTCTTAATGCTTTCACACTGGAATGACAAAAACACTGGCTTAATGTCAAGTAAGATGTAAAAGATCTTTCACCTGGAGACGCTGATGATAAGGCGAAGTAGAGACTAAATAGAACCACAGAATAGAACGGTGGACAATAACATTGACCAGGATAGCATCATGTAAAATCAATGCATTTTAAGTTAATAAAATATCGTCGACAAAATACTAGTAGCGACATCTAACTATGTCAACCATAAACTTTCGTTTTAAATAAAAATTAAATACAAATACACCCAACACCAGGTGAACCGCATGCTCGTTTGCCCCCTATAACATAAAAAAAAAACACATAGATACATAGTCGTGACCCCACACTAAGATCGAGTCATGTGTCGTGGGTATCAGGAACTACAAAAGACTTTTCGATCTCACAAACACCCAGACCCGAAACAAATACTTCTGGATCACACAAACATTTGTCTCGGTGAGGAGATCGAAGCCGCGGCCTCTCGTTTCACAGCCGGTGTCTAACCAACTGCGTCACGAAGGCTGTCAAATTAATCCTTTGAGAAAAAATACTAACATGAAGACACTACAAAGATATTATAATGCCTGATGGTAAGCGATATGACCGCTCATGGACAGTAGCAAAACCAAACAACACCATGAGTTACAACGCAATGCTTGGCATTCCACTGCGCTCGCCATCCTGAGACATAAGATGTTAAGTCTTGATATGTCCAGTAGTTACTCTGGCTACAAAGTCCTTCAAACCGGAACACAACAGTGCATTTACACTGCTGTTTGGCGGGAGAAATAGACATAGCGGTGGTACCTACCCAGGCGGCCTCTCACATATGAGAAACCTACCACCAGTAAAAAGTTTACGAAAAGTAGTAAGTTTGGTGGATAGAGCGTCACCGGAGAAGGATGCTTATCTTATCGCGTGCCGGAAGACGCATTATACCGGCCCCGGAACACGACAATCTTACTTTGTCACTATGACGGGGCTTACTATTTGCATATGGTCAGTGTCCGCGCGGAGATGAATATCCTACTCCCAATTGCTTTTATTACCATAATAATTTGCGAATCAAATGATACTGACCTGGTTTTACAATGTCTTTGTATTCGTTTTCTACCCCGACAAAATATTTTTCAGTCTCAAAATACACTCTAGGAGTAGTTACCTCAGCGGCCTTTTAGCATTCGTTGTAGTGAGTACAAAGCGAATAGAAAATCCAAGTGTATCTCCCGCCTAGCCACTGAACTTCCCACTCAAATACTAAATAATTGTGACAATAATTTCGAGATTATAAACAACCTAGTTATCTAGTAATCAGATCTTAACGAACACATATTAGAAGCCACTTTGTACCCAAAGATACATTTCACTTTCTAGCTAAATAACTAATTTACTTTCTAACTCTAAAAGCAATGTCTAAACATCATTTGCTATTGTTTTCTACATTTTTCAATATCTGCTATATAAACTTGAATATCCTCGCCTCTGAAGATTAAATGAGCTAACAGGCTAAACTAGACGTCTAGATTTCACCGGCGATTAGCTGATACTCACCGAGGGGACTCTAGACCCATTATCTCGTTGTCTAAGATACAGCACGTACTGCAAGCCGACCTGGTTTGAGTGGGCTGCATGACTTCACATCGATGATAATACCCCCAACACAACAGATTATAATTAATTTTGTCCAGCCCTATATTGTAGATAAACTATTTTAGCTAACAACTTGCGTGCTGATAAGAAAGGATTTAGGACATGAATACAATAAATAGCTTAATTTAAGGTATTTCGTCGGTACTGTTGAGTCACGTTTATTGGCAAAACTCTTAAGCCCCTCTTAATCACTGAAAGCATCTTTAAGCAAGCGGACTCAGTCATTCTGGCTTATTGCAGGAAACGAAAACTTCCAATTCGTAAATTCTGACATTTAATTGGCTTTGCCTTTACTGTTATTACGAGTATATTATAAAGGCTGAAAAACTCAGTCAAGATATGGGAAGAAATTTATTCCCAGGATTTGGATGTGCATAAATTTATTTATAATCATAGACGGACGAATGAATTTTCATGAATTCTACTGTGGCCTTCGCATAGAATCACGATAACAACGCTGTATAGTTATGAGATTCAAATGTGTTTTTTCTCATACTATTTATTTAAACTAGTTACTTGGGATTTATTTTCAGCGTTTAAATTAACCACATTATCCTGTATGTATTTTTATTTTTTTATTTTATACAATATTCAATTGTTTTAATACACTTAATATGTACCATTTCCACCAAAAAATTCCAATGACACAAAGTAACAAAAATGACCAACGAAATGTTTGTGTATGAAAACAATCATCGTGAAATTATACAATTGAAATCGTACCAAAATCTTGTACAATAATAAATATGTATGACAATCGTTTGTTTTATAAACAGCATTTATTTACACGAGCGTAAGAAATAATATGTGAGTTCAGTCGAGCATCTGTTCTGTTTGTAACACAATGTACTGGTGGGTGGTCATCACTGCTATGGTTTTGGGTAAGTCATTTCATTTCACTTTAAGAGCTTTGTAACAGTCTTTTATTCAGTAAAAATACAATATTTAATTAATATAAGTGTTACTAAAATTTACGTAAACGAAGTCTTAATTAGTTTTTTTTTTATTTATTTAATGGGTAAAAAATTAATCATACATAAATAATGACATGACCAAAAAACCACTAAGGTTTATACTAGAGCTGACACGAGCTTACAACAGCACAGAAATACTTATTAATTATATATGATTAATTGTGCGGGCCTTCAAAAAAGTTGTCTCTTTATGAGTTCAAAGAATAGTTCAGAGAAGTCCAGATTTTAAGTTTGCCTGACTTTTTTTACAATTAGGATCACTATGATATTTAACCGCAAGTGGTAAGCCGTATTAGACCAGCATGGTGAACTTTGGACCACTTCACTGTAAAAGCTCGTGCCGTGTAGAATGTGCAGGAGCTTGATGATAAAGGGATTTTTTTGGACATATTTTGCCAGTAAAACTAATGAGTTTATGTTTGTTTTACAGAAATAGCGTCCTCAGTATCGTACTACGGGCCAGCGTGGAGTTACGACGGTGAGTTTCGTGTTTACATTATCTGTATTTTCTATACACACAGCCAAAATTTTAACCACTAACCAGGAAATATAAATATTACCTATCACAATGGAAATCTGGAGGTGTTTGTTATTTATTTGTATTTTTGAACAATTAGTGTTGTACAAACGCCTGGTTAATAATAAAATATTGACTAAAATATTTTGGAATGGATGAAAACTTCTGCTAGTCCGTGTATTGAGATGAGAATAGAAGAGAAAATAAACTTTCGTGTATCGAAATAATCTTTATTCTTCCTATTAACTCTTTGATGACTCTCGCATTGAGATTTTTTTTTTTCAATTCGATTTTCGCGTGCTGCTATTAGTTAAGATGCGGAACCAACAATCTTGCACCGACAAATATTTTCAACCGATTTCAAAAGAAGAAATTCGACTGTTTTTTTATTCATAAAATAAAATGAATCTACAAACGTGTATGTATACTCTTATTTCAAATTAGAGGACTTACATACCGTTAAAATTCTTTAAAATCGCTACGGTATGCAGGTTTCCTCAGGGTGTTTTCCTTCACCGTTAAAGTGCGTCGTGATTGACTATCAATACACACACAACTCCGAAAAGTTAGAGGTGTGCCCTGGGATTTGAACCCGCGACCACCGTGAACATGTAGGCAGCCGCGTCTGGTCCGTTACCAACAGGCCACCACGCACTTTATAATTTGTATTTAACTTAAAACCAATCATAATTGAATGTGAAGTCGAAGCTACTCATACGCCCTCTGGATTTATTACCTAATATTTTTACTGACTTCTACAAACAGATGAGACCCACTGGCCAGGCAACAAGTGCAGGGAAGGCGGCAAGAGACAGTCGCCCATCGATATCAAGACCACAGACGTGATCCGCGACTTCAACAGCCAGTTCATAAAGTATGGGCCGTTGAAGTTCGTCGGGTACCAGAAGGTCCTCGTGTCCGGAGTCAATAATGGACATACTAGTAAGCATGTCTCATTAAGCTTTTGTTGCAAATTGGACCTTATTGTTGAAATAAAACTATTTTTTACGGATTTTATCGCGATTCGGTTTAATTTACATTTTTTTAACTTCCCAAAGTTTCGATATCTTTACAGTTTGTGTGGTCATTTTTATTTCAATTCAGTTTTTTTCAATGTGTAACATTCGCGTAAATCTATGAAACCATTATGGACATTATTATGTCAAAATGTTACAATTAGGGTGTGGTGGGGTAACGTAATACAAGAAAGGAAGGGGTGAGAATGTAAAATCCTATAAAATGTAGGAGTTTCATCCCCTTTCATCCTTGTATTACGGTGATACCCAAACCGCTAACGCCTGGTGCGGTACAATTGATTTCAAAAAAAGATTTTTAAGTTTTCTGTTCTGGAAGTGTAGAGCCTAATTGCAGCTCGGTAAAGACACATTTAAAAGTAGGTAGGTAATAAAGGGTCAGGAATATGTTCCCTATATGGCGATAGGCTCGCCCCCTATCACATCGTGGGACGGAACATACAAGGTGAAATATGGGTGTCCTGGTGGCGCCTCTGCCTACCCCTTCTGGGATAAAGGCGTGAGTTTATGTATGTATGTATTAAAGAGTCGGAACGATCGGGGTGATACCATTGTATGTGTCGGTCAAAGGAAGATAACAATCATTCGCCGGTATCGCCTCTTTGATTAATTGATTGATTTGATTTCCCAGCACATCAGGAGCTCTGTAGCCACTTTTTGCTGAGATGCTGTAACTCTAACCAATTTAGAGTCAATAATTCCTTATTTAATCATTTAAGGGCTGGTACGTTTCGGTAAACTTAATCCAATTAACTGTGACATTTAAAAGCATTATCTACTGATAACTGAAACACAGAGTTGTAATTGATCACATAATCTATTTAAGTTAATTTAAGCGCCTTTAACAGGTTTGGCAATTGATAAATGGCATTTTTACCTCGTTATTTTGAATATCAAATACCAGCGATGGAAACACGATGACATCAATTGTAACCATATGCAGGGTATCGTATCAGTATGGAAATACCAAAAATCGTCAATTTAAATTAATCGGAAAAGCGATTGAATATTATTTACTGGATTGATTACGTTCTTATTTAATTCGTTTAATATTGTAAAAAAAATTCTTTATATTTTAATTTTGACTTTTTATTTTTATTTTGTTAGTATTAGGTTCAATGGACAGAGCGAATAATCAGAGCGATCTTTTGTATTGATAGACTAATGATATGCTCACGTGCTATAATATTTTGTGACGTAAATTAGCAGACCATAATTAGCAATAGGAATATCTCTACCTTACATCTTCGATGATAAGGACTTATGTGTATTTTCTCAGTACAATTCAGCTCAGAGGGCGATGAGTCCATCCACCCTATCCTGACGGGCGGGCCCCTCAAGCATCAGTACAGGCTGGAGCAGATGCACTTCCACTGGCTCTCTGAACACTCTGTCGATGGCATGAAGTAAGTACACGAGGTATTTTTCATGTAAAATGAAGCGGTAAGTATTCTATATAATGTACCGGGTATATCAAGACTGCGACCGAAAACGAAGCCAGGTGGTAGTTTTAGTAGTTACAAACATGATTGATTTGATTGATTTTAAAAATCATCGTGTTTGGGTGGTAAATACCTAGTTTTTGCGAAAATACTAATTTAAATCCTTACGTACCATTGCGTGTTTAAAAATAAAGTGGTGTACATCATTATTTTAGGGAAACTATGTATATATCACCCAAATACGACGATTAGTAAAAAATTACAAAAATAAAGTTGGCGATTTCTTTTTCAAAATTTTTACTTGCATTGTGTCTGAAGTCACTAATACTGCCATCTGGCTTCGTTTTCGGTCGTGGTCTTGATATAACATGTATAATATATTAATAAAATTCTTAACTTTTCTAAGAGTAGAAATCTTTCAGAAAGGGATGCATTCGAGATAGAGATGGCGATGTGATTTTCATGAATAATAACATGTTTTCTCTAGTATATGCATTTGTATTTCCATAATCAGCTATTAGTTCAATCTTTATGAGAATTTCTATTGTATTTAAAATCCGACAACCCAAATAAGCCAGCGTGCTGATTTGTAGCGCTCTCAATCATAGAATACTTGTGTCTGTTAAGAGCATTTATGTATTGTTGATTTATTAGATTTTTTTTTGAGTAACAATGAGCAATATGTTGTTTTATCAGGTATCCAATGGAGATTCACTTCGTTCACGTCCGTTCAGATCTCACAGTAATGGAGGCTCTGAGAAAAAGAGACGGCTTGGCGATAGTCGCTGTGTTCTGCCAAGTAAGTTGATTTAAAGGTTTCTGGAAAAAATATGTTAAAATTAAGTAAATCTTTATAAGCTGGATTCCTCTCCGCGAGTTTCTAAGTTTGCTTGTTAAAATCTCGTGGCAATTCGTCATCCGGAAAATCTTTATGTCATAAACTCAACTCTAGTTAACTTCTCAACTGTTATTTACCATAAGGACTTATTCTTGACGGTTTTGAAGAGATAAACAGAAATGCAACTAATTTACTGCACGCATAAAATGTCCAATTTCTTTCCCTTCATGATTACGTAATACACTTCTACAGAACTCGATGCGATTTGTTATAAGTTTCTGAAGGAAACCTTTCAGAAACTTCTAACAAATCGCAGTAGAAAACTTAAGAGGGTACCTAAGTTCAGCAGTGAATAGCCTATGATGATGACAGGAAAATAAATAAAATGGTATTAAACATATTCGTTTCCGCATTCACCAGGTGCAAAGTGAATTAGACGAGTTCGAAGCGGAGAACACAGAGGAACTGGCACAGAACATCCCAAGACTCCTGAACACGGGAGACAGGGTCAGCGGCATACTTCTCGACATGACGTAATGTTTACACTGACTTTTTTTATAGTTACTGGTAGAGTTTTCGTATTTTCCCGGATAAAAAACCACAACACACAAACGTGTAAACCTGCCATAGTGCCGTATACAAGTGAGCCTTGCAGATTCTGTTTAAATTAATTTTCGAGGGCACGGGTTTATTTAAGAAGGCCGCTGAATAGATACCCTCGCTCGCCGAAAGATGCTCTATCTAAAATTCATGGCATTTCCAAAAAAACAGTCCACATCTACCCTCTGCTGGATATAGACTTACGTGCACACCACATTTGTCTTGTTGATTTTATATTGAAAAATACGCTTTACAGTCCTATATACGGATATTCTAGGGAATTTGATACCGTATGCCATTTTATTGTAGTTATTCTACGATTTAATCTTATTACGTGATTAAAACAATGACTAAAATGATGATAATGAACTTGTCCGCAACCAAATTGTACGTCTATGTGGGCGGAAATCGAACGCTTCAAGGAATTCGGGAGAGGCCCACATGATTACAAATTTGGGACAGGATAACGCTCATAAAAGACTCCTAGCTCTTTATCAAATTACTGCAAACGATTGATTGCCATATGGGTAACTACGCACTGATGATGCTTATTCCTCATAATATTATTAAATATTACTCTAGTGGATTCAGCGTAATGCGTACCCCGACATCTTGATTTTAATGCCCAATTCGGGCTCACCTCAAAATACTTAGCATCCAATTTCTAAGTATTTTGAGTAATAAAATCTCTTATGAGTTCTCCAGGGTTTGGTATTTGTGCCAACCAAAGCGTTGGCAGTATGATATTTGAAGTCAGCCAACATGCAAAAGGCTACCGTAGTGGACTGTCACCTAAACCTTCTCGGTAATAAAGGAATCCCTTGTCTTGCAGAGGAACCATATTGTACTGAAATATGGTCAATTCACACTGAGAATTTTCTGTATCGTGGTCTGTATACTTTACACTCGCGACTAAAATATCTATAAATAAATACACCCAACATGCATACATAGTCCTGACCCCACATTAAGATCAATAAAGTCTTGTGTCATGGATATCAAAAACTACGAACTTTCGGTCTCACAAATACCCAGACCAGAGATAAACTCACTTCAAAGCCGGCGAAATCTGATTTCAGAAAGCTGTTAAGTCCCAATAAATACAACTACTTCACATACGCCGGCTCGCTGACGTCCCCTGAATGCAACGAAGTCGTCATCTGGATAATATTCGAGTCGCCAATCTACATGTCTGATGCCCAGGTATTTATCACCATCATAATAACAATGGGACTAGCTTGGTGGACTGAAATGCTCATTTTTGAAAGGGTTGAAGTCAGCAAGATAATGAGTTATAAGCTAAATGATTCTGCAACATGTATACACAAACCGTGTTGAGTCAACCGCATGTATGTTTGAGGTAAGGACCGATTGGTCATCAGCCCATTGGTTACATAGGTACTTGTAAATCCCATTACTATATCGTCTTCTCTAACTTTAAGATGTTACATGATTGCATATTGTCTACTACACTAACACACAATATCAAAAACGTCGATCTGAGCATAAATATATATTTTTTTATTTGTTAAAACTTTGCAATGAATCTATTTTCTTCTACCTACTTCAACTTCTGCTTCTTGTCTCTATAACAAATTATAAGGAGTCACTACTGTATCATAAAACACGTTAAAGTGTTTTGTTTCTTTGTTTTTTTTTTTGTTTTGTGTTTTTTCATATATTTTTTTCATGCATGCAACATTGATTATGATCACAATTTATGTTCTATCTTAAATACCACACAAGACAATGCGTATAGACAGTTCATTGATTATATCTATAGATAATACACTATATAGGAAATTAGTATATCAGTCAAATATTTACATAATCAACAATTCACATTAGATCACAACGATAAGTTAAAGCGTACTGCATCGATAGTAGCTAGGTACTAATATTTAATCAATATACCTAAATAAACAGTATTATTGACGCAAGCAAAAAGCATGATAATTTAATTAAAGTAGCCAAATTACGATAGATAGATTTTATCCGGAAATTTCTACTCCATACTGGTTTGTAATATCGGGGTAGATTATACTACTTGAATGTTGCCTTTTTTATTATAGCTTTTACCAGGGGCGGATTAAATGTTGAGAGCGCCCTAGGCAAGCACCTCAAAGGCGCCCCTCTAGCAGCCATATTAAAAAAATACATACATTACATGAATGTATAGTTCATTTAGCGAACGAATGCGTTTTGTATGTATCATAATTATAACATTAGATGGTTTTGCATAGAAACGATGATATCCGAAATCATCGCGCGCCCCTTCGTAACCTCGCGCGCCTAGGCACGTGCCTAGTTTGCCTTACAGATAATCCGCCACTGGCCACCTACGTTCGGTCGCCTAAGAGCATTTTCAGGTCGATTAATGGTACGTTTTCGTTTCGAAATGCGGGTGTGGCGGAGAATGCTCCGTATACCATGGACCAATGAGTCCATTTTGATGGAGCTAAATATTCAAAAGAGACACTCTGGCATTTGTCAGGAACGTGTTTTGAGCTTCTTTGGAAACATCATGTGGTCTCCCAGACATTAATTACAGAAGCTCATAATATTGTTTAAATCTTACTTTGAGACTAAGGCGGTTGGTGGTAGCTTATACCACGTGGTCCATGCCACCCAGAACACGATGGAGGAAAATCACATGTGGTCGCGATTCTCAGCAGTGAGGGAACGATGAGAATACATAGAATATTTCGTTTGGCAATGGAATTCAAACCCATGGTCAAAAACGCATATTTTTATTGATAAATTTGTATTCTTGATCAACACACCAAGAATGAAATACATCGTCTCTTAGAAATGTATACACGATGAATTATAAGTAATAAGCAAAAATAGCTACGCCACGGAATTATCTAACTAGAAGCATCATTAGGCTATTTTTTAACGTAGCCAAATAACGATATAAAAGCATCTTAGAAAACCTTACCCAAAAACTTACCAACTAAGGAAGCTACTTTGTTCTCTAGTACCGCATGTTCGGCAAGGTAGGAGTGGGCAGACACAACTTCCGAAGCCTACAGAAGTCAAACAACCACCTGGTGTTCTGCCCGCCTGCCAGCCACATCAACACGCCCAAGATCGTCATCTTCTTAGAGAGCGTCGTCAAACTCGTCGCCGAGTTCTTCAAGAACGTCACCAGGTAAGGAAGTTACTATTCATTTCGATTTGGTCCAGAAGCAATACAATTGGAAGGCAGGGTTATCAAGTCTTCTATCATTTACATTTGTTTAAAGTAGAAGAATGCAAGTATGATGTGACAGATTTAAGAAGCTTTTTAAGTAATGAAAAATGTAGACATTTCATTAAAATCCGTGATTGTTATACTACAATAAATATCACTATTATATGATATAACAGTTATATTATAACCTATCTGCATTATAGTCACGTTTGGTGTCAGTAAAAAAAAAATAGATCACACCACAGCATGCATATAGTACTTGCGGAATATATTGTTACATCATATTAATCTGAAGCAACTGTCGACATAGCTCCCATTTATTAAACTGCATATTTCACTAGCATTATGGAAAAAGAGCTCAACTTACAAATGAATCACCGCTCATGATCACCTATATATAGCTTATTATAATAACATAAGAATGGGTGCGTTGCTGGCTATTATGAAATTAGGCGGGTTAAACATTGTGTCATTGATAGGTGTCATTTATACAGGCTCTGTTACAACTCAACACGTAGCACGTTTTATTTAATCCTCCAATAAATAATTTAAATAATAACAAGAAAGGTATAACATCCCTGAGTTTCATATGCTATATTGTCTCCAAAGGGGTTGAAAAAAGGGTTTAAAAGTTTTTAATGTCAAAAAGTCGTAAGGCACACTATTATTAGAGAGATGGGATAGAATAGAGTAAGAGGGACGGTATAGGACTGGGATAGTTGACAGATTTCATTTGATGGGATAGGACGAAATGTAGATGGGATGAGACCGGATGGATAATGAAGAGAAAGAACGGGACGGGACGGGTATTGAGGCGGACAGGTCATTGTTTGAAGAAAAAGGGACAGTAGAATAGCTACGTCGAGTTTAGGTTTCAAAAGGTTTAGGTATACAAGAGTTTGTACGAAAAATAACATCTATCTGATGTGGAATGGAATCAAAAGATATATGCACCCAGGCGAAGCTGGGACGGGCCGCTAGTATAATATAATACTTAATGACTACCGAAAAATAGTAAATTTAATATAAATATTATAACAAACAATTTGTAAATAGAAAATAAGCACTATGTGTATTGACTTGTCATAAGAGCTATTTAATTTACTACGTGACCAATAAACGAATCTCATTTCATTTCATTTCATTTCATTTCAATATATTTTATTTTTTGTTTCAGTTACATGAGAAAAGGACTAAAATCCCGATAACTAACATTAATGGTACATTTATATTAGGTTACATGTTGTTTTAAATAAAATTGTTGTCCATTGAGTTATTATTCTCTTTATTTATTATACTATTATTTTACATTTTTATATATATAATACAAAATCAAAATACATATAAAAATATAAAAAAAGAGATTTACCCAACAATGGCGAGGCTCGAGACCCAAGCCACCGGTGGTTAGGACCCCAAAGTGAGGAACTTCCTCACAATACGTGCCGTGTCCAGTAATACTGCCTTCTGTATCTGACTCTTGGCCCAACAGCCAATTGAGAGCCTCTGTAGATGTTGGTCGAGGCTCTTCGGTATCAACCCATGAGCAGAAACGACAATCGGGACAATAATTGTTGAGTCGACATTCCACATGTCAGTAACCTCGTGTGCCAAATCTAAATATTTGGACATTTTGTCCTTTTCAGCTTTTACAAGGTTATCGTCATGCGGAATGGTAACGTCAACAAGTATAGCCCGGCGCGCCAATCGATCTATTATCACAATATCAGGCTTATTGGCAACAATAGTCCTGTCTGTGATAACAGATCGATCCCAGTACAGCGTTGCATGACCATTTTCAAGAACTGGTTGGGGAACATACTGGTAATATGGAACTTCAGGAGTCACAAGTCCATATCGAAGAGCAATTTGCTGATGTATGATCTTGGCTACTAGGTTATGTCTATGCAAATACTCGCCGTTAGCAAGATACGAACAACCGGAGATAACATGCCTGATGGATTCGCCAGGACGGTGGCATGCCCGACAGATGTCGACCGTACCGTCCTTCAGGATGTATTTCCTATAGTTGTTCGTCTTAATAACTTCGTCCATAATTGCAAAGACAAAACCCTCAGTTTCCCCAAAGAGGTTACCGAAACGTAGCCAAGATACAGACGCTAGCCGGTCCACATCAGGCCCATGGAGGGCTCGATAAAACCGACCATGCAGCTCCTTGCTTTTCCATATGTCCAAGCGATCCCTAATGCTTACCACCAGAGGTTTCCGCCAGTTCTCGTTCGCCAAAGAGAGCGGGGTAAGTCCTTTATCTACCATAGCTACAATCCCATGCATATCCACGTCGCTGTGAAGGAAATAATCCCTGAGATTGCACACCTCGCGATTATGCAAGTCCTTAGCATTAAGAATGCCTCGGCCTCCACATCTCCGCGGGATGTACAATCTCATCACTGACGACCGTGGATGATGCATACGATGTGCAGTCATGAGAGTCCGGACCTTACGATCCAGGGCGTCCAATTCAGTCTGAGTCCATCTGAGTATGCCGAAAGAGTACGTAAGTACAGGCATAACCCAACCGTTAAAGGCGCGAATCTTGTTTCCACCTGACAAAAAACTGTTAAGTACTTTTGTCAGGCGGCTAAAGAAACGTTCCCTTATCGATTGTTTTACGTCTGCACCCATAATACCTAAAGCCTCAGGCATACCCAGATATTTGTAGGTTTCCGTCGGCGAAAGGGATCTGAGTCTTACAGTCTCTGAGACACATCATGTATGTCATCAGAGACCGCAACCACGCCTCGCTTTACATGGATAACCGCACATTTATCTACACCAAACTCCATATTGATTGAGTTGCTAAATCTTTCAGCTATTTTTAACAACTCAATCAATTCAGATTGTTTTGATGTAAATAACTTGAGATCATCCATGTAGAGCAAGTGAGAGATAGGCTCAGTCCCTCTCCGCAGACGGTAGCCTAACCCTGAATCCAACAACAGAGTACTGAGGGGATTCAGGGCCATACAAAACCACAGTGGACTCAGACTGTCACCCTGGAATATACCCCGCTTGATTTTAATCGGCTCATCATTCACCGAAGGATTGGTAGCGCCTGGATATTTAAGAACAGTTGTCCACTGTCCCATACATGCCCCAAGAAAAGTGCTCAATTTTGTATCAACTTTATACAAATTAAGCACTCTCATGAGCCATGTATGGGGCACCGAATCATATGCCTTTTTATAATCAATCCAGGCAGCTGATAAATTCCTTCGGTTCTGACGAGCCTGTTGGCAAATGGCCATGTCAATGAGAAGGATTTCCTTAGTACCACGGGACCCGCTTTTGCAACCTGTTTGTCCGGAATAAAGAATTTGATTAGTTGTAATATGACATTGAATTTTTGATCTAATTATCGACGAAAGTACTTTATAAATTGTGGGTAGGCATGTAATGGGTCTATAATTTTTTGGTTCCGTGGTACTACCGGATTTAAAGAGTAGGTGAGTGACACCAGTTGTCATAAATGTTGGGAGCGATCCCCCTTCAAGCGCATCCTGGAACTGTGTTGCCAATCGAGCATGCGAACTTGGAAACCATTTTAACCAGAAGTTGTGCAGACCGTCTGGTCCCGGAGACTTCCAATTTTGGGTTGGACGAATCGCGGTCAGAACGTCCTCTGGACTGATTAAAATGGCCTCCATAGCCGGTATCACCTTGCAAGCTCGATCTACAACACTGAACCAGGGGGCTTCAGTGTGAGAGACAGGCGACGACCAGATATTTGTCCAGTACTCACGCATTTCATGAGCACTAGGTAGCCGCCCATCCACCACACTTTGTGGAGAATTCTCCCAACATCTATAAACCCTCTTTTGGTCACTTTGGAACATACGATTTTGTTGGAAACGATCCCATCGCCTCCTGTAGCGGCGAATGCGGTTTGCCCACGCATATACTTTTTGTTTGTAGAAGTCTATGCGTTCCGTGACGCAAAGTCTATAATTTCGAGGACTGGTGTTAGTCCCCGAAAAAGCCTGCGCCACAAAACGCATAATCTTCGGCCTACTATTTCCTTCTTTGAAGGAAATTAGCTTGCCGATGAGAGTTCGGGCCCTGTTGATACGTTCCTCAATCCTACGCTGCCAGGCAGGCACAGCCGCAACACCTCGAGTGGCTCTACGTTCATTTGGGAAATTAACATTAGCCACACGACATGCTGCGACGGCTGCGCAGTAAAGGATCGAATGCGTATCAACAAGATCCCGACTGGACTCCAGGTATATAGGTAACATGGAGTCCATAGCTCCCATCAGCGCCAAATTTCTTCTATGCGTTGGCAAACGTGGAAGACGCGGTCTACAAGACGTCGACAAAGGCATGAATTCCGAAATCGCACGCTCCAAAGCCCCTCTCAGACGCTGTTCATCTTGACCATTGAGTTTATTATTATTTGCTTAAAATACCTGTAATAAAATACAATGTCATACAAGAACCATATTACCCCGATTTGTATGTTTTAAGTATGGATAAAAGTAAGTCAAAGTAAATTCTTACCTGCCTTTGAGTTTCTACGTAGAAACGACCATGTGTTAGTTCTCACAATTGCCATATTTAAAAGTATAATGCATATGCAGACAATTGCATTATCTCATAAAATAAACAAAATTACACAAATATAAAGTAATTGAAGATATCTTAATAGATAGCAAAGTGGTGATGTAAATTTCAACAAAGGTTTAAAATTAACAAAATGGAAACACTTTTTACTTTTATGCGCTCTCCTGAAATGTAGCTGTTTTGTACATAACTCGTTTTATTTTGCACTCTTCGATATGATGTATATCGATATGAGTAATGTTGCCTTACATGTGGTGACAATCGATAACATTGTAGCACAATGTTTCTACACAAAAGGTAACTACAGTATGGATGCACCATCATACCTCAGAAAAGAAAATAAAAAACCGCATTACGTACAATTATTTATTTAAATTACAGAACTATACACACTCTTTACACACTCGCTCAGCTTCATTTAACAATTTCAATAACAAAAAAAAAATACTGCAGTGAAGTTTGTTGCTTTTCTCTTTATTGCAACAATCTTAATATCTCCACAAGTTGTCATCTGATGGTAGGTGGTCACTGCCGCCCATGGACATCCACAACGGATCAAGGATATGTTGCTGGACCATCAAACTGGAAGGAAAAAGGATGGGAAGAGGAGAGGGGAATTGGGCATTCGACAATCTCACTCACTGCTTCACGTCGGACTCCTGTGAGATAGAGGTACCGCCCGGACGAGCCTTTTTTTTTTTTTTTTTTTTTATTGCAATGAATGGCTAGACGAGCATGCCATTCGCCTGATGGTAAGCGATACGACCGCTCATGGACAGTAGCAAAACCAAACAACACCTTGAATTACAAGGCAATGCTTGGAATTCCACTGCGCTCGCCATCCTGAGACATAAGATGTTAAGTCTCAATATGTCCAGTAGTTACTGCCCATTCGTGCCGAGTCATCTGACAACAACGTGGCTCTACTACTTTCTAAAAGACTCGAAAGATCGACACTATCATTAATAAAGATAGTTCATAGTATTAACATGTCCCACATTATTAAAGAAACTGACCTCTATTTCTCCTACTCTTATATCCATCCCATGGTTGTCTGTAAGAGATTGCGTAGAGGGAAAAGTCCGCCTTTGCAATATTACCATACAGGGTATATCAAGACCGCGACCGAAAACGAAGACAGGTGGTAGTATTGGTGACTTCAGACACAATGCAAGTAAAAATTTCGCAAAAAAAAAAACGTAACTATTTTTTTGTGATTTTTTAATTATTGTCGTATTTGGGTGATGTATACATAGTTTTTCTAAAATAATGATATACACCTCTTTATTTTTAAACACGCAATGGTATGTAAGGGTTTAAATCAGTATTTTCGCAAAAACTAGGTATTTACCACCCAAACATGATGATTTTTAAAAAAATCTAAAGAAATATCTGACACTGTTTTGGCGAAATTTTTATTTGCATCATGTATGTAACCACTAAATTTACCACCTGGCTTTGTTTTCGGTCGCAGTCTTGATATATCCGGTATGTTATTTAAGTATTTTTGTACACAAAATAAAATTAGAGCTGATGGCCATTGAAAACAACTAGGAGGGTTGGTATGGTTGATGATTGTTGCGCAAATCCCTCACCTTTCCTTAGTATTGCATGTTACCCCGACTGCGCAAAAATGTGTCCGCAAGTAAATATCATTTCATTTAAAAAGACGCCGCATTATGAAACCTTTAGCGATATTATTTTTAGGGATTCCTTTCCTTTTCATCGTCTCAATTATACATACATAAACTCACGCCTTCATCCCAGAAGGGGTAGATAGAGGCGCCACCAGGACACCCACATTTCGCCTTGTATGTTCCGTCCCATGATGTGATAGGGGGCGAGCCTATCGCCATATCGGGCACAAATTCCTGACTCCGGGCTGATAATGAATAGAAAAAGCCAATATCACTTTGCCCGACCCGGGATTCGAACCCGAGACCTCAGCTTTGTAGTCGTACCGTAGTACAACTACGCCACCGAGGCAGTTAATACAAGTATAAACTGCATTATGGATGTGCAATGTATGTGCGATTTCGCAGGTTAACACATTACATTTGCAAGTTTACATATCCGTTTGGGAATACAAGCAGAATTATGTACGTTACATAAAAATAATCTTAACGTATGAACATTTAATAAGGTGATTACACCAAACTTCACTGCAGCAAAGTTAATTACTTTAAACCCGACCGCGAGGCTCATTTTAATTAAACGTTACTTAATAACTGGAAACTGGTTGCATTTTGATTATCAGAGAATTAATTCGATATTTTATTGATCTGTACTAATACTGGTTAAAATAAAAACGAAAGCAGTTTGTGCATGCCTACAGAAACACGACGGAATATTATCATGAAATAATTGAACAACTGCTTTGTTTTTCTGCAAGATACTTTAACACTGAAGGCATTAGTCGATATAGTTCCAAACAATCTGAAATTAATAGCAGTACTCGGCTTTAGACTTTAATATTATTATTCGTCATTTAATATAATATTAAATTAGAATTACTTAGTCATTTGCAACATACATACTTTAAAAAATCAAATGTGCAATTAATTGTCGATAAATAAAACATCAAATTGTTTTTCTTCGTTCGTTAAAAAATATCCATATAAAAAAACAAAGCAGTCGGGTTTTATGCAACTAAAAACCTATTTAACATCGTACAAACATAAATATCTGCATCACATATACAAATTGTTACTGAAACTTCGAACGCCTTTATCGCTAAAATTACCTCGATTTTAATATGAATTATTTCTACCTATTTGCACATAAATAACGTGAAGAATTTGTCGAGTAATCGCATGGAAATGATAACAATAAATACAGCACTGTCAGTTATCTTTTAAATGATTGCAATATGTAGTAACTTACATGTTTAACAAATCCTGGAATTCAATGATCTCGAAAACTATGCATGATAAACGACTTTTTGTTAAACATAAAATTAAACGATTCATTGAATAGTGTTGTGCAAAAAACTATCGACACACGTCCCAGCACTAAAATTATGATCATATCGATATTTTTCTGTGTATTCAGTATTGTATACAACTTCCTAACTCAACTTGAATTGTTTTAGTGCCCACTTTTAGTCGAATCTGCTACAGTCTAGTATTTGATCAACAGAGACTTGGAAATCTGAAACATATGAAACTTCATATATTGACTGAAAATAGCTCTATTTTGTACCAATAATTTGTATTAAATCATTCCCGCGATTAAACATTAAGCATTGAACCTACAAAGTTATTTGCATAACTGATTGTCTCCGTAACATCCACATCGATAATATTCAAAATAATCGATAATTTTCCATGTCTCTACATTCACCAATGAACGATTATCATAATTATTTTACAACTACATCCACACGTTATATACGATTATCAATACAAAATTTATCGATTATGTGTGCTAAATTATACCGATACGTTATCCAACGTTTATCGATAAAAAGTAATACCAATGATGTGTGCAAAACTATCGATAATCTGAAATAGTATAGACAGTGTGTACTAATAACCGATAATTTCGATTAGTATCAATTGTATGTGCAAAATTATCGATAATCTCGAATAATCCCTGGAAATATCTACGCATATATACGTAATAAAATTTGTACAACTATACATAAGTCATTATGTACAAAAGCCTACGCGTTGGACCCAACGAGCTCTTTCAATCTCTTCTCGATGTACTGGACTCGCGTCACCAACTTGTCTTTAGGGTTGAACTCTGTATACGGAATCTGTAGAACTTTGTAGCCCTGTCGATAAAAAAAATTGAAATAATTTACTGAAGATAATTAATATCGAACGAATGCAAAAGTGTGGATGTCTTTCGATGCGCATTATTAAACAGTATATATGCAATAACGTGGGACAAATATGTGTAGTAGTTCACTATAGAAATTAGCGATTTTCCAGCGTCAATTTTTGTTCACAGTGTGTCGCTACACATGCCGAAACATAATCGTTAATAATCGTTGTTATCACAACTTTGAAAGCACTGAAAATAAAAGTATTTTCTTTTTATATCAACAAAACTACGTAGTAATTAAGAACAAATTAATCAAATACTACCAATATTTTACGCATGTGCTTGAAGTATGTCTAGGCTACTGATAGTAATGAATTATCTTAATAGACAGACCTTGAGTTCAAGCATCCTGGTGTAGAGTTGGTTGACTCCGAGCGGCGCGGTGATCTTGCGAGTCATGTCGTGATAGTCCAGCCCCAACACTGCTATCCGGAATATCCTGTGGGACAAATTAACAGTTCAAATTCATAAGTTAAAAAGAGCTTTATTTAAGTAAATGTTACATAATTCCTTATATTAGGAAAGCATACGCTGCGTCCTTAGAATGAAAAGTATGTATTTCCGACTAATAATAAACGATAAAACAATTACAAGGCAATGTTCATATATTTACTTCGCAACAGAAAGACGATCTCTTTAACAGTCTGACTCGACTTATCGATAAACAAAAGCACGGCATCTTTTACCGTTATTTAATATTTTTTTAGAATAGTATATATAATAGATTAATAAAAAGATCGAAAATGTATGTAATTTTTAACCGACTTCAAAAAAAGGAGGAGGTTCTCAATTCGACTGTATGTTGCTTTTTTTTTTATGTTTGTTACCTCATTTCTCTGTACTGGGTGAACCGATTTCGATAATTCCTTCTTTAATTGAAAGCTGGTGCTTGTCGTTTGGTCCCATAAAAATATGGTAACGATCTGATGAATATATTCGGACCTGGAGAGGGGAACTCCTTAAAATTAAGTAGGATTCCAATGGTTCTTCTTGCATTGAATTAAGTATAAAAGCAAAATTACAGTGGTGGAGGAAAGTAGGGGTAGGGGCGAGGGGGGGGGGCTAGAAAATTAAGAAACATGTAAATAGTCAATATCTTCGGCAGCTTTTAACCGATTTTAGTGATTTCTTTTGCATCAGAAAGAACGTATTAACACTTTGATCTCACCAAGAAATCAGGAAAATCTGATGAATATCTTCGGTCTTGGAGAGTAGAACTCCTCAAAATTTAGTACGATTCCAATGGTTCTTTTTGCATTGGATTCAGTATAAAAGCAAAATTACAGTGGTGGATGAAAGTAGGGGTAGGGGCGAGGGGGGCGGTTAATAAAATGAACAAACACGTAAATAGTCAATATCTTCGGCAGCTATACCAATAAATCATAAAGATCTGATGTAATAGTGACAAAGAATCATATTATTACAGTTTAATAGTATGCCATATACCATTCCGTAATGAAACCGATATCGGCAATTGGGGGCATTGCCGATTGTTATGTGTTGGTGAACAAATTGTACATGACGATGATAAATTTTGTGAAAACATGGAAGAACGAGCCGTCATGTCGGATGAATTGTTCGTAAGAAGCATTCGAGGATTAAATATCCAATAAAAGAATGTTTCAAAAAGTCTCAACGGCAGTCAAAATCAATTTGCAAGGACGATTCAAAACTTTTTCATGTAAGCCCGCAGTTTTGAAAGCCTATTATTGCGGTCTTCACAAGTATCTTTTGAAATTACTCTGGAGATACATTCCCTTATTTGACACAGGCGTTGCTCCCTTTCTCCGTTTGTCTCATTTAAACGGCGCTTTCTCATACCAGCAGCGCGTTTACTAGGTCTACCCATAATCAGGCTATCGGACTTTTAAGTCACTAAAAATAAAAAAATAAACCAAAATTTTAACAAAAAAAATAACCGACTTCAAAAAACTGACAAAATTCATAGTAAAAATAAACATCTAAAAAAAGACAAAAAAATGTGACATAAAAAACAAACTAAAAATGCACTAAAAAGTAAAAAAATAATTGCGTATTCTAACGTCAATAATTTACAATCTATTCAATGTACATATAGGTACGATTATGTGTTTTCCTCGCAAGATTGTATTTATATATTATGTATCCAGTTAAACTTTCCATCTAACTCAACACATACCTATGAGTAACAAATAATTATAAAAACATTTATTTACAGTTCATCTAAGCTAAAATTTGAAATACATGAATGCACTACTTAAAAGACAATCAAATTATTAGAATAATGTACAATTATTGTTATTTTTGGAGTCGGTGTCAGCCAAATAAACTCGACATTATACCTGACAATATTAAATGACAACTTTATGAAATCTATTTTATACGAATATCCTCTTATAAATTAAATACCTGTCATCATTTGCAGCTTTATCTAAAGGCACTGGATGACATTTTGAGTCAACAGCGAATTCGGCGTCTGAAAATTTAAAAAAATAATTATCATTATTTTTAAAACTTGATACTGATTAAAAAAGTTTACCTTTTAACTATTTATCTTTAAAGCTGCCTAAAGAAATTCGTAACTTTTCTAGATGCCTACTTCTTACATGCACGGAGTTTATTTTTAATATCTCATACTATCGACACATCATTTCTCCTGTAGCGTCGATGTTTTAAAAACATGCCCATCCCCGAAATAAGCTTTATATTATTTACAGCCTATCCCTTACCAGCCATTTAACATTCTCTAAATTAAAAGGTTACATTCTTCAATACAATATTAACCCATCCAAGATGAAACCCGTGTTAAATTATGTAACATTGCTCTCATGCCCCCACTAGGATCCCCTTCACATTGACTTGAACAACACAACACATCACAATCGACCAAACCTGGGGAGAAACACATGCCTTTGTACAAAATGTTGGTCAAATATACATAAATTATGGTTCACGTACTTATAACGATAATTTAAATATTAGCAGCCAAAATTTTGTGCACAATCTTCATTAAACATCTCTTAAACCCGTAACCATATTCCTCAACTTTAAGGGCCAATTACACAAACTAACTTTGCCCATAACTTTGACTTTGAAAATGTCAATCCTATACATTAGCAATGTCAAATACGTCACAAATGTATGGCGATGACATTGTCAAAATTAAAGTTATGGTCAAAGTTATTTTTGCAACTGAGCCTTAGAGTTAAGCACACTATACCTTCATTAATGATATAAGTTACACAGCGTTTGTATATCGATAAAGTATGATAATAAGTATCGAAACATTGAACCACTTTTTGACCCATTTTAATGAAGGTAGGGGAATCCAGGTCAGTCATAATTCCTTATTATCTTTGACTTATCAATCAACTAGCAAACATTACAACCTGTCGAAACATTGAAGCACAGAATAGGTCTCCTTTTCGAAGCAACCAAACCAGGATAATTCAAAATTCATTCACAGATATCTATCTCATCGGACTCACCATACAAAAACCCCATGCCGGAGTCGCAGTTCTTCTTGAGGAACGTCTCAGCGGAGACCAGACTCTTGAAAGTGTCCATGATGGCGTGGATGTAGAGCGCCTTCTCCTTAGTATGTAGGAGGGGCACCCCCACAGTCACGTCCTCGGGAAGTCCAGGGGAGCCGGGCCAACGCAGGGACGTGTAGGCGTCGATGCACATCAGCTTCCGACGTGATGGGATCGTGATCTCTGAGGATAAATAAAGTAGTTTGAAGTGTGTTTTTTATTTTGTATGATGTTGATTGATTAAGTGTAATAATACAGACCTCCAGTCGAAAGTAATTTCTCGATAAACTCAGGCCGTAGTGTAGAAGTTAAGTGTTCTTTATTAGCCTTGTCCAATGTCAGTAGGGAGAACGCCAAGTCCAACCACATTGACGCCTTCACCATTTCCTCCTCTTTGAGGACCAGGGCTGCCTGGAATAATTAGCAATTATTAACCACATGCCAGTTGATATCAGCTAGTCTATTTTAGGCTACCAACACTAATAAGTGGTAGAAACACATTATAGTATTTTAGACAACTGCAGAAATGGGCCAGCTCCACCAGGGTTGTACACAGCCTCACAGAAAACTGATACAAAGTAGGGGAATTGCCGTCATATTTAATTAGGTGAGTAAGAATGCCGAAGACCCTTTCCTCATTTCCTACTCCCGTCTTTCGAATTCGATAATGGAACTATAATCCACGTGTTGCAGATGTTCATTGGCTGTGGTAGTGGTAATCTCTAGCAATCAAATGAGCTATTAACTTGTTAGCCGAATCAGTACTTATCACACTAACTTTACCTCAAAAAGCGTCTCACTCTCTGGAGGCACATAGTTGACAGTGGCCAGTGTGACCACAGCCGAAGCAATATCGCTCGGTCTACACGTCTTTATATTGCTCTGTACCCAGTCCACAAGAGCCGTGATTGCCGACTCGTGTCTATACTTCATGAGCCCTAAAGACACCAGTATAGAGGTCACTACGGCTGGTCGGTCTTTGTTTGACGGTAAACGGGTTATTACGTCACTGGAATTAAAGGAAATGGTTTAGTATACAATTATCATCTTTTATGTTCCTATGGCATAAAACAATGACGTCCATATCATATGAAAAATATTATTATTTAAATGAATAATTATAAGGTAGATATTATAAAAATTATTCATGCCAAAGGACTTAAGACTTCTCTACTCTAAGGCGGATTTCTACTTTAGTCCACTAAACTCAATCTATATTCTATACAGATTGGTACTCGTACATTATAAGTCAAATGGCAGCTAGATGCATCGAAAAACTATTGTTCCAATTGCATTTAGACAGCCTCCGTGGCGCAGTTGGTTAGACGTTTGCTGTGAAACGAGAGGCCGCGGGTTCGCTCCCCGGCATTTGTCTCGGGTCTGTGTGTTTGTGAGACCGAAATAAAGTCTCTCGTGGCTTCTGTTACCCACGACACAAGACTTAATTGATCTTAATGTGGGGTCAGGACTATGTAACTGTTGGGTGTATTTATTATATATTTATTTTTCCTATTTAATACTCACTTGCAAAGCCTATCCAATAACACAGGGTCAGGGAAATTCAGCTGTGCCATGGAGAACAGCAAGTCAGCAGATTTCTTGAGGTCAATGGTCTCTGCTTGCTTGGCGATGTTGTGGGATAATGCATGCAGCAGAGGTGTGCTTCGACGACCCTTTTGCTGCAAAGCTTTCATTACCTGATGAATATTACATATAAGTACAAGTGAATATTACATAGCATACATAAATAATAAACTCACGCTTCTCCCAGAAAGGGTAGTCAATTCTCCTGGTAGTAACCAGGACACCCACGTTTCGCCTTGTCTGTTCCGTCGCACGATGTGATATATCAGAGCCTATCGCCATATCGGACACAAATTTTGCCCGACCCGGGATTCGAACTCGGGACCTCAGCGTTGTAACCGTACCATACTATAATATAACTACGAGTGTTTACATATAAATATATTGAAATAATATAACTTGTAGTAAATTGCACTAAACATTTTAGTTATGATTTTACAACCAGCCTTGTGATTGAATAAATCTCTCCGGAAATATTCTCCTGTATATGAAGCATACTGAATAAAATCTCACAATGAATAGACCCTAATACATAAATAAAGCAATAACAATTTCTTAGAGCAATTCAGATAAATGTTTTAAATAATATTTTCATCCAAAAACATTCTGTGATTTCCACACAGTTACACTTTAAATAAACTATGGTCAATTTGTGCATCTATAACACCAAATAAATCAGCAACAAAGCAACATAAAGATCAATATCAGAAAAATACCTTAACTAGCTGTGGTAATGTCAAGTTACTGATCAACCTGGCAGCTTCATCATCGCCAGTGATGCCCAGAACAGTGCCCAGGTCTTCAGCAACGGTTAGAGAGCTCATTGCTTGGGAAGTGGATGTTCTGGCCAAGATCCGACACAACTTGAGAAACCGTGGATCCTTCTCAAAGTCTGATAATTTCGCTTTGTTTACATTTGACCATTCCGATAGGATTGAGACCATCTGAAAACAATTTGGATCATAAAAATATGTGAAGAGAATGTTCTCTTTAATGCTTATTTTCTAAAAAAATTATTGCAAAAATAAGTGTAACAATCAAACGTAATAATAATATTATCCTAGCTATACCAGTTGAAATTAAATATCTGAATACTAGAGACAAAATCTTACCAATTTTTTTTGAGGATGTTGTCATTATAAAATACTAAAACATATAACAGTAGAAAGAGAGGGTGCGTAGGAAAATTTTAATGGGCAACCGGCCATGTGATTCGTCAAAAATTATACAACAATCTTGTTTTTCAGTGAGACATTGGTAATAACTACTACTCTATGTGGCTTATTCACCCTTTTTTATCTTTGGCAAAGCTATATTTATCACTTGAAATGCATACACATATGAACTTTACCTTCAGAGCATGTCTCCGTGACACCACAGGGTTCTCAGCAATCATGAGGAGAGTGTTAACATCTGATGCTTTTGCGATTTGACCCTCGATTGCCTGTTGACGACTCAGTTTTGCTGATTTTGGACTTGGTTTCTTCGGCTGCTCATCAGTGTCTAATGTATTCAATGATGCAAATGCAGCTCGGACAAGACCTACAATAAGAAATCATATTAATTTTATTTAAAGAGTGTAAAGTATTGACTTTACATGATTTAACTCTAACATGAATCTTCATAAAGTAATTAAAACTAAATTAAACTCATCAATTTCAATACATATAAATTAATTAAAATCACATAATGACAAGAACACCCCACAAATTTATACAAATGCTTTAAAAATATCACTGAAGGAAATGGACCATAGCCTCAACTTCACACTGGTTTATTTTATTGAAAGGGATTTCGATAAAGAAACTGTTCCCGTAGCTCAATTTTCCCTATGAGAAGGCATTAAGCATATAATTGCTTTGACATATCAGTAAAAATATTTGCTTTGTATATGTATATTATTTACCTGCATTATCCTTATCATCAATTTTTGGTGTTTTGTCAGACACATTCTTAGAGACGTCGACCTGACTTGTCTTATACATTTGCACCCCAGGAGTAGTGTACTTCCTTACTTGCGCCCTAGTACCTAACCTCCAAATGATTGAACAGCTGAATTTCAACATCTGAAACAAATAGGGTCATTATGACTAAACAGTGTCATATTTCAAACGTTATTTATGATATATTTTCATAATTTCCTAATATAAAGTCATAAATCAAGAGAAAACCCATACAAATACCCCGTCTTACATCACGATACAAAGTGAGTTTATAGTTAAAAATTGCGCCAGCACAGTTAGTATTTGAAGTGATTAGGATAGAATATATGTACCTTTTATGTTATTCTATTAATTTTTATTATTTAATGTGAGTTTTTAAAACATTTAAATCTAGTGAATTCTATTTATCTTTTTGACAGACAATCTCTAGTGTTGCTACAAGTCACAATGCACAGACTAGGGAGTAAATCACAATGTCAAACGTATATAAAATATTAAATAAATTCCACATAATTATTATTTTCTTTGGAATATTTTTTATGAATCAAATTTATAAATATTGGATATTGTTGTTTCTAACTCCCCTGAAATTATTACTTTTTATTAAAGAAAATGTTGTGCAAATATCAGAGTATGGAGCTACATAAAAGCTATGTATATTTTTACATAGTAAAATTTACAAATCTTGCTCTCTATTTCCATTATAATCAAAATTAAATGAACAACATAACAACATTGTTAAGATCATAAATGTTTGAGAACATGAAGTAATTTTTTTATGTTTATAAAATTTTTATTTATAATTTTGACATGAACTCTACATTATATTTTTTCAGCATATAAAATAAAATAACGTAATATAATTATAATTATATACCCGATATCTCGTAACAATAAAGTTGTAAAAAAAATCGTGGATACCCTTTTAATATTTTTATTGCAAGGGCCATTTCACATTGCAATTTGCATCAATTTAAATAGTGGAATTTAATCGAGTGCACAGATTAAAATACCTGTTACACACATCCCTAGCTCTGAAAATTGCAAACGGCGGTCGTGGGTGGAAGTTTTGTTGTGATATTTTGTTGTTATTTTGCAATCATCGACGAGGCCGGCATTAAAAATTACAGAAATGGTGAGCCAAATTCCTGTTTTATGTAAATTTATTGAATGTATGCGTAAAATCCCCTATAATCATACAATAAATCACGTCTTAAACGACGGTGCTTTATGTACGAAATTCTCGATATAACGTAAGAAACCGTCGCATATTTGAAAAGGAAACAATTCTGAGTTACATAGACACTTATCTTCTACTTGCATCGTATCCTGTGCTATGAAATACAATAATTATACATTATTTGTATTGAATTTTCATTATAATCAGCATAGGAATTGTATTCCGTAGCTACCTGCAACTGATAAATTGTTAGTGCATATTCTTGTGCACGTTATCTAATACGACGTTGGCCGTGCACTATTTATTTGTTGCATTTGATTATAATTATTTGCACTAATACAATCTATTAGATGTTGTTCATCTTGGCAGTAATTGAAAATAGATAAAACGCGTCGTTAGGCGTATTATCGATATGTAACTGATGTAACGTGCCTTATCTGGTTAAGATGAGCCTTATGAGAATATTTTTGGTGTGTTAATTGCGATTATTCTTCAATTGCATGCACCCTGCAATTACACAGTATTAGGTTAACAATACAATATTTAAATTGTGGGTATTTTACAAAAGATAATTTTTCAAATAATATTCAGTTTTAGTAAAAATAAATACATTCTTAAATATTTAATCAATGTCTTGTAATATTACAAAAACTTATTTTTAAATGTAACCCATTGAAAAGACAAAATAAAATGTTGTCCTATAGAATTTTATCTATAATTTACACTGTATATCCATATAAAGCAGTTGCTTTCCAGTGACATAAAGTCAGTTAATATTCAACTAAATTGTGATCACCTATTTGACCCTGCCATTAGAAATGAGTAAATAAATAAATGAACAATGATTGTTATAAATGCATAGTCCATATCAATAACTATGTACACATTATCACAATACACTTTTACAAACATATATGTCTACAAATACTTTCTATATATTACTTATGGAGACGATTTCATAGCACAATAAATAAAAAAGGATCTATTAAGGGGTCATGTTTTTATTGATTTCACTGTCTTAATATAAAAGGCAGAAGAGAAACGGAAAAATAAACATGCAATAACACTGACGTCAAATGCCTCAGGACTAATATACTGGAGACATTAACACAGTGACTCCAGTTGCAAAGTTTTGGTATGTGAAAGTATTTAATAATTATTATTATTTGTATTGTGCTCGACTGCCTCAGTGGCGTAGTTGTACTACGGTACGACTACAAAGCTGAGGTCTCGGGTTGGAATCCGGGGTCAGGCAAAGTGATATTGGGTTTTTCTATTTATTATCTGCCCGGAGTCAGGAATTTGTGCCCGATATGGCGATAGGGTCGCCCCCTATCACATCATGGGATGGAACATAGTACATACAAGGCGAAATGTGGTGGCGCCTCTACCCACCCCTTCTGAGATAAAGGCGTCAGTTTATGTATGTATATATTTGTATTTTATCAGCCCATATACGTCCCACTGCAAGAAACGGTCCTCCTCTACAATCACGAGTCTAATTAAGAGGAGTTAGGCCATATAGGGACACGGCTACCATTATGTATTTAATTTCAGCAAATTAATTTAAATCACTGGGCCTTAGCAGACTTTAATGCCAAATAGTGGATGACGTCCCCAATTCTTCAGTCTCACTAGTAAAAAAACGAATTAAATATAATAATATGCATATGATTTTTACATTCTGTTTGACTATTCTATGATACTCTACTAATATATGATATTTTAGCTAATTTTTTTTATTTAACATAGGTATTTGGAAATACTGTGGCCCATGAATGGTTTATTTGCATATTTTTTATATAAGGTTACCACGACTACTTTTTTCAATGTTTGAGAGATAATCATTCACTTAATTATAATGAAAAGAAGTTACAAAAAAGATCATTATACTTTTAAATCCGTGACAGCCTCCGTGGCGCCGTTGGTTAGCGCCGGCTGTGAAACGAGAGGCCGCGGGTTCAATCCCCGCACCAAGAGAAATGTTTGTGAGGCCCACAAATATTTCTTTCGGATCTGGGTGTTCGTGAGACCGAAAATTCTCTCGTAGTTCTGATACCTGCGACACAAGACTTAATTGATCTTAATGTGGGGTCAGGAGTATGTATGTGACTGTTGGGTGTATTTATTTATTGTTATTATTAAATCAATTTGAATGTTAAAATCTCATTATTCTATGTAATTTCGTTTTCATATTTTGTTTAGTGATGTGATAAAACATCTTTAGGTTTTAGATTACTTAACAGCAATTATAATTTATTTTGTAAAAATCAATAATCTAATTAGCACAGAACAGCATGGTTTGTGTAGTCGACATTAAGTGAAATGTTCCTTTCATTCACAAACTTAAGTGTAGGTTACGACACCAAGAAGATAAGGACCGTTAAAAAGGATTAGACAAAAGTGTTGCCTCTTGAGATTACATGCCTATTTTATGTATGAGTAAAAACTATCTAAACATTACACTCATAAATAGTTATCTAATTATTACTCAAAGTATGGTAATTACAAATAAACCCACACATTAAACCAAATTACTCTCATAAACCGTCTCAGGGATTTTGAAAGCGTTCTATTAAAATCTGGGGTAAAAATATCCCTAATCTTTGAAGAAAGATAGATTGCGTGGTTTGTCATAATATTCTATAAATAAAGTAAACAAAACCGTAGGGCTAATATATGTCTGTCCGTGCGTCACTAAAAACTAAAATAGATCCTGCTGGCGCCCCTACTACGTGTGCCATATGGTAACGAAAATTCTGTAGTTAACGTCGGTTTTTAAGATGTGGGCAATATACTTGGTAAATGTGTGTAATTGTGATAACAATGTGTGAAATATGAAGACAATTAGAAAATAGATGATGCTGTTTTTCGTTTCTTATGCTGGAAAATTAATTTTCTTGTTTTGGTGGAATACTATTATATTATTAGCATTGCAGTCTTTGTGTAAATTAAGCGAAATGCTTTATATTTTTTTGTTTAACATTTAACTCGAAATCGAATTTAATATTATTTAATTTTTATCTCCCAGAATAAAAGCTGTTACAACTGATTTGCGGTCGAGTTTCAAACTAAGTAGCTGGTAGGGGCTCTAGATACTTTTTCATTTTTCTGTTCGTTGAGGCGACAAATAGTGTAGCAAGTATGTTTGGATGAGAGATCGTCTCGTTGATGAGCACGCAGGAAGCCACGTCTACTGCTATCTGAAGTGACAGTTAAAAATTAACCTATTCTTGTCTCTTACGGTTTTGGAATTGAATTTGTAAGATAATAATCTTTATGTTTGTATCTGATCGACAGAAAAAGGTTTAGTGTTCTTTGGCTAGGGTAGTTTCATAGTGCCGGCGTAAGGCCTAGATCTAGGAGATAAAAAAGGAAAATTCATTCAGTTTAGAATCTTAAATGAGTAATTTTTGGCACAGTACAGTTTAATACCTGTATGTATTGTTTAGCAACATTTGCAAAACCACAATATCACGCCATCCTTGTAAACTTCGAGGTTTTCGTCTTTGATATGGTTTAAATAATACCTTGATATACAAAGCGCAGTAAATGTTTTCGGCTCAGGTTTTTGGTATGGTTCACATCATCCAAAACGCAGTGGAAATGGTATGAAAAAAGACGATGTTTATTGACTTATTGTTTTTCTATTTCGCAGGCGGGGGCTGCCGGCGTCGGTGTCGCTCTCTGAGCGCGCCCCGCTCCCCGCCCCCTCCCGCAACACTTGCTGTAAGTATTACGAACTTATATCAAAATATTATTAACTAGCGGCTCGGCCCGGCTTTGCCCGGGTGCAGATAGTTGTTGAGTCCAGCCCACATCAACAACATATTATGTTTTCGTAGCGCACGCGATGTAAAGAATATTTTTGGTAATTTTTTTACACCTTACTTTACATTATTGCAGTTTTAGTAAGGATCCCTATTTTTTTTAAATATAATACAGCCTATGTCACCCGGGGATAGTGTAGCTTGCCAACAGCGAAATAATTTTTCGAATTGGTTCAATAGTTTCGGAGCCTATTCTATGCAAACAAACAATCAAATCTTTCCTCTTTATAATATTAGTTTAGATTTAATTTTACTTTAAATTTGATTTGTTAAGTAGTATTACCTTCGCTTTAGAATATTGAATGTACAGAAGCAACGAAGTATGAAATTATTCCTGAGCAACAATCAAAGTATATTATGTGCACGCATTTAATTTGAATATATTTTTATTATATTTGTGAATGTACCTAGTAAGTCTAGACTTTAGACATATTTTCGATCATTTGGGCTTTACTTAGATTGCTGAATAGACTCAAGATGTTTAAACTTTAAAGCAATGCAGAATTAACTACGTATTCGTGTAAGTTCGTGTACTTTTAAAAACCACTCGCGTGTGATCTGAGAACACGCAACCACCGTCTCGGTAGTGCATTCGTATCGAAATGTAGTACTAACTTTGTTTCAAGGTATTATTTATTAATTTACTCAGGCTCCCCAACCAACGTCCGGATGTCCATAGCGGTCAGCTTCCAAGGAGTTCCAATGGACCGCGAACCGACTTGGATGGACAGGTTAGTGCTACATCTAGTTCTAGAAAGAAAAAAAACTATATTCAGACGTATCGAATGTTTTAAATTATTTAATATTTTGCATTATTTTTATTATGTTTTTATTAAACCTTTGAAATTAATAAATTGAAAGAGGTTTATGTTTGAATATAGTTTTTTTTCTTATAAAAGTTCTTGTAGAAATATTTTCTGTTTGAACTGAGGTAATCCGCTAAGACGATGTGTATTAAGATTTCTTTGTTTGTAAGTAGGTCGTTACTGAACTACGGAGCAATGGATGCATGCATGTTTTAAAACATTTTACTGTTAAAAATGTTTTATACAGTGAATAAGGATATTACGAAAAAATATCCTGTCATATTATGTCATACATATTGAATACTAAAAGAGTGACCACACCTTTGGTTACTCGTTTGTAGGTTTTAACTTGCAAAGGCAGTGATGATTAGTCATTACCATCTACTATAAAACTAATTTACTCATTTCTCGTATTTATGTGCGTCGTAAAATCAACGAATATGAATAAAATCACGCACATCGCTTAATATTTTCCAACCCTCCCGTCCGCCGCATTCCGTTGGCCACTCAACCCCTGTTGTGACGACGCGACGAGCCCTTTTTTATTTTAAACTAATTTCGCCCGACAATTGCCTCTTTACTTATTGTGTAATAATTCATTTGACATTATAAAAAGAATGTATAGCGTTTTCCAATATTGAACCCCAGATACTTCAATATTGTTATTTGCATGCAACAGAGTATAAATTCGTACTATACCGACAACATTAACTATAAACATATTCAGGTAACTGTTAATTCTTATTTTAAAAACCTCACATGCATATTTTTAGGATGACCACGACAAGATTTAATCAAATAGACCTTTGGGTAATGTTAATAACGTGTAGAACATTTGGCAGCGCGGAGCGTCGCGTCCCATAACAAATTCCCTTATCCCCCTCCCCCCATCCGCGGGAAGTATCAGCCGCCAAGTATAACGGCGAGTGGAAGTCAGGGCCGCAATAGGATACAAAGGTTAGGGGCAAAAAATTTCGCATGATTTCGCAAAAAAAGAAGTCTTTTTTTTGCGAAATCTTTAGTTGCATCGTGTCTTTAACCACAAAAACTACCACCTGACTTCATTTTCGGTTGCAGTCTTGATATAGCCCGTATATGCCATCAAAAACAGTCTCGCAACCAAGTTCTTCTACCTTAAAAAGTTGTTAAACTAAATAATTAATCTTTCACCTCTCTCTCTTTGTCTAGTCTCAGTATAGTATATCTATAGACATTCGTGGTTTCCTGTGTGAATTGGTATGCGTACCAAAAAAATATAAAGAAAAGACCTGTGATCTTATTGCTGTTTCTGAGACCAACAGGACTTGACGAAGCCCCGCTCATACTTGAATATTCGTTTAATGTTGACCTGTCTAAACACCTTAACCGGCCATATTAATAAAAACATAACAACGTTACAAACAACAAATATACAAAAGCACTGTGTTCTCGAAGACAGATAAATATCAAAACACATTTAATATTCGTTTTTCAACTTTTTGTACATCAAGTCGGTTCCCATTCCGTCCCTGTATTGCCATGTCGCGCCGGATCGATAGCGCCGCGTCGGGGTTCGATTCCGAGTCCCGACCTACGCGCCCGCTCCTCCCCGATGCACGGACTTTCCGCCCCGTTTGGATGAATTGTGTTTGTTTTGGGGATACGTTTTATTTACTATGAACTCGATGTGAAGTACGTTTTTTATACGTTTTATACGTGTGGTAGAAAATAAGGGAATATGAAACACTTGGGTTTATAAAATCAAATCCTGCTAAACTTTTAACAGTATCTTATTTGTCTACCATCAACGAAACAACGTTCACTATCGAAAAATCTATAATATTATACCCAGCCTTGCATGAAAAATATTACCAAATCGATATCATCCTTGTAAATCTTTTAATAATGAAAGTGAATTACTCACGAGGCGTGGAGACTGCCGCAAGCCGCACTCTGCAATACTTCTAGCGCCCGCTAATGTATCGATTGATAGCTCCCGATTCTAAAGGATTTTCTGGGTTTACTCAGGGTTGACAAAAATAAAGTGAGTGTTTGACGGAAAATGCAGATGTATTTTATTAGTCAAGGGTATAAATAGATGTCTCTACAATCGATTATTATTACAGCGATCAATGCTGTATGGATTGATAGCATCCGATTCTATCGGGAAGGATTTATAGTTTATTTTATTCAGGGTTGAAAAGGGGTGAATGTATGCACCTGACAGTAAATGTAATGTATATCTGTGTTGATAAGTCACCCCTAAAATCGTTATGTCTACAATCGATTATTAATACTGTGTAAGGGCGCTAATGTATAAATTAATAGCATCCAATTCTATCCGTGAGGATATGCTGGCTTTTTTTTATTCAGGGTTGATAAATCGAATAGGGTGTATGCACTTGACGGAAAATGATAAACTGATCTGAAAGTCATTAATATACATTATTATTTATTATGTCTTGTTAATCGGTTCTATTATATCGGCCAAAACAACGATTTCTCGTTTCACAATCCGATTTTTTGCCTCGCCACAAAACATCATTGGAGAATTTCATGGTTTTTAAAATAATCTTTTACTTTCAACTCATGTCTTATACGCTCATTGCCTTCTTCAATTCCTCTCCAATCAAATAAATGTAAGGTAACAGCGTTCCCCACTGGCACAGTAATTGCTGTGAATTGCAGCACATAGCGCTTGGGGTGCGGATAAACCAATCTCCGCGCAATAAGTTGTAATCCCTTGCTCGTCGAGGGAGTGTGGAAGTGAAATATTCATGTTTTATTCTAAGCTGTTGCTGACACGAGGATTTTCAAAGATTTTTAAGTTTATGTTGGTTGTATATTGTGTGACAGGTACTTTACTTATAAAGGAACTTACTTGATATTTAAATGTAATTATTCCAATATTTAATAAACACAAAACTGAGCTGTCACGTCTCAATCATGTTTCTATGTTCCATAATGGTTTACTTAATGCATAAAATTAAAATCGTATGTTAGATAACTTGTGGCACGATATTCGTAATCCACCGAATTGCAATCGACGAACACGATATTATACGAATAATATACGAATACCCATCATATTGGCTCATACAAGTGTTTTGTAAATTTTCTGCATGCATGCATAGTTTCTGGTAAACCTGTGCAATGTGCATACCCGAATACAATAAGACGGCATCATTGCCTCTAACGGGAGAAATACCCATCTCTCATTGTTGGTTACTCTATTTTGGTAAATTATAACTATTATATCACTGTAAAAAATCCTCAAAAGCTTCACAAACAAATTGAAACAATTACATACATACATAAACTCACGCCTTTATCCCCGAAGGGGTAGGCAAAGGCGCCACTAGGACACCCACATTTCGCCTTGTATGTTCAGTCCAACGATGTGATAGGGGGCGAGCCTATCGCCATAACGGGCACAAATTCCTGACTCCGGGCTGATAATGAATAGAAAAATCCAATATCACTTTGCCCGACCCGGGACTCGAACCCGAGACCTCAGCTTTGTAGTCGTACCGTAATACAATTAGCAAACAATTAGCCACTTAGAATAACCAGAAGCAATACAACTTTCTCACAAGAGTAGAACCTAGTACCTACACATCCCAATAGCGTCTGTTACGGTCACGTCCGTGCACGCGGATCAATACACGTGGCTCCGTTCACGTGCGGGTACTGCGACGTTGCTGCGGCTTCGGACCACGTGACAATGCACATTCGAAATTTAAATGTTATAGTTTATCTCTACTCGTAATCTAAATCCTTGTAGTTTCTGGTTTTTCTACAGCCACAGGAAGTTCAATGCTGAACATAGCCTCCAAAAGTTGGTGATAAAAGATGGTGATCATAGTTACACAGTCGCAAAAAACGGCTAGATCAAGCATTTTACTGATGCTCTGTTAAAATACATTCTATTACATTATTTGTTTCAATTGGCTTAGAATTTAAAATTGCGAACAGAAAATACTGGGGAAGGTTTTACTATACATATATGGTCTTATCGTCAGGTGACAATATCAAATATCATCTAGATTCGTATACGTAGAACTTGTAGAGACTAGGCGCAATTTTCAAGCTTTCCGACGTTTTGGCACACCTATTATTTGAATCAAGTACAACCGCTTGCATAATAGGTCCCGTTTAATTTAATCTGTGGTGCTTTATAACTGCGCTCTCAGATGTGAGTCGTTATCCGAGATTTTTAATTCCTTAGTTCATTATTTTTCCCGTTCTGCTACCGTTAGGTGTGGCAAATAATTTGTTTGAACTACGCATTTTACTATTTGGTTTAGTTTGTTTGACTCTATGGATGGATTGGTTAACACTCTGGCTGTAAATTGATTAGCTGTGGGTTCGATCCCAGCACCGAGACAATTTTTTGAACCACGAACCTCTATTTCATGTCTGACCGTTGTAAGACCAAGTCTCCCTTAGGTTCTGATACCCACATCAGAATTATATCTTAAAAAGGAGTTAGGATATAGGCCTCTCTTAAGGTACGCCACAGAGCCCGGTCTGCTGCTTTACGCATCCAGTCGCTGCCGGCCCTCTTGTGCAAGCCGTCCCGCCCTCTGGCCAGAGGAAGTCCGACGCTACGTTTGCCAAGACGCGGTCTCCACTGTTAGTTCTTCCAGTAGTGGGCTGCAACGGGCTGATGATAATGATGATGATGAAGGAGTAAGGACGTATGTCATTATTTTGTGATTATTCTATTTACTAAATACTTTTGTTTAGGGTTAGAAAAATATACGCAGAAAGTCGATGAGCTTCTTTCTATGCACAGTATTTACGTTCTACTGTTGTTCCTGGCTTACAGGATTTGCAGTGGTGGATGAGTGGGTGGAGTAGCCTCCAGCATTGACGAAACAGGCAAAGGGTGGGGGCACCCCCGGCAGAGCTTGTGGGCCCGAACGGATATTCGTTTGAGATTTGATTTACACTGATTGCTAGCGGAGTTAGTAGCACTGATTGTCTGTTTCCACGGTAGTTAGAGATACCATATTGATGCAGCAGTTTAGAAGATTTTCTGTGCAAACATTTGTTATCCAAATGTTGGTCTAAAGTCTAAACTTATTTATACCGCATCGATATGAGATTAATGTAATATTATTATATCAAATTTTAAAATACATCCATGGTTCATCAGACATTCTAAATAAGTGCAATGAAAATTCAAACAATGTGGATTCCCCGATTCGTGAACGAAACTCAAGATCTTACGCAGTTCACAATTCATCACACAGTAAACCTAGGTTTTGGCGAAAGCTACGCCTCTTAGTCTAAATCTATTCTGACCGATGAAGCTCAAAATATACGCGCTAAAAAACCCCGAGCCAGGTGCAACAAACTCATAAACTTTGCCCACCGGTAGAATCTCGTTGCACAATCTCAGTCGCGTGAATACAAACAATATGCAATTTTCATAACTTCCGTTCTCATTAAATTTTACCATTTAATTTGTATTCTATGTACGACGCTTCCTTTGCCACTACGTGCTGCGAATGTCGCTTCTCCTTACTTTGTTTGGATGGTGACCGATGCACCTTTGAGATTGACCACCTGCGGAGAAACAAAGAGTAAAGCGTTTGCTGCGTTGCAAAAATTAAAGTTAGGCCATCAATTCTGCTCGAGTGTATTATGTTAAGATCTCAGTGCTGCCGAACTTACCTTATTTTAGCATACATTACACTGGCCGAAACTCATTTTGGTGCCTAAGATTTCAGACTTGATTTTGGGTATATTTTGTGACCTGACACGAAAAAAATAGTCACATTTTTCATATCAGCTATTGCCAATTTCAATACAGAAGTATACAGAATACAAGCAAATTACCGTGGCATTAATCTTTTCCGTTGATCTTTCATTATATACTTTTTTATTGTAGGCCAGTGTTATTTTTCAGCATTAAGTGGATAAGACTTATACACTACTCACAAAAATTAAAGGATATTTTTTTTTGATCAATTTTTTTGGTGTTTTTTGAGAGTCTGTATCTTGGAGAAAATTGATTGTTAAGATATTCAAAAACTAGAACTTTGAAGCTTGAAATATCTATTTTGCAGATCTGTGCTCTATTTCTTGATTGCTTGCTTAGTTGATAAGCAATCGTAAGAAAACCAACGAGAAAAAAAATCCAATTTTTTTCTGGATTTCAAAACCCTGCATTTACATGGGTAGTGTTTTTTGTGACATCATTATAAAATTCCCGTAGATAATTTAATTGCCTTTAATTTGATATACCAGAAACCTCCGTGACATGATTTGGAGCTGACTTATGGTAAATCAAAGTAAAAATGGTCTATTACACTTTGACATTGGATTACTCCATGAATATCAATCATGGGGAAAACAAAATCAGAATTTTAGTAACTTCAAAACATGTTTTATAAGATGGTATTAAAGTCTTATGATAATAAATAGTATTTTTAAGTAAAATTGTTGACTGAAAAAAAGGTAAAAATACGGTTATTTATGGATATTCGGAAAACACTGCATATCTTTGGATAAAAGAAACGAACGAAGGATATCGTCGGTAACTTTTCAACCTTAAAGTATTCTAAAGACACTCTGAAAATTTCAAACTGCTCCGATTTGATTATCTTAGTGTTCGGAAGGTTTGAACTTACTGTATTCGTCAAAATTGTCGTAATAAGCATGTATTCGATTTTTGTCACTTCAGAATGCTTTTTTGGTGATTATCCATATTCTTTTAATCAAATCATTTTTTCTAACGTTTTCGCTATCATCCGCAATTGTTAAAAAAATACTGGCACTGTTTTACTATAAATCCGACGATGCAACCTCCCCGTAGTACGCTTTGGGTAACGCTAATGCCGGCGGTAAAACAGTGCAAGTATTTTTTTACAATTGCGGAGAATAGTGAAAACGTTTGAAAAAAGGATTTGATTAAAAGAATATGGATAATTACTAAAAAAAATATTCTCAATTTACAAAATCATTAGCATGCGAAAAATGCTCATTACGACGATTTTTGCTGAATACAGTAAGTTTAAACCTTCCGAACACTAAGATAATCAAATCGGAGCAGTTTGAAATTTTCAGAGTGTCTTTAGAATACTTTAAGGTTGAAAAGTTACCGACGATATCCTTCGTTCGTTTCTTTTATCCAAAGATATGCAGTGTTTTCCGAATATCCATAAATAACCGTATTTTTACCTTTTTTTTCAGTCAACAATTTTACTTAGAAATACTATTTATTATCATAAGACTTTAATACCATCTTATAAAACATGTTTTGAAGTTACTAAAATTCTGATTTTGTTTTCCCCATGATTGATATTCATGGAGTAATCCAATGTCAAAGTGTAATAGACCATTTTTACTTTGATTTACCATAAGTCAGCTCCAAATCATGTCACGGAGGTTTCTGGTATATCAAATTAAAGGCAATTAAATTATCTACGGGAATTTTATAATGATGTCACAAAAAACACTACCCATGTAAATGCAGGGTTTTGAAATCCAGAAAAATATTGGATTTTTTTTTTCTCGTTGGTTTTCTTACGATTGCTTATCAACTAAGCAAGCAATCAAGAAATAGAGCACAGATCTGCAAAATAGACATTTCAAGCTTCAAAGTTTTAGTTTCTGAATTTCTTAACAATCAATTTTCTCCAAGATACAGACTCTCAAAAAACACCAAAAAAAATGGATCAAAAAAAATATCCTTTAATTTTTGTGCGTAGTATATATTAAAAAAAACTCGGTTTTTTGAGTTGAGATGTTTGGCCTTTCAGTTCGAGGTGGTTGCTTACAAATAGCCTTAAATACTAGTTTGCTACTGTATACTATTTGTACCTTATTTATTTCCTGCTAGTTTTAAATTCCAAATAAACACTAAGGCTTCCTCTCCAAGCCTTCGCGACTGAACACAACACTGCAATCGATAGATCCAAGGCGCTTGTATCCATCCGAGCGCGAATAGATTACTGGCTCAGCTAACACAACTTCGGATGTACTTCTTAAAAGGTTTCTATCACTTATCTTTAGGGAAATGTTGAGGAAAATCCACCGCGGTGGTGAATTCTTATTTATTTATTAGGCAGATCTACTTAAGATATCCATTTCATATATTATCAATTTCCTATACATTTGATAAATAAATCTGATACACACGACATTTACGGAGCGCATAAAATTTGCTAAATAAGTAGTATCAGTACCCTTAGGGAAATCTTAGGATAATTCAAAGCGGTGAAATAATCAGTTCCCTTAGATTGTGATGTAGTCGCTTTTATCTATTTATCTCAAAAACTCGAGTGCAGGTTCGGAGGTTATTAGTTGTTTCATTGAAGGGTCTTTATCAAAAAAGACTTATGGTATTTTTAATTACAGATTTTTATTTTATCTGTAGTTAGTAGTATAGCAGGAGATGTGAGGGATGGAATTTCGAGTCGGAATTCCTCTCTGCCTGAGAGTTTCCTCAAAGAATTCTAACAATTCCCGCTTCCCCAACATTGAGAACAAAAGCTTAATTCCTCTCAATCGAAAGGAGGTCTGTGCGTAGTATAATAAAGGGCTATTGTAATTGATTGTAGTAAAGATATATCTTGTTTTCCATTCGACGTCCTCATTTTACTCGACAGTGAATTTGCTGTTTTGGTATTAATTTAGAAGCAAGGCCACGTAGAAAAGTTTGTCTTTATTTCTTCTGTAGCCATTAATATGTAAATTGTTGAAGTCATTAAACCGTGGAATTACTGGAGCCCATACTCGTAAATAACTTTCATTCGTCACACGGACATTTCCACGTTCATTTCGCATTCAGTTGCGAGTAAACGTAAGCGCATGATCAATCGAATTGCTATTGGCTCAACCGCAATGGCTTATTTATTAGTTTCCGCTTGTGAATACTCAGTAAGGAGTCTTTCTCTTCAAGCCACGTCGCTTCGCAGTGACATCATCGACCACTGTCTTCAATACTTCTCACCTAAATGGCTAAATTACCAACAAGCCAAGTTTAATGGTAGCGCCCAGTAACAGCCTAAGCCCCCTCCGTTTCCCCCTATTCAAATTCATATGGACCACCTCACCCCTAGGTTATGCCACAACCGTGCCCACATTGTATAATAATCTTAATATCAATGTGATAGAGTTTAAATTCGCACGGTTAAGTAATGCAGTAACGACGTTATGGTATTGAATTTATGTTGCTTGTTGAATGGTATTGTTTCGAGGTGAAAGCGACCCTATGTGTCGGGTGATTAGGTCGGTGTTGGGTAGTGAGGCGCGCGCACATACGCAGCCTCCCCAGGGCTGGCACGGTCGATCCTTGCAGTCGCCTCGCCGGCGTGGTCCGGGAACGTGCCCCATACAACACGCTCGATACGTCCACACTTTCCTTCCCCGAGCAAGGAAACATGTCGGAGTAGCCAAAATTATTTCGCGTCTTTAACTGTACGGGTTAATTTCGTTGAGAATTTTTTTTAACCGAATTAGTGATCGAAATTTCTGGAAGTGTATTGTGATAGTGAAGTGCGCAGTGTTCCGCTTAGTTTACGAGCTTAGTATAAGGGATATAGTATTTTTTAAGGAGCATTAAACAGAGGTACAGTTTGTATTTGGTGTGTTGGGTATCGTCGTGTGGCTTGTAGTTAGACTCTGTGACTACGCTTTTGTCTGTGTGAGACAAACGAGCTTCGATAATGCGAGTTTTCACACGATTTTCAGGATTGTTGCCAATACAGAAACGATAAAGAACGGAAAACCTATGGAGAAATCGTATTAGCAAAAATAAAGACATGTTTAAGTTATAAAAACCAATATTGAATACAACAACAATAACAAAACTGTTTTCTTTTTATAAATACGACATTATGATCAATACACTTTTCAGGAATGTTATTACAAGACCGCTTTACAATATATGCTTAATATTTACACCATACAATTTTCCTAAAAGGAATAAATACATAACATTCATTCATCTTTATTACAATAGTTCTGATAATACAATAATAAAATAAAATAAATAATTCTATACATATTGATCATGAAGTGGATATTACATAACAATTAGATAGCGTAACCAACTTAGGATACTTATTACGTAGGAGCTATTCCAAATAAAATGTCAATTGACTACATACTGTATATACATACTCACTGCTATTATGTTTATTTATGGTTTTGGTTAATCTTGCCATTTTAAATAAATAATTTCTCCACAATGCAATTACTAAAATATCAACATAATTAAATAATACACATTCGAATTATCTTTTTTAATATTATCATAAACAATAATTTACTTGAATTAGTCAACCGGTGGGCGCGGGTGGATTATACCGGTAGTACCCCGGCGTGGGTCGTCGATACCCCGTGTTTACAAGCGCAATGCGCAAGTCGATGCGCTACGCCCACTGCCCATTCAGCTGATACGGAAATCACTCGCACCTCTGGTGTTTTTTGGTCATTATTGTCGCCTTGTAGGGAGAAATGGTCGGGATATATGTGAGGGTTGGCTACAGAAATAATTAACCATTAGCTTAATAATAGTATTGTTATACGCAATCTCGCACCACGACACACACATCGTCTACAAGGAGAGTGAAAAATTCTTTGCCTTCCACCAAGCTTAATGCGGACTGTTAGAACAGCCTATTAAATAAATAAATACACCCAACAGTTACATACATAGTCCTGACGGCAGACTATTTTACTGGTGGTAGGTCTCTCATATGTGAGAGGCCGCCTGGGTAGGTACCACCGCAACGTCTATTTCTCCCGCCAAACAGCAGTGTAAATGCACTGTTGTGTTCCGGTTTGAAGGACATTGTAGCCAGAGTAACTACTGGACATATTGAGACTCAACATCTTATGTCTCAGGATGGCGAGCGCAGTGGAATTCCAAGCATTGCCTTGTAATTCATGGTGTTGTTTGGTTTTGCTACTGTCCATGAGCGGTCGTATCGCTTACCATCAGGCGAATGGCATGCTCGTCTCGCCATTCATTGCAATAAAAAAAAAAAAAAAAAAACTACAAAAGACTTTTCGGTCTCAGAAACACCCAGACCGAAACTAATACTTGTGGTTTACACAAACATTTGTCTGGATGCGGGAATCAAATCCGCGGCTTATCGTTTCTCAGCCGGCGTCTATTCAACTGTGCCACGGAGGTAGTCCACGCTATTGCTGCTTATAAATGTTTGATTTCAAAACACTCTGCTGCGCTTACCATTTTGAATTACCTACATAAAACAAAATAACAGTCACGTCCCACCACTGACCATTTGGCACTTGATATCACATACCACAAAGTCCTTAATACCCACAAAATAAAACCCTTAAAAAATTAAAAGCTTCACATATGAAACACATGAAATGATTTCATATCAGTACAATGCCTTTGACAACGCCCGCGCTTTATAAAACATCTGACACTTTATAGCACTTCGCTTTATTGGTGGCGTCGTGCGGGCCTGTAATACCCATTAGTGGAACTGCCGCGGGAGCGGTGCGGGAGCGGTTATTTCATTAACACTAGCCGCCGCCCGCAACGCCGCTCCCGTGACGTCACATAATGGATTGTTGTAGGGCTAGAGGAAGTTTGGTTTACAAGGTTTTTGAGCGGGACTTTTGCTGACAGGATAGCGTTCGTTTTTTTTATGTACATCAAAATTATGATCGCCTGTGGTGGTTTAAGACTCGTATAAAAAATTGCGGCTTAGAGTCACCTAAGTTCGGGACGTACATAAGCTTGGCAAACTGTGAGTAGCATTAAAAACCTCTGGCTGCCTTTTCAGAGATCTAGGCGTGAGCATACGTATTCCTCGTTCGTTTTTATTTCATAATTAATATCAACTCACGGATTTCAGGCACTTAGCTGAGGGATCAAAATCGTATGACTGTATAATCACTCTGGCACCTAGAAATTACGACATACAGTGCTGTGAGAACAAAATGATCAACAAGAATCGCTTAATCATTTAGGTATTCCGGATCAGAACCAGCCATTAGTGCCAAGATACCGTTGCCCTACAGATGTGACACTAATCGCTTTAGTCTGGTCCGCACAATCATGTCGCTGGTACGTCGATTTCGAGGAAATTTTCTTATTTACCACCCACAAGGACTACATTTCCCCTAAAGTTATAAAGAAAAATTGAGGTAAAAAAAGAAACAAGGGATGCTACTGAAGTAGAGTAAACGCTACAATTATTGACTAGAGTATAGTGAAAAACCCAGTCTAAGAAAGACGAAATTTTCCTGTTGCTAGGAACTAGTTTAAATTATTCTCTTGAGATGCCGTTCCAAGGATCTTAGTAGCATTCAAAACAATAAATTGGGAACAAAAACGTTTAGAACAAAAAAACAGGTGAATTTTAGTACTTAGGGACCCCAACGAAAAGTGTGACCCTTCATTCGATGACACGCGACCCGAGATTCCAATCAGTTGAATTCAATTCCGAAGGCGTGTATCTTGATTGCGACGGGAAGATTCTGCTAGTTGATATAATTACTAGTGCCAAAGTCTATGTAGGAAGAAACTTTAGATCTGCTGAAGCGTCAAAGGTTGATCATCTCCTGTCTCATGCCGTTTCCATTTCCTTGTAAAGGAAAGATCCTCTCCAAGTCTAGTCACAAGATCGGCAAGTTCAAAATCTCTACGTATTGATTATTGCGACGGTCATCACTAGATATCGGATTAGGCGATAATAAATTGGCTATCTATTTCTTACTCTTTTTGTTACCTATTGTGTTGTATGTAAGCTGTTGGTTTTCCAATAAATATAAAATAAAATAAATAATAAATAAATAATATTAAAAAAATACCACTGCCAATCCAGAAATGAAATAAAATTCATTTATTGGTCACGTAGGCAATAGTTCGTAAGAACCCTAACTAAAATGAAAAACGCACGCACGAAAAACAGGCATTGGAACCTCTTTATTAATAGCCTGGATATTGTGCCTTCAAACCATCACCAGTTCAGGAAAATTCATCCGTCTCCAAACCAACAACAGCCTTTCACGGCAAACTTAACTTAAAGCGCACTTACATAAAATGAGGCGAAATAAGTGCCTAGGTTCTGGAATTACATAAGCTCACGTTTGTATCCCCGAAGGGACCACCAAGGGTACTAATGCCACAAATTCTTCGAACTTATTTCCGCCCCAAGACGTGATAGAGAGCCATCCAATTACCATGCTGTCCCTGGCGATAATAAGTTTACAAGTTGACATATCCAAGCAAAGGGATATACAAGTGCTGTTATAGATTATACATGACATACACAAATCATTTTGTAATACACTTTAGCATAATTACGGGCTTGCATAAAAGGGTTACTGTACTCATTTAATTCCCGAAGTAATATGTCCATTATTGCGTGGCACTGCGTAATTATTACTTTTTTAATCAACCCTTAGTAGTAGTATAGTAATGCTTTGAATGTTATTAACACGAGGGGTAGATTGTACCTATGTTTTTTAATTGATGTACGTGTAGTTACAGCGTCTTTGTACTTTATTTTTATACAATTAGACAATGTTATCTTAAGAAGTTGTGAAGATAACAAGTTGTTTTCTTTGTTGTGTGTGAACAATTGCAACATCTGTGATTCCTCTTAAAGATTTATTTAAATGTGATATTTTAACATTTCAAGATTTAATTAGGCAAGTGACAGACGTTATCGTGAATTATGATATGAAAAAATGGTATGATTAATTATCAATAGATATGTATTAATAAGAAAGGTTGTAGAAGGCATATTGGTAATGCAAATCGTGCTTTAAACACTTCATGTAGCGTAGAAACCTTTAAACTAAAACAAATACCTTAATTCAGCTATTCCATAACGATACCCGTGAGTTATCCCTGTCGTCAATTGTGAATACTACGTAACTGTACATATCTCAAGCTTTCGAATACGTCAGTACAGTAGTCGGTGGCAATGTCACGTGCATTGGAATCGATCGCGCGTCAGCCGCAGCTCTGTCACGCTCTGAATCTGCGGCCTATTGGTAAACAAGTGGCGAGTTAAGTCAACTATGCACAGATATTATTTGTATTGTTTTATTTCTATTAAAATACCTGATATAGTAAATATAAGAACTACTGGTGGAAAAGTTTGGAAAGGACCTGCTTTCGCTATTTACTATTTATAGTACTATTTCTACTATTTATAGTATAGATGCGCCCAAAATAAAAATCTCGGCAATTTAAGTGATACCTACAAAATAAAACCAGATCAGTAGTTTCATTGTTCTCGTAAAGACAACTACCGTTAATATTTGAGGAAGAAAAGGATGGGGCAAGTGAGAGAGGGAATTATTGATTCTCCGACATTCTTTCTGATCGAACAACTCGCGACAAAACTCGTATTTAGCGATTTTTGCGAAACATTTGATATCCAAGTGTGGAGTGAGATTATTCTTGATTTATGCAAAACTGAAGCGTAGCTCTACCTTTGTCAAAATATAGTAAAATAGCGATGGTGGCATTTCCACTATTCGATTTGTCAAGTGCAGTAACATCAATGTCAACACCATATTCAACTGTTCCGTGGTTAACGTATTGAAATGCATTCGCAAACTCGTTAACGTTGTAGGCCGTACCTACCGTTACAACCCAGTGTCGATCAATTATTCAACATTCCATCGACTTGTATCAACCCCGGTCGAATTGCAGATTTATCAAGGCTCTGTAAAAATGTAGAAGTGGTTGAATACTGCAATAAAATTGTACGTAAGTGACCTCCATTTACACAATTATAAGAAAGTTAAATGCTAGAATATAATCATCAATCAAAAAAAGAACTTACTCTGAGAAAAATTGGGGAAGACTTTATCCTATATTGGGATCCTCCAGGCTATAGATCGCTAAGAAATCTTAACGATAAATAAATAAATAACCCGCCAATATAATTTGCCGAGGCGTCAGATTTCCGCGGTACAAACGATACTATCGGTAACACTATACACAACACTCGATACGAAAGGCAATCAAGTGTGCGCCGCCGAGCGAACACACGGAATTGGGTTAGCGCAGCGTACTACGCAGAAATAACGCAGACTCTATTGTTGCCAGTGATTAAACTTGTGTACATGGTGTTGATATGTTTGTATTTCAGATTGATAGAGATGGTAAAGGAGTAGGAAATGTTGACAATGAAAGTAATGAGGTGAAAGAACATGTAGGTTACTTCAATGAATTACGAGTTTTTTGATAATTCCTTTAATAATTGTAATCTGTGATGCACGGATGAATAGGAATCATCTTTAGAAAGTTATGCATTAAAATTTTAGATAGATTACAATCAATCAGGGAGCTAGTTAAGGCTATGCTTTGCTAAGCTAATAGCTAAACCAAATCTTTCAACAACCGTTAACTATAGTATGCTGCTGCCACGCAACAAACAATAGAAACAAATATCACAAAATGCTGTAATGTCCTTTAGGCTACCAAGGAATCACCTAAAGCTCTTCAAGAAAACGAATCTGTATGAAATGTTTTGGGACACCTTCTATACGGGTTTATCGAGTATGCAAAATCGTGCAATATTGTGATCTTAGTGGCATTGCTTCATCATTTTCAGATACGCCGTACTGAATATTTCATAACTATATTTTACAGCTTAATTCACTCTTAATAGAGAAGGGCAATTTGATTTTCACGAGTTGTGTAAACCATACCACCTTTAACATTATAACCTTCTTCTTTATTATCAACTAGAGCTGTGATATTTTTCCACTACATTTTTTTTCTGTTGCGTATCTAGATATGAACCACGTTATCTTGAACATTATGATGGTACTCTTTTCTAACAATTGGAGTCGCGATCCTTTTATCACTGCAAAAACTTTGTTGCGTTTCATTTTAGGTCAGCAGGCATTACATAAGCACCGTTGTACTTTTTTATTGCTTGAACTTTGAAAAGCGCCTTATCCTTAGCATAGGAATCTAGGTTTTACCATCATTCGTACTGAAAAATACTTCAAGTTAGATCCGGAATATCCTAGTACCGCAATTGTCTTCAATGTCACCTCAAATCAAAATTATGCTATGAATTTTCATCCATGCATGGAAAAATTAATGTATGCACATTCAATTTCGATCAAGCTGTTATTTTTTAAATTCCCTTATCTATGTTTCACCAATCAATATTCATAATAGCACAGCACCTTGAGTTGCGGTGCCAATATGACAGTCCTGTACTATCAGTTGCACTAACTAAATCGGTAAGTTGAGTAAATATCTGGAACATTGGTTCCAACTGTACAACTGGCAATTGTGCCCACAGCAGCATTTCCAGACTAATACAACCTGGCGCGCTTCAAAAAAGAGCGTATTCCCAAATTAGGAGACCAGCAACGCGTCTCCATGCCTTATGGTGCTGTAGATTTTCTTGGGCGGCGGTGATCAGTTACCATCAGGTGAACTTTTACTATAGCATAAAAAAACAGTAAGAAAAACTCATTGCACCAACTTGACGGGTGCATTGACATGTCAGTTCACCTCGGCCGCTTTCTTACGTCGCGGCGCGTAATAGCCAATTAAACTTGCGGTTTCACTACTCGACGTTTCTAGTTTAAAGGCGTGAGACATGCGCCGCTTCCTTCCTCCGGTTAATATAAGCCAGATGCATTGTCGTGTAGTGTAAACAAGCTTGGCGCGGGGATGAATTTGGGGCAGTTTTTTGCATGTTAAGGGATTGTGCAGCTTGTAACCAATGTATCGTATGATACTGCATTTTTATATTTGCCTGTGTCCTATGGTTGTGCAGCGTAATATGGTTTTCATGCATGTAACAGAAACATTGGATGTAAAAGTATTTTACTACTGGCAAATTATCTAAAGGTCGCCGAAATTCTTTTGAATAATTATATTTTGCATAAACAAAAGACTAGCTAGTATTGAAATGTAAATTAGAAATATGGTTACGTCAATTATGGCAATCAAACCTCACTAACCTCGATAATATATTCGTGCTTGAATAAACTTAAATACAAATGATAATGCAGTCATTCCGAAGGATTTTGTAGAGTGTAATTGCATTTTACAACTTTCATGAGAAACGCAGTGTGTACAACTGAATACAGGCTGTAAAACATCATATAAAGCGAAATATTTATAAAAAAAACCGTTTTGTGGGGAAAGAAAATGTTTAATGTTTCAAATTTTGGTAATTGTTGAGACGATATTTTTAGCAATTTATTTTAGAGTTTATCCTGAAATGTACAACACAACTCTAAATTCTGTTTCCCTTTTTGCTATCTATAAAGAGAAACCGCTATCCAGCGTCTGCAGCTAATAACATAAACAACACACGACGGTTATCTCAACTTGGCTAGAACCGTTCCACATTTGGCCACCGTCAACCAATATGAGCACCGACGTGTGATAAAGAACCATCGTGATCGTATGTAGGAAGCGTTGCCAGTAATAATATCCCACCATATTGGTTGTATGTGGTTGCCGGTTGCGGTGCGTGTTGCGTCCGCGCAGACTTAGCGTCAGTCGTCGAAACGCGTGCGGCCCGGATGGACGTGTCGCTCGTCGCGCTTTCTCTTCGGAATTTTCGCAAGTCGAAAATTTTCTCGTGTTCTTTTTTCAAGTTTTTAAGTGATGTGTGATGGTGTACAGTGACGATATGTATGAATGAGTGTTTGTGGTATGCGTTGAAATTTTCACGCTTCAGGGAGTCGATAGAATATGGAGGTAAAAGAGAGATATCATTGGTTCAAGTGTTCTCAACTTTAGATTTCCACTCCCTTCGGTTACTTCATGTAGGTTTCTGTTTGGTGTATTAGAGTGGTGGGACTACAAAGTTAGGAACGTTTCAATTTCAGGCCTGAGTTCACGGTTGCGTCGGTGGCTGAGGCTTGCCGTTATTAATTAATGTACTACGATGCGAGTAATTTTTTGTTACGCTCTATGATAAAACGTGATAGGTGAAGCAAAGACGCGTATGTTAATTAGCTGCGTAAATAATTGCTGATATATTGATGTTGCATTGAAAGATTTGCAAGTAGACCAAATGGATGTCTAAGTTTTTCTGAAGCGAGAGAATAGTGGAGCTGGAGCCTGGCTGTTGCAAGTTTTAACTTTATAAAAATTGCATTGTTGCAAAGTTTGATGTTTAACAATATCTAAGGACTTCTTTATTTTGGTTCGTTGTTCAGTTATTATATCTATAAAACGATTTATTTAAAAGAAGATTATTTAATTAGCGTCATTATAAGTGACTTACACAATCACAATTTTTACGAATAACATAGTTTTAAACACTCATGCCATAAAACTATGTATATACTCGTAGTTGTCTGAAATACTGTTGAGTTCTGGCACCTATAAAATCACACCCCTAAAATGACTTAACTCTTGTAACTTCGTGTCTCACAGTTGTGAGTGCAAAACTTTCTAAGCTTATTGGACTTGTTAATCCCCATAAATTATCAAAATCTACAGCACTTGCATGCACCCATGGCTCTTCTCTTTATTTCATAGTATTAACGAATGACTGAACTTGTCTGTGGTGTTTATCGAGCTGTTATGCCTTGGTGGCTTCTTGGTGACATTCAGACCTGACAACTTATAAGATATATTATTTCACAAATTACAAGGACAAAGATTATGAAGTTATTTATTTTATTTAAATGCCAATGTACAGATTACATATTTACTTAGATAGATAAATTCCCTACCTGACTGTGGAAATTGCTCATATGTAGTGGACATTTTTGTAAACAAAACCAGAAATTTTACAAAACATAAAGTGTAAAACAATAGACATTATTGAAATTGAATGGGCAGTCAATGGACAATTAAAAAAAAAATGTGTCATACTTATTGTATCGAAGTGTGTAAACATATGACATACAGACTACAGTTAGTTTAGTATACACTAACCACGCATGCGTCTTCGTAAGATGAACAAATCAAACAGGGGCAGACTGTATTTCTCGAATAAAATTACAAGTATTTCCCGACGTGCGAATCCTATCCCTACTGCTTATGTTTTCTAATACTAGTAACTGGACTAATGATAAGAGTTATCGTTAATGTGAATCAATTATTTGGTGCTATTGGAACTTCATCAATTAAAAAAAGGGATTCATTTCCCAAGCTACTATTGCAGAGTAGGCCCGTGCCCAGCAGTGGGACGTATATGGGCTGTTATAGATAGATAGAAACATCTTTTGTCTCAGGATAGCTACCATCAGGCGAATGGCAAACACGTCTCGCCATTCATCGGCATTAAAAAATCTGTACAATTCTTTTGTCTGCCTAAAATAAAAGTTTTATTTTAATACCTTAATTTTATTATACGTATAGTTCAATAGGGTAGCATGTTAAGGACACTCACGATTTTTATTCATATCTGTTCGTGCATCCATGAGTCACAAATGTTTTTTTTTTATCGAGTCGTCACCTTGGGTATGAAGATTTTATTTCAACAACCCACTTTAAAATTCGCATATTTGCGACATTTCTTTAAAAGGCACAATTATATGAAATTTTAAACGGTTTTCCGTATGTGGGTTTTCTTTACTTAACCATATGGAATTTCTGAGGTGGTTAGACATAACTAAAGAAATTATGCTAATAACCTCGTTCTTGATTATACAAATCACTTTCACACAAAATTGTAACGACAAAACGATAGATCTATTCGTTAACAATTTTATCTTATGAAGATTCTCTGAAATAGGATTGCTATCGCTTTTGTTAACAATAAGTAGTATAGAATAGGAACCTAATGGTACAATACTATTTATCCTATTTTTGTTCGCGTCACCCGCATGCCTACTACACCATAACTAATCAAATCACACAAACAGTTTGCAAGGCGCACTTTCCCGTAACGAAAATGGCAACTGCCAACTCGCAGGAACGTTTGACAAAAGAGATGTCGCGGAAGCTAACTGCACCGGCATTTTTCCTACAAGAAAAGGCACTCCATTCAATGAAGACGTCGCTTTGACTACCGGATGTTTATGAAGAGTGAGTTTTAGAACCGACGCACGAATCCCTCTTTTCGTCCTTAACTTCATGTTTTTTAAGTCAAAATTTGAATGCATTTTGTGAGGTATTTCTATTTTTCTCCCAATGTGGAAATGTAGACTGTTGCGGCTATTCTCGATCTTAATTTGTTACTTGTAAGGTTGAAATTTGTTTTAGCATGTGTTACAAACCCATATTTCTAACTCAGCCGTAGGCTTACTAGTGCATTCTTTTATCCTTGTTTAGTTCTACGTAAGGTTTTCTATAATCCCTTCGTTATTCAAATTCCGTGTTATTTTCACAAATATGCCAAGAAATTTCACATTTTTCATCCATGTTTCCCTACAAATAAGGTTGAAATTCCTTCAACCCTAGTCAATGTCTATATTTAGCTTATTTTGGAAGTTCAAATGCTTCGTTAATGAGAGTCGCGCGGGTAGGTCTCGACTCTCGAGCAGATGTTAGGCTGACGATGGATTTAGTTCCGAGCGACATCAAATGTACGGTCGTTAGGGGATAATGGCTGCTATTGCCACCTGGATGCACCCCTTTTGTGTTGTATTTTTCTGGTTGTTTAAGGTACGTATTTTTAGAGATCTGATAGAACTGTCATAGAGAGACTTCGCTTTGAGTAGGATTCAAAATGTAACCACATTTATTAGCGAGATAAAGCATTGAAACAGATCAGCGTAATTGCTATTGAATGGCAATAAATAAATATATTTAATAATCGTCTTTCTGTCTAGATGAAGACCATACTGGCGGTACAGCACTTGTCATAAATTAATCACTTTTCCCGTACCAGTATAAAAATAAGTGTCCATATCCCCCATTTATGATAATAGCAGCATTTCAATAAACCACATAATAGTCACTTGTATAAATTTATCGGCTTCAACCCGTAACGGGCCAGCTTAGTGGACAAAGTTCTAAGCCCTCTGAAGTAGGGAACATTTAAATGAAATGAAATTCGTTGAGACAATTACCAGTTTCATACACATATGTGTACAGATCGTACATAGTCGTATGTAGTTATTTACTATAAGTTTTCTAGTTAAGTACTATATAGAAAGCTTGAAGATATTGAAAGTGTCGCGTGGATCATTGATCTGCTAATGGCATGGTCGCATCTCCAGACGAAAGTAATCTTTTTGTTAGATTTATCTTCTGAGCTGTTACTAATAAAAATAATTCAATAATTGCTGATAACACAAACCATACTATAAAATCATTTTTCTATGAAATGTCGGTAACAAAAGTATTCGTTTCTTAGTGTTCTTATCATGGGTTGTGGTATCCAGTTACCACCATACGGGATGATAGCTCACAGACAAGTCATGCTCTAATAAAAGAAAATGAACTAAGTCCACCACACTTTTCAGCCAAAACTATTAACACATCCAGCACTCAATGTTTTAGGATAAACCTAGGATTACATAAAACAGTTCAGCGCACTGCTCTTATGAAGATGATCTCATTTTACTAGGAATTGGCTAAATATTTGGAAATAAGTATTGAGTCAGCTGTCAGCGTTTTCCATACGCACTGAAGTAATTAATTTCAGTTTTACTAAACTTTCTGAAGGATTTATTATTTTAAAATTATCTTCTAATAGTAAAGGGGTAACCGATTACAACATAACTAAATAAGTGTTTAAGTGGATTACTTAACCGAAGGTAGTTCATGACCTAACAGCTGCCTATGAAATCCTACTACGCCTGGACAATCTTATGAGCGTTGGCGGCCTAATGTCATGAAGGACAGATTTTAGGGAAAAGAAATTGATTATCTGTCCTGTGAAAACCTGGCTAGACGAAGCGTGACAGGAAAATAATAACTTTTGTAGAGTTTGCATAGATAAGAACGTATACATTCTCATAGAATACAGGACAATCGCTGTAGTATTAACCCTGTCATGCATATTAAAAACGTAATTATTATACATACTTTACACAAAATAGACAAGGCAGGTGCGTCAAAACATTTTCCCGGCAATGGAAGTTAAATCACGGTTGTTTGCAATACAAGTCGTATACACCGGTTAATGTTCTTTTTTATAGTAGATGATTCGACGGCACCTTGACCCGGTTATTTTCGTCTCGGTGTGTTCAGAGTGGTTTTTATCTGATAGGATTTTGGAGATTTCGTTCCATTGATAATGAAGTGTTGGTAAATAGTAAGTGATAAGGTGATGCAGCGATTTGTAAGTGGCAATCGTGTTTTGATATTTTTTAATTTCATACATAGAGAGTTCGACGAGCTGATTTTCCGTCTCAAGATTTGATGGAATCGCAACATATCGCTAGAAAAATATTCCATTCCTGAAGGATATGATATTTTCGAACCGAAAATTTCATTCAAATTTCCAACCGAATCGGATGCAAAGGCTTACACACCACCAGTAGATTAGACCTTTCTCATACCAGTTCGAAAAATAATAATTCTAACATCTCCTCATAGAACATACGTGTCAAATTATTAAAACTGTGACGTGACGATGAAATTGAATTTAATGAACTCAGTGCAAAGTGAACCGTCAGTAAACTCGATCTTGACCTGTACGACTAAATATAGTGCACAATTATCTAACACGGAGCGAGCGTGTCGTGTACTGGGGAGCTGGTAACTTGCCGGCTATTATTAGACACCCGGCATCGCCCGCTTTGTGACTCATCTCTTGAGTTCATGTGGACTGTAGGTGCTGTTTTGGGAGCTATAGTTTGCTGGGTAGAAAGAAGCATTAGTATTAGCTATCATTCACAGTGGTTGATGTAAGATGTGATATTTTTCAAATCGAAAGTACAGAAAGTGAAAAAACTGACTGGCTAAGACGCCAAATCTAAGGGTTCACATGCCAAACAATTGTTTTCGCTATCGCTATTAGAAAGGTCGTTATGAATAATGTGTATTTTTAGTATATTTACCTAAAAAAAGAAAGAACCGGGGAGGGCCATAGCTCAATTATGACAGCGCAGTGACTCAGGCGCAGGTAAGCGGTGCGCGTTATGAGTGACGCGACGTCCGGCTGTCTGGCGTCTGCTCGGACGATGACACTACACAATCAAAACTGTGTCAACTGTCAGAGATCATCACTCTGGCTTACACCGCATCAGTATCTCTGCACTCTAATAAAGTTGGATCGAGAGTGCCACTTTTTTGCACGCTGTGCGCTAGGAGGGGTAATGGGAGAAGGTTGTTTCTTGGAAAGAAACAAATTAGCACGTTACCTGAGGCTCATAAATTGTGTTTTCGGGGACTTATCAATCCACAATAACCAGAGCTGTTACCAGGGCTTCTCGTGTCGGTCTATTGTGCCACGAATTAAACTGGTGAGTATTATATCAAATTGCGTACCATAACCGATCAACATACGCAAACTGCTAATGACACTTTAGCAATTAGCCCCCTGACAGCTTGGGTGCTATTGATCGACGTTTCCATAAAGCGATTCGCTTCAATATAACCGAGAAACATTCCGGAGTAATGATCCGAGCGACACGGAATCTGAGCCATCTCAAATTGTATCAAACCGCAATAGATCGCAATACTTCATGTTGTATATAATGTACTCTAGTTTTGTGCTTCCCTATTCTGTTTCACAACGGAGTGTGAGGTAAGTCAACGTTTTAGGCGTGGATTAATCCGTATTATCAAATATTGTCTGCGGTGTGGAAGGGACATCAATTTAGTCCAATATTTTTGATGTTGCGAGGACTTTTACGAAAGCCATACATATTTGCTTCACGCCTAAGTAAGACTAATAAGTCTCGTACATGGTGGTGTTAGAACTATGTGTGTGACTATTTATTTATTGATATTGATGCTAGTCCATCAAGATCATCTCTGAACCTACACCAAAAATATATAAAGATTGCATACCAAGTATCAGTCAGCGCAAAAGAACGCGTATTGTTCGCGCCACTCCAAAACATGACACAATATTGAAACGACTGGCGCCTAGCACAATGCGCCATTGATGCCCCGGCTGTGCACCGGCTTTAGTCAAAACATTATGAATAATGTTTTCACTTGGTGTTGAATTTCGCACCGTTCCGCGACTCATATTTAAGAGAATTTTGTATAACAAACATGTCGGAAGGAATTAAACCGAAGGGTTTCTTGACGGCTATGATGTAATGGCTTTCTACATTGAAAGTTAAGAATTTGTCAAATTATACATTTATAGATTTGTACATGCTGAAATCTTTGAGATGAGATATTAAAAGAAAACATACTAGAATAGCTACAGTACTTCTACTCGTAGGGAAAACGTTGTGCTCTCTTTATTACCGACTAGGAACTTCATAAACGCAAAAATTACCATCATCTACTTCAAATCCGTACGCCAAACAGTAAAAAAAAGTCATGACCTGCCCAACAAAACCAACATTGAGTAATCTACAGTTATTTGCCAAGCAAATTTCAATATCAATGCCAACAATACAAGCCAGCATAATGGGCTACAGTAAAATAACATTTTCGCATCAGCCTAGCAGCGACATCGCGATTTACTAATAAAACATTTTCCATTTAAAACCAGCGTTGACATGCTTGCGTGCTTTAGCGAAAACAGAAAGGTCATGGGTCACAATTGCATGGATAAATGTGAAAGGTTTTTCTGTATGAAAACACTGGATTTTTATCTTTAGAAAGATGGGTTGTTGCGTAGTAATAGTCCTATTATAAGCATTTATTCCGTATCTAATATCTGCATTTAACACGACCTGTTAGAAACTGTCTGCATTTGTCGAATTCCTAAGATCTTTACTTGGTCACCTCTTATCGGGGAAAGCGCAATACCTCGTTTGTCATGCCTTCTATTTCTTCTTATAAAATACATTTTAAGGTCTTACACAATTCTGTTTGGGATTCTATTTTTATATTTATGCATATGGTAGTAAGCTATTGCTTTCTTACCCCAAAATTAGATCCGGTTGTTATTCTCAAGGTTAATGTAAAACACGAAGGCAAATGCAACAATTAGCATGTTTCCCGCCGCCTACGCACTTCATTTAAAACATCTACACAAATATTTCAAGCTTTACTATTACATCATACGAATCACAATTGGGATAGGAAAGGAAACACATCATTTTAATCGACATAAGTATAATTTTTCGATCTCGTTCTTCAAAATTACTACATAAATCTTGACTGCAAGTTTACTGTGGTTGAAATAAAAAAAAGACCGGTAGATAATTTAACTATGCAGTAAAAATTGCTTTAACCGCTTAATTGCTTGCAGCCATTGGTGAAAAGTATTTTACAATAACTTGCGCTTCACTGACACAGATTCTAAACTAGGATGTAGAATGATTTCTGCGGAATCTCAGGATCTTTCGTTTTTACGCAGGGAACGTTCCCAATTGTTTGTAGTTGTAGTTATTTGCCCAATGATTTCACAAAAATTGATTGTACTAAGTTTTAAACCTTACATGGATCTGGATAAATTATGTATAATTATGATTTGCAAAAGTATTTTAAGTCCTCCCAATTCTAATAATCTTAAGGCTTACGCCCATTTGTAAGGGCTTCAACCAGCACCGTGTAATCGGCACTCAGGCGTTGGCAGACGATGGAAAAACTGCAAGGCTTTTAGTAATAAGCAAGTAATTTGCATTCACTGCGACTTGCATACACAGCAACCTACGTTCTGTTGGCACGGGATTGTATTGTTTACAGTATTAATATTATGAAAAGCGTTTTATGTTTATTACTGGATGAAACATATTACTGTAATTATCGTGTCTGGTTTTATTAGAGGTTTTGTTCAGTCCGTCTCAACGTAAATTAATGAACCCAATTGTATCAAAATTTGTGTCAGAATTTTGCTGTCATGTATTAATTTTGATGTTTTAATTGCCCCTTTTTCTGTCTAGACCTCAGTTTTTTGCTAGTGGAATTTCCAAATCCCTTCGCTAAGTTGCACTATACTCAAAACCTCAAATTTCACACCTAAAATTTTAGCTATTCTTCCAAAATTTAACCACAAGAATGCCACAGCCTATAATCCCCCGGTCACTGTACCATGTATCATTACATCACATAGCACGAGTCCTGCATGAGTCACTAGGTCGGCGTCCACGACCGGTTCGCTGGTCACTTTTTGCCGGCCGTTGCATGTAAATTTCACTATCTGCACAATGTACCCATTACACCAACACACCTGTGATGTTGATGGATCGTTCTGGATCGTTTGAATGTTAATAAAACTGGGTTATTCTCTTCAGAAGAGTGTTGACGTGTTTAAAGATTTACTGGAAATAAGTTCTTGGTTTGATCTGTTTCGAGATCATTCATCATCAGTTCACATGAACGATTGCGATCTAAAATAAAGTGTAATGTGATTTATAACCTATTTACCTCATTAGTCTTCCACTTATTTATCTCAATTACACCAGCTTGTTTCTGTAATTTTAGTTTTATCACGCGATGACACCGATGTTGGTTAATTTGAAACTAAAGGTTAATTTCAGTTCGACTATAATTAATGAATTAATCCGAAGCTCCCGTGAAAATGGCTTTTTAATTAACCTCAATCAAAGCTTTATCTGTGATCAATATAACCATTATAAAGCTTTTAACCTCAGCAAATAAATCGAATCTGTTTTTTTGCAGTTAAGCGATAACCCATTATTGTATCTGTAAAAAACCGCAGTATTCGTTGAGATATTTGTGAATAGCATTGATTTTTATCAATTGCAATTTGGAATTCCAATAGTTTTACTTTTGCCGTTATAATGGTTATTATTGTGTTTCACTTTCCGCTTTCACTGCAACTAATCAATTTGACGGAACGAAGCCGCCGCAACGTTAGCCACTCTAAATTCCTAAATTGTTTTGAGATTTTAATATTCTTAATCCATTTTATCATTATGCGGTCTTGGCTAATTTACTTAATAAGCTACAAAAGGCCAGCGTTGGTGAACTATGACTTAAGCCTTCTCAATCGAACTCTACATTGTAGATAAGTAAATCCTCTACAGTGGGCGATTATGGGCTGATACAGGAACTCGTCTAATTGATTTAACGGGCTCAATGTCTTTCCTAATTGGATTTAATAGACTGACTTATGTCAAGGTTATGTCAATAAACATCAAAGCGAATCAGAAAGGCATAAATATGCTATTAGGATCTAGCGTTGGCTATTGTCAAGAACATCATTTGCGCCCACACCGATGTTACTGATTGTTGGAGGGATACGCGCCCACAATATTATTAACATATGTCTTGATTATAATTTAAGTAGAATGCTTTTATCTGCAGCCTTGCTTCCATGGTTCACGAGAAAAATTATATTTCAGAGGAGAAAAGTAGCTTATTAAAATCTCCGTCTGTAAACTTTATTGTCGTGCCCTTTGGCATTTATAACATTACTGGGTATTATTAGTTCTTACTAGTCGTGTCTTAGCTCTTTGCACATGTTTAATTCTTTTTGTTCCTAATTTTAAACTTAAATATTTAGTTATTCAAAGCACGCTTCTATTGTAGTCTGTTTTTGTCATTTCTCAATAATATCGGTTCTATGTCATCACTTCGTGTGAAGCTTTGGTCTTTAAAGCAAGAGTATTTATTTTTTAAATTCACAGTTCCAAAAGATTTAAAAAGATAAAAAGAAATTTCAAGCTTTGCTATAAACTTGAGCAGATATGATCATAACTGATTGGTCATAGACCTATTCCTTCCACTCATACAGAAAGCAATAATGAATCATCCAGATTTAGTGACCTCAATAGTAGTCCTAACAGCAGTCGCCTCAGCGTACCTTCCTTCCTTACATAATAACGTAACTAAACGATCAGCCAGCAGTCGCAACATGAATCACGCTGCTTACATTAGAATACAATACGAATAGCTCAATACCGTCCTCCATGCATTCTCAGGTGCCTAATATTAATAATAGTTTATCTAAAGATGTAATACATTTTGGCTTTATTACGTATTAATTAATACCTGTATTAATAAACGCAGTTACACCGTAGGGCGACCAGTAGTCTCATCTTATAACAGGAAACTGTAACTGATTAAGATAGCAAACAGCGACTATTAAAATTTAAATAATGGTTTGTGCTAGTCTAACCGTTTGATCTCAACGGTCTATCTAGGACCTTTTCAAAAAGACCAAAACATCTCTCGATCAAGAATTCCACGGCGATGTGGAGTTAAAGCACATATTTCATTCCTAGCAAGCGATATTTCACACGGTACAACGTCTATGCCCTCTACAATGTTGCAGCCTACACGGCCACTTTATATGCAATGTTTGAACCTCTCATAATCCGTTTTTGGCGCGTTCGGTGTTCCTACGTGTTCGTAATATTAATATTTGCATACTAATTGTTAAAAACATATGTTTTTTACTAATTTGATGTGATGATTGGTGACAGCTAGTGTTGATTTTTCCGCAGTGATCGATTCATAAATATTTAAATGTGTATTATTTTGAAGAATTGCTCGTGTGATTGAGTTTAATGAGATGGTTCGTATATATTATAATGTTTATTTAAAACTAAGATTATTTGCTAGTAAAATTCCTTCCAAATTGTTTTAGCGACACTAAATATTTGCGATGGTTCTGGAGATAAAAAAAAGTGTGGTAATCATTTGATCTGATTTTTGGTTTCAAGGACAAGATTACTTCAGGACAATTTCGAAAGCTTTGAAGTGAGACAAGCATATGTATAATCTAATTTCTGATCTTTCCGCGTCTTGCATAGAGAACATGTCGCTCTAACCTCACGTACTTTCGAATAAAGGCATCTCGAACATAGCCTGAATTTTAACAAAGCTAAAAATACCTTAAAAACATTTACATATCAGACCATAATTTAACCTCTCCGCTATCTCAGCTACTAAAAACCGTGTTTCCTAAATGCCTTTTGTTTTTTAATCTATCAAAGACTTGGAACGACTTCCGACGGCAAGAGTAACCGGGTCAGCAGGTAGTTGGTAATGCGGTACCGCCAATGAGCCTCACTTGACCCCGGCCGGAGATTGCCAGCCACTTCACAGGCCTCCGTCGACGCCCTTTTATGGATATTAATGGCGTGTCCGTCAGTTGAGCTCACCTTAGATCCAAGGTTCAAGCAGTGAATGCTTTAGTGATAGTTCTGAATATTAGAACTATTTTTATTGATGTCTAACAGTTGGAAGCTACTTTGACATTAGCATATCTAGGTTTCCTGCAAAAATACAGGCATTTGGTTAAAAAAAAGGGTTACCTGGAAAGTTTTCCGGCAATTTAAAAATGGGTGATTTTATAGATTTTACGCCGAAACTATTGATTTCTATTTTAATAGCATAACCAGAACTTTCAACATTCAACACCTTAGAGTATCACAAAGCCGAATGGTCACCAGACCGTCACACCACAGTGCCGAGCCACGCCGCACAGTTTCACTACATTACACGTTGATCCATTTAGACTGATGAGGTGTGATTGATTGCGTTAGTGCCTAGTGACAACCGATACAGCCTGTTTGCTCATGCACACCAAATTGCGTAATTACCTGAGACAGATTATATTGCAGGTATTATTGTATCAGCGTTGGTAAATAATACCGGTCGGTTACTAATTTATACAAAATAGTTTTGTGCCCTATACATTAACAGCATAATTATGGTATACAGTCTAGTAGGTAGAGAGCCTTATTCTTATTGGTATGCTTATTTCGATCCCACGAACATGAGACTATTTGTGACGTTAAAAACCAAAACTTAAATACATCATCTTTCAAATACGGAGGAAAACGTTCTAAAAGCTCTTTAATTTTAAGACAATCCATCACTTGTTCATTTCATTTATAATTTTTTGTAAGGCACAATTCAAAATTAAAATTCCCACCATCAAGATTGGCTTCACAACACGCCTCACTTTTAACAAATTACCACAATAATCTAACCGATTCATCTTATGTTCTGCAAAATCACGACAGATACTCCCAGACGAATGATTCAAGCAAGTCGAGTAGTTGAATACGTTATTACTGCTCTTTCGACTTGGCATTCGAGATTACTAAAATAATTTAACGAACAGTTTGATGACAGATTAATAAAAGGAACCTTTTGCTTTTGCAGCAATTTTAAGTTAATTATGTACCTTATTTTATTATATTTTATGTTTTTTATTACGAAGAAGAAATGTCTTTTCTAAACTGGTACCGATATGTTAATATAATACAGTAAATGGCAAAAAAAGAGCTTTCTATTCTATTTGTATTGTTCGAATCGTTTGCCTCAGTGGCGTAGTTGTACTACGGTACGATTACAAAGCGGAGGTCTCGGGTTCTAATCCCGGGTCGGGCAAAGTTATATTGGATTTATCTATTCATAATCAGCCCGGAGTCAGGAATTTGTGCCCCATATGGCTATAGGCTCACCCCCTATCACATCGTGGGACGGAACATACAAGGCGAAATGAGGTGTCCTGGTGCTGCCTCTGCCTACTCCTTCTGGGATAAAGGCAGTGTATGTATGTATCGTTGGAATAATGAATAGACGAAAAATTCGAGATTACCCAATAGAAATGTAAAAAAATGGAGTTTTGTTATTCCACCCGCATGGGTCAATCGACGCACCCCTGGTATTTACTAGGTCATATGTCTGTCACATAATAATATCTATTAATGCAAGTTTTGTATTTACTTTGTAGGTGACATTATTTTCCTTGTTATTGTTGTGAGTGACCATGTCTACTAATTACCCACATGTTTAACTAAACCACATCAGGGAATGCAATGTTTCATCTTTATATTTATCGCATAGGTAAATAATTCAATTGTGCAGAAGTTAAAACAACCTAATTGAAATATGTTTTTTTTTCTCAAAAATCTAACCTACTTTTCCATGTATTTCTAAAGAAACCATGAAGTAGTTTATCTAAAGCTAATCAAATGTCGTACGTGAATAGTAGAAAGGTACAGACTGCCCGAAAAGTCGAATGACGCGATAATATACGTCCTCTCACTTTCATTTCATTTCCACGTCCACGTAATTATCTCAAGACATATCTAATTTGTTTGTTCGGTAATGTTTTTTACGTTATTTGTAATCTTACTGCCCGATTGTAGCCAAATAATTGTTATGTAAACTTTCTACGTGTTTAAATTGCATGCGCCATTCGTTTATCAGTAGGAAATTGTCTTTATTCGCTAATATTTGTCGGCTCATATCGGTGGGAACTTTTCCTTCCGAGATTAATTTGCGAGATTGTAATTATGTACGTAACACGCTGCTGTTTTGCATTCTTTTGGTATTTAAATGCGGTGTTATAATAAATATTTAGTAAAAAAATATTTTAGCGTGTCACAGCTAGAGATAACTATCCTTTTACTAGAGTAGGCTATTATCGAACGCTTACCACGATTCATGGTTCGATTAGAACTTAAAAAAGCATTACGGTGATAACGTATCATCAGGAGAGTTAGTACCTAATTTAGTTCCTCTGCTATCTACATTAGAAAAATCTGGATCTAAAAACTTTCACTATTCATATCAAGCTTCATAATCGCCCTGTTCACATAATCGATATGACAAAATAGCATGTGATTGTGGCACTTTTTGCCGTACAATTATGCATTGTGCTCTTGTTTCCTGAGCGTCTCGCAACTGCACTATTGTTATGAATTATTAGGTAACTGGTGTCTGTTTATTGTTTCCTGCGTAATTTCTGTGAACTTTTCCTTCTCGTGTCTGATTGGTTGTTTCCGTTTGTTCCATCTGGTTATGTGCGTGCGAGATCAGTTTTTGTAGTGCAAGTTATTGCACGACAACTAGATTTTTCACATTCATGTATTAGGAAAAGTTGTATTGAGAAAGTACTGCAATTAGAAATACGGAAGGTTAAGACGGTTTCATTTTTGATTTGGTAGCGTCTGTGGCAGAATTGAAAATGTCACTTCAAAATTCGAGGCAAGAAAAAGGCTACTGCGGGGATAGAACTATGTATATCTGTCAGTTAGGTGTATTCAGTGATAAATATGAAATGGCAATAAAAGTATTATAAGAAACCAAATCGCAAGCAGGTAACCTTAATGGAAGAGATCGATCAAATTTTATCCACTACATCTTCGCGAGACGGCATTGATTACTTTTGAGATCTATATTGATTAAACTACCTTCTGTGAAAACTTTAAATCAAGCGTGTGAACAGGTACAAAAAAAATTATTAATTAATACAAGTGTGATGTAAATTATCTCGGCTTTGCATCATACTAAATTATGAGATCGATTACGTATAGTTTTGTAATTGTTTTGTTATGTTATTCTAGCCAGTTATTATTTTTGTCGGTTGTCAAGTCTCTAAATTAACTTTCTAATTTGGACCGGTAATTATTTCCTGGATTATACATGATCTTTTTAAATTAAATAAAATTGCATTGCGAAATAAATATTATATCATTATTGAGCTTTTCGGATACTAAATCTAGACTTATTGACGACCCCAATATATTATAACTAGACACAATTTGTAGAAGACAGAAAACATTAATAACTGAATCATATGGGGGAAATATTATTTTGTGGGTTAGTCGATTTTACTTATTAAAGGACCACAATTCACTATCTTCTATGCTCATACCGAAGAAAAACATTAATGATCCCATTCAGTAATAGGCAGTTATGAACTTTTGACAAGACTTCTAATTTTCTGTAATGTAAAATTTCGTGGAACGTAATTTTAATCGTAAAAGTAGTTCAATATCCTTGATGTAATTAGCACAGATGTTGACTTTCATAAAGTTGTCGATATTAAGTTTCCGCGCCCACACCGGTCAGTTGTCCAGAATGACTGTGAATATATAATTTCAACACTGCAAGGAATGTGGGCGCATTCTCGTAGTTTATCTCGGCCTAGCTATGCGTATATGTGGGTCACTGTCATCCGGTGAACTCCGTGCGATATCACGGAGCAGATACTTCGCGGGTGCTTTTACTGTAAGTGGCAAAATATAACAATTGTGGTAATTTCACATATGTTATTCTGTATGAAAATAAAACAAGCCTATATCCATGAAGGGGTAAGCACACACACACACACAATCTCGCGCCTTTTTCGCCTTTGAAGGAGCAGGTAGAAGTGCTACCAGGACACCCACATTTCGCCTTGTATGTTCCATCCCACGATGTGATAGGGGTAATACCACACACAGTCTGCCGAGGTTATTAGCACCCGAAGATTTTATAGGAAATGCGCCTTGGTCATATGAGATACAAACCAAAAACACACAAGTGGATTGCCCAATAAAAAAACTGTTTACACTTGGTACCTAATGCTTTATTGTCTCCTGGTATATAGCCTTGAGCTTATGTTTGTACATAGCTAGAAAATACCTTAAATTTAGTATTTGAATAATCGCTTTAAAAGGTCGAACAGTAGTAATATTATTTATTACCCTCTGTCCTTCCGCACGCGATATATATTATTCGACCAATTTCCATGGAATGTTGCTGATTGATGGCTTGAAGGTTTTGTTAATAAGAGCCTTTGTATGTGTCAAGCTTCAGTATTTATTATAGTCATTAAAGCGAAAAAAAAAACTAGCCATGTATTTTCAGTCAATCAATACATTCAATATCTTAGATCCTAAATATGTTCATAGAACTAATTCGGTTCTGCAAAATGTTTATTCCAATTTACGAATCAAATATTTGACGATGGTTCACTGTATGCGCCTTCGGTAATAGTACCACCGGCGTCTCATTTTACAGCAGGATCCCTGCGCACTGCGCCACCCAGGTTGTTAAATGTTTAAACTTTAAAGTTTTCCCTGGCAGCTTAACGACTGTCTTTGTCGACATAAATACTCTTTCACTGCAAGGACATAAAACTTAAACATTAATGCGATAGTGGCGTGCATTCCACACAGACAAATAGACACTGTCTACCCCGATAAATACTCCCAATCATACATCTATTCACTTATGACACATAGGTAGTTGCATCGTTGAAATAATTATTACCAAGCCCTCAAAGATCAACTCTTATTGAATGACGCTGTCACTTAAATTTGTTGTAACTACATAATTTCAAAAGATATAAATTATAAGTTTATTTATTATTTAAGTAGTAATTTTTTTCTTTTTCTTTATTGGCCCAGTTAGTTAAAACACCAGTACTGAAACTAAATACTCCAGACACGGTTCTCAAACCGCAACATGTTTTTGAGTGATCCCTGGGCATTTTTACGGATTTGGGTGTTATGTTCACGGTGGTCGCGGGTTCAATTCCCAGGGCACACCTCCGACTTTTCGCAGTCTTGTGTGCATTAATAATTATTAATTATCACAACGCACTATAACAGTAAAGGAAAACATCGTAAAGAGACCTGCATACCAGAGTTATTTGTAAGAATTTCTATGGTATGTAAATTCCGCCCGCTCGCAATAGGTCAGCGTGGTGAACTATATGGTCTTACCCTTCTCAATCGTACTCTCGATGGCTGATACTGATAGCGATTGGGAGTTATGAGACCAAAATCTCTCGTTGTTTCTATATCCACGACCTACCATATTGATTTTCAATATTCCTTAGTACACTCTCTAAAGTAAGTTAATGCATCAGCCCAAGGTTGACGTGTGCATCGCCGCATTGCAGTCGATCGGTTGTCGCGTTTCTAAGAAATGTATATGGGTTAACTGACACTAAGGTGGAGCGACGGCCGGTCGCTACTCGCTGCCAATGCTTTGCGTCATAACCGAGGATAATAACCGGTAAAGTAACTGCCAAATAGCTTGGCGTGCATTGTGCCCCACAGGTTGAGGTTGAGAGGATTCTTTTTAAAGGCTAATGACCATTCATGGTCATGGTATCGGTAAAAATGTCGTTGACCCCGATACTAATACTGCTTAAAATTAATTATAACATTTTTTATGGTTAGTCCTGAAACGTTTTCCTGTTTTATCCCGGAATACGGATTTTTATAAAATAAGGTGTTGGTCATCAAATTTTACGATAGGTCAGTCATTACTACAAATGGGAATACCAGAGTGACTGGACTTCAAGTTCATTTCTCCAAAAACTCCGGGCCTGGATCGCAATTAAGTTAATTGTTATTGAAAATATATATTTTTCCCTACACAAAAAGTAGGTTTCATAGAGGGACAAATATCTTCGCACCGATCCTAAGTTACATAGTAAAATGGTAACTCTCCTTTTTCAATATAACATTAACGAGTTGTTTATCTCAGAGTAAATTAACGCTTATCTGTTGTGTTCATTTCATAACTATAAGCTATTTCAATTAGTATTCTCATAATTAATTTACCTGTTATTAAGAGCATCACTTTGTAATGCATGTTGCAATATGTTGTTTATGCATTTAAACGTATTATTTTTATTGATTAATACACGCAATCTTTATTTTATAGACAAGAAAAATTAAAATTTGATTATTAACTCTCCCTTACTGAAGGTTAGGCTAGAGACAGGCTTTCATATTAACAATGCAACAAGCTGATGAAATAATGGCATATCTTGGACATCACTGTCATTGCCTAACATGAAACATGTATGACTTCACATCCTCGCATACATAAAAACAGTTCTTATAAACTAGGTGTTTTAATAGTCTTATAGCTGTTTTGCGGACTATTACAATTTTGCTGTAGAGAGAAATTATTGGGCAATACATCTTTTTTCGTGTGATTTAAGCAACGCAATAATCTAGCATTATTATCCAAGACAATAAGCTACCCTTTCTGAAATACAAGTGTGATTCTGTGGGTAATAAATAATCATACATAACTCGTCGTTGATATGATACCACAATCCTTCTACTAACAATATTCGCTTGCAGAAAACACATTCGACTACAACATTTAAGCAGAACTGACGTAGAGTATCTATAACTACTTAACTATTGCGGATAAATTGCCTACTTTAAAAATAACTACGAAAAAACATAACATACTTATTAATCAAATAAAAATGATAATAGCCATTGTCACAACATGTAACATCAGGCTTACAAACAACTCCCTTTTTCCTTTGTTTGAACATCACGCTATGAATTTCTACGTAATGTGTTGCTATCCACTTTGCATATGTTAATGTTACGTATTGCACGATTGTGAATACATCTTAATATCATACCTTACCATATGAAGTCATGTAAGAATTGTTAATTACGCCGCTGTCAACGACCTGTGTGTTGGTCTCGCTTTCATTGTCCATCTGTCTGTAACCGTCACATTGATTAGAGGCCTGATGAGAACGACAGCTGTCCCTGTATTAGAAAGGAAAAAATAATAATTTCAAGCTGTTGTCAAATGAAGGATAGGCTATTTTAATTCTGATTATCAGTACATGGCAATTGGCAGCACACGTTTTTCGCTCCCGTTACATATCAGAACATTCTTATAACCTTTTTCCTGCTACCCAAATTTACCACGTCTGGTGCCAGAATCCGCCTTCCCGTTTAATTTTCTCCTCTTCGCCCGATGTTTAGGATCCTTGACTGTAATTACAATAGATATGGAATGGAGACTGGTGGTCCTTATTTGATTATCTAATTTATTTTCTGTTTAACACGGTAGCTCGAAAACCTTGCATTCCATCTTCATTGTTTTAAGCAAAATGCGTCGTCGTGTTTGGTGCAGTAATTTTGACAAAAATGTTTTTTGTTGGATATGAAGAAGCAGCAATTTGCATTGTAATGAGATGTCATGCACGAGCGCCCTTCGTAAGAGCGTTGCTCTCTGTATTAAAAAACTTTTTACCATAACTCACCACGCAACCTCGGATGGTTTGATCTTCGATACGCGAATGTTTATTAACCGTCAGACTTTGACAGACGAGTGAACTTAACACCCCGTTCAGAAAAGGGCGAATATCCCATAAATTCATAAGTTTAGGTTTTGGAATTCAGCACCAGTTACCCCAATACATTGGGTTCCAAAATATTTCCGAATTTAAGTTACTTTCAGTAGTCGGTCTGTAGTGAACTCATCCTTTAGGGTCCTATTATTTTTTCCGTGTTAATTTAGATACCAGTAGGAATAACCATGAACCAAAAATGAAGAAATATTGACCTCAGTTGTAAATTGTATCGTGCTTACTGCAGTACGAGTACTATAAAAAATAACTAAAATTACAAACGGTTTGTTGTAACGGTAGTTTTACAAGTCGGAATGTATTCCTAGGATCCACGGCACTGGCATAATTTTCATAGCAAAACAGTCTTACACATCTACGAACTGTGTTAGTACTGTTAGCTGTGTGTATAAGTTTAGCATTATCTACCTGTGTATTTATACAGGTCAAAATTTTAATTGTTCTCTTATTACCCATGTTGAGTTCAAGAACATTTCATAAATAAATATCAGAGGGTATAATATTTTGTAGTTTACTTATTGGTAAGCTGTGCCCGCTGCTTGAACCCACACCCTTAGGGAATTTGTCGTGTATTACCTTCCCAAGTATTAAGGCTGGTAATTCCATTAGCAGTTAGAGTCCTCTTGTTACGTTAGTGAAATGTTATGAAATTGAATTCCATAAACTTTTGTGTTTGTGAGACCGAAAAGTTTCTGATACCCACGACATAAGACTCGATCTTAATGTGGGGTATGGACTATGTATAATGACTGTTGAGTGTATTTAATTATTCTTATTATTTTGCATACATACAATGACACCTAGAAATAAAGTAAGTAAGTACAGCCACAAATAAACAAGCCACTAGCTGTCGTTTCAAAGCAACGGTTATCAATATAGAAATCATAATACTTGTGTTATATTAATTATTTCATATTATGGTTTTTATTTTATTCGTGAAGACGTAGAATTTTATTTCACACGAGAATGTTATTTTAGATAATATTATTACGACTTACACCATGTGGATATTTCTCACTGTTGGCCTTTCACACTTTTACAAGCGCCGTAGCAATAAAATATGATTTACAGTTTCAAGTTATGAGTTACAACGGCAGATATATAAAACCATATCAGTGGTGAACTTTTATAAAGGACATCTTCCAGTAACGATGCTGTTACTGGAAAGAAGCGATATCTAAGCTTAGACACTTCAAAATAATTTTAAAGTGTTTATGCACAAATACTTCTAACGAAAATTCGTTTATGTAATTTCCAAAATGTTAGATATCTTTTACCCACCCTACTTCTCTGTTATTCTACAGTGCAGGCACCAACATTATCCCTAACATTTTAGGTCTTCATGAACAGTAGAAATATCTTTCCATCAATTGCTTCGCTTGCTCGTTTATCAAAAACCTGCCACAAAAACCTCTAAAAACTTGTAACACAAATTGTGCGTTAGCTAATTGGTTGGTAGAAATTCGTAAAATATCCGGAAAAGGCACCCGCACAATGTTGAATGTTTATGATGGCACGACACGCACCGTGGCTGTCATGTGGCTGTATAAGTTTCAGTGCGGACGACAAGGCCAAAATAATGTAATCATGCAAATATTGAAAAAGCGATAAAACATATTTGCATTGATGTCGAAATGTTATCGCGATATGATAAAATTTATCAGTTTTATTGAGGAAGGCCAAGGTTGTGGGTTTTACAACCCTCCCCTTTTTAATCCCCTACTACCCTACACATGTGGTATGGTTGAAGTTCCATTGTGAGCTCAGAGCTGTAATCACAGTATGAATGGGCCGACCGACTCATCTGTGGTGCTAGCACTGTCCAACAGAAAACTAGAGTAATAGCTTTGCTGCGTGATTCATTTGGTAAGGCATTGTTGGAAATTCTATGATCCTAATTCTCAATCAATTTATTGTTTCATTTCGTCCTAACCTTCTCTTTTTATTTTGAAAGTCCGTCAATGGGCTTAAATACCCCGATATAACACAATCCATTGACATTAGGTATAAGCAAGAAAACTAGCGTTAACTTGAAATAATTTGGATAGATAATTAGTTACTACCATTTGAATGCTAGCTGCAGTAACAAATGTGTGTCGAAGTCATTATACTGTTTCCATTCGTTTATTTTATTTTTGACAGTTCACGCCTATAAAGTACGACATTACAGTAGAACAATATTTTGAAATAAAAGTAGATACTTTCTTGACGGGTAACGCCCACTTAGAGTTGTGCCATTCGTAACGAATGACCACAGATAACAAAAACGATTTTGAATAGAATCAATCAATCGGAATCACTTGAAATAAAATTACATTAAAATGCTAATGAAAACAGTTAAACGTAATATAGTACCCAATATTAGGATCGAATGTATTTGCTGCAAATTAATTAATATGAATAAAGGTATACGTATTGAAGTGACTTTTAATAAGAGTTTAATTTAAAATAATTACAATGATTACAACGAAAATAAATGTTTAGTACCTACTTGTAATAAACAGTTAAACCATGTTGGAATTCATAGTACTTTAAGGATTAAATAATTAAAACAACTAAAAGGTAATTTGTTAATATTTTTATTTATAAACAATCGTCTGTTTCGTCGGAATCGGCGTCGTCGTCACTCGTATCCCCAGTAACACTAATTATTAATGAGTGCATGGGTAAGTTGTCAAATGCGACATCGCGATCCCAATCAGACATTATTTCTTTCTTCGTCTTATCTACGACACTCGCCCAGTTATGAGGCGTCACATTTTCACACGCATTTTTAAGCAACTCCAGCATTTTGTTTGCGGTGAAAGGAGGAGTTGTATTTATTCTCGCAGCATATCCTTTCACTTGCGCCCATATTAGCTCTATGGCATTATACTGGCAATGATATGGAGGAATTCTAAGGACGGTGTGCCCATGTTCTGCAGCCATTTCATCTATAACGTATCGTTTAGGCTGCTTCCTCATTTTTAATATTTTAAGTAACTCTACTTTTAATAGGGACTCGTCCACCTCCTCGCCATTGTTACGGAGCCAGTTTATTATTTCATTTTTTTTACTGGCTTGCGTTGGCATTTTGTTAATTTGCCGAGAGTGATAGGACGCATTATCTATAAATATTGTTGATGGCTGTTCGAGTGACAATAACATTTCCCGAAACCATTTTTCATATACTTCGGAATTCATTTCTTCGTGGTAATCCCCTGTTTTCTTTGATTTAAAAGCTAACATAGCATCTTGCACAAATCCTTTTGCGGTTCCTGCATGACAAATTATAATTCTTTCACCTTTTCCCATTGGCACTGCGGTCGAGGAGCTAGCAGTGTTGTCAGTCCAAGTTTTTGATACCGTGTGATTCGCATTGAGCCAAGTTTCATCGGTGAAAACAACATTCGACCAGTCTTCTATTTTTTTAGCTTGTCTTAAAAATTCGCATCGATACAAAGCAACATCATTGCGTTCCATCAATATTTTTCTTTTGTCACATTTTTTGTATTGGAATCCAATCCTATTCAATACCTTCACCAAAGAAGACTTTTGACCACGGAACAAGCCACTAGTTTTCAGAGATTGTACTAGGTTATGTAAAGTAGGAATCTCTTTTCTTTGGTAATAATCGTATATATGACGACGAATAGCATCACCATCAAAACTGTCAATTGCTGTCACTTTAAAGGGCTGACGTTTTTTCTTAGGTGTAGATGGCTTGTTTTGTTCCATGCCACTACTGCCGTAGCCTTCTTTAATTATTTTTGAAACTGTTGGAGCAGTAATACCTAATGCTGCTGAAACACGGTCTCTGATTTGAGTCACTGGTATAAGAGGTCCACCATTACGGCTTTCCCTTTCAAAGTACTCATGAAGTCGCAACACAAACTCCCTTGTTTGTCCTTTAAGCACCTTTCCTTTAGGCATTTTGAAAGTGATGAAGGCAGGTACGATGTTCTCAATTCAACCAAATGTAGGAATTCACGGGTAAAACAATACGGAGGAATATAAATACTCAACTCGACGTATGAAAAATGTGAATTAAAATTCAGCGAACGGAAAACACTAGCACGGGCGCGGGCGTCTCGTTGTGAGTGACCACAAAATGGCGGCGCGCGTCACCTGTCTGCCCAGTGTTGCCGTTTCACAATTTGTTTTTAACAACATTACTATTGCCGACGGAAGTGATAAGAATATTAACTTAACATGAGTAAATGGTTTATTTTAATATAATTATTAAATCAAGTAACTTAAATATCCCTGAAGTTTTATAAAACAATGCATGGAGCAAAAAATAAAATATGTATTAAATCGATTAAAACTTGTTCAAAAATAAAATCGTTTGTTATAAAAAATTGATTCGATAACGCATCAGGCCATCACTATTTGATTCAGTACTCGATGTGTCAAAAATAAAATAAACGAATGGAAACAGTATAGTGCAAAAGTTACTTTCATTTTTAAAGTCGACCTAGTAACGTATGACGTCAATTGTCATGCTGGCAATTATCTAGAGTAAAATAGGAAAGCGAATTATGGCTTGGTTTATGTTATGTATACGTTTCTATGAGTATAGTAAGCGGTCTATGTGAATCCAACATTTTTTTATAAACCCTACATGCTTGCATTAATGAGTTCGTCTTCTCAATGCATATTCCATTATAATTTACTTTATTCAAAATTTACCTACATTGGCCTTTATCAGTCCATTACAGGACATCATTCAGGTCCTATAAAGATTACGTCTTTGAGCGTGAATCAAGAAAGATTTACCCATGTTGCTTTGGTCCTCATCAGTATCGCTGTTGCTCACTAATAAGTACTATTAGTTACCGACCCGTTTTATTATATGGATATACCGATATCGAATCAGTTCAAAACTTTGAACTCCACCTGCTTAATACCATTTGTGAATACTGTCTTCTACGTGTAGTAAAATGTTATTGTTTTTAGATCCATATATTACTGACAGAGAACGAACAACTTTTAGTTATTCTTTCTTCTTTATCCTCAATGTTTCCCTGCCTTCAAAGGTTTTAGGACCAAACTTTGCATCAACCAAGAACACTTAACCTATAGTTCATAGATCGGTCTGTTAAAAAGTCTTGTTGATGTAATATTTTGAATTTCATGACCAGTAACGATTGCCAGTGAATGCACTCCCATGCTCTGACTACACGCAGACGAGCTCGTGTGCCGCGGTCTCACTCCAATTACCGTAATGGTTGTGAACATCGCGAAATTCCATACACTTTCACCGGCGCCGCGTGCTACTCGCTTTCGTACGGCTAATGGACTAAACTCCTCGATCTGTTGAAGACCCATTAATCTGCGCATCTTGATGGTACATAGTCAATATTAAGTGAGTAGATAGTGATTTATGTATGACAAAAAGAATTAAACCATTATTGACAGTATTTTTCACGGTGGTAATTAATGAAGTCGCATCACTGGTCTTCACTTTGCATATGGGAGTTGGGAATCGAATGAGGCAAGGCTCAATACCCAGATGAAACACCGCTTTTTGGGTAATAACTCACACAAATAGAATTCACTTTCTAAGTATGAAATCCAGCACACGCTATTTACCCTGCGCCTAATCCATTGGCACGGTATGTAGTAGTACATAGTAAACTTTGTGTATCACGTAGAATATTCAGTTGCATACAACGAATGCAGTGTTGAAGTTTTTCACGTGCCGTGGAACTATTTTTACCACGTCGCTTCCTGTGATTTTGTCAACGCCCCACATCTATCGTCTGCTGCGCTTCCTCGTGTCAAACCGTTTCTTTCTACTGTCTGTTGCATTTCATTTGAGAAGATACATTAAATGTTAACAGCGGAAAATGTCACTATAATGAAATTGAAACTCCCGAAAACTGGCGTTGGTGTTAATTTCTCTTTAATATTTGACTGGGCTGCTTGTATTTTTTTGTTAATATGTATCTCTAATAATATGTGTCTTCATTCACTTATGTATTCTCATCAAAACACAAAATTGATATTCAAATTTAGGTTAGGGTGGGTGCTCTGTTAGGAGCTTAAAGCTTCAATAGGCTTAAATAAGCTGAATCAGCTGTTGATATTATTCCAGATGTGACAGCGACTAGATTAGTTAACTCTGCATTACAATATCTACTCTAAATTCCGGACTTATATTTATGAATGGATCTCGCGATATATTGACGCAAACACGTATCAGTTTCCTATAACCTTGGGAACCTCCTACTATCTAATGCGTGGTCGTCACTCAAGAACCAATTTGCCCGCCCACTGCCACTTCAAATATTTGCATTACTTGCTTGAAAATAATATAAGTGTTTATAAAGCCGTGCTTAGTTGAATAACGCTTAGCTGGACAGAAATAAACTTGAGTGTATTTGCATGTATGTTGCAGTAAAGATGCGTTTAGTATTTAAGACACATTATTGGGCTCATGTCAACCCTCTCGAAAAATTTTCTTTTTCGATATAATAGTCCTTTTTTCAATTTAAACGCGGAATTCTTCAATTTGTTCTTAAATCTTGTTTTATCACAGACTTTCCCGCCCACACAGCCACCACTGCAATTCCTGTCAGCCAGGTTCAGGCACGCAAAGAATTGGCACCAAGCTCCGGTGCTCTGCGAGTCTCTTAGAGACACTAGCTTGTCTTTAACCAGTATGGAAATTAATCACAAGGAAAAAACAAATAGGAGTTGGAAACAAATATTCTAAAGTTGGAAACAAATGTTATAGATCTTGTTTTATCAATCTGTTACACCACGGTGGAGGTCCTAAATTTCTACTAAGTAATAGTCACAGCTATCCATATACCACCATACTGAAAGCAATATAGCCGCCACGCCAGCGTAATCACACTGAATGGAGCTAATATGTCTCTCGGCGTGGTTCGTTGAACTGCTTTACACGCAGTTGTGATTGCTCTGATTTCTAGATTGGCTTCATCTGTGCACATTGTTTTTTATGAATTAGTAGCGTTGTGGGGTATTATTTTTTGTGATTAGCATCGTCAACCATCATGTCAGCCAGCAATTTCTTAGAATTTTTTCGGATTACGTTTACAACAATTTACGAAGTTTTACAGGGTTGTATATCTACCTTGACTTAGACATTTATTTTTCATAATTAAACCATTTTTAGTGGATATATTTTGGACTTCAATTTATAAACGCTGTGATGGTTGACATGCTTTATCTATATTAGCTCCTGCTCCGATTTATTTTATGTATACTTGAACATTCTTTCAGCTCCCCTTAATTCGATATTTTTACAGTTTAAAACACCACGGTAGTCGCTATTAAAATAATCACGAACAACTAAAACTAATGAAGTAAAAACAAAATTGCAAGTCACTGTAAACATAAGCTCGCAAACAATAATACTATTCAAAATATACAAATAAATTTCATTCATTTAATTTGAATTGTGGAATGAAATATAAATTTCATTCTACACTAGGTCACTTTTGGAGCAACCTTATAAAGACCATGAGGTGTTATTGTTATTGCCAAGGTCTATTAGAAGCTCCACCTGTTCAGAAGCTTCGTGCTTGCAGTTCAAGGTTGGCATGAAGAGCATTTCAAAGGCGTCTTCAGCATTATAAAGGGCTGAATATGTAGGGTTGCCATGTACTTGGCTTTCGGCGACGTATTGCATCATGTATTGAAAATGAATTAGCAAATGATAGCAAATTTACGACTGCCGTCATTTTTATATCCTTTTTCTATTCACACTAAAAGTAAACACTGACCTTATATGTTATTAGTAACCGTTGGACTGTTTTTTGGACTTCTCGGGTTTTGTAAGAGCACGTAATGATAACTATATGTTGCATTTTAATTTTGACTCTAGCAGGCCTGTGTATTTGTATCGATAAACTTGAGTTAAACATGACCCTCCTAAGGATCGTCTATCTGGATTTCATTGGACTTTCTAACAGCTGTCTTATAGTCATTTTGTCCTACTAGACAAAACTCATTGAAATAGAACATACAGGACTAAAAATATTTCGTAGAACTTTTTCAGCCACTGAAAAAGTATTAATTTAAGTTTAAAATTCGTCAACCCTACATTCATAAGGGCTTCAAGCCCGAGGGCCATCGGAATATCGTCGAAGCACAACCGGAAAGTGGGTCAAGCGCCCTTCAGATAACTTGTACGACGCACAAGACTCGCGGCTCGACTCTCGAGATTATTTTGGGTCATTTTAGACTGATATTACAGTTTTGTAAATGTTTTTATCCAATTAAATAAATATATTTTCGTTTCTGTCTGTAAAATTTACTCGGGGTTAGCGCAATTTTAATGTTGCTCACTGATTTAATTCATGATTTTTGCAATTTTACTACCGAAATCCTTCCTTCTTTATTACTTTTTCTACGGGCGGGCCTTAAATGTACTGGTAGAACTATTTTTGTGAACTCTCAAAAACTCTCAAAGCCTACTTGGCACATTTAGCATTCACGTTAGAATCAAAAGCTATAATAACAACTCACGAAAAGTTTAGATTACCAATGTAAATTTACTAAGCCGTTACCCTACATCTTAAAAATCGTCGCAGAGCCTCGAAAATAGTTATCCCTGAAATTAATTAAATAAATTCCAATTACACAACAAAACCTTATATCTAAACCGTACACAAATCCAGCGGCTAATGCGTCCCAACCTTGAATCGGACCCAGTGTAAACAGGGCTATTTCCACGCTTGATTTACGACCGCCATGTTGTCCCGATATTCCCGTACCGTCGGATGTGGTTCTCATGATCAGTAACACAGCTTTACACATGTTGTACTTCGTTGCGCAACTAGTTAATGGGAGAAATTGGTCGTAAACAGAGAGATATAATTTTGTTGTTCTTGGGTAAAAATAGCCTAAGCTTAACGCCAAAGGGAAAAGCTCGTCAGAATGTTGTAATAGGGATATGAGCGATGCTCCCAAGTGAGTTAGTTAATTTGTTGAAACGCAGTATTCCTAATACTAGTATCTCCTTAAGGACCTTAAACATTTTAGAGTAATTCCATAAAAACATCTCTAAAGCTTTTTAGGATAATGCGTTGGAGCAATCCAAAGCTATCACAATATGAACTATGCACATTCAAAACAAATATTTAATAGATAATGCGTTAAGTGTTAAACTTGACTCTTCAATCAGAATACAAAAAAGCATATTGAAGTGATGTTCATAACACAAGCATATTAAACTTGCTACATTTCCACTTTCCAGATAACTAACACTCAACATCATCAGTACTCTAAAAACATTAACGTTCAATAAAACTTTCTCGTAGAAACTTCCATTAACTCGTAACATTAAACAACTCAAAACAAATACTTTAACCAATTTACATTATAAATTGTACATCACTTTTATGTCATGTAAAATGTATGTTAGTTAAAATTGAACTGAAACAGTTCCCTAAAGTAGGCATTCGGGAACATCATGGGCCCGTACTAGAACTTACACCCAGAACATTGAGTTAATATTACTACGTGCTCAAGTACCAAGAATAATAAAAGTTAAAAGCAATTTATCATAAAAATACGACTGAAAACCAAGTCATCTATCATGACAAAGTGGCGCCTTGCCAAATAAAAACGTCAGTAATAAAAAATAAATTGCTTCTTACACAGGCGTGAGAGCCCTTCTGTTCTAAATCTGTTTGCTAGTTATTGTTGACCTATTTAGTACACAGAGTGAAATTGAACACGCCGGTTATTATTTTAAGGATACTAGTCTATGCCCTCTGGTTACACTCGCTTTAAAGCCTAAATTTATTGCCTAGGCATTTACATAAGTTTATAGTCAGTAATTTTTGTAGATACTATTATTGTTTAAGATGGGTTTACGAAACTTACCAAAAAACTTTATTAAGTTGGTAACGATATTCAACGTATATTTGATCATGAATTCAGTTTGAAAATTATATAGAGCATCTTTATTCATAAGGAAATAACATTGTACGTATTATGCTATTTTCTATTTATATTCAATTTAAAAATATTTCAGTAACTCACTCAACGTACAAATTTCCATTAAACTGATATAGAAAACTATAACATTCCGATATCCGAATATTAGAGCAATAACATCTGTGCCAACAATCTAGCTCATGCCTACGATAAATTCACTCGACGCTATCCAATACCTTGCGCCACCGACACAACCGTACTTACGCCTCTTCCGATTAGGAGCTCCGCTTAAAATGACAAAACAATAGAAGGAAACGTGAACAGTGCAAAAATGAATGCCCGGGAATACTACAAACTGTACAACAATGTCGATAGAGCGAACCCATCGCGAGTAGACTGCAGCGACGTGCTAGACAACGACACTGAGTTCAACGCCAATCATTTCAAGCTGTACGATGACTTCACCACAGATTTGCGAATCAGTTTCAATCCTCTGAGGCATAACTACCACGACTTAGCCAGGAGTGATGTGCTCAGGAGGATCGGTGATCCAAATGACTCTGGCGTCGATATGGAGAATGGAAACCCATTGGATGATGTCTCGTCTTCTAAAGATAGCGATCTGGTGAGTATAAAGCGAGATAGCTTCTAAGCTGTTCGACGTAATTGCTATTAGATAATTTGTGTGGATTTTGCATTGGTGGCTTGGCTTTCGTATTCTGCGTCAAGAAAAGAAGCAATAAAAACCGCTTCAATAAAAAAATTCGCAAATCTCAACATGCCTTGACAATAATACATAAAATGCAATTTAGAAACTTTACCCACTCCGAGTCGCCAATGTGAAAGTCAATCTAATTTTTAACTGTAACGTTGGCTTAGAATTCTAATTACATTTCTAGCTTTCAGTGCTCTTCATTTACTTCTCGTCTCACATCGTTTACATGATAATTCAGTAAAGCCTTCTTATTATTGTTAAACTTGTTCTACCTTGTTTAAGTTTTTGAACACAAATTAATTTAATTCTCAGTTTTCAATCAAAGTAATAGAGCAATTTAGCGTACTTAAATGTATCAGTCCCAATCCACAATGATGAGTGAGCATTAAAAGGCGTATTACGTTTTTCCATTCATAATGATCATTTTGCATCGCGTCAATTTGCCACCGGATCCGACAGTGGCTCGGCTTGAAAGAGCTATTGTGCCGGCGCCGGAACACCGTATTCCCATTGTGCCAGACTGACAGCCGATGGCGGGAACACTAGGGGTCGAAGATTTATTTGCAACACTTTGCAGTGTGAAACAATTGAAAATATCTGTTTTAATTTCTGATTTGTGGATTTGATGTGTACATGGAAACATATTAATTTATTTGATATGATAATCGTGCAAAATGAAGTGTTCGTTTAAAAGTTTCGAAAACTCCTGACCCGTTAACACCAATTAATGTAGTTTTTGATTGCATGTAGTGATTCGATTTTAAAAATTTTTACTAAATCATTTTGATTTAAAGCTTTACAATTGGGCAATTTACTATAACAACGTATAATGCTCAGTCAGATATTGTCCCTATTAAACCCAGCATAAAGGAGATATATTATAATAGTCCTCATTCGTCACGTGCCCTGACATCGGGCAGTGACTGCGGCACGTCTGGAGGTCGCCAAATTCGTCCAACCTAGATCGAACGATTCGCAGTGCCGATTCGGTGACAGGATGTTCTATTTGCCGATACCTTAAACAATCGGATTCATTAAATAACTTCGTGCTAATTATTTAGTTTATTGAACTTTTGTCAGACAGGATTCGGCGGCAAAATGATATGACATATACAGGGTATATCAAGACATTATCAACAGGTGGTATTAATGACTTCAGACACAATGCAAGTAAAAATATCGCAAAAAAAATCGACAACTTTTTTTTTATAACTTTTTACTTGTTGTCGTATTTGGGTGATATATACATAGTTTTCCTAAAATAAAGATGTACAACTCTTTATTTTTAAACACGCAATGGTACGTAAGGGTTTAAATTAGTATTTTCCCAAAAACTAGGTATTTACCAACCAAACACGATGATTTTTAAAAAATTCTAAAAAAAAACTGTCAGTGCTTTGGCGAAATTTTTATTTGCATCGTGTTTGTAACCACTAAAACTATCACCTGGCTTCGTTTTCTGTCGCAGTCTTGATATACCCGGTATTTTTAAGTATTGATGAGAGTAATTGCAGTGCTCAATAACAAAATAACACTAATTAATGATATGAGTAGTCTATAAAATTAATTGTTAAAAATTGTGAAATTGACAACAAAAGCTTAGTGGTAATTTTAGATATGAACTTTAAACTTATGTTCACTAATTCGTTTTCCCTACATGGTGCATTACAGATCGAGCGTGTTATCTTTAATGAACCTGTCAGTGTTTGGAAATAAACTGAAGTAGATGCTAGTATTGAGGTCGCACTTAGTGTTTACCAGTGCAATAAATATCAATCCCACGCGTTGCCTGGCTATTCTCTTAGTGGCCTAGTGATGGGCCACGCCGTTTGTTTCAAATGATTCTTTTTGGTTTAGAGTTTAGACTGAAGGCTAGAGTTACAGATCAGATCGATCGCCTGTTAATTAAATGACCTATTTTGAATTGCCTTGGTTGGTTTTGTTCATGTGTAGAGCTTCTCTGTCTTTTGGATTAGGACAATTTGAAAGTCCAAGTGTTTGACTTTAGAGGTGTACCCTTCGCATAAAAAAATGTTATAATGAGCAAGTAACTTAATACGTTAAACAATCCTAATGGCAGAAACCAGGTATATGAATGAACTATTAGATCATTACCTCTTTTGCAAGTCTAGACAAACCACTTTGTAGGCGTTTTTGAATGTGGATTGCATTTATAATTTGCTGAGAGTTCAAATCAACCATAGGAGGAGGAGGAGGCTGTAATATCACAATAAATTACACTCATATCACGTCCACCCCCGCAAATTCCAGCAAGGATAAAATTAAAAACAACTCTTAAAAGCGAGTCCCAATGAAACAGATTCACATCTCTAGCGACCCCATTGAATGGTTCCTATTAGGACCGGACAATAGCGTGTCGGGTTTCATACATCGCAGACAGGGTAATTTGTAGGGCGATGATGTAATACATTGTAAGAGAATACGCCTGTTGATTGATGACGCCAACGCTATCGAGGCCTTAATTTCTAACTTAGTCATGGCAGTAACGATTTATATGCGTCACTTTCATTGCGAAGATTCATATGGAAGTTTGTAATTTGCTCATAAAGGGGGTGATGCATTGTAGTTTCGCAATTGGTCAATTTGGTGAGAAAAAAACATATACGGCTTATTTTAGTAGAGCACAATAAAATTCATTAAAAAATTACATACAAAAATTTGTAGCCACTCGGTTTCAATGTAAGAACATGTAAAGAATCTTACGAATAAACATTGTTCTGACTTATATTCTCGCAGTCTTTGTTATTATTTTGTAAATCTTTATCCACCGAAATATTTATATCTAAGAGCGATGAGGTTCATATTGTCTCTTAGGCTTACTCATTTACGTTTCAACTAGATTACTATTTTGAAGCGGTGATGAAGAATTAAATATAAATAATAGTTTGAATTTTGAAGTGTATCGGCACATGGCCTCAACATCTGCAAGCTCGTAGCGTATGAGTCACGAACTCGAAGTACGCGAGTTAACTCGTGTCGGGAACAACAACGCAACTCGCTACTACGCGGCCGGAATCCACAACCACTTCACACTTCGGAGAATGCTATTGTGTTTGCATATATCTTGTCTTTATTCATGAGTTAATTTGAAAATTATGACCAATACGGAGGTTTTTATGACTGGTGCTTTGTAGAAAGCTGTTGCAATTGAAACTGGGTTACTGGAATACTCAAATTGTTTAAAATAAAGGTATTTCAAGTTTATTTGGGTTTTATTCACATCATTTGATACGAACAAAAAATTAACCTGGGGTTTGGAGTGGGGACCTTCCTGATAATTGTATAATTTAGTCTCCACTAGGTCAGTGCTACTGTTTATAATCGGACTTTGAGACTCACCTCAAATATACGAATGTATCTTATAAAATAACTTACAGCTAATAAGTGCTCTTGAAAACACATATATTCATCCGTTATCTAAATGACCATAATTTATTATGAAATTCGTTAATGTCAATGTTCATTATTTTTAGGTTTAAGTTGTTCACATTGCCTGTAAGACCATTACCGCGCTTGGGTAAATAAAATGATTAAAAAACTGTGAATGTCTCAGTAAATGATATGCACTCAAATAGCACCGTGCAAATGTTTGTACCGGTGCTAAATTTTTCCGAGTTTACTTTGTGAATTATGAGTCATGTCGGTTATCTATATTTTTATAAGCATCATCACAACATGCATGCAGAATCCGTTACACCACGCGTACCGACTGCTAATGCTATAACCGTATCGTAAAATTTGCACCGACATTTATTCGACATGTTGACGTAAGGCCGCCGCCGGATATTTATGTAATTAACATTGTACACACGAGGTGTCCCAAATTGACAGCCGTATTCGCTCACACGACCGTTTATTTTCACCATACCTACAAATAAATACGACTTAACGCACGGTTTACGCGGTGACCCACTGACCTTCACCTCGCAGCTTCGGCTCGTTCCGAACATTCGTATTAAGCGGATTACCTCACAATTTACACAACTCCACCTTAACCTCGTTACCATAAAAGGCAAGTGTACTAATGATTTCATCTCGAATTGTTGCAGTTGGAGAACGAAGTTATGGTAGATCCTTGGAGCAGCATGGACTCCTCGAATTCGCCACTAACCGACTCCGGGCCTTCGGCAAGTGAAGATTGCACCCCTTCCACTTCCAGTGAACCGCCTCGCAGGCATTCTGATGTGTCTCCCATCTCGCCTGACGCGCGCCGCTTACCCGACCAGAAAGACACCAAACCAAAATCAGCTGTTCCCTCGAAAACAAAAGACAAGGTGCGCTCGCGAGATCTCACGCTAGAATTGGAGACGCTAGACCCAGATCCCAACCGACGCCGGCCACATTTTTTAGACGATGACTATCAACCGCCTTCCAGATCAAACATAGAATGCCGTATCCCTAAACCCCACTTTCTCGATCATTCCCCTTCGCCTGATGAGTTGGACGAACGCAGTGACATAACCAATCCAAACTTCTTAGATGACGAAGTTGATGGCGACGATAGTCAAGCACAAAAGAAAGCAGGAGCGTTACCCAAGAGACCACAGAAAACGCCATCAAACTATAGTCCACAGGAAGAACGACCACATAGAACAAGTTACAGAAGCACGTTACATTATGGATTGGAAAATGCGGCGAGATCTAGTGAAAGAGATAAGAGAGCCTCCCAACTCTACAGGGGGACCTGGCCAGGGGAACGCGACGTCTGGACAGGTCAAGATTCCGTAAGCGTCCGTAGTTTCTCTAGCAACGGCTCTGCAGAAGGACCAAGACCCTCTTCTAATTTGGAGAATAAAATGGAGTGTGTTTGCTCATTAATATCCCTTCTAAGTTTATCGCCAGAAAATAATGCTGATTTAAGTGGACCGTTGTTAGAAATGAGCCGTTCTGTAGAAAGTTGCATAGCTATGAGGCAAGCTGGATGCATACCTCTGTTAGTGCAATTGATACACTCCAAAGTATCGAGAGAAACTAGGGACCGCGCTGCGAAGGCGTTGCGAAATATTATCCACACTCAAACTGATGACAAAGCCGGCAGAAGAGAAGCGAGAGTGTGGAGACTATTAGAGCAAGTGAGAGAATATTGTTACGTTTTAGAAGATCTCGTAGAAGCTAGAAAAGAAGGTAAAGAAGTTATAGAAGATGATGCGACCAAACACCCGAGTCAGAGCGTCGCCGCACTCATGAAGTTGTCTTTTGACGAGGAGCACCGACACGTGGTGTGCCAGCTCGGAGGATTGCAAGCATTGGCTGCTCTAGTCAGTGGTGACCAGGCGGCACACGGGAGCAGAACTGACGACAATACATGCCTGACAATGAGAAAATATGCAGGCATGACTTTAACTAACTTAACATTCGGAGATGGAAATAATAAGTCACTACTGTGCTCTTTCAAAGATTTCATGTTGGCGCTGGTTGAACAACTGGAATCGCCCAATGACGACATGAGACAGGTTTGTATAAAATACATTGTTATTGTGTTCGTTTTTAATTGTTCAAGAAAATGTTAAATATTATTTCTGTTATGTCCACAGGTAACGGCAGCTGTTTTAAGAAACCTATCCTGGAGAGCAGACACCAACAGCAAACAAGTATTACGAGAAGTTGGTGCTGTAAAAGGTCTTACAAAAGCTGCTATGACCTGTCAAAAGGAAGCGACACTCAAATCTGTCCTATCAGCATTATGGAACCTTACAGCTCACTGTTCCATGAACAAAGTGGCCTTGTGTTCCGTAGACGGAGCCCTGGGATTCCTCGTAGATATGCTCAGTTATAATTCACCGACCAAGACGCTAGCGATCGTGGAGAATGCAGGTGGCATCATGAGGAATGTGTCTAGTCACATTGCCGTCCGCGAAGATTACAGGCAAATTCTCCGGGAGAGAAATTGCCTAAGTGTCTTGCTGCAGCACCTGAAATCTCCTAGTTTAACGGTAGTTAGCAACTCGTGTGGTACTCTCTGGAATTTGTCTGCGAGATGCCCTCTGGACCAACAGTTTCTTTGGGATCACGGGGCAGTACCCATGCTTAGAAGTCTCATACACTCTAAACATAAAATGATAGCCATGGGATCTAGCGCCGCCTTAAAAAACTTACTCAATTCGAAACCAGGCAAAACGCATATAATATCGCTTGACACGACTGCAAGAAATATGAACTTACCAGCTCTACCGACTCTTGGTGCCAGGAAACAGAAAGCTTTAGAGCAAGAATTAGACCAAAACTTGGCTGAAACATGCGATAATATCGAACCAGCAACGTCTCCTACGACCAGCAATAGAGACGAAAAGAATCTGTTCACGGCGACTGAGAGGCAGATTGCGATGAACCTGGAGAGACACAGAATGACATCGAGTTCACCACTAATGGGCACTCTGACGTCACAAATATCGTTGAGCCATAGTGCACATTTGGCAAGTTATCTAAGTTGCAGTAACACGCTGTTAAAGGGTGCTTTAGTAACGCGTTCGTCGACAGGCAGCGCGACCAATGTCAATCGGTCCGACAGCAAGGACTCGGTGACGAGCACTCACTCAGACTCTGTGTTTGAAAGGGTCATGCGCACTGGCAAAGTTCCTGTACCCACGCCCAGAAACAAGGACCTAATGAAGAGTGAAACAAGCAACGAGGTGTTTAAGATGTCTTCGAAGCGATTGCCCAAAGACAATTACCTTCGATATCCATCGCAGCCACCGATACCTCCTCCGAGAAATTCGACGGATATGAGAACGAATTACACAGAATCCGGTTTTGACGTCGACCAGGATTCTTGCGACCAGCCCATTGATTTCAGTCGAAAGTACTCGGAGACGAAGAACGCTGAAGTCGAAGCGGAGAAGCCTAAGGCAGAAACCAGTAAGAAGTATTCCAAGAAAGAAAATCCCGGATACGGTGATTACCAGGAAACTGATCTCGATCAACCTACGGATTACTCGCTGCGTTACGCTGAACACCAATCCGAAACTGGTTCTGACATATCGGAGCCTCCCGGGCCATCAGTGCACGAAGACACCATAAAACACTTCGCAACAGAAGGCACGCCTTACGAAACGCCAATAATATTCTCAACAGCGACTTCGATGTCCGACTTGCGGGTGATAGGGAAGGATGGTAAGGCCAAAACTGCGACAAACATAAAGGAGAATCCCGAAGCGATGACCCACTCGGACGAGAAAGACACGTGCTCTATTGAGGATCCTCCGAGACATGATAACGATAGAGCAGCGTCCACACCGCAGGCTGCGGCGGCGTCGGAGCCTATAGGCGAGAAACGAGGAGTCTTCGACACCAAGTTCAGCTCCGGGATGATAAGTCCAGAGAAGCCGGTGAACTACTGTGATGAAGGCACGCCTGGGTACTTCTCTCGTGTTAGTTCGCTGAGTAGTCTCGGCGAGCCGACCGAGGAGGACAGCTTGGCGAAGAGGAACGCGATGGCTACGATCAACGTGGAGCCAAGCCCACCGGAGCCGAATACTAGCAACTCCGCTAAGGATAAAGAAGGTAAACGTATAAAAAGATTTTTGCATGCTCACTCGTTATTTATATATTGAAATCATCGTGGTTTGAACACAATGTATTCATGTTGCAAACAATCATGAGGAATAATGTTAATGGTGGCAAACCATACATTTTTCTATGAGAAAACATTGCATTAAATTAGGTAGTCATTGGCAAAATGATAAAGCACTGATATATTATGTACAATTTTTCTAATGTGTGTTACAGGTTCAAAAGCGGTGACATTCGCAACGGAGCCGGTGGCGATAGGTTCTCAACCGGAGGCGCCCGGCCGCGCGTCCGGCCCGGCGTCCGGACAGTTGTCCGGCGTGGCGTCCGGCCAGGCGTCCGGACAGGCGTCGGCGCGGACATCTTCGCCCGCGCGCTTCGTGGAGGACACGCCGCTCATGTTCTCTCGCTGCAGCTCGCTCGGGTCGCTGCCGGAGTGCTCGCAGCATGATGACCAGGGATCCGTGGTGTCTGAAGTCAGGTTAGCACTCGTAGATGATACTTTATACAGCAGGCTTTTAAAATAAAAAAAGTACGTCCAAATTAGTGTTAAATGTGTATAAACCCTGAACATATAATAACTTAATAATAATACTATGTGTGCAGTCGCCTGACATCAGGCTGCATTTCTCCGAGCGAGATCCCGGACTCTCCCGGAGCGAGCGCGCCGCTGTCGCCACGCGCACGCGCCGCACCCGTGGACACATTCACCGCCCCCTCGTCACCACCGCAAGGTACGACCATGCATCTTATCTACATCATATTTCATCATAAAATCATATATCATTTAATCATGATTATTTCCTACGTTTTACAAACCCAAAAACAATGCAATCTTACATATACTTTTTGAAATATGCAAACACGGTACGGCCATACATACACATGAAATTTATCATGTCCGGGAGCTGGTATACACTAAAATATAGAAAACTGAGCAATTCTGAAAAATATAACACACATTTCGAATTGATAATCTATTTTTAAATAGGAAACCATGAAAATTTTAACTCGTACCGCTCAAACTAGTCACCTTTGCAGCGACTCGATAGAAAAGGTTTACCTTTTGCTCCAAACCTGCTCATAAAAATGAAAGTTAACAATCTAATGAAGCATCTGTGGCACAGAGGCGCACTGCCCGGGCTCGGTGTTCGAGGAGCGCGTGTCGCGGTTCGTGGTGGAGCACACGCCGGCGCAGTTCTCCGCCGCCACCAGCCTCAGCAGCCTCACCATCGACATCGACGACGAGCCCGGCGCGCACAAGGTACTCCATACTGGCCCACTGCTGGCCAACACACTCTCACACAACCGGACAGTTCCATTAAGGTGACTTAGGCCATACTTCACGCTGGTCTAGAACGCCAAAATGAACTGTACATTACTGTATCTACTCATAATTGTCATTATCAAATTATTATTATTTTTTGTTTACTATTCTATTGCATGTCGTGGTCGCGTATAAATGTAACAGTATTTAGCAAGCAATACAAGTATATACATATATTAACTTGTATTTATAAATGTACGCTACGATGGTGATCCAAATAAAATAAATAAACAAATAATCGGCCACAGCTGAGCACAAAACTTCGACACAATCAAGAGTTCGATTGAAAGAGATTAGGCTATAAATCCACCACGCTAATCTAAAGCGGGCTGCAGGATTTTGCATTTTAAAAAAATCTGCAACTACCGTCTGCAAAATCCGAACTATACCAGCAGGCCACAACAAACTTAGGTAAATTAAACATTTTATTTGCATGGGGAGCTATTAATCACTCTTTTTAATTTATTGCAGCAATCTTTGAAATTGCTGTCAAGGAAACCGCCACAAGAGGGTCCTGGGGAACCCGCCGCGTCCAGTCTAACTGGGAAGTCTTCCAGTGATGCTGAGATCAGGTACATTTGGAAAATTATTAATTTGTTGTCACCTTAATATTTTTTAATAATATAATTTTTAAATTATTGCTGTGTTTGAACTTTGAAAATTACTTAATTGATGATACGAATGACAAAGCAGACACAGAATGGAATGGAGTTTAAAATAAGAAATAACTAATTAATATTTATTTTCAGAGACCAGATACAACCTCTATCATCGCATTTCACATCAAATGCACAAATTAAAGGTAATCGTTATATGTAATCTTATTTTTATATTAATGATTTTTGTGGTGATACTTATTATTTTACAGTAAAATAATATTTTTTTTACTGTAACTTTACCTAACTCCTCCTATTAATTTTACTTTTTTGATTGATTTCGTTGCGGGTTAAAGACAAGTTAGACATTCCCGGAGACGCGCTGAGCTTCAATGCTCAGTGTCATTAAACTGCGTGCCACTGTTGATCCTGGCTTACAGGAGTTGCAGTGGCGGGTGTGAGGGCGGGACAGTCTCCATGTAACCTTACCTAAATTCTAACTGTTATTTTTGCACTTTCTACTCACATAATAATAACAAAAAAACCTGTCTTTACAGAGTCTCAAACCCCGGGCGAAGTGTGTAAAGTATACTTCACAGAAGACACTCCAGCCATACTGTCCAAGGCGGGCAGTAACTCCAACCTGTCGGCCCTGTCGATTGACTCCGCGCCTGCCACGCCTGCCACCAGGCACGATGTAAACGCCCAGCACTCCCGGGACACGCGGGACTCTCGGGAATACTCTAAAGACCTATCCCGGGATACTCACAACTATTCCCAAGACCTCTCCCGGGATACTCACGATTATTCTCAAGATATTTCCCGGGATACGCACGACTACTCCCAAGATATATCCCGGGATACTCATGACTATTCCCGGGACGATACCAGAGATCATTCGGGTGATGAATGTCGCGAACACAATCAAGTACAGGATGCGCATGATACTTCAGATAGCTCCAATTTGAGTGATGCCGCTGATTTGCTTGAGGAGTGTATACAGAAAGGAATCGCTAAGGTATTTATAATAATTTTTAAAGCAGAATACCAAATCTAGCAAATTTTATTCAATTAAGAGTAGAACTTAAAACAAAGCTACAATAATTGCTAATCGAATTATGCGTAGGTATTTGTTACGTACGTTTCTCGTTAAATATGTCGTGTTTTTCATAAGTTACGTCAATACGTAACCGTGTCTTCTAGGCTCGTGATATATAAAAAATAATATACGAATCCGAAAATATACTACCGAAAATTGATACTGTCAACTAAGTACTCTTTTTTTTTAACAAGATGGAAGCGTTCTAATCCGTCCTTTTGATAACCTCGGGGGAGGTTGAAAAGGGCTTATCGGCAAGAGCACTCTAGAATTAACATAATCTAATTTTCCGACAGGTGGTAAAGAACAAGGGGCCTCCTTCAGACACGTCTTCCATCGCGCACACGTACAGAGACGATGTTTACGTGAGTATAAAACCAATTATATTATTTTTTAAATAAACATTAATTATCAAAAATCGTAGTCGCCTTAATCTTTTAATGACAGCGTAAATTATTTATGAATAAAATCTTAGATTTGATGCCCATAGGGTAATGCAATTTTTGTTTCTGGATTGAAGGATGTGATTTTTCCGTAATATTTCCCGTTTATGTTGACGTCATGCAGGCAACCTTTACTTACATCGTAAGCATATAATATCTTCTACAATATGTAACAAATGTATTTGTAGTCTCTCTGTAGGTGTATGATAAGAAAGTAAATAAATTGAACTGTTTTGGTTTAACAGAGATCGCTTCCGCCGTACCTGCGCTCTTCCACCGAGACAGTGAAGATGTCACACGAATTCTCCAGGAATATGCGAGACAGGTAAGTCTAATACCTTATTAAAGGGCTTATTATAGGACAGCCTTGTGAATAGTTCCTTTCTACACCATTAGGAGGCTTACTGTATACTGTTTCAGAGAAAATGAAGTAGGATTGCTTTTTAAGCAACTACAAAAAGAAAATGGTTACAAATCATTCTGAATTATTTTGTCTTTCTCTACCGTTTCATTTAAAGATCGACATTACGCTATGTGTTTTTATGTCACTTATAATCAGATAAAATATCCTTTGCTAGTCCCAGGCTACGGAATACCTTTGTGTGCAATATGAAATTTATCACATTGTATATTTCCCCGCAGTTCGGAGAGCGAGGCGCCGCCGTTGCCGCCCAAGAGCGGCGCCGTGCCGCCGCCACGACCACCGCCGCTGCTCGATGCTGGTAACTACACCACACACTTCACTACTTTATTTTACCTACCGACAAATTAAAATCATAGCTGTATCTGATCACTAAAGATGATCGTAATGCATTGTAGTCACTTTGCTTTGCCCATATATAAGTACACACATACACAGGTCCCTAGATATCATTTGCAGTGCTGTGATATTCATTATTTTCCCAAAGATTACTATAACATTTGCCTGTCTTGTTGCACAATATATTCAAACTAATCAACTTGTTATCTCGTTCAAAATAATGTATGTCAAGGATTATTGATGCGAGTAGTGGTACATTACTGTAGTAGTGACGTTACAAGAAAACTGACTCATTGAGCGATGTACGCTAGTCACCGCACGCTCAATACTTAGAAATATTTGTAAAATGGTGATAAGAATGAACAAAGACAGCACCGAATTACATTATATTTGAAACGATTGACTGTCGGTGTACGTGTCTTATGTGCTATTACAAGTGTGATGTTTTATTATGGCAGATGCGCATTAAACCACCTTATACATTTCAGGACGGAAACACGAGAGTCGACTACCGGTTAAGACGCAACGTGGTCTTCGAGAAAAACCGAAGCTCCCCGCCACCTCCAACCTCGCCAGGAACGACTCCCTCAGCTCCTTGAGCCTGGACTCCTTCGGCTCCACCGACAGAGAAATATTCGAGGAAACCGTCAAAGCCGGCCTGTCCAGTGTCAACCCGCGGGCCAGGTACACGCTCGAGAGCAACAAGGGCAAGGCGCACTCCGCCGAGCGACCCTCCGAGTTCAACCGACACAGCAGACTGCACAAGTCGCTCGACCGCAGCGACAACATCAACCACCACCGAGCCAAGCCCCGGGACCCCGAGCCCGAGCGCGCCGCCCACGCGCCCCGCCCCGCGCGCGCGCGCCGCATCGAGCAGGACCTCGCCGGACTCAACGTGGCCGGGCCCTCGCACGCGCGCGCCTGGACGCACGCGCGCCACCGCGACCACGGCCCGCCCAGCCTGCCCGCCAGGATCGACCGCTCCTCCTCGCTCAGCTCGCTCAGCAACGACTCCTTCGGCTCCACCGACAAGGAGGTGTTCGAGCGCTGCGTGCGCCAGGGCATGAGGCGCACGCGCCGCCGCGCCCGCAGCGCCGAGCGCCGCCGCGACGCGCTGCACCGCATGCCGCCCGCCGACTACTCGCTGCTGCAGGAGGTCATCGCGCGCGGCGCCGCCCCACGCCAGGCAAAAAACGTCCCCGCGCCGCCTGCGGACCGCGCGGCCGCAGGCGGGCGCGCACCCTCCGCGCACAGCCCCCCGCCCCCCACGCCCCCCACTGGCTCTGACGCGCGCGCGCTGCAGCGCTCCAACGAGTGCCTCGCGCCCGCCTCCGCCAACACCACCATCGAGTCGGAGCGCGACGAGCTGGACCGCTCCAACGAGTCCTACGCCGACGTGCTGGACGGCTCCTGGAGCGACGAGCCGCACAAGGACGCGCCGCCAGACACCACCGTGAGGAACAAGCTCCAGTGGACTGACATCCGGACCGACAGGCCCATCGACGAGTCCAAGCGAAGCACCACCGACACCTGGAACGACAACACGTGTCCCGACGACGTCACGTTCCCCACCATCAGCGGCTCCGTGCACCTCACTTCGTCCATTCGAAGTGAGGTCGCCGAAACGGCAATGGCGCTCCCGGACCTTCTCGAGAAAAGCGAGCTACCGACTATGTCGTTCTCGCGGCCCGATCTCACGGATAAACTCGACGAGGACCATCATCTTATACCGAGTCTTCACATCATCGAAGACGCCGATAGAATACTCCTGGACAACGTTCCCGAGCCGAGCTTCACCTCGTTGGTGGACGACGGAGAAAATAAATTTGACTCCATAATATCAGCAGCTATAGAAAAGGAAGCGGCCAGACTGGCGGCGCAGCTGAAGAGCTCGCAGTACGGCATGGAGACTAGCGTTACGTCGCTCCACTCCGTCGACCTCGACAACATCAAGCCGCCGTCTCATTTGGGCAGTCTTCTATCACTGAGCGCGTCAGCTCAGTGGGACGAGTCCTCTCAAGTGTCTAAAAAGTCGCAGCGAAGTCGGAAGAAGTCGCTACCGGTCGCGTTGATGGTGAAACGAGCGCTTAGCAACTCTATGAACCAAGGAAGTTCAGAACACTTGGACAGCAATCCAGCCAGTTTCCTCGATAATGTGAAACCGCCATCTGAGATGGAGAACATCGACATGGAGGGCAGTATGATTTCAGTGTCGAGTATAGTGTCCGAAGTGGCCGAAGTGCGGGAGAAGACTCCCATAGTGTTCGACTTCAAGCAGCCGGTACAAGACTTCCCGCTGTGTAACACGTTCAACACGGTCTTCCACGACCTCGATAAAGTGAACCCGCCGTCTCTATTCGACGAGATGGCGGAATCCACGCTAGAGATCGAGCAGACGACCGCGCAGCAACTCGACGACTGTGTGTCAAACACTTTGAACGTAGTCACCGACATACCTTCAGGATCTGAAAACTGTACTCCGCTACCTTCTGACATGAGCAGCGTAGAATCGACTCCGAAAAGACAACGAGACCCTAAGTACTTGACGCCAAAGGAGAAACGACACCTGTCTAAAGACAGGTATCAGACGTACACGATAACTGATACTGTAGCAGAGAGCAGTTCTGTTGCACAAGTCGAAGAGGAGTTTGTCACTTGGACCAAGTCGGAAAGCGATCGCTCCGATGGGTATGTAACAGCGTCCTCCGAATCCAAGTCTAGAAGGAAACTCAGCGCGAAACAACGAAGAATGGAAGACAGAGCTAGGTACCAAACCCAAACCGTAGATATACATAATATTTTAACGCAGGAAACACAACATAAAGTGTTGGATCCGCATCTTGAGAGTCTGAAACAACGGTTGGCAGCTAAAAAGACGCTCAAGCAGAAGCGCATGGAAGACGCGGAGAGATTTAGAACTAGGACAATAAGCGAGGATATACCTCCGTCACCGACGTTTGTGACCAAAGATGCCAACTTTGAAAACGTGGAGACGACTACCGGGTACGATAGTCTGTCATCGAATGAACTGAATCATCAACAACTACCCGACGACAGAAACACAGAAGACGAAGTGTTTTCCAGAGACGTCGACAGCGGACACAATGAGGACGACTTTGAATTAAATTCCACACAAATGGAAACCTACACCAAGAGCTTCAGGAATTACTTACCAGTGATTGAAAGTCCCGCTGCAGTCGACTTGTGTGTCGTAAATAATTTAAAAAACATAGAGATGACAGCTTCGTACCGTCGGTTACAATGCGATAAGAATCAGAACCCGAGTAGTAGCGACTTCGCTAGCTACGAAGGTGATAGTAATTCTGAGGACAAAGCGCAGTCCGAATCGGATCCCGACACGCCTCGACCCAAGCCTAAGATCATCAAACCTACGTCCCGAAGAGATGCGAGCTTGGACTCTAATGATTCTTTAGAAAAGGAACAAGATTCACCCAAAGCTATCAGAGGACGTAAGAAGGCTATGTATGTGTCGCCGTATAGAAGAAGCGCTCCAGCACCTAAGAAAACTAGCGCACCTGCAGCCAAAGCGGCTCCTAAACCCGGTCCCGTGGTTAAAGGGACGCCTAACGCGATAAAAGCTCACACCAGTGCCAAAATACAAAACAAAACTGACTCCAAACCTCCCAGCGCCAACACTTCGCCGAAGAAGTCTATGCCGAGCAAGTCTCCCACAAAAACAGCTCAACAGAAACCTATAACCATTCCACCAGTTGCAGCGAAACCACTGCCATTAGAACGCCAAGGCACCTTCACCAAAGAGGAGAGCTCAGTGCCAGCGAAAGACTTACCCGTTCCGGATAAAAAGACCAACGTGCCAAGATTGACGAAGAGTGCGCCAATCACTAAACCAGCTAACACTTCCCCATCCAGACTTCCTCAGCTTAATCGATACTCCCGACCACCCGTTGCCAAAACTCAGAAACAACCAAATAAAACGGTGAAAAAAAATGAGCCGGTGATGAAAAACTCACCATCTAACCACAGTTTGCAAAGCAACGAGAGCGGGAAAACTATCACGATAGCGTCGCGCAGCTCGCGGCAGGGAAGCACATCTAGCGTCAACTCTATAGCGTCGAAATCGAAGGATGTCGAAAGTAAAATCGCTAACTTGTGGAAGAAAGTAGAGCAGGCAAAGAAACATCCGACCAGAACCGACAAAAAAGTTTGGATCGAGAGCGATAAAACGGAGACTCCACGACTTATAAGAAGCTCCACCTTCGAAGGGCAGCCGAAACAAAACCAAGTTTCGACCACAACAAAGCAAAAATCTGCTATCGGTATCAGAGTGTCGCAAATACCGAGTTTACGGCCAAAGACTACGCCAGGAAAGGTAAACCAGGCCGCGAAGAAACCTGCCACCACCAAGGCTCCTTTTACTCGAAAACAGGTAAACGGCCAGGTAACGAATTAATTAGAAATTCAAATATTTTTTGGGACATCGACAATTAAGTGAGTTCAATTATTGTAACGCATGAGTTTAGCGTAAGACTCGTCATGTATAATCAGTATATTTTGACCGAATTTAATATTAGTGGGCACATGGCGCGTTCTTTGACGTGTTAAGTGCGTGCCAAGACGTATGATCGATGAATAATTGATTAGCAACGGAACGGACCACAGTTTCACTGCAATAAAACATTTTTTTTATTTTTGTTTACAAAATTACGATTCGGATGTTGGTGCAGTGATTCGAAAGACAATCAATATTTTTTAAGGATCAAATGATTTTTCGATATTTCTTTTAATTTTTCTTATACATTAATTTTAATGTTTATTTACAAAAAGTTTAGAATTTGTTTTTACAGAGAGAATCTTTAATTTGCACGATATTATATTTTGTGTATATTTGTTGCATTTATTCTTTAAAAGGGACAATTATGATTAACCCCTCCTCACATATGACTGTGCATTAGTTAGTAGGAAACATTAATAGTCACAAATTAAAACTGGCATCATTAATTCATAAAATAGATAAACCTAAACTTTCAAAAGATATTTTCGTCGGCGAATCAATACGATTGTTAAAACCTATTTTATCGACAAAATAATATAACTAAATGTGCGTTTAGCATATTATATACTCACGTAAAACTTTCTATCGATATTGTTAGCATTTATACAATTATATCGATATGTCGATAAACTAAATATAAGACACGAGCCGCGAAATCATTAAAATTGAAGCTCAGGATAAGTCGCAAACCTATTTCTATATTATTAAAATAATACTTTTTCGTTTCATTCAGCTGCTGAAGCTTTCTCGTGTAATTTAAAACGGAAACATGAGTCTTCTTGTTTTGAATCGCCACGGTGAAGCAGTATTGTAAATATGAACTGTTTTAAAATTATAGCAAGTAAGGTTACCGCGATTTGTATATTTTTCATATAAAAAAATACGATTAATATGAGGAAAAGTAAGGTTCGCTTTGGAGTAAAATTTGAGACGGAAAGCGCGTTCCGATAATTTATATTAATATTTTTCTGTTATTAAAACCTTCCTAGCTATTTTTGGACTTTCGTCTACAGCCTTTTATATTTTGGGAATGTTTTAGGAGCATAGTTTCAGTTACCTTATATTATGAAGAAGTAGCAGTAAGGAGCGCGCCTTCTCGTCTCACCATTTTACGTCTAGTCAGTTTTAATGTTAGATAAAAAGGGGATTTTCGTAGTTTTGGCTTAAAGAAGTGAATTTTTAAACACATTTAAACGCGAGTGGAACGGAACGATTATACCAATTTAATTATAGTTTTATCTATTAACTGGCTTCCTGTAGTTAACGTACGCAATTTTTTTTACTAGAAATGTAATATTTCTGTAAAAAAACATAATATGGTGATACCTCAAATTTTTGTGCAATTTACCCTGAGTTATGTATATTTTTAGTTAATCTCTTTATATTAAAAATCGATAGTCAAAATTTATCGATAATGTCCTTAAATCTTTATAAACTTTTTTCGTAGTTACTAACTAAAATAACCTCTTATACATTTTCCATTATTTAGATTTTTATGAATGTTTTTTATAAGATATAGCAAAAAGATTTGAGGAATCAAAATGTTGGCATGGGTTATTGGAAATGTCGAGTATGGAATAAATTCGATACAATGATCTTTTATTACTAAAATAAAACTAAGGCATTTCCAATAACCTATTGTGCTTACGGATCTCTTTTCACATGGGTGTCTATTGTGGATACGAGATCTTATTTAGTAGTAATTACCAGTATTTAGAAGTATCTAGCATAATAATCATATTGATGATAGTACTGAATCAACTAGCTGTGTGCGTCGTAGTTTTCGTTTGCGCCGCACGCACATGTAGCGATGCGCCCGATTTCATGTCAGCCAATTTTAGTTAATCACAATAGTTGTAAGGTGCGTAATTTGGTGGTCAAATAAATGATACATACTGATATGTATTTTTTGTTTCACGTTTCCCAACGTAGTTATTAATTATCCATCCATCAAAGACATCCCAATAGAAGAAAAAAAACTATATTATTCATAGATGTAGTATAACATAGATCGGCAATGTATCATTTTGAGTGAAACCAAAACGAGAATATGATAGTGTGCGTGAAGTTTGCATGTGTGCGTGACAGATAATGCTGCGCCATGCTCTGTCGATACTATCATATCGATATACCTAACGGCCCAACCAATAAAATAAAATTTTATAGATATATATGAGACATTTCATGGTATTTTAACAGAAAAATAATGATTGTGTTTATTTCAACACAGATACGTAAACACAAGTAAATAAAGATAAATCGTCATATTTGAGAATAATTTTATTTGACAAGTTTTGTAAAGCATTCCTTATAATAATATCTAATGTTCTATTGTTTTATTAGAATGGCAGCCTCCGTGGCACAGTTAATTTGAAACCGGCTCAGAAATGGTAAATTACGCACACGAAATATTAATTAATATTTAGCAAATATCAATAGTGAATAAATAAAGTGAAGTAATAACTGTTATTATAGAATTGATGTTATACTACGAGATTATAAAATGAAGTGAAACCTCTATGGTCATTGACTATTTTTATCGACATAATATTATTGATCGAAACTGTCAATCAATCTCTAGCAAATGTTGGTTGAAATTATTATAAATTCACGTATATGATATCATTTTATATAGGCAATGGATGCTTTCTACGCATTTAAATAATGAATAAGGACATTCTGTTCTACCGATATACATACAAGGTTTGTCTTACAATTCTACAATATTGTCACTAAACAACATTGAAAAAAGTGATACGATCTTATGAAAAACTATGATTATTCGGGTTTTTACACTAAAATCAATCACATCCAGGCACTGGACAACTCACCATAATAAATTACATTTAATAAAAGTAGCTCAGTACTGAAATATTAAATAAATCAAGAAAATAAGCGAAATTAGTCGTTCGCTTAAATGACATATTTTCACACAAATCTCTATAGAACGCTCTCCGTGTAAACGCATGGTCGCATCATGCGTCTCGCTTTAATGTATGATTTAAATCATTCTATCTCTTTCACATTGCCGATCTATGTTATGCTACATCTATGATATTATTGGACACTGAAATTATTATAATATCGATCATAGAACCCTTTATTGAGCTGCATATTAGTGTCCCCTAAACCTTACTACATTTTTTTAGCTACTACCTACTATTGACACTCGCACATAATGGTCATCAAAATATTAGTAAACTTGAATAAACCTGAATGTGAAACTTGAACTCAAAAGACCACCATGATCGAACAATAAGCGTAATAAAAAAACGTGTGTATACTTAAGTACGCACGTAAAAAAATATACTTCTTTTTATATTTATATAAAACAAAATATTTAAAAAATCTAACAAAACCAATTTTTTATCAAATATCAGTCATCATCTTAATTTAACTTTTATCAAATAATAATAGGAGCATCAAGTGCAGGCAATAGGAAATAAATAGCCATGCATTCCTGGTGATTGAAAGGGGAAAACAGTTAATTAAGTCAATCTGCTAATGTATCCAATAAAAATGTGTCTGAAAATTCATGCGATCCTAGTACTTGAAAGGTGAATAAATATTTAACTTTAAAATGATTGTTTGTTTTCTATAATATCGTCAATATAAAGTTACCTGTTTAGAACAAAACTATCTCCGTTAACTTCATGCGTTTCTAGTACTTAAATAATAGCAAACTTCATGTCGCTTTTGGGTGTCGGTGTGTGCGCGCATCGAAATAATTTTACTCCTAGACATTTTTCCAAATGCGATAAATAAAACTTTGTACCGAATTAAAATCCCATCTACCAGCTGGTATTTGGTAAGCGCCAACTGTAAACTAAACTCGAATCAGGGCTTATAAAACTGTATTATGAGCTTAGAGCTAGAACTATATCCAGAGATGAATGGATATCAAGGAATTAGGAATAGGGTAAATAAAAAACAAACAGAACTAGTCAGATTGTTTATTATGTTTAAGGATCAATAAAATTCCAATCAGATTTTCGAGTAGCGTCCTAATTAATACGGAAAATAACATGCATACATCGTCGGCGCCTTAGCACGCGCGATCCGCTCTAATGTAAATCCTATGTCCCTTACAATTACAACTGCTTTTAAATATAATAAAGTACAAAATAGAATAGTTATATTAATGTGTATAAAGTTACACCGCAATAGTAACAAATATAATTACTGTTAAACATGGAGGCATGCAGAGGTAGTTCGGTAGTTAGTTAGTCTGCCGAGCGAGAGCGCACGCCGGCGGCGACGGTGCGTGTGTGTACTGCACGTCGCCGCCTCGTCAGATAATGGCTTGTACAATTTATGCGGCGTCGAGCTTCTCTCGCGCGGCGACCAGCATTGGTCAACCTTAACACGATGCTTATCTTACAGAAAGTAAATCCAGTAATCGTACAGAAAAAGAAATGTAACAGCTTTACCTATTTACAATTACAAGCTTGACTCACAAAAATACAATAATTTCTTATATAGTATGCAATTCATGACGATTTTTTAATAAAACATCAAAGCGAAAAAGCAGTTTTTAAACGTTATCCTTTTCACCAACAGGACACACTTGTCGATGCGTGACTGCAGTCGACCATGACTGTTCCGTGAGAAATATAACCTCAGCAGCTCTGAGAAAACGTCACTAACATCGAAAAGTAGAATAATCACAGATGACCTATCGACACGAGTTACTAGTCTATCGATAAGATTTCACGTTGAAAATGAACCACGCAAGTATAACCAAATAAATGTGGCATTAGTAATAATAGAAGAGGCCCACAAAAATAGAACCTCGAAAAAAATTGCAGTAAATGCAATTACATAATGCATGGGTATATTTTGCGTTTGGTACATTCTCTGGAGCTTATTGTAACAATTCATGCGAGGATAACATACAATTTTATTAGCGCCTACACACAAGACAGGATGTCTGAATTGTTTCCTGTTTGCTTTCATCCTGTTTTGAAATCTTATCGACAATCTATCATCGACTGAATCTCGATGCAACACGATGTTGATTGTTCCGCGTTAGGATCCAAGGATAACTTCACAAAAGAATATGTACAAATAACGTTTTCACATACGAATATGTAGAATGACGCCAATAATTAACTGATACGTAAACACTATTATTATGCACGATATTGTACCTATATGAATTACACATTTTAGAAAATGAATTTTAGCTTGCTACAAGTAACATCGACCGGGTTTATGAAACATTTTACACATATATTTTTTTGGATTTTATATTTATCGATAAATTTGAAAAACCAAAGGTATAGAACCCGGTCAGAATCTTAACATTAAAGAGACAGATTTTATGGAACTATTTTGTACACATATCGGGTATTGGGGTAGTATTATGCAGCCAACTGTTGTCTGATGCTGTTGAACTCCTACTTATCAAGTTATCATATAACACTTCCATTAAAATAGAACCACAATACCCTGTGCTCCATTCTAACCTAACACCTAAAAGCTAGGGACAAATACGGTCGCAAAGGGCACAACTGAGCTCATTTTCGTTCACTTCAATACAATATAGTAAAAAATACATCAACATGAAACTGCGCTTATATGCCATCCAACTTAACATTCTAACAAAACGGTACCATGTTTGCGTAGTTGAAAAACAAAATATATTATGCTTATAATATGGATGAAATGACGCGATTGCTCCCTTTGCAACGAAAACATCGAAATGGTATTTTTATTTGATGATTACAGAAGTTTTGCGTAAGTACTATTTATATTGAATAATGAAAGCCTCTGCAGAGGTTCACGACACACTTATATTGTAGCTAATGCTATGTTTGTTCACTGTCGCAAGCTCGCGCGGAACTGACAGCTACACTGTGCGGTAGTGGCGGGTACGTACGCAGCGACCACTGCGCTTCACCACACTTACTGTGTATGTTACTATCAACTGTAGACAACACTACATTACTTTAAATTTACATCCAAATTGTATTCGAAACATATCGAATTGCTAATTTTTAAATTGATTTATCATTTACTTTTAAATACCAGCTACCGCGCAGTTATCAAAACGGGGGTATCAATCTAGCGTGATTGTTTCTGTTCCCACCACCCGAACGAACTGAGGGCATAACATCGATATTCGCATTTATCGATAATTATATTGAACGGATAACCCACAAAACGTCACAGTCATTGTGACTTGTACCCTTTAAGAAAGTTATTAGTCGGTCCGTGTTCGTTTGGGTCGCGGGAACGCGGTATAATTTCAAATGTAATTTAGAAGCATCGAGCCGATGTGAATCGCTCATGCCGAGTCCAACTAGCCGGTTGTTAACTGTTCTTTTTGATTCAATTTTGCACAACAGCCTGCTACCTTGTCGAGGCGTATGAGGCGCCAAGTCTAGCGTATACATATATAATTTTGTCGAATTCATGTCAAAAGCCTGTGGTTTCTTTAGCTACACCATGTTCTATTGCTCTCATAACATCTGACTTTTCCGCATTTTTTAAAATCCCTGACTCATTAGTCAGATTCAAGTTCAAATCGAAGTTATAATACCTAGCAGTCTTTGGATAGATCTATCACTAAGACCCCTCTCTTCAAACTTGTAAATATTTCTCTCCAAAATATATTCCGGAGTTTAATATAATCTTCTCTCATTTTCAACATTTTTTTAAAATATTTTATTTTTCGCAGCTCACAATTCCTGCTTTAAGTAAAGTAGTCATTTCGACTGGCGAACGTGCCAGTAAAAGATTTATTACAATGTGTACAATTTCGTTTCGATATTAAATTCTCCTATTTTCACGTGTCTTGGGTTTACATGCGACCCTGAGATCCGATACCGACACAATGCGAGGCCCGTGTAAACCTACTGAGGGATCGGAACCCGGGCCGTGCATCTGAGCCAAATGTCTCCAAACATATTTATTACAATAAAATCGCAACGGCGGAATGTCTGTACGCTGAATATTTCGCACCACACGCAGCCTCCCGACTAGCATGTCCAATAAGTACAAGGATTCCGTTACATTTGGGAGGCTGGTCGGCGGGCGGCGAGCGTCGCCGCACCGCGTGTCCATAAATAACATTATGTTTTGTACTCACTCCTTCATTACGCTCTTTATCCTTAACACTAATATACATAAAAATATCACAGCACTATCGATTCACTTACACTAAAGTCACGACGCTTGGCGTCGAAACTCAATAAAAAAATAAAATAAAAAAGGAATCGAATTAAAAATGCATGAGCACACCATCGCCGGACTCAGAACAATGGGGGAGAATTTACATGTTAAAAAAAATGTATAAAAACACAAGTTAGCAAAACTAAATTCACTAAATCCGAATGACCACGAGATATGCGATGGTTAATCAGCGTGACCGCACTGCGGCCACTCGCCACGGGGCCGGCGCCCCAACAAGCGATGGAGAAATGCAATAATCAAGTGCCGCAAAACCGAAATATATACAAAGCGAAATTTATTCACCAAAACATCTTAGCCTAGCTTTGGATCTAAGAAATCGAATCACCATCGAAATATAAACCGCGAGTTACTCTCGCGACGGCGACGAGGTCGTGTCTTTTAGCGCGCCCGCAGAATAACTCCAAATATTTCAATCGGGAAAATTATAACACTCAATGAAAATAAGTGATCTAATACTTATCGATAAATTTGTCACGTGTATGAATGAAATGGCACTACAAGATTGTTTTAGGACTAGTGATGTGCAATCGACGAAATCCTATTCAAGGCTCTCCTCGGGACACAATATCGATTATTTTTACTTTTGACAAATCCTTGATTGTCACATCACTAATAAGGATTCATGATTTAGAAAGACATCTTCAACACTCGCATAAAAAATCACAATTAATGGAAAGAGAAAGTCGAAGGGTTGGTCGAGTAATAATGGGATTGTCATGTTGCTTAACGTCTTCTCAAAGAAGATAACCTCATGTGCGGCTGAGACTGCAAACATCGGCGCTCGCGCCGACACAACTAGTGAAACAAACGATGCACTAATGCGAAAACTTAAACTAAATGAGGTAGAATTATTATGAATATGATTAAAAACATTAACCAACTAATGTTTGGTGGGATTTACGTTATACATGTATATTTTATCAACATTATAATATTTCCTATTAGTGAGGTATATAGTCGTTCCCGCCTGAGGTAGCTGTGTGGACGGACAAACGGCGCACTACACTGCGGCGCCGCGCCCTACAACAATAACAACGCGTCTCGCCACACAACAATTCCGGCGCCCGCGGCCTCGTGTCCACGCCATCCGTCCGTGATAAATACTATTAAAACTATTTACTTCTACTATAAAAGAACAAAACTAAGCGCTCGCAACGCCGCAAGCAGCGGACGCATCCCGGCGCGCACGCACCACTCAACAATAACATTACCGGTAAATATATTCTGCAGTGTAAATTCTATTGAAATATTAATTTGTAGGGTAAATATGTATATGGTATATAAATAGTGATATCTTAGCTTATGCGGTGCGTGCGGGCTCGGGAGTGGAGTGTGTTACTTGGCGCCGGTGATCGGGGTGCGTCGGAGGCGTCCCGGTGCACGTGCACGGGTTAGAAGATGTCGGTGAGCAGGGCGCGCGCGGGCTCCAGGTCGTCGAGCGCGGCGCCGGGCGGCGGCGCGGGGTAGGCCGGGTGCGCCGGGTGCGCCAGGTGCGCCGGGTGCGCCGGGTGCGCCGGGTACGCCGGGTAGGGCGCGTAGGGCGCGTAGGGCTGGTGCAGCGGCTGCCACGAGTCGTGCTTGATGGTGAGCAGCGGGTCGATGTGCGGCATGATGTGGTCGTCCAGGTCGATGACGGCGCCGGGTGCGGCCGCGTAGCCCTGGTTCACGAACTCCGGCCCGTACTCGGGCGGCACGGCAGCGCCCGCCGCTCCCGCCGCTGGTCCTGGCGCCAACGGCACCACTGCCGCGTCGCAACACGGAATCGACTCTGCAAGTTTATTCATACATCATAAAACCCTTTCCTACATACAGTGCGGACAAAATCGAACCGAATAATTAATCATTTTATTTGTTTAAATGATTTTCATGGGAATCATACTCTTCATAAATGACAATACTATGAGGAAGCTTTTTCACCAAAACGGGAGGGTTGGATTGTATAAAAAAAAAACTATCAACGAATTAATTAACTACAAAAGCCACCAATTCTGTAACTACCGTGGTTAACTGAATACAATAAAAAACAATCTATACAATGGGTCACAAAACTATTGTCTTGGAGATAATTTCCCTGTGGTGGTTGTGGTGGTGGTAATGTGGTATAAATAAATAGTGAATCAATAGCACCAATCATTACTTACCAGATGTGAAAGCAGTGGTTTCTGCAGGCAGCATGTCGACGAATTCAAAGTCTTGGATAGAGTGGTGCGCATTGTTGTTGTCGCAGAACATCTGCAGCTCGCGCTCGATGATGCGCGGGTCGATGGCGTCCACCGTGCTGTCGTCCGAGATCCCCGGCGCCGCCGCCGCCGCCCAACTCGACTCTGATTCCGACGCCTCCGTACTCATTTGCTCCATATTGTTAACCACGATTTTCTCCGGTTCTTTCGTCGGCCCCTCTTTTTGCAGTTCACCATTGCTTTTCGTTTCGGCCTCGGCCAACTGTTTCTTGACGAGTTTGTGATCGATGTTGTGCATGCGTTGCAGATGTTTCGCCCAGTTCCCGTGGTTGGCGAAAGATTTCGTGCAGCCGGTGCACTTGTAGGGGCGCCGGCCCGTGTGGATGTTGAGATGCTCCTCCAGCTGATAGGATTTGATGAAGCCCTTGCCGCAGTAAGAGCAGGTGTGCCTGCGCAGCGTGGAGTGCGTCTTGGCGTGCTCGATGAGTCGCGCGCGCGCCGCGTAGGCCTTGCCGCACACGCTGCACACGTGCAGCACGGCCTCGAAGTGCTGCGGGATGTGCTTGAGCACGAGGTACTTCTCGCGGTAGGCGCGCGCGCACACGGGGCACGCGTAGTGCTTGACGCGGTGCAGGTCGAGGTGGCGCGCGGCGGCGGCGCGCGCGGGCAGGCGCAGGCCGCAGTGGCGACACGCGGCGCGGCGCGGGCCGTGCTCGCGCTGGTGCAGCAGCAGCGCGCGCGGCGAGCAGAACGAGCGCGAGCAGCCGCGCGCGGGGCAGGGCGCGCGCGCCAGCCCGTGCGCGCCGCGCCAGTGCGCGTGCAGCCGCGGCGCCGTCGCGAACGCGTGCCCGCACACCGAGCACGAGAAGGGCTTGGCGCCCGCGCCCTCCGCCGCGGTGCCGGGGTGGAACGCCTCCGTGTGCAACACCAGCAGCGACAGCCGCGGGAATGTCTTGCCGCACTCGTCGCACCTGCACCGTGCCGAGTATCGATCGATATCGTGATATGTGCTTACTTTCCATAAATAATTCATACAAATAATGAAAGGAGGAATTGGAGGTCTTCGACTTGCAAATTATCATAAACCGATAAAAATCTTAACTCTGAGATGTTTATTCTGACATTTAATAAATGGGGAGAATTTTCCAACTGTATTTTTGTGAACTTCTAAATAATACAATTTGATGTGCCCAAACACGGGAAACCGTGACCTTAATATAAGAATAAAAACGTTTGAATAGAGCCAGTGGCGCACAATAGCGGCCGACCCCTCGCTCAGTGCGGATGGGACCCTCAGGAATGTAAACTCGTCTCTTTATAAACCCCACAGATTTACATAAACCTTGAGCGTCACATTAAAAAGTAAATCTTGAATCCAATTAACTGACAGGATATGTTTGTAGTTTTGTAACATTATTTTAATTCTTCCAATGGCTACAGCTAATGACGACATACAAGACATTTTATTACTAACACACACAATAAACAAACTTTTCAATACTCACTCATATCTATCCTTGGATATGTGGAAATAGCAGTGATTACCGAACAGGCCATACTTTTCGTACTGCTTCATACAAATGATGCATGTGTAGACCAGAGTTTTGTCTCCATGCTCGGTCACAAAGTGCAGGTCGAAATCTATTCTGTTTTTGAACAATTCATTGCAGAAGCAGCACAGGATGCCGCCGATCACGTCTATAGACGAATCTTCGTTCAATGGTTTTGTTTCTTCGTTAATTTCGGATTTGATAAGTACGTCGCCAAAATGTTTCGTCAAATGCTGTAATGCTTCCGGCTTGTTGGGCGAGGTTTCTTCACAGATGGAACATGGATACTGGGTTGTGCTGTGCTCCTCTACGTGCAGTTCACACATGTCTACTGTGTCAATGTTCTGGCCACAGTCACTACATTGGTACGGCTGGTTTGAATTAGGAAACTTATGGACAATCTGGTGCAATCGTAATTCATTTTTTGTTCGGAATCTGCAATAGAAGCACTTTTTACAATATCTATTTGGTATGTGCATTGTCAGGGATATTTTTTATAGTATTACAGTAATAGGACACTTATGACTAGTTGCATAAGTACGGTATATTGGACTAACAATGTGTCACAAATCAACACAGTACATAAAATCGAATGGCAATGACTGGTTCCAAGAGACGGCAATTATATGGGTCTCTAAGGCTAGTTTTACACCTTGTGTATGGCGAGTATGGAACTCCTACCAACACATTTAGGGCCCAAGATAATATATGAATTTTGCTTATAGCAAGCAGACTGCCAGTGGTACTGTGCATTTAGTCTGTTATGTTTTTTTTTTTATGTACAATAAAGTGTAAATAAATAAATAAAATAAACATTTACCGTAAAGTGATATTGTCAAGTAGACTATGTGTTTTTTGAAAATGATTGGGTGATCCAGTATGTACTAATCTGGGTTTTACAAGACCTAAAGGCCTAAAATACTATATTGTTTTCCCCGCATCCAATATTAATACAAGACCTATATTGTAGCTTAGGCTCGGAACTATCCATGTGACTGTTGAGTGTATTTATAAATGTACAAAACAAAACAAATAACTTACTGTTGGTTGCATGTTGAGCATTTGAATGTGTGCATGGCAGCCACATGTTGTTTCAGTACTGACAATTTTGAATACATTTTCAAGCAATATTCACATCTGTAACAAAACATTGTTTTTATATTGGGTATTATAATGAGAGTACCTGTTTCTTTAACATAAGTCAGTCACGGATATTCAAAGAGATATTGTACAGCCAAATTTTATAGTTCAAACAATGCATTTTTTATTTTGCATCACATCATAATGTAAGGATTTTAAATAACCCACACACATTATTCAGTAACTTTAACCTTTAATTACTCTGTCATGCTCAAGATTGGCAATGGTAAATGAACATTAGATTTTAGATTAAGAAAATATAAATACATTAGATTGATAAGCATTACTCCTATTTACTTAAGAAGTCTCCAACCTACCAATTCTTGGCTTTGTCCATTCCATTACACTATGTCAAACACAGATGATAAACATTGACATTATTAAATCACAATAACAATTACTGATATGGTAATGGTATTAAATTGGTCTCTAAATATCAACTCCAGAGAGAGATATAAAAATAGTTAATTAAATTATTATGGAAGTTGAATACTCACTTGAACTTATCTTTAGCAACATGTTTGAGGTAACAGTGGCCGCGGAAGCTGGGGTAGCCCGTGATCTGCTTGCGACACACCACGCAGGTGTACACGATATCCTGCGCGCCGGTGTTATGCTGCCCGTAGTGGCTGTCATAGTCCTTCTTACTGTCGAATGTGAACTCACAGATGTGGCAATATATGCCGCCAATTAAGTCTATCGTGGTCGGCTTCGGGAGTAAGCATATCTGATCCAGATCCACCGCCTCGTTTGTTGCCGTTTGTAAAGTGGAAGCCATTTTTAATCCGCCGCCGCCGATGTCTGTGCTATGTGTGATCCATGAATACTGAATTTACAATCTATGTCATATGGGAGCGAAATCTGCTATTGCAAACATAATATGGATATTTGACCCGCGGCTACATGTTTATCTGGAAAAAGAACATCATTATCCTCAACTGACCTTGCTTTAAACGTTTATTTAACACTTCGGCAGCAAAACGCACTAGTGAGGACTATGTGCATTGTGTATTTTTTGCAATTCATGAGTTTCAGTGTGCAGCGTCCCCCGTCATCGATATATTCGAGGTTGTTCAGCCATTATCAAAGCATAAGATTCAAGAATTCATTTATATCAGTTGTAATACTCACAATTTTGATTGATAACATATAGCCACGCATCGGGCAGCGGGCTCGCACTGTATATTACATTACAGCATCTGAAACAAAAGATGATTTTCAATAAAACTGCAACGCCGGATAACAAACAACGCCAAGAAAACGTGTGGTTTTTGATTTTTCAGATTTTCCCTACGTTCCAGTTCCTTCGCCCCATACATTCGGATTTATGGCTTAAGCATGAGATAGCATTATATTTGATGTAAGGGTTTATAGAGACAGAAAAAGCAAGGGAACTTCGAAAAGCATTTGAGACCCGCGAAATAATCAATGATAATAATTTAGATACACGCTCAATTATTCAAGTACCTTTAAAATATAATGTATGGCATTTTTAGTTTAATCATGTACATAATTATTTACATAAATACAAAATACAGCTATATAATAAGAAAAAATCATAATTATGTAAAAATCCTGAATATGAATTTAATCAATAGAAAAATCTCACATAATAATATGTTGGGATATATTTATCATAGCATGGTAATTTGTTCAAAGATTATGAAAAGGAATTAGCTTATAAAGTATTATATTTTCTGATACCATTTTGTTATTCGCAGCATATATGAGTAATTAACCAAATATTACGACCCGCAATCATACACAGATTAATAGAAAAAATAAAAAATTACAAGTTGCAACTCATAAAATCCATTTTTTACCTTAAATACCGAATTACTCGAGATATTTTAGAATGCAAAATTTTTTTTTTCATTAGTAATGACCTGAGTCGTATGTTGACCCGTACAATAATTAATACTATTGAAGTAATAGGAAACTGAGTTTATTAATGTAGTTTTCCGTTTCATGTATGTCGGCTCCACAAAATATTTTATCATCTTTGACAAAAAGAACAAGACAGCTGATAAAATTGTCAAATCTATTTTTCTGTCAATGAAATAAAATCAATTTCTCGAAAAAGTAATTGGAACTTTCAGGATTATATTCAATTTTAACTTGAATAAAGCTCTTTATATTTAGCAGTTGTAAGTAAAATAAAATAAAAAAAATTGCGTCGACAATAGCGCGGTATTTGTGGGAACAATTCTTCAACGTATTTCGGGTTTTGCGACGGTAAGTCTACTTCATATTTTATTTATAGTTTATACCGGGTTTTGTGTATTAGATAAACGAGGAAAACGTTTGAATTACCATTAGAATTACCATTACAACCGCGTATCGCAAAAAATTCTGCCTATTCGAGAATATTTATCTTCATTAATTGAAATTCCGCCGCAAAACCTACGGTGCGCGTTGGTTTACTTTACTAAGGGTATTTTACAGTGTTTTGTAATCATATGTCAAAAACATAGTTTCTGGCGCTCCGCCAATTCTTTAAATAGAATTGAGTGACTTACGCACAGTTTACTCTTCGGTGCGTTTCATACTTCCAAACTCGAACTCGTTAATACCGCGATGGACCGTCAGCACCCCGCCAACGCAAGCTTCCACGGCTCCATGAGGAGCAGAGACTCGTCCTCAACCGCCGGCAGCGACGCCAGGGAAAAGATCAAAGACTGCTGCAGGAAATTCATAGCTTTTATGTTCACTCAAGTGGGTGTTGGCGCCTTGGTCGTCTGCTACGCGATACTGGGGGCGGCCAGTTTCATGCATATCGAGAAGGACAGCCCCGACGAACAACTCCACAGCATCCGAAGACTGAGACAAAACTGTGCTGAGAAACTATGGAACATCACTGTTATTGTGAATGTGTTTAACGAAACCACATGGGTGTCTAAAGTCGACGAAGTTCTTAAAGAATTTCAAAACAATATCACTGCAGCCGTCCACACTGGTTACAATGGCAGAGCAGCAGAAGATATCTGGTCATTTCCAGCCGCTTTGATGTACTCACTATCTGTGTTTACAATGATTGGCTACGGAAACATCATACCAAAAACATTATGGGGGAAGATAGTTACAATTGCTTATGCTTGCTTTGGAATCCCAATATATGTTTTATACTTCTGCAATATGGGCAAAGTTTTCGCCCAGACATTTAAATGGTTGTATATCACAGCTCATGAATGCAGTAGGAGAGATGATGCCGTATTTGAAGATGGGGAAATAATACCAGTAAAACGGAAGATCACTGTGCCATCAACCGCTTGTTTGTGGGTAATTTCCTTCTACATCCTCACAGGAACAATAATGTTTGGGGCATGGGAGAAATGGAATTATTTGGACTCCACATACTTCTGTGTGATAAGTTTATGCAAGATTGGCTTTGGAGATTTTGTTCCTGGAGCGAATATAGCTGATTCTGCTGGAGGATCACATTTGAAACTTGTAATAAATTTTATATATGTGTTGCTTGGTATGGGTCTGGTGGCAATGTGTTACAATCTTATGTGTGAGGATGTGAGAGTGAAGGTAAGGGAGCTGCGGGAAGATCTGAAGAACTGCCTTGATGATATCACATTAAAAATTACTGTGTGTATGAATGATACTAAGTACTATCATCAAAAACAATCAAGAAATCTTAAATGAATATTCCAATGTATGTCACTTGATAAAATTCAAACATTAGACTTTTCCAAAAATAAGTAATATGTAAATTGGGTTTTGATTGTTCAAATAATTGTAAATGGTAATTATAATTTTTTGATCAGTGTTAAGTTTTCTGCCTGTGTAATGTAATATGTTTTCTCGTTAAGAATTTTATGTGTCATAAAGAAATTGTGATAAAAATGTTTAGGAGAACAATAAAGCTTTATTAAATGTTTTATGATAGGTAAAAATATGAATTGATTATAAAAATAAATGTCTATAAATAATTCATTGTTTTATTTGATATCCTATGGGCTACAAGTAATATGATGGCTTTGTTAACTTTACCTAAATTTTAATTCAATTAAAGGATTTGATTATATACTCATTTTGTAACTTTGTATTATTTATTACTTATTGTTTTACTGTGCGCGATTTCCAATAGAAAGCAACTCAAGGTACTATAACTTTCATAGAATTTATCCAATCGAAAAATTCACAGAGATGTTTTTAGTCGAACCCGTAGACCAATAAAGCACCATGTGATTTGCTCCTTAATCTTCACGATAAAACAGATCTATGAATTGAAAGCCTGTTGTACATTCATATGAGTACATACATAAATTCACGCCTTTATCCCAGAAGGGGTAGGCAGAGGCACCACCAGGTCATCCACATTTCTCTTTGTATGTTTCGTTCCACGATGTGATAGACGTCGAGAGTATCGCCATATCGGGCATAAATTCCTGACTCCGGGGTGATAATGAATAGAAAACTTCAATATCACTGCCCGACCCGGGATTCGAACCCGAGATCTCAGCTTTGCAATCGTACCGCAGCACAACTACGCCACCGAGGCAGACTGTTGACTAAGTTGACTGTTGTATTCTGATATTATCAACAGTAATGGTGGAACCGTAGCTGGTCAAGACAGCATGTCGCCGGTGCGCCTGCGCCGCGTGGCCGGCTTCGATGGCCGCCTCAACGACACCATCTTCCAGCCTGCCACCACCGTCACCACGCCGCAGCAGACCCTGGTCTACTTCGGGGGAGATGTCCAGGTAATTGAATGCCTTGATAACATTCAAAAGAAATTTCCACTGTTGGCTCTCGCGTTTTTTATATAAATTGCATAAAGAAACCTATATTGTATCCTAAAACAAAAATATTGCAAATGTACTCTTCATTTCATGGCTCTATAGTCCAGAGACGCATTCAATTCGAGTAACATTTATTTGATGTACATATAGAAGTTCTCGGACACTCTCTTCCAGCTTCCTCATTAACAGTCGCCAGATTAATTGAACCTTTTGTATACTGGCCTTTATTCATGCTCTCCATATAACCAAACTACATCAGCATACGTCTTTAGACATAAATTGAAATACCCTTATCTATTGTGGGTCAGGACTATCCGGAAGTGATGCAAGCCCATCGCGACAATCGGAACTATGTCAAATGGAACTTGGAGAACACGGCGCGCATGCTCGCCACCAACTATCCTGAGAAACATGTGCTCATTGTCAAACCATCCAGGTAAACTTTATGATAATCATACATATATATACATACATAAACTCACGCCTTTATCCCTGAAGGGGTAGGCAGAGACGCCATCAGAACACCCACATTTCGCCTTGTACGTTCCGTTCCATGATGTGATAGGGGCGAGCCTATCGCCATATCGGGCACAAATTCCTGACTCCGGGCTGATAATGAATAGAAAAACCCAATATCACTTTGCCCCACCCGGTATTCGAACCCGAGACTTCAGCTTTGTAGTCGTACCATAGTACAACTAGGCCACCGAGGCAGTAAACATTTTTTTAATTATCTCAATGACAGTTTCTGTGTTGCAATGGGCATGATGATTCCAGCTGTGAAACCAGAGGCTGCAGCTTAGATTCTCGCACCGACACAAAAAATGTGGGCTACAAATATTTGTTAGCTTTTTTGCTATGGATCTCGATGCTGCGAGAGCTGAGACCAAAAAGCCGATCTTTACAGTACATTAGCAGAAGCTACGTTGCGTCGCGTGTTCGCAGCGTGGTTCGGGTCGTAGATAATGTACGATTTAATTTGACTTAACACGTGTCGCATTTTAGTGATATGTTTCCGCCATAAGTTGTTTGTGTGTGCGTCAGGGTGGAGTACAAGAGCTTCAGTTGCTATGACAACTTCGTGCCGAGCACCAACGCGGGCGTGCCCGAGCACACGCCAACGCACAACGCATTGCAACACTTGGAGAGGTATCACACATTTTACTGTTTTATACCTGTGGTATTCTCTTCGCTCCCTAGTACTCTCTCTTGTCCTCTCTGCTGATTTGTCGGCTGTGTTATTGTCGCTCTTTTATCTTTTTGTCGTAATGCTTTAATAAAATAATGTTATGGTGAGACTGGTACTATTCTCGTCGAGCCGGTTCATTTAATAAGTGACTTGAGTGTGAATACTTTTAGTGGTTTCTACTTACAGATTGCTTCAAGGCGTGAGTGATCGGATAAAATCATTGCCGATTAATGAATTAGAGGCATTAAGCCCCGGCCTCAGCGAAGACATTGACATAGAAGACTTGCATGTAAGTCGTTTTTATTAAACGTATAGTCTCGCCATATAATAAAACTGATGGCAAGTGAATACTATGGCTACTCAATATTAACAATCCTTAAATCGTTGATGTGTGTCTTCAAGATGAGAAGGAAAATAGGACGAGAAGACGAATGTCATACTAGGTTGCGGCAATCTTACTCACTAAACATAACTTTAATTTTTTCTTGAGATATAGCCGTACGAAACCATTGTAGTTTTACCGCTTGCAGTAGGAATCTTAGATGATTTTAAATATGTTATTTAAATATATGCATGTATGTATAACATGTATGTATATATGACCAGAACTCGCCGGTCCGCCGTTCCCCCGAGCAGAAGCGTTCGAACGGCGCGGCTGGTCCGTCGAACGGCGCGCGCTCCGATCACAAGCAGTGAGTAGGTCTAGTTCCAATCGGTGTTGTCTATAGTACCCTCACTTTCTAGCTAATTACGAAGCACCTAGGTATATAGTTTGTAAATATATGTTTTTTTCTGTTACTTTACACACTGTCCTGAAGTTTCTAAATACACACATTTTTTCGCTTTTTTTCTTGTCTACCATATAAAAGTTACATCTTCGATCGAGTCAATGGCTCGAAATTATTAGACAGTTAAACCTTTACAATTTCCCGGCCCAGTAGGTTGCTAATCTTATGGCAGCGTCAGAAGTCTCCATGTCCCTTCTTGTGTAGACGGTAGGACACAGTGGTCACATCAATGATTGTGACAGATTCTGTTCTGGAGCGCCACAGTCACAATCAGACTTTGATTGATAGCCCCACTTTACCAGATTTGTCTTGCACACACCTGTGCGAAGACGGTTAAGTGTCTTCCATACAGGCCACTGACGTTCTTTACCAGGGCGCTGGTGTTCCGAAAGTAGGATGTAATCCGATGGGATTTGGCATTTCAAGCCCAGAGATGTTTTTTGGTATATTTCATGAAAATATATGACGCATTTTTTTACTGTTTTACCAAGACTATTATTTTTTCTTTAATATCTGTATTCCGTATCAGATATTTTGTTCTATTTTACATCAATTCTATGTCTAAAAAATGTCTAATTAGTGGTCAAGTTTCTGTTTTGTTTATGTTTTATAAGTACAATGTGTTTGTAAAATGTTAGTGGGGGGTGGTATTAATAAGTTATTGAACAGCCTCCGTGGCGCAGTTGGTTAGACGCCGCCTGTGAAACGAGAGGCCGCGGGTTCGATCCCCGCACCGAGACAAATATTTGTGAGATCCACAAGTATTTGTTTCGGGTCTGGGTGTTTGTGAGACCGAAAAGTCTCTCGTAGTTTCTGATACCCACGACACAAGACTCGATCTTAGTGTGGGGTCAGGACTATGTATGTGACTGTTGGGTGTATTTATTTATTTATTAGTAGGACGGAGAGTCAGTGGTGGGAGCGGCTGTCGCTGGAGGACAGTCGGCTGTCGCTGGTGGGGTTCAGCAAGGGCTGCGTGGTGCTCAACCAGATGCTGTACGAGTTCCACTATATCAGCACGCTCACGCCTTGCGACACGCACGCTATGAGGTAGGCACACATCCTACTGTTAGTCATAACTCATACGTCACATCTATGGTTGGTAGTTTAAGGTCTTAGACTCAATTGCACAAACTAACTTTACCCGTAACTTTGACTTAACAATGTCAGTCTCATACATTTGAGACGTATTTGACATTGCCAATGTATGAGATTGACGTTTTCAAAGTCAAAGTTATGGGTAAAGTTAGTTTGTGCAATTGGCTCTTAGTCAAGCAAGTGGGTATAAAGGTTTAGTTTGTCTCACCAAGAGGCTCTTCAGTGTTGCTGGATGTATTCGGTACGGCGTGTCTTTAAAAATAACTCCAGGAGTTTTAGCGGGCATCCGAATAAATCCATTGAAAGCGCGACCCCAACAGGCAACACACTTAACCACTCCATAAGCCTTGTGAAAGGGGAGTAAAAATCCCTCCCATTGCAATAAATACAAGTTATCCTGTAATTCAGACAACGAGGCAATTGGATAACGAGCTGGAAAAAGTTAAATTCGAGCGTGCCGTCTTCAGTCTCCGGTTTGGCAATTCAATTTTCTCTCAACCGTGTTGCTCTATCTATATCAGCCTATATACGTCCCACTGCAGGGCACGGGCCTACTCTACAATCGAGGGAAACGATTGAGAGTGGTTAGGCCATATAGTCCACCACGCTGGCCTAGTGCGAGTTGGCGGGCTTACATACCGTAGAAATTCTTTAAAATCGCTACGGTATGCAGGTTTTCTCATGATGTTTTCCTTCACCGTTAACGTGCGTGGTGATTGACTATCAATACACACATAACTCCGAAAGTCAGAGGTGTGCCCTGGGATTTGAACCCGCGACCACCGTGGACATGTAGGCAGCCGCGTCTGTTCCGTTACCAATAGGCCACCACGCACACACACACACACCGTGTTGCTCATTATTTTGCAATTATTATTCATCAATTATTAAAATGTCCACAGGTTCATAGACCGCATAGACGACATGATCTGGCTGGACGGCGGCCACGCGGGCGGCAAGAACACCTGGATCACCTCGCGCAGCCTCCTCGAGACTCTTAGTAGACTCAGTGAGTTCAGTTTACTATACTGTCCAATTGATAAGTCTAATGTATTCAGTTATTTTTACCCCTTTTCCTATGTTTGTGGCAGTCTTAATTATTGTTTATTCGAGCAGTTCAACACACTCACTTCAGCGACGTCCTCGCTTGAAGGCCCTACGATTATTTTAAGACTATTAATAAAGTCTAGTCGATTCGGGAACCAGTCCATACAACACATTTTGTATCGAAAGCATAAATCAGATATTTCGACATTGAATTTAAACTAGGAATTTCAAGATCTACAACTGATATGAGGATTTTTCTGCAATCAAATGTGTTTATTTGCAGAGCTGAACATCCACGTCCACGTGAGCCCATACCAAGTGCTGGATGAGGGTCGGCCCTGGATCGGAAGAGAGGAAAAGGCTTTCACCAGCATGCTCAGGAAACTTGGTGCCAAGGTACTTGATATTTCTTAAGAACATCAGCTTTGGAAGTAGTCCAGATAGGTCTTCCACAAGGATCTCAATATTGAGGATGTGTTGCCAATATTCAGCTCGCTTGGTAGGAGAATGTACGAGGGTATCTCGTAGTTCCCTGTGTGGATGATGTTATAGCTCGTTATAATCTTGTCATTTAAATACTTCATCTGTACGACGATTATTAGTGCGTAGGCTAGCGTGGTGAACCATGATGGTGTTAATCAAAAACCATGAGTAAGTCATGTTGGATTAGGCTTCGATGTGCTTATTGAAGTTCCTTATAGGTATTTTTTTTCTTATCGAGTCTTATATTTACCCGTGTCAGGTTGGACTTTCCTATTCAATATTTTCAACTCGTTCGAATTGTAGCATGGATTCTAAAAGATCATAGGTAAATTCGGGGAAGGGACCAAGCTGTATTGTAATTCATAGTAATATTATGTTGCCAATATATTCCTCTGCTTTTGTCCAAGCAATCTCAAGCAATATTCCCACTTATTTTTTTATTGACAGCCTCCGTGGCGCAGTTGGTTGGACGCCGCCTGTGAAACGAGAGGCCGCGGGTTCGATCCCCGCATCGAAACAAATATTTGTGTGATCCACACATATTTGTTTCGGGTCAGGATGTTTGTGAGACCGAAAAAGTTTCTCGTAGTTACTGATACTCACGACACAAGACTCGATCTTAGTGTGGGATCAGGACTATGTATGTATGTGACCGTTAGGTGTATTTATTTATTGAAATAAAACTATTTTTACGGATTTTATCGCGATTTGGTTTAATTTTAACATTTTTGAGTCCGCCCCGTGATCACGAAAGCTGAAAAGCAATCGAAACGTCGGGAAGTTAAAAAATGTAAAAATTAAACCAAATCGCGATAAAATCCGTAAAAATAGTTTTATTTCAATGTGTAACATTCGCGTAAATCTAAGAAACCATTATGTATTTATTTATTTATTTCTCAGGTGCAACGCTACATGCACGGGCAGGCAGGTTCTCCACACACGCTGCACGTGCACTTCGACGTGCTCGCCAACTTCAAGCGCGCGCACGAACTCGCCTCCACCGACCAGGCCGACCACTCCTCCGACGAAGACGACTAGAGGAACCACCAGGAGACACCAGGAAACTCGCACTGTATCTGTATCTGTATCAGCCCATATACGTCCCACTGCAGGGCACGGGCCTACTCAACAATCGAGAGAATCGATTGAGAGTGGTTAGGCCATATAGTCCACCACGCTGGCCTAGTGCGGGTTGGACACTAATATAAGAAATGTTACTGTATCTACCCATAATGGCTCCCTACCGAGGCCTCTTGCGCTATGAAGAGTTTCATTGAAAGAGGTAAGACCAGATGCTATCAGGAAAATTCACCAATATTCATAAAAATGCTACTGTATCAGTCTATAATGGGTCATTGCTAAGGGAATCTGATACAATTGGGAGTTTAATTGAGAAGGGTTAGGCCAGGGTCCATCACGGTGGCCTGCAATGAATTTGTCAATGAGGAGTAGAGTGGTAGATGCTTGCCAACAATAACTTGCAACATACAAAACACTATTATGTGAAGAACAGGTAGCTGTTGAATCAGATTGATATACTAGTTATAATGCATGAACTATTCGTCAATATCAATTTAACATCTAAAATATCGACCACAGAAAATTAATGTCTAAAATGAAAATGTAACAAAAAACTGTTGCAGAAAATGTTCTTTATATTTAGACTTTAAAAAAAAATGAAACAAGCGTTTTTAATTGCGCGTTCACTTTTTGCAGGGGTGTTCAATCCACGCAAAATAATTACATTGGATTGTGACATTATCGAACTTCGTAATAAAAACACACACACATGCGCATTTTGTATCGTGCAAAATGGTCTGGTACCATAAGGTTCGCAAAATTAAATTAATAACCGAGTGATTGTAAATCAGTGTATAGATATGTTTACTCAAGGCCTACGTCTTTATATATGTCTATATATTAAGTGTTTATATGAAATTATTTTGTACCCAGAATCCACACTTTATTAATGTCCCAAGCTAATAGAGAATATCAGAATTTTTAGACTTAAAAATTATATCTCAATACACTTCATCTTGATATTTAAAAATGCCGTATGAATACATAACTTTATATTATATATTTGTGTTAATTGTAACTAAGAAATACTTTAAAAAAATCGAAAATAGTATTCTATTTTTTTTTTTGAGAATTTGATGAGCTCGCAAAATGTTTTAAACTTCCACTTTCTTTTTAGTTGTCCAGAAAAAAGGACATGTAAGCATTGCATATCTGTGAACTTATTACTGGCTGCTATGATCCATCATATCTAAGTATTAACTTATGTATTACGTATAATATTGTGTAAGACTGCTCATAAGCTGTTAAATGTTAAACCTATTGTTTAAAAATGAAAATTTCATTAACGATTATGATGTATTAAATAAGTTAATGTAATGTAATTTGACTGCTTTTATTTTGCGCTATTTACAATAATTTCGTGACAAACCAAATTGTATGTCGTTTTATATGATATTGTGTAATTCCATGACGTTAATTAATCTTCGTTATATTTTATACATGAATGGCGTGATATTGCATAATTCAAGTTAAGAATGCGATATTCAATTTTGAAACATTAGAAATGATAGATCTCGGGATATCGCGTCATATTTATCACTCGGTATAGTGTCGTTTAATTACGCGATATCGCGGGATTTCTTTTATATTTTGTAAAGTACGTACAAAATATTAATTTTATATATATATTTAGTTTTATTTGAACGCTTCTAATTGTATTTAGGTTAAGTCTGTGTATATTATGAAAGACACTGCGCTACTACAGTGCAAGGCGTACATACTGATCGTGTCAAACTTATATTTATTGCTCTACATGTAAGTGGTAGATTAGAACGATGGTTGTAAAACAAAGTAGATGAACTAAATGTGTAATTCTATTGGTCTCAGAAAATAAATTATTTTCAACAATTACGGTATTTCCCTTCGATGATTTTAGAATAACCTAAGTCAACCCCTTGCTTCGATTTTTTTATATACATGTTAGAATAAGGTTTAAATAAAAACACACGAAATGTTAAAAACTAAATTTAATTACTTCAGTAATAACAAAACATACAGCGAGTGGACTTAACAATAAAACTGGAATCGTTTGAGAAACATTAAAATACATAAAAAGAAATGCTTAAACACACTAAACATTACTTATTTAGACAGTGATTTGGTGCAAAGATCTTTAATTAGCCACAAAAACGATATTTTAACATGATACAAATGATGATTTAAAATAAATTTCTACACAATCGTATTGCATTTAAAATCATACCCACAAGTTGAAAACTCTATAAGAAAGAAACGTCCTTCCACAAGCAAAAATTAACATTGATTTAATAAACATAAGAAATCGAGCAAATAACGTATTTAATCTATATACCCAGAAATAGGTTAGTGAGCAAGGATTGTTGATAGTTTTTGATCTTTGAATAGACAATGGGAGAAATCAAGATAGGGAGTTAAATATTCCTGGCAATACTAGGACTAAATTGATGTTCGTAATTCATTGACGTTAAAAAATTAAATTATAAAACGAATTATTTCATTGTACGTTTTTTAAATCAGATTATTAAATTCCGTCAACTGAAAGACTAGTTGACTACAGTTCTTAATAATATTATGTCCATGTTATAACTATAAAATTCATTTTCGATGTGTTCTTTCATAACACCATACAATGGAGATGGCTGTAGCCTTTTATATATTTATCTATTTATTACATTAAGAAACAGAAACCTTATGTAATCTAGGGTTAAAAAAAAGTCGACGAACCCAAGAACAAAACTCTACAAAAAATATATTTTTTACAGATATTATTTCGTTCTTGGGATGTGACGAACTGTTACGTAATAAGTAGTTTCTAAATTGTCTATATTGCCTTCGTATTGCTATAGTTGTATGAAAAATTTGAACCTATATAGACTTATGTGGAAAATTTGATGACATTGCAATATAATTATTTAAACAGTTGTATGTGAACAAGCCTATGATACATATACTATATTATTATATAAAGTGCAGTGGTGATTTGATTTAAATTAAAATATTATGCACACTTGCGCCACAGAACATAAATCTAAATTACAAGATTTCCTAACCTTTGAATACTAAACATAATACACACACATATTTTGTACCAAAAATAAATCTAGGTAGAGAGAAGCCCAGGTTTTACCCATAAACCATTGAATCAAGATGTATTCGAAATGGTAACCAAACTTGACAAGACATTTAAAATATTACCGTGGCAAATAAAACAACTTATTTATTACACACATCCCAAAAATAATCCACACATAAATTCCCAAATATCTATTTCAACTAAACTGTGGCAAATTAACTAGGGCTGCCATAGATTTCATTAAATTAGAGCAAATCCTTCAATTTACTTAAAGATAAGTGGCACTTTTTAAGGCAAATTATCCTGTCTATACCACATTATATGCTGGGTGTTACAGAAAGAGTTATTTAAACCACATTGCAAATACTGATGGCTTTAATTGACTGTAGATTAATAACATCCGTGACAGGGAATAAAATGATGTATGAGGCTATTATACAACGTTATTTTTTGTATACCATAAAGCCGAAACACCCAAATTAGATTTTGGTATAAAAGATCAGATAAAATAGAAAAAAAATAACAATAATGAAAACTTACGCCGTGACAGGTTACGATAATTATCTCATTTCTTGAATAATGCATGGGAAGAAGCGCGCGCCGCGCATACGCACTGCCGCGCCGCGCCTTTGGTTTCGTGCCAACACGCACAACACTGGTAGTACTATTTACACTGTTTCGTTTATAAACAACATTTTAACAACACGGCTGCGTTTCCACCAAAGATGATGCTTTGCAAAGGATGTGTGTGTTAAGAACAAATCGAAGCTCGGCTTAATATTTAGCACTTCACAGCTATTACAATAACAACTAAACACACCTAAGTAATTGTTCAAAATGTCCATCCCTTTCCCTAATACACAGCCGAGCCCGCTTACGCATATTGCGGACTAATTTTGATAGCACATAAGTGTTCTGTTTTATTGTATTAAAAGCACTTTCAATTTTGTTTTTTAGATCGTTTTCACTTTGCGGCTTCATAATATCTCACTGCCGCAGACACATTATCACCACAAATCGCGAGACTACGCACCATCTCTGTATACTCAACGTTGCTGTAACGAAAAGCCATCGCGAAATCGGTACGTGCACGGAGTAGTCTATGTAAAATCACGAAAGATGCGTACGCGCCGAAACTAATTATTAGATCAAACGCTCCGCACGCGTCGCCGTATGAAGCGAGCGGGACATGTGCGGGGCGCGGGGGAGGAATGGTGTCCTTGCATTTGGCATCGGTCGGCTGTTTAAGTACTATAATAGGTATAGTTGAACGACCGACACGCGCTGGATTTTTATTAATCAACACGGTAACCAGCTTGACGGAATTTTAATATGTATTTGGGATAAAATATAACGTATGTTAAAATTTTGTGCAATGGATTGTGTTACTGATTCTCAACAAACTACTTTCGGCTTTGTAGTATACTAATAATAACCTTGTATATTTTTTAATATTCAACATTCCTAATGTGTATTCCTGCATGTTAAGAGACTCATGCCTGTACTCCTCGAGGGCAGACTGACATATTACATATATTTCTATAAATTCCGTTTCATCAACAAATAATTACATAGTGCCTTTGAGCGATAAGACCGCCAATTGTACTTTTTATGTATGTGATTTTCTTTTTCTTTTTTTGTGTGTATGCAATAAAGTGTATATAAATAAATAAATAATTATCTTGTGGTTTAAACACTCTCTACAACACTAAACTTCCAACAGCAGTTAATAAGTACAGCAGCCCCGCACACGTGACATAATCTACATGTTCTCAAACTGTCCGTCCTTGTCCAACATGAGTATGTTGGGGTTCTCCTTCTCGAATTCGGTGGGCTTGCGGTCGCGCTGCCGGTCGGTCCACTCGCCCTCGCCGGCGCCCCACTCGCCCACCTTCTCGCCTATCACGTCCACCTCCGCTCTAGCTCGGATCTTTTCTATCTGCGGGGTAAATAAATGAATAATTACACTCAAATGCATGTACATTGTACATAGTCCTGACCTCATAGCAAGGTCGAGTTTTGTGTCGTGGATAACAGAAGCTACGAGAGACCCGATACAAATACCAGTGGATCACACAAATATTTGTTTCGGTGCGGGGATCGAACCCGCGGCCTCTCGTTTCACAGCCGGCGATCATCATCATCGTCAGCATATCAAACACTACAAAAGCGTGTTGCTGCGTTTCTACTGAATCAGAGAATAGTGGAGTGATGATATGAAAAAATCAACTAATATTGGAAATTTGTCATTGATGTGTTCAATATACGTGACGGGCGATCGCTTTGTTATTTTTGTTTCAGTGAAAACGCAGCCTGAAGGCGTTGTGCGCATGACGCGAACCTGTTACCTCGGAGTCGTGCTTGGCGAACTTGTCGAACATGTTGGCGTACAGCTGCTTCTCCTTCTGCTTCTGTTTCTGCATCGTCGTGCGGCACACTATTATCTGGTTGGCTGCTGCCTGTTCGACAATATTTATTTATATTTATATATGAGTTCCAGCAACAGCGCCACATATACAGTGTAAAAGAAACGGTAGGTATCAAAGTTTTAGTCCGATATGTGCGCCAATCATAGGTGTACACAACGTTCATAAGTATTCAATTCGTATTTAAGTTATAGCTTGTAGTTACTTCTGTAAACTGTGATTTTGAATTACAATATAATTGAAAAAATAATTAGTATCCATCTCTGGATGGAATCAGCAATGTCAGTGCAAAATTTCTAGTAATTAAAACACGAACTAACATGTAAAATTTGAACTTCTTTAGATTTAATTTACACAAGAATCTTAGAAAAAAATGGGTCAAATAGCTCTTGCCACCACACATGAGATTAGAGGCTCTTTTTCTGGCCAGTATTGCATGTATTGCATAAATAAGTCGGCACGACTAAAGTCTAAAAGCCATAGGCCAAAAAAGATACTAAAATGGTCCCAAAACAATATATTAATGATCTTTTTAGAGTATTTTGGTACTGATAATATTCTTTTATTCCGCGAATTTCAACTCTCCATATAATTTAGCTTTCGAATATATTTTATTATATCGAAATAGATATAAATGAAAAATCTTATAAACAATCTCGAAAACGGCTGTATTCATATAAGTGCTTAGTTTTACCTTATTCTGTGGCTCCAGCTCGACGACTTTCTGGAAGTCTTTGAGCGCAGCCTCTGCCTCCCCTAACCCCAGGAGCGCTTGCCCCCTCCGGAACAAACCCTTCACATTGTTATCATCTAGTTTAAGCGCCTTGTTGGCGTGCTCCTTCGCCTCGAAGTGGTGCACGGGCGTCACCTTCAAGTACACCAGCGCAAGGTTGAGGTGCGTGGACGTTAGGATCTCCCTCGCTTTGCCTTTCTCTTCTTCTATTGTGTCATCCGCCACTGGAATTACATTTTTTATTAGATAAAAGATTGTTGGAAGTTGGATTTCGACTTACTAGCTAAATAAATGTGGATTGTATTGTTTCAAAAGTTTGTTGAATATGTTAATAATAAACTTCACCCAAAAAAGGCATCACCATCAACACACAAACGCGATATGGATGAACATACCAACATAAAAAATATATACAAATATTTTTTAATCATATACATTTTCAGATACAGGGCTGTGAGCCTAGTGCAACGATTACCGCCAAACATATAATACACAAACAATACTTCTATCAATAAATGTTATTATTTTTACTCACTATCTTCCAGTAACGACACGACCCTCTTGTACATCTTCAGAGCCAGCTGGTATTTCGCCTCCTTGAAGTAATTTGTTCCCTTCTCCTTCAGTATCTGTGCCGTGTCCAGTTTCTCCGTCCCTTCCATCTGCCACGAGTCTTTCGCCTTCTCGAAGTTGGTGAGGGTCACCACATACTCCAGCGTAGCGTCAGGTGGAACCCCAAGGTCAGGATTTCCTTTGGTCTTGAAGCCGTATTTGGGTTTGATGATGAGCTTGGACTTCTCATCTTTGAGGAATTTTTCTAAAGCCCTCTCGACTCCTTCGCAGACGTTGTGGTTGCTGCCCTCTCCGAGGTTGAAGGTTACTGTTCTCGTGTCAAATGCCTTTTCTTCGCCTTGCAATCTTCCCTCCAAGTCGACTGAATGGAAAAGGAATTCATAGATAATATTGACAATGAAAATACGACCGCTCATGGACAGTAGCAAAACCAAACAACACCATGAGTTACAAGGCAATGCTTGGCATTCCACTGCGCTCGCCATCCTGAGATATAAGATGTTAAGTCTAGTTATGTCCAGTAGTTACTCTGGCTACAAAACCGGAACACAACAGTGCATTTACACTGCTGTTTGGCGGGAGAAATAGACATTGTGGTGGTACCTACCCAGGCGGCCTCTCACATATGAGAGACCTACCACCAGCTGCCTTCATAACTCTAAACTGATTTTTACTCTGAAACTAATATTGACAATACTGAAAATCCTTTGCATAATAAGTATTAATTCGCCTATAAAGTACAGCTACTCTCGTAACACTACACCCATCTATCATATTACTTTCCCATTGTAATTCTACTCAACAATGAACGAGAAAGGTGATCCCTCTTTGTGTATGCGTCCGGAGAAAGCTTCCCTAATGTATGCAATGTAATGGTTGGGTACAATCAAGTATTCTGTCAGGTCATGGGTTTGATTCCCAGCTCAGGTATTCCAGTTTGTGTTTAAAAATGGTGTATATATACATTTATAAACATTCACGCCTCATTTCCAGAAGGAGCAGACAGAAGTGCTAACAAGGCACTCACGGTACGCCTTGTGTTCCATCCCACGATTTGATGAGGCGAGCTTATCGCCATATCACAAATTCCTGACTGAGACCAACTGATGAGACTGGCTCATAATGAATAGAAAAATCCTATCCCTTTGTCGGACCCGAGATTCGAACTCGAGACCTCGGCGTTATAATAGTACCGTAGTATATCGAGGCAGGCAGATATAAATTATGTGTTGAATCAAAAAATAAATAAATACATCCAACAGTCAACTCCTGAGATAAGATGCTGTCCGTCATGACGATAGGTGCCAATCAGGCAAGCGACCTGTCCTCATCATTCTCAATGATAAAAACTACAAGAAACTCTATCCCTCTTTAAAGGAGCCAATAAAACAAGTAAGACACCAACCTGTAACGAGCGCCCCGTCGTTAGGAGTGTCAAAACCGCTGCCTTTCGTGATAATTTGGCGCAGTATACCGTTCTTCTTGTCTGGGCTTAGGTCTTCCAGTTTCCAATCAAGCATTTCGATCTGTAATTTACAGGATGTTGTCAATTATTACGGTTTTAGGGAGCTAATAATGATGTGTGGGATAAGGCAAGCAGAGAAGAATAACATCGGAAGTAATTACGTTTAAACCACTTGTTTGAGTTGTCCTTTGGGTCATTTCTCACGGTATTTTATAAAAACCCCAGTACATGTCATTATTTTTAAATACACCACAAAAATATTATTCATGTAACACAAAGGAAATTGCGGTTATAATCGCAACCGCAGAGCTAATTGTATGAAAATAGCGGTACATATTTCCAATTCGATATTGTATACTATCTGAAAATATCGTTTATTAAAAACCATATATTCCAAAACATCAAAATTCGTTGGTTAATGTTGGATATAATCACTACCAGCTTTCTCACAAACAACTGTTGAGTATCCACGATTGGGAGTGATCTGTGTGGGAGTGTGGGAGTCACTATAACCTAAATAAAAAAAAAACTTACTGGACAGTTAGGCGACCGGTAGAGTGCCAAAAATGAAGGGCACTATGTAGATAGTCTTTATCTTTTACATTAACTTGAACGACTTAGAAGTCGAGTCGGGGAGCACCCTCAAAATCTCGCTCAGCGTACCACAGCAATCTCGTCCATGCTAGCCAGCCTAATCCGCGGCTCAAGATTGTCTCGACTGTAGTCATCGATTTACAAGTATCCGCGATTAGCTGTACGTAAGAAGAGTTATAAACGAAAAAAGCTGTTTTGGCGATAGCTTTTTTTTTTTTTTTTTTTATTGCCGTGAATGACGAGACGAGCCTGTCATTCGCCTGATGGTAAGCGATACGACCGCTCATGGACAGTAGCAATACCAAACAACACCATGAGTTACAAGGCAATGCTTGGCATTCCACTGCGCTCGCCATCCTGAGACATAAGATGTTAAGTCTCGATATGTCCAGTAGTTACTCTGGCTACAATGTCCTTCAAACCGGAACACAACAGTGCATTTACACTGCTGTTTGGCGGGAGAAATAGACATTGCGGTGGTACCTACCCAGGCGGCCTCTCACATATCAGAGACCTGCCACCAGTGGCGGGAGAAATAGACATTGCTGTCATTATATTCAGGTAAAACTCACCTCAAACTGCAAGGTGGAGTTGGGCGGTATTTTGGGCGGGCTGCCCGTGGCGCCGTACGCGTACTCGGGCGCGCACGTGAGCACGCAAACCTCGCCCTTCTTCATCGTCGCCACGCCCACGTCCCATGCTTTTATTACGGAATCTATAGTGCAAAGAATGGATTGCTTAGCTTAGTTTTATAACTGCACTCAATTTCTTAGAAAATTTTGTGGATGTGTGATGTATTTTCTTGTATTTTTTTTTTGTGTTGAATAATTATATTTTCAGCCTCTAATTAAAAAAAAAGTGATATTGTAATGAAATATTATTTAATCACTAGAAACTTTTTTAACTTAAGAAATAATTGGGACATTACATGTATGTTTCAACTAACATTAAGAAATAGCAATTAATAAGTATGCCTTGGGGTTAAATATACATGGCATTCAATTGTTTAGCCGGAATTCGCAGCTGGATGATATTAATCATTTCGGAATTAATTTACATGTTGAATGCAGTTTGGGCTAATAGGCGAGACGACAGTATCAAAAAATTAAAGATTTTATGTTTTTAAGGGAAAATACGTATTACAAGGATTTCAAATGATAATTTAGTTTTAATCTATACTTGGTGATTAATAAGATTTTAAATAAAATCAAAGTACAAAATATAGCAATCGGCCATTTTGACAAAAACGCTCTTCACAACGCATGATGTCACGCCTATGTAAATATGACGCATTCGCTGCGCATAGACCACAGATTTAGTAGTACACAATGACATGTTTACCTAGTAGTAGTGTTGAGTAGGACATGACTTGAAAAAGAGTTTGTAAGAGTAGCCTCATTTTTGTACTGAGCTAGTACAATGTCCCACTTCAATTGAAGTGAGGCGTACTAGATAGTTTGATGGTATTAGTACCTCTCGCTCTCATCCTATAGTTAATGACGTAGTGTAACGAGTACCGGGACACAAAATATGAAGTAGTACATTTCAAAAAGTTGAGCCGCTCTTACATTTTGAAGTCATGTACGGGACAAATGTACTACCTCTTGTATGTCCTACTCAACACTACCTAGTAGTGACATCAAAGCGGACGCCATGACACCTACTAGCGTTTTTTGTGCACTATTGAAAAATTATTAGAAAAATGGCTTAAAACTGTGTTAAGCCCTTGTTAATTCTTGAAATATAGATTTTTTCGTATATAATAAATGTGTGCCCATATTTTAGAATATAATTTGAAAATCATTCGTCTCGCCTATTATGTTTGGAAATAGCATGCCACGTATTTTCCAGCTGTGTGTTAATTTACAATATAGGAAAAAAAATTAAATTTCTAGAATTACAGCAAGACAAATCATAAGAAATTTTTATACATTCCAAGTTACCACACTTATCTATATTTTGTCTCACCTAAATAACAGTATACCACAAAAAATTATGTAAATGCAATCAAGTGTTTGATTTTCAAATGTTTCATATTTGTATTAAAATCAGTAAGACAACAGACAGTGTGTTTAAAAATCAATTCTAGAAAATACAGTATGCTTGTGAAGACATACTATTGGCACTTATAAGTATGCTTGTTATAGGTATACAGTACACATCAAGATCCCTCCTAACATAAATTCAAAAGCGTATTAAATTCTTCATTTACATAGCAACAAATCAATTTGATTGTATGCATAAAGATATTTATGGGTCACAGAGCGTATAAGTTACTTTTGATCCTAGAAAAAGTTATAGAGCAGTTAGATACAACTAGAGAGAGAAGTTTATTTTTTTAAGGATATTAGACAAAGTTACAAGTAGAAGTTATTTAACGGTAATGTTTGATGATTTATTTCTTCAAATAAATTAATGGAAAATAACTCGAAGGGAATTTTAATTGAATCTAATCTGAATTATTGTAACAATTTAAAATTAGTCCACTTTTACTGCCACTGGACCCAAGCGATTTCTTCCAACCAGCTATCTGCCAGCAATCCAATTTTAGTGGAATTAATTTACAGCATGAGTTCTCTCCCCGTCATTAACACGATAATATTAAATATGATAATAATAGACCTAATGATTACATATGATAAAGCTGAACACCAAACATCGCCATGACCATGTGACCTATGTATACGCCGAGACACGACAAATCGTATATTTACGTACATTGTACACTAATCTAATTATCCACTGGTCGATCTATATCTATTGTACAATACAAGAGCCACATGTGACTTAAATACCCACTAGATTAAACGCAAAACGTGAAACTATATAACTTAGTATTACCAACCTTTGCCTAAACAAAATTGAAAAGGCTCGTTTCTATCTCTACTGGAATCGAATTTAGATCCGTCTAGAAGTGTTCCGGTGTAGTGGACGGACACCTGGCACCCCTGGTTCGGAGTCTCCGTGCCCTCTCCAGCTTTTATGATCCTCTTCAGGACTCCACGGTCCCCAGTGATATCTACGCCTTCGTCGACCGTCATCTTAATTTCTTTATTAATAAATTAACTTAATCACAATTGAATAATGGAAGAGCACGTTACAGTGGTTTGCGTAAATATTTCCGACACAATTTTCTCGAAACCCACGATGAGACGCGCGCCGGTCAAATGAAAATGAATTGAAAATTGAAAGTTCGGTTAAGGGATGTATCGCTGACTTTACATGTTATCGATTATGTCATCGATTTACTAGCCACACAGATGAGTCGTAATAGGAAGATTAAAATCCCTGATGTACAATTAATTCAGCAGAAGCATGTTTTGTTATCAAAATAATTTTAATTCTACAACACTTGAAGCATCTCGTAGTCAATAGACAGGCTAGACTGAAGATATCGTAGTCCGTATGAACTTCTAAGGTATGTAAGTCCGTCAACCCGCACTAGGCCAGCGTGGTGGACTATATTATGGCCTAACCACTCTCAATGGATTCTCTTGATTGTAGAGTAGGCCCGTGCCCAGCAGTGGCACGTATATGGGCTGATACAATGCAACGTGTGTAGATGCCTCCGACAATGATAGCAGTTGCTTGATAAGTACATTTTAGTTTTGGGATTCTATTTTAGTATGTTTTAGGAAAGTTTCTAAATGCAACATATGTAAATTAGTGTAGCTTAAATAAATCTAATATTCAAATATTTTATTATCGATCAATAATTCTCGTGTCTAAATCATTTATTTGTCTTCCTTAATATGTGTGACTTATTTTGAATAAAAAACATGTATACTTAACTTTTTACATACATTTCATCGATATCCATCCGGTAAATTGTGACACCGTACATCCCTAGCATTGATAACCATAGAAAATTCTAGATATGACAGATAATAAACGGTATTGCCATCTCAATCAGTTCTTTAAAAATAAAACCAATAAAAATAGGTTTTAATGGTTTTCTTTTGCTAAAGCTATTCTAACTTTAAGCCCTTACCTATATAGCGTATGATTTGTTGGCTTGCTAACCCAAAAAAGGCAGTGATATAGATATCGCCCATGTGCCATGAGTCATGACTGATTTAACGCTTTGAAGCCTTATCTAAGGGACTTATTTTTAATAATGCTATGTTTTTGAAGTATCAGCGACCCCTCTATACTATAAATACTTTAGGGAAAATTATTTTTCTAGGAACAATACTATCTAACAAAACCTAAATATTATATATTTAGTCAAAGTTAACAATTATAGGTATTATCCACAGAAAAGTGGTAAAGTCCAATTACTTGGGCTGCTCTTCCAATAAAAGATTCAACTGGCTGTAAAATTAATAAAGTCTTAAGATATTTGCCATGCCATTACTGTTTTCAATGTAGGTACCTTGCCATAGATCTATTACCACTTTAAATTGATTGTAATTTGTAACTGAAGAGTCTGAAATGAAATTAATATGGAGATATTGAAGTTATTTGAAATCTGATTTGTTAGACAATTAAACACCATTAAAGAGATTCAGAAATAATAATTTACAAATTGGCAGCAATTAGAGCTTATTATAAATTATATGGAAATACTGTCTGATTGTCACAGTCAACATGTCACAACCTAGGATCGATTATCAAGAACCCGTTTTCATTTTGATATCATACTCTTTAAGTCAGGAATCACCATGACGTTGAAAATCAGCATTCTAAGTAAAATTCCTTTGTTTGAAATAATTTAATATATACAATCATTTCAGTCTTAACATTTCTTATAAGTTAAAAGTATGTTCTTATCTTACAACTACATTTAACAACATTATATAAGTGCTTGTCTCACAAACTGAATAATATTTTTTACACTTGTGCTAACAAAAATGTAACAAATCATCTATTTCTGAATACAATCCAAATATGTTTCCACACATTTTTATAATGTGTAATATACAGAAATTATACTGTTAAGTACTACACATTCCTTGCAAATATTATCAAAAAAAAATTGTTTATAATTTTCAAAGGAACTGTTTTTTTTTATAAATAATAAAATACCACCTTGGTATATGTAACTAAATACAACTTCAGGCACAATTGAACTCTGAAAAAGGAAAAATTCACATCTGGTATTAAAGAATTGGTACAATATTACTATCTTTACTCTAGTTATTCAATACCATTTATTGACAAATATTCAAACATTTTGCCACATAATGCCTGTAGTGTTTTGATGAACTTTGAGATAATAACTTTGTTTTGGTGTGTAGGAATTCATCAGATCCATCGCAACAGTCACATATTCCATCATTTACTTTATTTGATGGAATTTTATGCAGGGCCACTGGCTTTACTAAATACTGGGTGTCACAATAAAATGTGCCATTTGGGCAAGCATTGGTACTAGGCTCGTCAGTACCGTCTTCGCAGTCACAGTAATCGTCGTTAATAAGGTCGTAAGGTATTCTTTGTTCGGAATTCAAACATTTAAATTCGTTTCTAGAGTCCGGCCGATATTTTCTCATGTACGCGACGTAAACCCCTCGTATCACACCGTTCTCGTTAATATATTTATCAGCTTCGGATCGTAAATGCTTCATATCCTTCACTTCTGAATGGTTTATTACCGGTGTAAATCTGTTGCTCGTAGATTCGGATAAAGCAAAAAATAAACACAACTGATAAACAAAATAACTTATAACTGTTAGTAATGTTATTATAATCACATATTTTCTTTTATAAAGTCTCAAAACCAGATTATCGTCACTCATATTGATACGGAGCTCAAAATTCTTTAAACAAAATGTGCAAAATAAACATAAAATTACATTTCCCTCACCAAGTGAATTTTTTTTCGTTTCGTTTACTTGTCAAAAATGAAACATTTTTCGATCCAAATCCAAAAACTTCATTATCCAATATATCGATCTTCAATATTTTTTGTTTACTTCTTAATGACATTTTGCAATGTCCTTTCATTGGTGTCCGAGCGAGTAAACGATATATTAAATGCTAAATATATAAAGTTGTTAAAGATTGACTAACGGTACCAAAGGAATGAAAAAAATCTTGTAATTAAAATTAGTATTAAACTATACCTATAAATATGTAACTGAAGTGATAAATTAGAAGAAAACTTTTTAAACACAAAAAAAATAAATTTTGTATACATAAGATGCTGTACGATCCACTTACTTGATAGGTAATTTTAGTTTTTTATGACCACTGACAATTTCATTGACACCTGTCAAATAATACCAATGACCAATCACAATGGAACATGGAACTGTGCAAAGAGTAGAGTAATACTATAGGAAATGTGGAACTGTGATCGAGGAAATTAATTGTAGTTGTTAGAAAATAAGTTGTTATTTTTTAGCATTACACGTAGTAAAATAAAAGTATTTGTTTTATTAGTTACAAGCAATGGAGTGAGCATTAACAGACTTGTTCATAATGAGTTTCGTAACAACGGAAACGCAGACAGACTTTACGTTTGCGGAGCAACATGCGAAGAAAAAAAACGAAGATGCAGATTTGGAGGTACTAATTACAAAAAATCAATGACCATATCCACATATTAATTAAATATATAATAATATTTATATCAATACAAATTTTTTCATTGTGTCATAATTTAAAAAAGTGATGATGGTTGTTAGTTTGCAGCCTGTCATATTTGGTCATAGGCTTTAGCACTTATTTTTAAAATAGGATTCATTGCCACTTTGAAATACCTTTCCAAATATACATAATTCTTTCTGTATTGTAACTATGTATTGATTATCAAAGATATATTTTGTTAGTCACCATGTTATTTGTAAAGCAAGTAACAGCAACTCTTATTTATCTCTTGACTGCAAGTTTGGTTGTCTAATTAGATTAAAAAACAATCATAATGGATAAACAAACATGTTTTCAGATGTTTTAATTGATTTATTCAAATGTTCTAGGTGGACAACTCAAAGAGTGTGTTGCTCAAGATAGCGACCCTGTATGCTGAGCAGTTGATGAGTGACATTATACTGGAAGTGGCAGGGGTGGGATATCCTGCTCACAGACTCATACTATGTGCCAGCAGTGAGGTGTTTCAGGTACATTTATAATCATATTTAACTAGTTGACCTTAAATTGTAATGAATTTTAGTGGATATTCATATCAGCCCAAATAGCAATCAGACCACTCAAACCAATTGTGTAAACTTATCATTGTGTATGCTAGTGGGCTATGTCCAGTTGGAGGCTTTAATAAAAGTCCATTATTGTACATATAAATTGCAATGTGGTTACTTATAATACTTTTGATGAAATAAATATTAATGATACAGAGTATCAATTAAAATATTAGTATTATAGCAATTTTAAAACTTAAATTCTTGATGTTAGTATTGTTTTTGCAGGTGATGTTAATGAATAGAGAATGGAGTGAGTGGAGAGAGAGTAGGATTGTCCTTCAGGAAACACCGACTGCAGCCTCAGTGTTCCCACATTTTCTCAAGTTAGTATTATATATTCAGCCCTGATAAAGTAAAGCAAAGCAGAATGCCCATTCATGGTCTCGGTAAGGCAAAAATCTTCCAACCGATGCCAAGGTTCATAGTAAAATGAGCATTCTCCTCTAGAAAGTGATATCAAGATTGAGACATGTGAAGATATTCAATATCTGTCAACCGTGGTGTGAATAAGCTTAATTTTATCAAGTAACTTTGTTTTCTATCAAATACGGTTGATCAATGATGATTGTAGACGTGCAGAAAAACATATCCTAGTTTTTGAGACATCTATAGCTATATAATTGTGTTAATGTGTATTGGTAATTAAATAAATAAAAAAAATAAAAAACCTTAAAATATCAAGGAATAAATACAGCTCGTAGTCACACATAGTTTTTGCCCCACATTAAGATGCAGCTTAGTTAGTAAGTATTACATTGTGAGTATCAGAAACTATAAGAAACCATGTCATAAGTTATATTATACATTATGTTATATGATATATGACAATTATTTAAAGGATTTGTGGATTACTTAGTAGTGGTTTTAAGTAGCTACTTAGGCAAGGGCCAGGTTAAAAGTACCCTGAACCAACAAGAATGTATAAAGATATTTTTAAAGTAAACAAAGCAAAGGTAGTATGTCAAGATTGATCAAAGTGGAGATCCATAGTCTCTGCCTACCCCTATTGGATACAGGCGTGACATTAAATATTGTATAAATACACCCAATAGTCACATACATAATCCTGACCCCATACTAAGATCGAGTCTTGTGTCGTTGGTATCAGAAACTACGAATGACTTTTGGGCTCAACACCCAGACCTGAAACATACCTGGGGTTCACACAAATATTTGTTTCGGTGCGGGTATCGAACCCGCGGCCTCTCGTTTTACAGCCGGCGTCTAGCAAATGCGCTACGGAGGCTGACGCTAGACTGGGGAATCCTTAAGATTAAATAGACATAAGACATAAACTTGATGAAATTGTATAAGATGATTAATCTGTGTTTAATTTTCAGATATTTTTACACGGGGCAAATAAAGATATCGTACAACACTGTGCTCCCTGTGTTGTCTCTAGCTGATAAATATAATGTGAAGGTACACATATTTCTGTATATTATTAGGAATACCGTACCTTATTCATAGTTATACAACGAAATAATTTTGTGCAGATGTAAAGGATTGATAATTAACGGGTGTTTAGAAAACAAACTATTCTATGTACCAATTTCGTGGGTATTTGTGACAATTAATTAAAAAAAATCCAAATATGCAGTTTTAGTTTACATCAAAATCATGCTCGTGGCTCATTTCAGTATTTTTCGCTGGGCCATCCACACCCAAATGAAAAAATCACCTGTATATTTTATGTATGTTGTTTCCCAGGACCTGGTGGTGTTATGCCTGAGCTACATGACGGAGCACATCGCCCACGCGGCGAAGCGTCGCCAGCTGATCTCGTGGATGCAGTACACCATGGCGTGCGGACACGACGACGTGGCTAGAGTAAGACCAATCATTCATTATACAGCCATATTAAAGTATTGGGTAGAGTCGCTAAACTCCCGTGCTTGAAGTAAATAAAATAATTCAATAAAAATTAAAAACGTAGAGTTATGTAACGATTTGTTTTAGTACTCGGTTTCAATAAATGTGTATAGCAGTGGCGGGTATTTAGGCGGGTTTCAACGTAGTGACTCACAAAAGCCTTTTCTTATAGCCATCCCAAGGTTGTCTGTAAGAAATCGCCAAGAGCAATACGACCGCCATATGTACTATTGATGTGTAGTGCTAACATCTGTTAAGATTATGTTTCTTTCTGTGTGAAGTTAAGGATGTATAAATAAATATAAATGAACGTCGCGTTCCGTTACTAGTTTATGCTGTGTCTTTTGGACAAAAGGCAATAAAGTCAGTCGTGCATTGTGTTGGACGACAATATACAGTTTTTTTTACATACAATCATGCATTGTAGTCAGTTGGTCCATTTTGAATAATACCATCAATGTTTATTATTACAGGGTTGTCAGAACTTCGTGAAATGGAACCTAGAGTGGGTGTGGGGTGAGAGCGAGGGCGAGGGCGGCGAGGGCGACAAGGAGCCGGCGGACCTGGGCGAGCTGGAGGGAGAGACGCTCGTGCAGCTGCTGCAGCAGAGCGACCTCGTGCTGCACAACGAGATGAGCCTGTACCAGTGAGTATAGTGTGGCTATACGTACGCACGTACGCACGCATGTACGTACGCACGCATACGCACACGCACGCACTAAAGTAGGGTCAACGATGCATGATATATAGTGGTGAAGTGACATTGAACTAGAACTCAACGAGATGAGTTTGTACCAATAAGTATAGTTTATATTTGTGGCTATACAGACACACATACTATGTTTACTCGAACGCACATGCAAGAATAAATATAGTTTATTCTACAGGGTATATCAAGACCGCGACCGAAAAGGAAGCCAGGTGGTAGTATTAGTGACTTCAGACACAATGCAATTAAAAATTTCGCAAAAAAAACGACAACTTTTTTTTTGTATTTTTTTCTTATCGTCGTATTTGGCTGATAAATACTAGGTTTTTACCACCCAAAAAAGATAAAACAAGACAAAAACTAGGTTTTTACCCCCCAAAAAAGATGATTTTTAAAAAATTCTAAAAAAATATCTGTCGCTGTTTTGGTGAAATCTTTATTTGCATCGTGTCTGAAACCACTAAAACTACCGCCTGGCTTCGTTTTCGGTCGCGGTCTTGAGATACCCTGTATATTAGTGTCGACTATGAATGATACACTAAGAGGTGACGACATACTACAACCTGATGGTAGTCAATCAAATTGTTAAATGTTACTCTAGTTTTAATTTTTAGTTCTGTCTTAAGTTCTTCACTAATTGTTATAAAACATGTTGTTTACATCGTCCTGGACATACAATTAGAAAGTGTCACAAATGTAATTCCTAATTAATATTTTTTTTTATGTAATCTATGTTGATGATCCTTAATAGATAAAATAAAATAAAAATAAAATAGAATTGGGTGTTACATCAAAATCCATACATCTCACTGAAGTAAATAAGAAAATTATTATTTATCTCATCATAAGCTACTAAATCTAACTATCTATCTCTACTAAAATATAGAGTGGCTATTTCACTTCGCTTTTCGTAATAATCTTAAGTGATGAATTGTGTGATCAGGTTCGTGGTGCGGTGGCTGAACAAGCAGCGCGGCAAGTTAGACGCGAGTGAGTTGGATGATGCGGAGAAAAAGACTCACTGGGAGTCACTCGTCGCCGCTGTCTTCTCGCACGTCAGGTCAGAAACATTACTATTTTTATGTCTGTTATATTACTTTGTATATGCAGTTGAGGTATAACAATATATTTTCATTATAAATATCAATATAAACTAAGTAATAAAATTAAAGTGAATTTGTTAACTTCGTTTTTTATTGAATAGCTCAAAAATCATCTGGTATAAATAGGGTCAAAATCCCACACAATTATGACATTGTTTGATATTTGATGGACACTGTTTTTTTTTAACTTCAATGTTTGATATTTTTATTCAACTTCACAGATTTCCGATGATGTGTCCCAATCAACTTGCCAAGCTGTTGCTGTGCCCTCTCACACAGGAACACAAGGAGTTCTTCATGGAGAGGATGGCTATAGCGATGTGCTACCAGTCCGGTAAGATACAATTTATTTACATACACAACGGAATATAGTTCAAAAAAACATGCTTCATTTCTTTTAAGAAATAGTAAACATTTACATATTATAAAAGATTCTAAATGTCTTTATTATTAGAGCGCGAAAAAACTAAATAAAAAATTAAGGAGCAAAGAGAATAGAGTGATTAGATATTTCAATAAATTTATCGAAAATACTTTCGAATAATCGATATTTTGAAACTCAATAATCGATATTATAATCAATTATCTGATTACAACAATTAAAAATTGCTGGATATAGTGCAATGAACTTATCGTTAATGCAATAGAATGTAATCAATATCAAAATATGGTATTTTACCATAAAAGGGAAAAAATCTAAAAATGTGTTAATGCAATATAATAAGCATAGATCAGTTGGAGAACGTCAGTTTTAGATCTTAAAATACTGAAATATTTTTTTAAATTCAATACAAAATAATCTGGTTTTTTAATCTGTTCGAAACAACATGAAAGGTAGCCGCCATGTTAATGACGTCAAATCGCTTGGTAAACTTTGTCAGTACCAGTGTCACTCAGTGTTATTTGTTATTGTAATATACGTTTAACGTTAACGTAATTATAATATACTTTCTACCATAGAAGCCGGTTTCGTAGAGGGAAACACCACAAATTTACCGATAGTAAGCTCTATAATGGTCGGTAAATTCTTTGCCGCGAATGCTGATTTTTGTTCTGCTGAGTTACGAAATGTTAAAAAATCGATGTAAGTATCTAATGCATTATCTTAAATTTGATCATAAAATTTCATCATGAAATTTAAACACGTCGTACACAAACACTTATTCGTAAACATACAAATATCATAACCACCTTTGTTTACCAGACGATATGACGACATGACCATAGACACAAAATGTCGTCCATTGCATCATTGTTTTTGTGAAATTACGCGCGAATTTTAAAAACGTAAAATGTAAATGTAGTTTAAAGGTATTTAATAATCTCAAAAAAATAAAATGTTTTTTTTTAGTGGTTTATTAGCACGTCAGGATATAATTGAGATACTTTTCAAAAATTGCCGTAATACCCTATTCAATAATTGATATTCCACTAGATTACTCTCGTACCCACAGGCCAATTCGAACGCGTAGCCGAAGTCCAACAAACAGAAGCGGGTCGTATGCTGTTCACGCCTCGCCTCTACACCGAGGACACTTGGGGTTCGGTGCTCGCCGTGGACAATTTCCACTCGCTCCCGTGCTACCACACCAGGACCTTCATATTCTCCACGCGGCCATCCATCGCTGATGTGTCTCCTCAGGAGAAGCTCCTGGAGTGGACAGTGGATTTGTATCCTAAAGGAGTCTGGTTCAAGAAGAGTTTGTTGATCGTCTGGGCCGGGACTTATGATGTGAGTTTTTCAGTTAGTTTTTATTTGGTTGAAGAATGTTTTTAGTGGAATAAATATTGATGGTATTTTGGTGTGAAATATCTGTGGATGTTGTGTGGTAGTAATGATAGCAGTAATAAACAATTTTTTTAGTAAAAAAATAAAATGTGAGGACACATCTGCTAAGGCTAAAAAATACATAATAATTAGTGATAGCCCTTCATACTAAGCATGTTTTCATTTAATATACCTAAATCATTGTTCAAGGTTGTAAAAAGTCGCCATAAAAAGTTATTTCTAACAGATCTCTGTGAAAATCTTTAGGAGGAGGCCTGGTTACAGCATTTCACTTCCTGAGACCAAAGACTATGATAGTGTTTTTACTAATATATCTCAGGGAGCGTCCATTAATCTTGCGAGGCTCGAAAGGGGGGGGGGGGGGGAGGCTTAAACCTTACCACGTATCACCATGGGGGAGAAGGGGTAGGGAGTTTAATAATGCTAAAAATACATCACATGATTACACATATTTCTATATGTACTTGTATATTTATTTATTTATATTTTTATTTATGTATTTATGAGTTATATGTATATTATGTTTGTGTATTTATATGTTAAACTAGTACTATTTAACTTTATATCTACACTGCCCTCTCTTTCTCCTTCTCTTAAATCCATCCTATGGTTGTCTGTAAGACATTGCCTAGAGCGATAAGACCGCCACTTGTACTTTTAATTTATTTCCGTATATTGTGTTTCATTGTTGTGTACAATAAAGACTAAATCAATAAATAATAAATGATAAATGGACAGCCCCTAATTGAATTAATAACTCAGGTGCCGGAAGTGGTGCTCCGCACAGTGCGCATCTCGATCACGTGCCAGAACAGCCCCGACCACACCGTCAACCCCTACGGGGACGTCGAGCAACTCGAGCCAGACGTCAGGGTTAAGGTAATTATTATGTTTCTGGGGTGTAAGCGACGCAACAATAAAGCCGCTTGACTCTGGGAACGCAGCGGAGGAACCATGCGGGGTCTGCGGTGCGGGGTCTGCGGTGCGGGGCCTGCGGTGCGGGGCCTGCGGTGGCTAGCTGCACGCCAAAACCACTTGAAAACAGTCCACAGCGTTTTCCCAGAGCGTTAATACATATTTTATATTTTTGTAATCGGTATTTCTAATTACCTAAATAAAACTTTTCAAAATCTCACGCATTTATCTTCACACCTTACATGGGGTGTGAAGAAGTAAATGAAATCTAATATCTACCTCTGTTCTAATATATTTGGTGAGGTTAAAATACATATAAAAATTGAATTTTTAATATACAAAAAAAAAATAAGAATAAGTGATTGAACATAATTAATAAGGATATAATAAATGCTAACCCCACTGGGCACATTCATAGTAATAAGTTTTAATGTATTTAGTATTTTAAACTATGTTTAACAGATTGGTATCCTTGTATGGGGCATGCAGAAAGGCGTGGAACACGTGGTGTCCGTTGTGGAGAGAGTGCATCGTTTCTCCGCACAGAACAGGTCAGTTTCATACTGCTTACAAACTGTAATACATACATACATACATAAACTCACGCCTTTATCCCCGAAGGGGTAGGCAGAGGCGCCACCAGGACACCCACATTTCGCCTTGTATGTTCCGTCCTACGGTGTGATAGGGGGCGAGCCTATCGCCATATCGGGCACAAATTCCTGACTCCGGGCTGATAATGAATAGAAAAATCCAATATCACTTTGCCCGACCTGGGACTCGAACCCGAGACCTCAGCTTTGTAACCGTACCGTAATACAACTACGCCACCGAGGCAGTCTGTAATAAATTATAATAAATACACCCGGTATAATAGTTTCATAGACACCACCCTGAACTTACAGCTTAAATTCGTTTCCGTCAGTAATGAATAAAACACTTTTGGTTTCACAAGACTTGAAACAAATATTGGTGAGCCACACAAGCGTTGGTGACTGAACCCACCTATTTCATTTCAACTGCGCCATTGAGGCTGTCACACTAAAATTGTATATTACTAAGGGATGAGGACTGTGTATAATTGTATTTATTAATGTAAGGAATTTAACAGCCAAAAGCATCAAACATCACTTTCTTCCGAAATACTTTATTTTTAAAGATACAATCTTTCCATCTTCCATCATCGAACAATCTCTTGACCATTCACTTTAGACATCTAATAAAATAAGAGTTGCAAGGACTAACTAATATGAATACCTTTTTAAAGCATAGATAGTATTTGCTTGTAATTATGGCGACATTGATGTGCATATCTATAGTCGATCTTAAGGTTGTCTGGAAGAAATCGCCCACAGCGATAAGACCGCCGATTGTTACACGTATTTATGCGCTTTACATTTTTTGTATGTAATAATTTGTGTGGTGTGCGATAAAGTATTTATAAATAAAATAAAATAATATGTATGTACTATACAGGGTGCTGAACATCGACGGCGCGCTGGACTTCGACGAGTTGAACACGCCGCTGTACTCGCCCGCCGCGCCGCACGCGCGCACGCCCGAGTCCGCGCCGCACACGCACAAGTACCTACACTGCCTTATACCCAGCCAAAAAAAAACATAAATAATACTACCGTCGTAACCACTCAATACTGTATCTTATATCGCGCAAAACAAGCATATTTAAAAGTATCACACTACGCATACTGCAGTACACTTATCCTAGTTTATGATACATGTATGGTTACAGGTATGGTACAGTACCTTCATGTATACCGGGTATATCAAGACTGCGACCGAAAACGAAGCTAGGTGGTAGTATTAGTGGTTACAGACACGATGCAAATAAAAATTTCACCAAAACAGTAACAGATTTTTTTTTAGAATTTTCAAAAAATCATCTTGTTTGGGTGGTAAATACCTACTTTTTGCGAAAATAATATTTTTCAACCCTTACGTACCATTGAGTGTTTTAAACTAAACAGGTGTACATCATTATTTTAGGAACACTATGTATTTATCACCCAAATACGACGATAAGTAAAAAATTCCAAAAAAAGTTGTCGATTTTTTTTTGCTAAATTTTTACTTGCATTGTGTCTGATGTCACTTATACTACCACCTGGCTTCGTTTTCGGTCGCAGTCTTGATATACCCTGTATAACCTTATGATATTGTCATCACTCATCATCTTCAACAGTATTACAGAAGAAGCCTCTCAAATTGCATGTGTTACATCGATCCTCGGCCTCTGTATAATACTGTATTTAATATTATAAAAGAATGGGAATAAACACGTATCTAATATTATTTTATTAATTTCTGTATTCGTTGTTAGAAACGATATGTGAGAGCGCGATGTCAGGTAGCCCCATAATCATTTTTATGTTTTTATCCAGAAGGAGGTGTTCGAAATGCACGGAAAACTGCGATTACCCAGAACCAAAGCATCTCCTCGGACGCAACAGGGACCAACTGCGGGTAGGTTCATCCGTAATCTTTATAACTTTATCCTTACTTTTGATAACGGAATATGTCTGTTCAAAGTCGGTAATACAATTTTTTTAAATAATTGAATATAGTTAACTGTCGCTCTCACTGTATAACCTGCCGGAAATATCTGTGAACCTAGCTGGAATGCGGTTCACATTTCATTGTTTTGTCTTTTCTTTGACAGCCTCCGTGGCGCAGTTGGTTAGACGCCGCCTGTGAAAACGTGTGGCCGCGGGTTCGATCCCCGCACCGAAACAAAGATTTGTGTGATCCACAGGTATTTGTTTCGGGTCTGGGTGTTTGTGAGACCAAAAAGTCTCTCGTAGTTCCCGATACCCACGACACAAGACTCTATCTTATTGTGGGGTCAGGACTATGTATGTGACTGTTGGGTGAATTTATTTTTTTTTTGTTCCCCTATCTACTATGTTATTTTACATTAAAAACGTTTTGAGATGGTTGTGAATTCTATTTATTATTCTTTTTTCTATTTTAATTCAACTTGTTCAACCTATATTTTAAATTTGCTGAACTTAATATTATGTTCCAATGACGTCAATTATTCAGGTCCACAGATATTTCCGACGGATAATATATTATTAGAATTTTATAGCTTTTATAGCAAGTTAACAACTCCAATTAAATTATTTTTTATACTTTTTCAGATACAAGTGGTGATCGTACCGCTGACGGACTACTGCCACGTGGGCGCGGCCGAGTGTCCGCACGGATGACGCACCACGCACCCTCCCCTCCCCTACACGCACGGACAAAACCACCCCTCGTAACATCTTACTGAAGTAATAAGCGATCTTAAGTGGCTATTACAAAACACGATATTCGGAATATACTGCTATTCTTCGTATTTAAATCTACACCTAGTGACTTCGTGTTTACTATGATATCGATAAATATTCATTATGCGACACTTGTCAACTCTATTGAATCGTTTAACAGTCGATATGAGTGAAAACGAAGGCATAAGAGGCATCGTGTTCTGACATAAGAGGAGAAGGCAGAAGGTAGGGTAAAACACACGGAATCGCACGTTATATCGAGTGTCGTTGTTTGTAGTGCTCCCCAGATCTCAACCTAAGGATCGATTTAAAAAAGTCAACCAATCAAGGCAAGTCAATTGTGGATGTGGCGATGCATCGCAACCCGATTGGTCTATTTTCGGGTTCGGTCCTTACACAGAGATCAAGATCTTTTATTTATTACGTAATTGTATGCGGTACAACCACGTCTTTTATATCTAAGTCTTAATGTACATGCTATAGCATAATCATCATCAATGAAAGTCAACTGTCCTAAAAAGATGAAGGATTTTAATTTATATCTAAATATGTTGCTGGATGAAAACTTATTTCTAAGGGTTGCTTTAACAATGAACATATTTGAACATAATTGAAGCACATGAGGGCAAACTCCTGAAAACGAAGACTGGTGGTATAGCTAAATTCTACGAAATTTAAAAAGGAAACGGTGCGAGTGTTTTCCGGTATTTTCTTTGTATGGGCCGTCAACAAATAAACTTATGGACAAGGCTTAGAATATTAGGCTAAAGCGCCATTTACACGGGGATAGTTTCTCGTGGCGAGAATCGTATGCGATTATCGCATGACATAACCGCCATAGGTTATCGTGTTCAGACAAAAGTTTACACGGTGCAAGTTTTTTCTATCCTTACGATAATCGAATCTTTGAGGCGAGAAACTCCTCGTGTAAATGGGGCTTTAGAGGACATGGTTTTTGTCATGTATAAGGTGTGCTAGTTCTTGTACTGATCTTGTAAATAGTTAATGTGTTGTGGTTATGATTTTGTTATAGTATTAACGCTGTTATGCAAAACTGAGTTGTTGGTTCTTTATCGATAGTTGGACAAAATTGTGTCCCTGAACGCAAATATCGATACATTGTCTAGTCTTGAATCTATCAAAATAAAATATTTTACTTTGTCTTCCTGACGTTATGTCACGTGCTAAGTTTCACCATTATTGTCGAATTGGTGGAAATAAACGCGAGTGATTTCGTGGGATATTTCTGAACTATATGTATTTGTGTTCAATATCTTGGTAACGGCGGGATCATAACTCAATTTATGCCTTTCCGAATCAAGTTAAACTCCTCCAATCCATCCCGTTTCCTCTATTATTTTAATATAACAATTAAAACCAGCGGCAGTAAAGCCATCTTACGACGAAGCTACCATTGTATAATTAAATTATTGTATTTCAGTGCTGCCTGTTGCATTATTACTTTGTGTAATTTAATTGTTGTAATTATTTGTATTGAATAAATAATTATTAAATAAATGTAAGTTATCATTTCTTTCGGCTTTTTAGCGATTTTTTTAGTCTGGCTCAGTAAGGTTTAGGCCCTGCGCAGACGGCACACTTTTTGTGCGATCGAGTCTGCGGCGCACAAAAAGTCTGTATGGCGCGCAAAAAGTCGGTCGCGGATTTTTCACAGACTCAACGCACACGACGCACATCTTCGATCATTTTGTCGGCAGAGCTGTAGGGACGTAGACGCTATGGAAATCGTGCAGAGATCGCGAAGTATTATTTTGTACATGAAGTACAGAAAAAGAAGAAGAAATAGAGAATTTTGGGTACATCCTATACTTTCGGAAAGATTACTGAAGGGACAAATAAACATTACAGCACACTTCTTCCCACATTTTTCTTTTTAAATGTCTATCATGATATTCTGCCTTAGAAGTATCATAAATTGCTGGTATGTTTTGTATTTCTTGAATTAACATAGTTACATCGACCTCTGGCGCCATGATAATAGATCGCGTGCGTTACGTCCACCCACCCCTAGCAAATGCAGATTGCCGACTAAAGAGTGCGCCGTCTGCGTTAACGCGCGTTGAAGCAAACGTTCAATTTTTTTCACACACTTTTTGTGCGGAGCGGCGCGCCGCGGCGCGGTGCGGTCTGCCCGAATTACACGGATTTTTTGTGCGCCGGACTTTTTGCGCGTCGTGTGGGTTACTGCATATAATTGCATAGGTTCTATTTTCACAGACTAAAAAGTGCGTCACGGATAGTCTGTCGTCTGCGCAGGGCCTTATGGGATTTGGTACGCCTTTCAAAAAAGAAACAATAGATTAAAATAAACAAACAATTATGCAAATAAAAGTATTTATTACATAATACGTTGAGACATTACAAAATAATACGAGAACATCGCAAGCTTTCAAAAATTTCAAACAATACTTTTCAATACTCGATTAACAGCAATAGCTAATGCAATTCAGAGAAAATCTATTCATAAATATATCATTTACTTAGAATAAAATCGACTTTTGTCGATAAATCAAATCATCGAAATCAATAAAAGCACTTTTAGTTGTAGCACAAAATATTTTAGTGAATTCACATTTCAGTTTTTCAATCCTAAGCCTAAGTCATTGACTTCTTGCACATAATATTTAAGTATAGTTTTAATAATAAAATATATTGCCCTTTTAAAAGAATTATAATTTTCGTTGCGGCAATACACAACAGAATATAGTTTCCGCATGGAATGCGAAATATTTTTACACTGTGAAGCGTGCCGTTCGCCAGTTTAAGTCGCGGAATTAAGTGAAGAATCTTAAAGATTTCAGTTTAGACCGAAGTGGTTCTAATCTATATCTCTTAAACTTATTAACACAATATACATATTGAAACCACGTTTCTGTGAGCAATATTCTTAATATGCGCCACTTGAAGGCAGCTAAATAATCGTGTTTCGATTACATAAAATATTAAGCATTTGTGGTCAATAAATGTTGTTAAAAAAGATTATAAAATATACTTAAAATAGCTAAGGTATGTTACTATTTGTTTTAAGTTACCATGGCCTGTTACAAGTCAAAGTTTAATTTTTATAACACATTTTAATCGACAAACATTCTAAAAATGTCGACTTATCGATAGATACACTCTATTTAGTTCTCTTTATAATCTAGTGGTTACGTCACCCACTGAATTAGATCAATTCCTAGTTTCATAATTAGCAATTCCTACCTTACAAAATTATTGACATTTATCAAATAGGCAGTGAGAGTAAAATGCATATATGCATGAAAATTGTTACTTACGAAATTTTGTTAATTTTTTATCAATAAAATCTACGAATAATCTGTAGCTAGTTTCATAGTGCATTAGTTTATCGCACCATTAAATTTAGTAAAATTAGTTTTAAGTACCACTAAACACAGCTGGAAAACGCCACTGTCTACGTGTATATAATCTCATTTCTCAATTGATACTGTTGGATGGAATAGGCGTAAATGCATTTTCGATAGTTAGTATATAGTTTTTCTTTAGGAATTAGTACTAGCACAATAGTTAGCGCTAGAGATCGGAGGTAGATGCTTTAGTTTAAAATGTTATGATATACAATGGAATCTATGAGTCCGTATTTTTGACTTTAATATCATTTTTGGATATTTTTTATAGATTTAATATGTTGTAGAAGTTATGAAAGAAAAGTTTAATGTATTCCGATCTCTAGCAAATGCTTTTTGGTATCCGTAGTCTCCTCTAACTTAATATTAAGACTGTTAGACGGTTCTTTATCGAATTTATTGTCTGCTCACCTAGTTTTCATTTAATGGAATATTCGAATTTCGTGTTACACAGCATCACACATTACTATCACAGTGTCTTAAGTTCAAAAGTGTTCAAACATTTTTAATTAATTTCCAAGAAAATACCAATTAAGCCAGCCTAAAGCGCTCCGATTCTAGTGATTTAAAATTGGAAAATACAATCGATTCTTAAAAACAAAGGTATAGTTTTATCGATATGGATATTTATAATCAACTATAATTGTACAAAGTGCATAAAAAAGAACTTCCATTTAGTAAGGTTTTTAAAGCGATGCAAATCGCTATAGTTTTTATTTTAGTTATGAGAGATAAATTTTAAAACATAGTACTATTAAGTCGATTATAAACCTCTTTATCGATATAATCTCTTAAATAGACTTAAGATTTAAATAATAAAATGCTTGCGCGGCCGGTTTCTCGACGCTAAGCAGTATATAAAGGTTTTAAAATTTATCGTCTTTTTTTATAAAATGGCATGTCGGTATAAAAATAGCTGTTCCCTTCAGTTGTGTGGTCATAGCAGGAGCTCCTTAGGAAAGAGATTCATGGAAGCGTAGTCCTCCAATACCTGGGAAACAAATAGAAATTAAAAGATGGATTGACAGCTAAATATCAGTATGTTACGGGAATTTATACATATAATGATTCCCGGTTGTGTGGCATAATTTAGCCCCAGGATATCGATTGCGGAATATAAGACATTCACAGTTATTTTAATAAAAGCAGTCTTTATCAAGCAATATTTCTGCTATTTATAGCCGGTAGCTCCTTGGAGCGGTTAAGGAGCACTAGAATTCCATTAGGGCATCCCCTAACTGTCGTAAGAAGCGGTTTAAAGGGGTCATCTAGGATGCTAGGCGCACTGCGGGGGCGGTGTAATCGCGTTAGGAGCCTTTCGCTCGTCTAAATCATCTGGCGCCCATAATACGCACGAGAGCTAGTCGGTATGGCAGCGTAGGATTTTGCTTAGGAATTCAGTCGGTACCCGGACATAGCCCTCCCACTTCCCCCAGGCACCGGTAGCGGGTGCCTGTGATAGAGATTGTTCCGCCCTCACACTCGCCACTGCAACTCCTGTAAGCCAGGATCAACAGCGGCACGCATTTTAATGACACTGGGTATTGAAGCTCAGCGAGTCTCCGGGAATGTCTAACTTGTCTTTAACCCGCAACGAAATCAATCAAAAAGTTAAATTAATAGGAGTTGGAAATAAATTATGTCCACTTCCCTCCCTAATAAAGCGGGTGACAAAACAATGAACTAAAGAGGTAAATAACCTCGCATACAGATATTTACAGCCAGAGAAGCCAGCTGTAAACATTGCCGATAGCAGAAAGATTGCTTGAAAAAGACCGCTTTTATTAATATTTATACCACGGATTAGTGAGGATTAGAAGTAGGGTACCTGTCGCAGGTTGTCGGCGGTGGGCGCGGGCACTCGCGCGCGCAGCAGCGCCGCGGCCCGGCTGCCGTCGAGGCACAGCTGCTTGTTGAGCAGCAGCTCGGCGCCGGCGCTGGGCTCGAGCGGCGTGTGCTGCAGCGAGTACTTGCGGCAGATGTCCGCCCACGCCGTCAGGTGCTTGTCGTTCGCTTCCTCCGCCACGGATGCTATGTCGTTCTGCAACACATTTTTATGTTTTTAATTTTTGTCGACACACCATTGACAATAACACTAAAATATAGGTACACAGATTTATAACATCAAAGTCTTGGACAAGGCGTTACCGGCTCTTGAGGTGCGTACAGCATTCATTGAAAATTACAGAAAAAGAAATATTAATTGAAAATTATTTAGTGACAAAATTAAATTAAATTTCAATTATTAAATTAAAATAATACTAAACAAATGTAAAATACTGCAAAAAAATATATAAATAATTTAAAAAAAAAGTACGCAATAGCTTAAAAATAATTAAGAACAAGAAAAGTAATGAAATCAATTCATAACAACCTGCACATATGCCTTTAATCTCTATACCCGAGTACCTGTAACCTACACTCATTTAGTAACCTTATTGATATTTTTTTTTTACAACTTTACGCAACAATTATCTGACCATCTAAATACGGCTAGCAGGAAACATACTAACAATCTAGTAAGGCGAGAAGGGGGACGCTTCGGTAGCGTTGCCAGCACGTATTGACGCTTTCCAAAGAACTTCAAGGTCACTTGGGCTCCATTAATATGTAATTTGTTTTATTTTACCCGTACATATAAATACATCTTAAGTACAACGGGTTTATTACAAATATTGCACTCTTCGACATAGTTATTTAAATATAAATTTTAGTTTATGTACAATCATAATTATTATTCTGCATAAAAAGCAAGTATGTACCTACCTATGAACTCTAAATAAACAAAACAAAAATAAACATTAACATATCTTAATCCTCTACACTTATCTGGAAATAATGCTGAAAATTTTCCGATTGTGCAACTCGACTCAACACAGAAATTCGTTTTTAAGAGTTTTCAATGTGTTTTCGATGTTACATATTATCTATCGTATATAATTTTATTATAATCTCACGTATCACGTAATCAAATCGACAATTTCGACAGGTTCTTCATCGGCCCATTAGCTCAGTTGGTTAGAGCGTCGTGCTAATAACGCGAAGGTCGCGGGTTCGATCCCCTCATGGGCCAAGAAACACTTTTTGTACGGAGAATTTTAAAAAAGTATTTTTTCGGATACCATGATATGTAGTATTTTTTTTAACGAAGAAAATAAAAAAATGTTTGAAGCAAAAAAAAAAAAACTCGTGCCACATAATTAAATGTTCTTTTCAAATTTCATATAAGTATTTTTTAGCAATGTATTACTTATTAAAAATATATAGGTTAAATATATAAAAAATATATACTATTAACACAAACATTAGAAACAAAGGATAGCTTTGTTTTGTGTAATTATTTTGTTGTTTTTCATATCCATATTACCAGACTTGTATCTATGGAACCGGGACAATGAGTGTAAACATTTATGATGTATTTTTAAATATTTTTTTAAGAACAATTCTCAAAGTATAGGACCTCAAACTTCAGACACATAGATTGGTTTTTATCTTTTTGTGTTGTTCATGTTTTTCTTGTTTAAAATAATGCTATAAGTGAAGTGAGTTTTCTGTTAACTTTACTTTTTTTTTATTTGATTGTATTTAGCTGCCAGTAATGTATTTAATAAATAAATGCATAATTAAAAAGCATCTACAAAAAAACCAGACTCACCTTAGCCAAAGTAGAAATAGCCGTGCCATAATAATCGTGGTTAATATTAAATATCTCAGACACGAGCTCTGCCAGATGGCCCTGGGTGGTATTGGCTTCGTCCACCACGTTGTAAGTCTGTCTGTTCGCCTGTCCGTTTGTGCCCAGGATCCAGACTGCACGGCACACGTCTTTGACATGCACCGTGTTCATCTTCAGGTCAGCAGTCCAAAGGAGTTTCATGGTCTCGTTCAGATGCTTGTAGATGCCGCCGTAGAGGAGGCGTGGGGCTGTGGGGAAACCAGGTTGTTGTTCACTATGCGGCCTTTGTTTTTATTATGTAAATGGTCGAGCAGATCGCCTGATAGTAAGTGTTACACATGCACTTAAATAAGTATACATAATTTATTGTTAAGCTTTACATGACACTGCACTACGCTTTCCACCTGGATATATGATGTGTGTTAATATTATGTAATGGCTGGGTATTGTATATAGATAATTTTTCAGAAGTACTATTTATTGGGGAAATAGAAGTGCCTACAAGGTCCAGTGTTAGATAGACTCTCCACCAATAATCATGCCAGCAACCCTAAGCTTGAAACAGAACGAACCAGGCACGAGATAAGCTGGCTCGACAAACTAATTGGGAAAAGACTATGTTTATTAGTCGACTATCTATGGTTGAAGATGATACTGAATCGGAATGTTTTATATAGACGCGAAATAATATGTAATATTGTTGATATCAAAACTAGAACTTAAAAAATTATGTTATTAAAAAGTAATTCTAGTCTTTCTACACTCGGCATTCAGTGGTTAAGGTTATCAAAATAATACTAAACGGCACAAATAATAACGGACACATTCACACGACAAATGATTCATGGTTAACGACAATGGATAAAACATAACACAGTTCCCACCTTGTGCATGAATTGTGCGAAATATTCGAACATTTATCATAGGACACCTTAATATTCGTGCAAATGTGCATTTAGATTTTATTTATTTATTTTATAGGGAAGTGAAAAGTTACTGTTGTAACTGATGTTTTGCGTCTCATTATATCGATCAAGTTCATAGACCTGTCGTTAAAGTTTTAAAACAAATGGCTTTGCTCGATCGGGATGAAAGATTTATGAAAAAACTTTTAAAATGATAAATGGCATAGCAGTGTATTGCGTTTCGGATTAGGATAAATCCTGCGTATATCTGATGACGAAGTATTATTGTGACGACCACCGAAAGATAAATATCCACCATCTCTCGCTCGTCGATACTCGCTGTTACGCTTTATTGGACTATACGGCCTAACCACTCTCAATCGATTCCCTCGATTGTAGAGTAGGCCCGTGCCCTGCAGTGGGACGTATATGGGCTGATATAGATAGATAGACGCTTTATTGCTGTTACAGGGGCTGTTCAAGGTAGGAATTGTACGAATAACACAGCAGCCCTAAAAGTCACTCCACTTTGGTATCGACTGGCAAAGCCAGCGCGGTGGTCAGAGGTTTTAATCATGTGAAAGTGTAAACCGGCCGGATGACATTTTCACCAATGTGGATTCTCGTTATTACTTTACAAAATATTCATTTGTAAAATCTACCGGTGTCTTTCTTTGGCGTTCACTGCACTTACCATCAGGTTATTTGAAATTCACAATTATTTATGAATCTCCTCCTTCCGACTGCCTCTGTGGCGCAGTTGTACGGTTGCAAAGCTGACGTCTCGGGTTCGAATCCCGGGTCGGGCAAAGTGATATTGGATTTTTCTATTCATTATCAGCCCGGAGTGGATATGGCGATAGGATCATACCCTATCACATCATGTGACGGAACATACAAGGCGAAATGTGGGTGAACTGGTAGCACCCCGCCTACCCCTTCTGGGATAAAGGCGTGAGTTTATGTATCTATGTACAATTATTTATGCTGGTATATATATATAACTCACTGAGACTCCTCCTGTCTCCGATGCCGTAGACTATAGCGGGCCTGATGATGGTGTAGTTCAGCCCGTCGATGTTCTTGAGCTCCTGTTCCACCTTGTTCTTCATTCGGGCTTCTACAGTCCATGGCTCCACTGGGCCGTCTTCTTTATGCGGCTACAAATTACACAAATTAATATTAACACTTTTTATAATTCTACTTGCGTTTTCCTATTTAAATATGGCCATAACAGATCGTTACAAATATTCTATGTTGTGTGCAGTTCGCCAATCTGTAAAAGGTCAGCGGTTTAAGCTATTTCCATCGGAACAGAGGGTGCATAGCTTTGTAACTATGACGATCGCGAGTTTGACTCTTTGTTATAATAGCTACGTTTATCGAATGTGAACCGCGAGGTCCTGAATACCATTTTTAGATGAGACACTTCAATTTATGTAAGAGACCCATTAAGTACTGCTATAGCCAAGGAACCCGCAACAATTGTAATAATTAAACAAATCATCGAACTCTATACCTTATCGGTGCTGTACATCTGCCCGCTAGATATCTCCACGAGCCGGGGCACTTTCATCCTGGCGCAGTTCTTGGCCACGTTGGCGCTGAGCGTGAAGATGCCCTCGGCGTACACCGCCTTCGTCTGGCCCACGCGTGTCTCTCCAGCGCAGTTCGCTACTAGTTCCCAGGGAGCGCCTTCGCCTGGGTCCAGCGCAGCTGCGCATGATGCTGGAGACAGGAAACAATGGATAAATGCAACCTACAGTCAAACAGTCCTGACAGCCACAAACTGCTGTGAGTATCAGACACTACGAGAGACTTTTGGACTCCAAACATCCGGACCCGAATAAATATTTGTAGGCCACACAAAATCAATGCAGGGTTCAAACCCTTTAGGTGTTATATCTATTATTGTCTTGTTAATAATACTTATTGCCTACAAAGGCTTGCAAACAGAAGCCAAAATTATGATTACAGACTTGAATAATAAAATAATTATAAAAAATATTTTTGTGAGTTTCTATTCTACCTAGTCAGAAACTGTAATACAAATTAACCTTCGTAATAGTAACTCTAATTCAAATTCAAATTGACCTAACCCGTTCTTTATCATTTGACCCGCAAGTCCTTGAAAAGCGGTCCGCAGTAAGACGTCAGCCGCACAATCGCCACCCATTTCCGTCCGAAACAAAGCGTTTGGATACCCGGCGCTTAGCATGCGCGGCGCGTCGATAACAACACAATATATTATTATACAGTATAGACTACACTGAGTATATTGTCATTGTGCCGCAATCGACCGAAATGCATCCAGGAATGCGTTGTGGTCGCGTTCGTAACTCACACGCAGTGTGGTATTTCATTAGGTGTATCGGTTATGAGATTATAGATTCTTCTAGATGTACGGTGTTAGAATATTATAGGAGAGGAGGAGATAGGACAATGAGTATGAAAAAAGGAAACAGAACAGTCAAAACCGACTTATACATTTGAAGCTGATTTCGTATAGAATAACCGTCTTTGTCAAATCTATTTTATTAATTTATGTATTGGACACGTTAATTATAACTGAAAATTTATTATAATAAATCACAAAGTAAATTACTGCATGGCCTTTGTAAACGAGCAATTTATTACTTTCGTAAGGAGAGGCATATTCATCGAATTGCTATAATAAGTGTCTATCTAACTTGTCTTAAACACTACCTATCTCAACGCATATAATCTTACACAAGACATCTATGACAGTAATACCAAAGAATTAGGAAGTAAAAAACGCATCAAAATCGCCCAATTTCACGAGGTTCTCGACGCGCTTCAGCGCTCTACAGTCTACACACAAAAAGTACCAAAGACGAGACTACGTTTGGGCAAGGCGCGGAACGACATAGGGCGACGACCTTACCGTCTGCCGCTGTTTGGGTTGGATTGACCCTTCGGGTGTCCATGTGTTGCCAGATAACTTTTGACATACATACATAAATAAACTCACGCCTTTATCCCAGAAGGGGTAGGCAGAGGCGCCACTAGGACACCCACATTTCGCCTTGTATGTTCCGTCCCATGATGTGATAGGGGGCGAGCCTATCGCCATATCGGGCACAAATTCCTAACTCCGGGCTGATAATGAATAGAAAAACCCAATACCACTTTGCCCGACCCGGGATTCGAACCCGAGACCTCAGCTTTGTAGTCGTACCGTAATACAACTACGCCACTGAGGCAGTCATAACTTAACTTAGGCATAACTTTTGACAATAGAGAAAAATTGGATAACAATGGGCAACGTCACCAAATTTTTGACAGCGCGCCCGAAATGAGCTCTTGGACACCTGAAGTATGATGGGCTCGTACCTACAGCGCTATTTTCAATTTGCTATATTTTATTTTTCGTTTACTTGAAATTCTAAGTAATTCAGCCATAGATAGATTTTTCGTGTTTAGGAAACGCTATGTATAAAGATTGTAATGGAATTGTTTTTGACATACATAAACACACGCCTTTTTCCCAGAAGGGGTAGGCAGAGGTGCAACCAGGGCAAATCACGTGTCACCTTATGTGTTCAGTCCCACGATATGATAGGTGGCGAGCCTATCGCCATATAGGGAACAAATACCCGACTCCGGGCTGATAATGCACAGCAAAAATTAATTATCATTTTACCCGACCCGGAACCGAACCCAAGACCTTAATGGTACCGTAATTGTTTTTGATAATTTTAATAAGTCAGCTGCGGCGCTAAAACAATGAACTTAACAAGGTTGCCTTTGGCGTATTATTTAGATAAATAACACGTCAGGAGTGTGATAACCACATTATACAAGTTACAGAAAACGTGCGTCCAATGCAATTAACTTTAAATATGTGCTGGATTTGAGTCCAACAGTGGAATTATCGTGGCTTAAGATGATGGTATAATAATGTCCAAACGTACAGATTACGCATTTGTCTTAATTTTAATACAAAGTAAATTAGCCAGGCTTATATACAGGGTATATTCAGACTGCGACCGAAAACGAAGCCAGGTGGTAGTTTTAGTGGTAACAGACACAATGCAATGAAAAATTTCGCAGTTTCTTTTTGGATTTTTTTAAACATCATCGTGTTTGTTTTTTTTTTTTAATACACCCAACAGTCACATCCATAGTCCTGACCCCACACTAAGATCGAGTCTTGTGTCGTGGGTATCAGAAGCTACTAGAGACTTTTTGGTCTCATAAACACCCAGACCCGAAACAAATACCTGTGGATCACACAAATATTTGTTTCGGTGCGGGGATCGAACCCGCGACCTCTCGTTTCACAGGCGGCGTCTAACCAACTGCGCCACGGAGGCTGTCTGTTTGGGTGGTAAATATCTAGTTTTTGCGAAAATAGTAACATAAACCTTTGTGTACCATTGCGTCTTTAAAAATAAACAGGTTTACATTATTATTTTAGTAAAATTATGTATTTATCACCCTAAAACTGAAAAAAAGATGACAGTTTTTTGCGAAAATTTTAGTTGCATTGTGTTTGAAGTCACTAATAATACCACCTGGCTTCGTTTTCGGTCGCGGTCTTGAGATACTCTGTATATCTGATACTGTACTGTACTGTATTAGGCCATACACGTCCCATGGCAGGGCACAAGCCTACTCTACAATCGAGAGTACAATTGAGGAGGTTAGGCCATATAGTCCACCACGCTGGCTTAGTGCGTGTTGGCGCACTTTACATACCATAGAAATTATTACAAATCGCTATAGTATGTAGGTTTCCTCCAGATGTTTTCCTTCACCGTTATAGTGCGTGGTGATTGACTAACAATACACACATGAGTCCTAAAAGCCAGAGGTGTGCCCTGGGAATTGAACCCGCGACCACCGTGAACATGTTGGCACTATAGGCAGACATATCTGATTCACATAATACTAAATCATTCATACACATTATGTGCTTAGAAAATGTAATTGCTTAGCAATATAAAGTGTTATATCATTATTGAGGTATTTATATTCGAAGTGTACCGATTGTACTGGAAACGGTAAAGGAAAACAGGCATTGTTTCCCTGTACCGTGTGTCATTGACAATAATTTTAATTAAACACTAATTAACTAAACACAAACTACATATTATTCTATGGACGAGGGTGTTTGGAATATGGAAATTAAGCCACAATTCTTGTATACCAAATAGATTTCGGTATGCTGCAAAAAACCCAAGAGTCTAAAGAATATATTTTATAAGTAGGATAGTTTCTGATACCCATAACATCAGGCGATTATTCTCGGGACTATGCAAATGTTAGGTATAATTACTGTTGGCAATAGTAAAACAATAATTATTTAAATTTTAAACGTAGGAAGAGTGCCACTGTGTCGCAGAATACCGACGTGAAGTAAATTACAGAGCTTTTTATAACGGTTTTTTAGATAAACGCGAATGTTACACATTGAAATAAAACTATTTTTTACGGATTTTAAAAGAATCATTCAAATCAAACAAAGAATTTTCTAAATCCATACAGAATTAAACAAGTTACAAACGTTTTAAATCTAGCAGTGGGAGTAAAGGGATGCAAAACAAAACTAGTGATGTCACTAGACTTAATTTGCATTACTGTGTGCGCGTATGAAAGAGACGGAAAGACAACCCACGCGTCCCCACACTTTTAAAACGGAAAGACGACCCACGGGGGACGCGTTATTAAAAAAAAATTACCTTCCCCGGGCGGACGTCCTAGTGACCACGAAAGCTGTAAAGCAGTCGAAAGGTCGGGAAGATAAAAAAATGTAAAAATTAAACCTAATCCGCGATAAAAATCCGAAAATTATAGTTTTATTTCAAGAGCTTTTTATCTTCCCCTCCTTTTCCCAACCATTTCAAAGACAAGAAATATATCTACAATTAAAATATTGCGGGTTTTAACGGTGATCGACCACTATTGCATTTATTTTTATTGTAGACGACACAGAAGGGTTCCAAAAAAAAGTCGTCGAAATATCATACATGCATACATGAATTCACGCCTTTATTTCAGAAGGGGTAGGCAGAGGCGGCACCAAGACACCCACATTTCGCCTTGTATGTTCTGTCCCATGATATGATAGGGGGCAAGCCTATCGCCATATCGGGCACTAAATCCTGACTTCGGGCTGATAATAATGAATAGAAAAACCCAATATATAACATACCTACGTCTAATACACAATATTCTACAACTTGTAACTATAAATTAATATTATGTCATTGTAAATTTAATTAGCCCCGAATTAAGCGCAAAGACACGGTGCTGCATCATTAACTTAAGCCGAATAATCTTGACGCGAAATCTTATATGCAGCCGTAGACGTGATTAAAATTAATCTTCTTTAGTCATCAACTATAAACGATTGCCGTAATATTATAGGTATTTTTCCATTTCTAAGACACTACTTTAAAATTAATTCCTAGGAATACAATATTAATTATTAAAGTATACTATCCTATCCTAATATCCGCTATCCGCTCAGGCACCTTCCTCAATCTAGGATTAATATTAGTTAAAGTATTGACATTTGACACCGATCACTGAAGCTTCGGCAGGTCTCTTACGGACACTAAAGGCCTTATTTTATTTATCGAATATTTTGTCCCTTTCGAACGAATTTTAAATTCAGTTTGAGCGAAGAAGATAAAACATTCGATAAAATAGGTTTTAAATCTGTCTTTGAATAAGAACGTGAAAAAGATAATGTGCTCCTACGCCAGTTTCTGCTTTAGTTCATCTTTTAGTTTTAAAATCTGTCGTAAATTCGTATTGGGCCTTGAATCCGTGATTTGATAGTTTGCAAACTATTTCCGCTATTACTAAACCAACAAAGCATATTAAACAGCAAATAATAGCAGCAAAAAATGTGATGAGTACGAAAAAAACGATTGCCCAGCATGGATTAGTTAGAATTAGCAAGTAACAACGCGTTATGAAGCAAGGCGGTTGCTTATGAAAGTAAAATTATGAAAGCACTATTAATTATACAACCGGCAGCCGACCAATTCCCTTATTTACGCTATTTATAAAGAGCCATTTTCAAGACTACGCGATTTTAAAGTCAGTTTAAATGTTGGGCAATGATTACTATGATTAATTTGATTTCACTGAATTAATACACGACCGAAAATCCCATCTATCGATGGTGATCGATCCCGGAAATATTCCAATTGGATATTTTACTATTATCGATTCTTGTCATTCTTTTGCTTATGCTTTTGCGTACAAACACAAATAACATTAAAATAAAAAAAAATGTGTCAAAAAAGCGTTAAAGTAGCTTGGAACATGACGCAAATATTAGAATTTTAAAAAAGAGTTGAAGCATAGTTGGGACTTCTTTCCGTCTCTTTCACACGCGCACACTGTAATGCATATTGAGACTAGTGACGTCACTAGTTTTGTTTTGCGTCTCTTTTCATTTACTCCCTCTTCTAGATTTAAAACGTTGCTAACTTGTTTAATTCTGTCACGCACACATTTCGCGTATTTTGATTGGTTTATTTTCCAAGTTGATCCAGTAGGGATTAGGATGACTAATTAATTTACACCGTTAGTGGGTATTGTAGTTTGCTGTACATAGTAAAAGTTCGTTCTTCGGTAATGGATAATATAGTCAGGTAATTCTAATTTTTTCGGTTTAAATTACCTCTTAAGTGTGGAAATCAAATAAACTGCCGATTGTAATATTATAATTTATATCCTACGGTAACAAGTAAATAGTATAAAAATAGCGTTGCATCGATAAGTGCCGAGTCGTCCTCACAGGGGTGGAAAAAGGGCAAAAAAAAAATCTCCCTTGATCGTATTCTTTCATCGTTCAAGCGAATGATAACTATAAATATACCGATCATTGAAAAAAAAAGACCGAGATCAAAGTTGTTTCTTACAATAATTACTAAACTAAGCTACCATTTACTTAGCCTATATATTATTTTTGAACAGATTCGCGTGGCGTCACTGGATGTGCAAGTTTAATCCTTTGTGTTGCGAGCCAACGATCTAACAATAGCATACCTCTTACACATGTTTCGAGAGGTTTTGAGGGGAATCAAGAGCAATTCCCTATTCAGCTTTGTAGCAAGACGGGAGTCCAATGGCCTAATTTTTTTTTACATTTGACTTTAGTGTTCAGATTGGGAAACCGAAATTTCGGGAGTATGACAGCCTCCGTGACACAGTTGGTTAGACGCCGGCTGTGAAACGAGAGGCCGCGGGTTCGATCCCCGCACCAAGACAAATGTTTGTGAAGCCCAAAAGTATTTGTCTCGGGCCTGGGTGTTTGTGAGACCGAAGTCTCTCGTAGATTCTGATACCCACGACATAAGACTTAATTGATCTTAATGTTAGGTCAGGACTACGTATATATGTTGGGTGTATTTATTTATGACATATTTTTGCGAAGAATGACCATCAAAATTAGATAAATTACTTTTAATTTAGTACCGGATTGACAGTTAAAAAATGTAACATTTAAATTATGGCACTCGGTATTTAAAATATTATTATACAAAAATATATTTATATGTACAATAAAAGTGATTATGCATTAGTTTATAAATAGCAGTCGCTTTACATTTATCTGCATTTTATTCAAATCAAGATTCCCAAGCAGGTCATTGTACTATGCATTATAATTGAATATGACGTTATTGAATGTAAATAAGGCTTTTAATACGAACGTTGCGCTATCACTGACGTGGATTCAAATCCAGGAGGAAGAATTATGTGTAACGTGTCCAAAGCTATATTGTGGAGCTTTGAGGTTCCTCATGGGAATTAAAAGTCGTCTATATACATTGACTATACCAAACGAGAAAAGAACACATTGTAACCTTTCTTCCTTCTAATTGGCGTTATTTCGGCCGGTTCCATTATTTTACAAAGATATAAAATAAAATTGTTGCGGTCTGAACTTCAAGTGGCTTTTATCCAATACTGCAAACCAAAATTCATAATAACATTATGATTATATGAAGCACAAGTTTTATTACAATACATAAATGAATTGTGCGCCTTGATAACTTATCACACAGCTAGGGATGTCAATGACTCTGACTAGACACTACGACCATTAAACCGACTCAGACACTGTTAATAACATTTTATATAAACAACTACAGAAGTACTAGACTCAATCAACCGGGGTGGTTAGTGTTCTACAAAAAACAGACAGGAAAGGTTCTGTTGTCTTGTTAATTTATGAGTTTGATGATGCAATAAATGTTTCCTCCTCCTAGACTTTTCCTTCCCTATTTTCTTCCTTGGTAATATACTAGCAACATACTTGATATTTGTATTATAGATGTTCATTAGCTGTGGTAATCAGTATTAGGTGAACCATTTACTTGTTTCCAGAACTTATGCAATAAATAAATCGACTTGGGACATCTATTAAACTTATGACACAAAACCATCACATATTAATTTCACATATTGTTCCCCTAGCAAAGATGACTTATAAGTTGATTAGAGCAATGGTTGAAGACAATTAGTTGCTTCCGATTAACTTGTGTATTCATCAGAATAATTAAAAATTAATATAATGGCCAGTATTCAGTCAATTTGGGACAAATGGATTTTCAAGATTACATCATTGTACATTTACGGATAGAGATTTGCCCGTATTCACACAAACTGGTTGGGTCGATTGGTAAGAGCAGTTAATTTTATACATTTGCTTTTTTATAGTGAGGATCGAACATCTTATCTGGCAGTCAGTAAATAAATAATAGAAAATGTCTTTATTTAGCTTTTTTACATTTATAAGTTTTTAGACAATATGGTGATACCCACTAGGCATTTCCTGTTTAGTAGTAATCTATGTCACTCATCATACCTGAAAGAAATATTTGTGGGGTGCACAAACATTTCTGTTGGTGCAGAGATCGAACAATCGAACCTAACCAACTGCACCACGGAGGCTGTTGATAAAGTACTATTACTATTAGAAATGTAATTTTATTGCAATCTGAGTTATTTATCATTGAATAATATTTTGTTGTATCATATTTAAGTTATGCATAAAAATATTTCAATTGGCACAGTGTTTTTATAATGATCTCTTAGAAGAGCTTAATTTGGCACATAAAGCATTATGAATTTGATTAAACACTTGTCTGAAGCAAATAACATGTGATAGCCGCAGGCGACATGTTAATGTGTGCTTAAGAAAATGTTATAAAAAATCTACATCATTGGATTATTTTATTATCATCATCATCATCAGCCCGTTGCAGTCCACTGCTGGACATAGGCCTCTCCCAAGGTATGCCACAGAGCCCGGTCTGCTGCTTTACGCATTTATTAGTGACGTTTTATTTATTGCTTAATGTGTCCCTGTATCACTATCTGAAAACTATTAAAAAATGTTGATATTGTATGATACGGTTGACCTGTAAATATCTAAGCCAATATACTGTTTTGAAATTCCTCTGAGTTTGAAAAACAATATTTACAAAAGATTATTTTGAAAGCAAATGTTTAAACAAATACCTAATGCTGTTTAATATTTTGTGACATAAACAGGAATATAGACTTCACACTTCCCATGCCATTAACAATGGTTACAATTTTTCCTATTAGATAAAATATTGCAAGTATTTTTTATTATGTCATGAAATTATTTTTAAGTGTTGTGTAACACAGGTATTATAGGCTTTATATACTGTGTTAGTCACATAGATATGTAACGCACAAAACCCCTCAGAGTAAGCTTTAAGAAAGGAGTTTATTCCGACTTTCCTAAGCTTGATAAAAAATGCATATGTGCACTCTAAGAACCTTGAAACTGTCAGTATCGCGTGCAGTTTACGCAAAATAAAACCCGGAATTAATATTTTATAGAGCAGATGATAAACACTCACCGGGATTGATAAGGTTTGCGCTCTTGTACTCGACGCGGGGGTCGCTGAAAATCTTCGTATGTGCAGGGTTCAAAAACGCCAGCTGAGGCGGGGTTTTATCCACAACACGCAACCCGCTCACCAGATCCTCACTGATCAAATACTCCACCAAATTGCGGCCGATGAAACCGCATCCTGATCAACACAACACGAAAAACAACCTTAGCACAATGATGACTAACACAGACCGTTAGAACTAAAAAAAACAAGTCACACTTCTCGTAAGCTTTTGATAATGGTTTGGTTGTGAGGACAAGGATCGGAGAGGGTGTCGGTGGACTCAAATGTGAATGTTACCTCCTAAAACAACCACTCGTGGTTTTGAATTATCACCGGCTGAATCAGACATTTCGCTAGCCGTTTCACAAAAAGTGAATGACAGTTTGAAATTAGTTTGACAGTTCTGTTTACGGCCGTGCCGGTGTTGCCAGTTTATAACTTTTACATATTTTTTTAATTATTTTTTGTGTTACTCTTGAGATTCGATGCATGAAGAGATTGATGAAAGTTGATGAAGCGAAAGTAATATGTCAGGATCAAGCAAAGTGGCGATCCATAGTCTCTGCCTATCCCTATGGGATACAGGCGTGACGACTATGTATGTAGGTATTAAGATTCGTCTATTAAATGAAATTAATTTAAGTTGTGAAATACGTATCACTTGGTACTTAGTAGTAAATTAAACAATCAATGTATATAATTTTTTTTATTATATTTATTTATTTAAATCTTTATTATACACAATTACAAACGAAAAAACACAATACGTAAACAACAACAAAAATAAAAGTGCAAATGGCGGTCTTATCGCTCTACAGCAATGTCTATTCTAGTTAACAATTTTAATACATAATTTACTAACTATTAAACTACAATCCCCTCATTTATTTATTGGCAGTTTGTATAGGCAAACCGTGATGTAATGGATTCGAATCTTATATTTAAAATATAATATATTGCTCAAATTAGTGTCCGAGATAACGTTACGCTCGCTTCCTATTCATAATTCGAGCGTAAACAAAATTGACGAGCTAAAGATGGTATAAATGACCCCTCTGCCTGCTCTTACGGGGATGAAGACGCGAGTTAATATATATTAAGTGTACTATTACAGTCTTCCAATTTCCGTCGAGTTCTGTATAAATTCTATGTAATATCCAAAATATTTTCATATAATTTTCTATTCAATGTTGATACCTATGTGAGAATAATATTACAATTAATTACAAGTAGCATGAAATTAATGGGCAGCACTAAACGCGACAGTAGCGCCTCTATTCAAAGTAGTTAATGTTAAGGACAACCTACTTAATATTTGAAATTGTGTTTTTTAGCCTCCTCCTATTTCTTCGATAAATAAATACACCCAACAGTCACATACATAGTCCTAACCCCACACAAAGATCGAGTCTTGTGGCGTGGGTATCAGAAACTAGAAGAGACTTTTCAGTCTCACAAATACCCAGACCCGAAACAGATACAACAAATCACACAATCATTTATTTCGGTGCGAGGATGGAACCCGTGAACTCCCGTTTCACAGCCGGCGTAATATCAATTGCGCCACGGAGGCTGTCAAATCAAATAAAGTCGGTACTATAATGTCATAAAATTATAGTTATCCTACTATATATGTAGCCACCGTCAGAATGCATAAGAAAAAAATAAGAATCCATATCGAATTCTCGTTGCATTATTAGGAAAACACTAATTACATTAAGCTATCGAATATCAATACTGCCCTTTATTGAGGTATACGTAAACCTGTTTTTTCTACCCATATTTAGGATAGATACTAATAGTGCGTTGAAAAACAATATTTCGCTTCATCGAGTATGTTTCTTCGAAAATGTGCTTTATATTCCACCACTCAGAAATATAATCAACATTTTATACCTACATTTGGTTGTTACCATGGACGTGATCATTTTAAGATAAATGCATTTATGTGAAACCTATTTGTATGTTATCAGGATCTTATGTTGGCGGATCTACGCCGGCATGTTGACCTTCTTCTTTACACGGTGCTTTTTTCTTCACATCAGCCGGTAAAAACAGAGCTACCAACAATCCAGCTGCAAACAATAATTATTTAAGTTATTATGTGTGTCTAATATCATTGAAATAATTACATTATAGGATGATTGGAATCGGAGGCCACTTTGGTGTTGGTCTCGAGATAGTAACAGCTAAATCTTGTAGCTTTTTTGAAGTGGGAATCGCAGAAAACCGGCCTACTTTTCTACCAGCATACCTTCTAGGCCATTTAGTTGTAATAAGGATATTTCCAATGTTTAATTATGAACAGTATTTAATGATCACTGTAAAATATTCATTATAAAAAACATTAACTGAAAACAGCATCGAAATTGGTCGTAAAATGATAGAGATATTTTTAGTAGCGCAGTGGGGACACATTGGGTGGATACATAGGCTGAAGAAGAAGAAGAAGTGGGGACACTCACTAGCTCTTTCGCAACCAAGCGCCTCATGAAAGATGACTTATTTAATAGTAAACAGATTTTAAAATTTCTTTCTGTTTATGAGTTTGCGTTAAGTAACCTTTCGATACAAATAATAATAAAAATAGAGTCAACATCCCTATTTTAATACCATCCTTTCAAAATACTTCGTGCTAAAAGTATCTCGGCAAACTTTACTTTAAAATAAATCCAAGAACAACGGAGATACTTACATACAACTAATGAGAGGTATCCGCTGATCATGGGAGTGCAGTAATCGGCCAAGAGGCTGGCTATCAGTTGCACGCTGATGAACCCGAACCCTCGCGCCACCACCACGGACAAACACGTCGCCATCCCCCTGCAATCGAGATTTTATAACTATCCGCTTTATTCATAGACAGATTCAAAACCTATTATAATTATCGAATGTTTTGTCCCTTTCGAACGACTTTAGAATTCAGATTGAGCGAAGAAGACAAAACATTCGATAACTAAAATAGATTTTAAATCTTAAATAAGGCCTTATGTATTTATTGCCTCCGAAATACCTTGAAAAATAACGTAAAAAATGTTTTTCGGGAGATACTTTCTTTATATAACGCAATGGATGCCTAAGGATGGCAAGAGACGTTGAGGCAGACCTCGGAAAAGAAGGCGTGACGATTTCGACCACTTTAGCAGCATTTGGATTGTATAAGCAACTGACAGGTATGAATGGAAGGAGTAGAAGAATATCTTTGCCCAGGAGTGGGACAGTATAGGTTAAAAAAAAACTTTGGAAAACAATGCGTTTACTACGAATGCACTGTACTCATTTAGATTATCAATTAGGTACATTACATGACTCGTCATGATAATAAATATGCCTAAACCATAATTCAAGTTGAATTAGCACTTACCTCAAATGCGTAGGATTCAGCTCCACGAGATACGTATTAACATTGCCTAAAATCATAGCCACGTATAGGAATAGGTAAAACAGCGCGATGCTGAGCAGTGGTATCGTGATAAACAGCAGGAGCAGTCCACAGAGGGCCGATACAGCAAATACCAAGAGGGTGAGAGTCTTCTTTCCGACAGGCCCTACGATGAAGGACAGAAGGACTATCCCTACTCCTGACACTGAGGAATAACACATCACGGCGTACAGCGTCAGTGGCTGGATGGTGCTGTCACAGTCTTCAGAGGTCTGCAAGAAAAGAATAAATAAATAAATACACCCAACAGTCACATACATAGTCCTGACCCCACACTAAGATTGAGTCTTGTGTCGTGGGTATCAGAAACTACGAGAGACTTTTTCGGTCTCACAAACACCCAGACCCGAAACCAATACTTGTGGTTCTCACAAACATTTGTCTCGGTGCGGGGATCGAACCCGCGGCCTCTCGTTTCACAGGCGGCGTCTAACCAACTGCGCTACGGAGGCTGTCAAAAAGCATTCATATTTCGCTGAGATCATTTCAGTTTCAAGAAGTGAAATGTGCCAGACTGTAATCTGGTCCCAGGCAACTCAAATGAGATTTTCTTAACCGCAAAGACCACACAAAATTGTAATGCGTAGTACCTAGCTGTTCTATCACTAACGGTACACCATCCTGTCATAATGGCTACCATCCAAACTCCTAATATAGTGCGTTAGGGTAACACCGTAATAGTATTTCTTAGGGGTAAGAACGTTTAAGGTAGGAGTTTATCCTATAAAATGTAGAATTTTACGTTCTTACCTCTTTCTTCCTTGTATTACGATGTTTACCCAATCCACACCACGTAATTTTACGTAATCGACAAGTGACGTATATTGCACGTCTTTCGGCTTTCCCTTCTCTATAACGTCACTCTCCAATGACGTCAATAGTGTCCCCCTCAACAACCCTCGTTTCTAAGGCTCAGTTGCATAACTTTACTTTTTACTTAACGTTTACTTAACTTTGACGATAACTTTAACTTTGACAATGTCATCGCCATACAAATGTGACGTATTTGACATTGCTAATGTATGGGATTGACAATTTCAAAGTCAAAGTTATGGGTAAAGTTAGTTTGTGCAATTGGCCCTAAGAGTTGCACAAAACTTGTATACTTACTGAATTAGAAGCCGTTGCAGATTTGCTGGCAACTTGGCAGAATGTCAGACCAGTTGTGTTGTCTCCATTAAAGTACGCGTTGGTCATAGTGGGCACCCACATTGTGTATCCAGTGGACCTTAAAATAATTAATTTTTTATATCTTTTGTCAAGAATAAAAAACACATCCATACATAGGTACATAAACTCACGCCTTTTTCCCAGAAGAGGTAGGCAGAGGTGCTACCAAGACACCCACATTTCGACTTGTACGTTTCGTCCCATGATGTGATAGAGGGTGAGCCTATCGCCATATCGAGCACAAATTCTTGACTCCGGGCTGATAATGAATAGAAAAATCCAATATCACTGCCCGACTCGGGATTTGAACCCGAGACCTCAACTTTGTAATCGTACCGCAGTACAACTACGCCACCGAGGCAGTCTAATAAAATTACATAAGAAAAATATGTTGCAATAAAAAAATGTCACACAATCATATCTCTGAAGATTTTATCTGATGATGGATAATGATTTTTATTAATGTCCATATTCCTAAAATAGCCTAATTAAATAACTTATCTTGCAATACATGAAAGAAAGATCCAGACAGGTTGATAACACTATCGCAGACATTACTGAATAGTCGAGACGTTCTATTAAAGATCGGAAGTATCTCAGTGCCTATAGGCCTCAATCTACATTATCTGATTTTGATATTAACACATCCAAAAGAAATACACGCGGTAAACAGTTTTGATTGAATGATATCACATTTTCAGTTGATAAAATTTCGTAATAATTGTTCATCGGTGATAGTGTAGTCATCGATTTTGGATGATGGAATGGTCGTTGATGTGATGTAGCTACAACAGTGCCCCTAGCCGGAACATTTTGAAGTATCGTATAGTAATTCTCGTATAGTAAAGTAAACGTTTCCCGCTGTGAAATTTTAGTTCCAAATACGCTCACAATGGCGCTGTTTAAATTCCCATACAAAATTTTACTATTACTATTGTATTACGATACTGCAAAATGTTCCGGCTAGGGGCACTGATCCACTATGGAACGTAAACTATAAGACATCATGCCATCTCCTGAGGAATTAGATTGAGAGTGCTGAGACACAAATAGACCAGTATTGCTGGTTAGCGGAGTTTACACACTTAAGTAATTCTTAGGAAAATCTCTAAGGTATATATTCCTTTTGGGAACCTGCTACCTAGAAATTCTATCTATTGCGAAGGTATATGAAGACTGCCAATCAAACGAGGGCTTAGTGGTAAGCCTACTTCCGAAAGGATAAGTGTCACGCAGCCGATTGTAAAATATAAGCAAATCATTCTTCAACTTGGATAAATAGACGCTGCGCTGCCCATCTAACGGCAAAAGAAGAGGACGGTGTTAAAACAGTTCTGTTTACTCACGTCATATAAGCACACAATAGTATGTAGTAGAGTATGAGGGAATTTTTCAGGAGAGGCGGCTTAAAGAGAGGCGCTGTCTGGTCCCACATCTTGCGGAGTAATGATATTTTTTCGTCAGTCTTCGTTCGTTCTTCATCTAAGTACACATAACCGACCTGAAAACAATTTACATGTGACAAATTGTTAGTTATTTGTGTAAGAGTCTGTTTAAATCTTGAGAAAATATTTACGAAAATAATTTTTAATTCTATATGGCCTAACCACTCTCAATCGATACTCTCGATTGTAGAGGAGGCCCGTGCCCAGTAGTGGGACGTATATGGGCTGATACAATTTTATATTTGCTCTATATGACAAATGACGCTTTGACCGATTGCCTTATTTTATACATGCTGATGCTGCTTTCATTATATCACCTAAATCATTTTTAAAATATAGATTTTTATTTATTGCAAATTGTAAAGTAAACTAATTTAAATTGAAATAAAACTAACTTTTATGGATTTTATCGCGTCGTTGGTTAAATTTTTTACATCTTTTTTTAAAATAATTTCTATTAATTTAATTTAATTTATTTTCCACTAATTTAAATTGCTTACAAATGGCTATCGTTTTTAGACTGATCTTATTGGATTGAGTATAGTGACTTCATTTGATCCAAGTTACAATGCTTACCGGATAAGTGACATTGTTCAGACCCGTATTCCATCTATAAATAGTTTTGAGAACATTCAGTGCATCTTCATTCCGGTCTTTGCTGAGTAGGAACTTGGGGCTCTCTTTGAGGAATATAATGGTTATCACACCAATAGCTCCTGGCAAGGTTATGATTTGCATAAGCAGCCTCCAGGGACGGTACTCCAGGTTCAACCATGATATCTCCAAGCGGAAGGACAGCGTGAATACTGGCAAGGCAAACACTGCAAAGGATCATAACATGTAAAATTTGTGTTAGTATTATTTTTTCTCAATAAAGCAAATTATGTTTAACCGACTTAAAAAAAAGTTGTAGCCTTTGATTACTTAGTTGTTAATTTTGGCTACAAAATTAGGACTGCCAAAAGTATGAGTGCAAAGCTGAGGTCTCGGATTTGAATCCCGAGTCGGGCTAAGTTATATCGGATTTTTCTATTCATTATCGGCACGAAGTCAGGAATTTGTGCCAGACATGGCGATAGGCTCGCGCCCTATCACATCGTGGGACGGAACATACAAAGCTAAAGGTGGTTGTCCTGGTTGCACCTCCGTCTACCCTTTCTGGGAAAAAGGCGTAAGTTTATGTATGAATGTATGTAAAATTCGGACGGTTGTGATTTATTGTATCGTCGTTTTCAGATAACGATGGACATTTTAATGCTTTGAAATGATGAATTTCATAAAAGATATAAGACTCACCGCATATGATGAATTGCACGAACATGGTGGCACTGGCCATTAGAAACATGAATCTGCTTCGTTGTCTCTTGGGAACGCTTTCGCCCAGCAATACGTAGGCTGCTGCGTTCGCTGATGATGTGCTGGAAATAATCATTTGAAATGTAGGAGCTATTCGTAAGATAGAGTACATGTATATTTCTAAGTTCATATAACAATTAAAGGAAAGACGAAGAAGAATGCAGGTTTCTTCGAACAAGCCACTATTAAAATCCTTGGGAGAGATTTATGTTCGCTAGTGGCCGTGCTGTGACTGATATTAATAAGATACATTAGATGATAAAAACAGGATCTTACTTGGAAACAATTCGAGGAAAAAGAAGTAAAATACTCACAAACAAGCAGATATAAACTTCAACACAGCTAAACTCGCGTAGGTAGGCGCCATGCTGGCCGCAAAGTTGAGGAGGACGCCTGCTGGCATGGCGATAAGAAGAGTGTTGCGTCTTCCCAAAATATCTGCAGAGAGGCCCCAGCCGTACGACGATAACATTACACCTGCAACAAACGCAAGTTTCTAAAGGATTTTAAATAGGAACTGTTTATGAAGTTGAGAAAATATGATTTTGGAAATTGAATTTTATTGGTTTGAGATGGGATAGATGAGTTAGGCTTTAGATTAAACGTATTCAGGAGTAAAATATCATGTTCACTGTTGAAAACTTATGAAAATAATTAGCGTAACATGTTTTGGAATTATGTAAAGCAATAGAATTGGGAAGTAGTTTAGAGGTAACTGAAGAATGTAAATACAATCTATCATTGTTTTTAACTGAGTCCTGTAGCAATAAACTAATTAAATACGCGTAAGGACTAGCGCTGATTAATGGAATAACGAAATTCAATATTGAAATAAATGGTGTCTATATTAGGTAATGAATTAAATTGAAGTGTAGTAGCCGAATTATCTCATGGTGATATTGTAACGTCATGATTTCGTAAATCCTAAAATTGCTACTAAGATTTAAGAAGATATTTTGATTTTGATTATGGCATAAAGAAAGGTGTTCGTATTGTTCTCATGACAAAGTGACTATAAGGTGCCCGATCTAAGGTGAATGATCTCCACATCGACCTGGTGGAAGCGGCCTGCATTTCGTATTATTATAGAAATATTTTTGCAAAGTCAAATAATTAAAATGCTATTCCTACTAGGATGTTCGAGTGACTTTGATATTGTTTGTCATAGATTTCGATGCATGGAATCACAAGTCAAGAATTTACTTAATACCTATTGCTACATTGTATAAATACACATAATCCTAGAGCAAAGATTCTACGCCATCTTCATTATCAATAAATCAGTTTATCATTTGTAAATTTAGTTGTTAAACAAATATGTACAATATACAAACAATGAGTTAAAATATATGCGTTTCCTATAGTGAGTGTTGAGTGGAAAGCTAGAGTTTGAAACAAAAATGTGACAATTCTAAGAATACTGAATGTTTCGGTGTTGTGTAAAACTTGTTTAATTAACTGTCCGTATAATACAGATGGCCTCTGACAATCAATTTGTGTTGTGTATTTATAGAGTTCAGGTTATAGACGTGCAACACTTTTTTCTTTTTAAAGTTTTGATTCATGTATTCATATTTACCTTGTTTGAAGCACTACTAGATTGGTCATTGGTGTCTCTAAGATTGCAAGAGTAAATTACATTTGCTTGCAACAAAATACAACTTTACAACTTAACTTACAACTTATAAAAGACAAAACGTTAATTGGTGAATTTAAAAGTACGAAAAAACAACCAAATTGGCATGTTAGTACGCGCACACCGACTGTTCTCAAGGAACTCTACCCAGAATTGTTAATTGCATAAAAATTACTCCACCAAGACATCGAATTTACAACTTACCGATCAAAGGCATGGCAGACAGCAGTCCTTGTTGGGAAGTGGTGAGGCCCATGTCGCAGGCCACAGCCGGCATCACCACGGAGAAGCCGAAGATGTCCACGTACATCGCCAAGATGAGCATACAGCAGGAGAATAGCATCGCTGTGTTATACCTGCCGAAACCTGGAACAATTGTAATACCACTACTAGTACCTAAGTCAAAGGTATGTCCTGGGTTTCGAACTCGTTACCTACCACAGTCTCGGCGTCCACGTCCGGTCCGTTACCAATATACCACCACGTACTAATACCTAATAGTTACTCAGAAACTATTGGCCATTTTAAATTATTGTCTCGGGAAGCCACCTCATTGAGATAATTCGTGTGGCAGGTCAGGCTCTCCTCTTTGTGATACTTTCACGGTTTCATAAATCTTTTAACAGTCTATATTAAGTGGACATGTGGCTTTGCCTGAAGAGAGCGGAATATTTAAGATATCTCCGGGACTGGAATTTCAGCCTAGCTTAGCATAGCTGATTGACTCATTTAGTATGTTGTAGTACTTGCTAGAAGTTGAGCTTCCTAGTCATACTGAGAATGCCGCAACTGTATTTATTATTCTTTGACCACACCTAAATAATCATATAATGGGTGCTTATATATTATGGGGAAGCCATAAGTGCCCACTCGTTATAATACCCCCTTATTATAAGAGTCGGCTGTCAAAGTGGGAGTAATTTGTATTATCCAAGAGATATTTCAGTACGCTTCTGGCGCCATACTTTTCCACGCTCTGCATTCGCCTTCAAAATGTTCTTTAAAAGCTTCTCAGCTCTCAATTTTTTATAAATTTCAAACTTTTAGAAAAGTAGATCAACTAGTGGTTTATCGTTGATAAATATATTTTAATAAGGGGTATATCAAGACCACGACCGAAAACCAAGCCAGGTGGTAGAATTAGTGACTTCAGACACAATGCAAGTAAAAATCAACAACTTTTTTTTTGTAATTTTTTACTTTTCGTCGTATTTGGGTAAGAAATACATAATTTTCCTAAAATAAAGATGTACACCTCTTTATTTTTAAACACGCAATGGTACGTACTTGGGTTTAAATTAGTATTTTCGGAAAAACTAGGTATTAACCACCCAAACACGATGATTTTTAAAATATTCTAAAAAAATATCTGTCACTGTTTTGGCGAAATTTTTATTTGCATCGTGTTTGGAACCACTAAAACTTCCACCTGGCTTCGTTTTCGGTCGCAGTCTTGATATACCCGGTATGTTCAAAGCATTTTGCATCAGAAAAATCGACAGCTTAGATGACAAATGGCCAGCGGCTCTATTCGTTTGTACTACCTACTGATTGTGCGAATGCTCAAATCCTAAAACGCATGGCACGTCGAAATCTACTGGTTAATATTATCTTACCCATTCTTGGAATTAACGTTAACGAAACCGTTAACTAGTGGACATTCAATGTTGCTTTCTATTACTAAATGTCTACTTATCGATTAAGAAAATTGTTTTTCTATAATAAAGCGATAACTTCCTTAGGTATTCCAACAATTCTTCTAATATTTGACAAATTTTTGGTATCAAAAATAAATAAATTATTAATTAGTTTAGTATGGGGCAACTGTTATCTGACGTCACTGTACGTACCATAATGCCGGTCAGTCTCCAGATTTTATGTTACAACTTACACCGCGTAAACATTGGTCAGTATAGCTTAGAGAATCGTTGCACAAATGTGGGTTGTTCAATATATTTGTTAACGATAAACCACTAAAGTTTTGCCCGGTTACATAAATGTTGCGTTGAATGAAAAATGTCGATCCGTTATTTTCACATTTAAATACAAGGTTAGTGCAGTTGAAAAAAAACGTAAACGGCAATATGAATTAATAATTGGTGGGTGTAAATATCACAAATTCTAATCGTGTTATCTCATTCAAGAAACAAATGCAAAGAACAAGAACAACCCTATGTATGATTCCCGTTTAAGTAATACCCCTTATAAAACAAAATTTAAATGCAGAGCACCATTTTATCGATTTTCATTCAAATCTGTTGGATGAGATCTGCCAACGTCTAAATAAAATAATTAAAACCAATTTCATAAATATCCAACAATAAATACTATAGTCGAATATTATCCAATTCAACTCAATGAAAATAATTGTTTGGAGAAAAAAAAGATGAAAAAATATTACCTGTCGCATCCAGAGCATTTTCGAAGCCACTCTTCTTTTTGCCCTCATCATGAATTGTAAACGTCATGTTTTATCACTTATTAATACTAATATAGAAAATATTATAAAGAACTTAATTTATAACTCCATGGAGTTTCACTAAAAACGTGTTTGCGCTTTCAGCCCACTCTCTGCAGTAAGCGAAATCATAACGTTTCCACTTTAAATACACGCTTACTATGTTCTTTGACGCGTCGTCTTTGATTTGCGTAATCAATAGATAATTCAACACGTTACTTATAAGTTCAATAAACTGTTAAAAAGGATTTGACCGTCGTGGAAAACTTTCTGTACTCTTTTTTTTTTTTTTTTTTTTTTTTATTACAATGAATGGCGAGACGAGCATGCCATTCGCCTGATGGTAAGCGATACGACCGCTCATGGACAGTAGCAAAACCAAACAACGCCATGAATTACAAGGCAATGCTTGGAATTCCACTGCGCTCGCCATCCTGAGACATAAGATGTTAAGTCTCAATATGTCCAGTAGTTACTCTGGCTACAGTGTCCTTCAAACCGGAACACAACAGCGCATTTACACTGCTGTTTGGCGGGAGAAATAGACATTGCGGTGGTACCTACCCAGGCGGCCTCTCACATATGAGAGACCTACCACCAGTAAAAACTCTTTTCTAGATCAGCAGCCTTTGAACAGGCATTTCACTTGATGATAACTCGAGGACTTGCGGGTTCTCTTCAAAATGGTTATTGCAGTCTTCTTGGCGGTTTAATTATCACAAAACTTAAGCTGTTTAGCATTATGCGAATAGATATGTTAAACAAACCAGAATATATCTATTTTGAGTTTAGTGATAAAGAATTACAGCGTATTCTAGTCCATGTAACATAAACGGGTAGGTTTTAAAGAATAGTATGTGTTGTAGATTTTTTGAGATGGATGATAGGAAATGTTATGGTTTCTATCTTTACTTGACTATTATTTATTGCTGTTGTTGTTCATGGATTGTGTGAAATAGTGGTGTTGCAATGGTCGAATGACTCATTCATGCTGTATTCAACAAGGGCTGTACGTGACCACACCACTTGGTCATGTTACGTAAGTCTGCGTTGAGTTCTTGAACAAAAATTAGACATCAGAGGTTCTTCTTAATTTCTTTCTTTTATTCTTTATCTCTTCATTCAACTTTTGAATTTCGGGCATTATAATAACTTTTTCAATCTTGTTCAAAGAATCGCAAAAGGTTTCCGCCACATCGCGAACACTGAGGCTCCGGATGTTCCCATTATAGATTGAATTACAAAGTTTTGTAATATTAAGGATTATTTTCATAATCATTACATCAGCTACACAAAGATTATTCTCACCACACGGTAGGTAGCGTGTTGGCTGTACTACCTGCATTGCAAAAGCCTATTACCGAGGGTGGCCGCATAACATCAGGTTGGCTACTGACTACTGACTCCTCTGCCTTCACAAGCATTAAAAAAGTCCACTGCTTCACATAGGTCTCCTCTATTGATTTCCTCAGCGACTTGTTGGCAGCAGCCTCCATTCAGCGACTTCCTACAACCATTACTAGAACGTAAATTTTCTGGGTAATTAAAATCCAGATATTTAAGTAAACCTAGCTTTATCTAAAAGTACACTTTAGACTGTCTCTCTTTTTCCTTCTCTCATGTCCATCCCATGTTAGTCGGCAAAGAGATTGCTACGAGCGATACGACCGCTTTTTAAGTTAAATATTCGTTTAGTTGTTAAGATTTATTTAGTGTACAAAAAAGAATAAAATAAAATAATTTTTATGTGTAATCTTTGATCTTTAATTTAATCTATCCGCACGCAAGATGCTCGCCTAAATTATCCGACTAGCAAAATTGATTTGGCAGTATCACGCTACCGCTGATAAATGTGACGTTTCAAACAGGAAATTGTGAAATCGCCAACACCTGTTTTGCTTATCAGTTATCTCAATTATTTCCTATATCTCATTGTTGAAGGATATAGAGACTTGGATTTGAACCCACTACCTTCTAAAACGCTACGATAAGGGTTGAATGACTTCGTAGTGTAGGTAATGAAATGAAATTCGTTTATTGGTCACGTAGGCAATTAAATAGCTCTTATGACAAATCAATACACATAGTACTTATTTTCTATTTACAAGATATTCGTTGTAATACTTATATTAATTTTATTATATTAAGTATATTATTTATTAGTATTTTATGGTATTTTTTTTCCTTAGGAAATACATTATTTACGTTAATCGATGTCTAAGTGGACCATAAGTATTATTAAAGCGGTGCGTAGCGGTTTAATGTTACCACCGGATCTAACGCGGCCCTGGCTGAGAAGACCCGGCGAAACAAACTCAGTGGGCTTCCATTACCACTGGAAACTACGCGACGCGACCCAAATCTGAGTATATCCAGCGAATAGTACTCAGTGGGCTTGTTTTGGGTCCAGTTGATTAAATAATGACCATGAGTATTTCCGAAACGTCCCGTAATTTTAGGCTTACTACCGGATCCAACGCGACCCGACTGAGAAGACCCGGCGAACAAACTCAGCGGACTTAACTTTAACACTGGATACTACGCGGCGCGACCCAGTTCTGAGTAGATCCAGCGAGTCAAACTCAGTGGGCCTGGTTTTGGTCAAGTTACTGAAATAAATATTTGTGACTTGTCTTACAAACCTTGCCTTGCTTATTTTTATTTATTTTTCTCGATCGGTCGTCATATAATTTAAATAGGAATTTTATTTATTCATTATTTAATTTGAAATAAATTATTTTATTTAATAAACTTGTTGATTAATTAAATTGTCTCATTTTGATTAGTTTTTGGTTTATAAATATTTATTTTATATATTTTAGTTATTGAAGTGAAACTTCTTTATCGGGGTTGGAAAAAATTTAGCGTTCGCGTCACACGTCACGTTCTTCCGTTACGCGTCATCTTTTTATTTAGTAAATTAGTAATACTTAGTAGTAATCCTGTGTATTGTAACTGTATTTAGTACGAATCCCACACTAGTGTATCATCCCACATTTGGACATAATACAGTGGATACCATTAGAACACATTCTGTACCCACTTCAGTAAGCCACACCCCCAACCGTTTCCAAGCCCCACCCAAAATTTTAAGTCCCACCCACTTTTTTGTAATTTGATCCTTACCCCCCCTCTGGCCTTCCCCCACCCTAAATCCAAAACAGTGCCCAATAGCCTCCCCACGAAACCTCCCCCCCCCGCTTACCCCCACCCTAAAATTTTTACCTCACCCCCCCTACTCATATCTCCGGCATTATCCATCGTAGACCCACCGACCTTGGGTTCATTGGAACCGGCTCGGTGAGGGCTACAATCCTGCCCCAACAGAATTCCCGAATTCCCCCTCCACAACTTTCCCCACCCAAAAATATTTTAAGGTGCCCAATAGCCTCCCCACGAAACCTAAAACCCGCCCCTACCCCCACCTAAAATTTTTACCTCACCCCCCCTATTCCTATCTCCGCCAATATCCATCGTAGACCCATCGACCCTGGGTTCATTAGAACTGGCTCGGTGAGGCCTACAATCCTGCCACAACAGAATTCCCGAATTCCCCCTCCACAACTTTCCCCACCCAAAAATATTTTAAGGTGCCCAATAGCCCCCCCACGAAACCTAACCCCCCCCCCCCCGCCCCTACCCCCACCTAAAATTTTTACCTCACCCCCCCTAAACCTATCTCGGCCAATAAAGGTCGTGGACCCACCGAGCTTGGTATCCTCGGAACCGTCTCGGTGAGGGCTACAAATTGGCCCCGATAGAAATCCCAAATTCCCTCAAAAATTTCCCCCCTCCTAAACTTAAACTTTATTTAATTTAGCTTTATTTTACCAATTCTGTAAATTTGTAAATAGTAGATCATTTTTCGAAAAATGATGTCATAAAGAAGTTTCACTTCTTACGTGTGTACACTAATACACACACACATTTTTATTTAACTATCTGGTTTATGCTTTCCCGTTTACTGATGTGTAACGATAATGACATTTCACGTGTATTATAGACAAATCCCAAAAATGTACATATTTGAGTGGGTTTTAAGGAACTTTTGTCATAATTTATTACAAATCCTAAGCATTCTAATCATTCAATCATTACCAATGCATAATATATCGTCAAGATATATTACTGATTTGTGTCCCTGTTTTCGAAGGTAGGCTACGACTTCCTTCATGATTTTTGTGAACACTCTTGGTGCGGCAGATAAACCGTATGGCATGGCAGTAAACTGATATGTACACGAATTCTTAGAATTGGGGGCCTGTAAATGAAATCGTAGGTATTTTTTGTCGGATTCGTTAATAGGAACCAATAAATATGACTCTTTTAGATCGATTGTTGCTAAGAACCCGTGCTGAGGGATTAACTTAGCAGCTGTTCTATGATCCTCCATTTTAAAGTGTGTATAAGTTATAAATTTATTTAGTGGTTTTAGATTTAAAATAAACCGCTTGCCTCCCGTAGCTTTTTGAGCCAAAAAAATTTTTGATATGAACAGATCCTCGGACGTAATACAGCGTGAAACGGCCCCTAATTCTAATAATTTGTTGATCGCTAATTGCATATCTCGGGCTTCGACATGAGAAAATTTAGATACAGGTATGATAGACTGTGTCACACGATTACAGAATGGGATTTTAAACCAGTGTTCTACCCATGATAAGACAACAGCGTTTTTGGTTATGTGAAACCAACAGTGAAGGAAGAATTTAATTCGACCAGCATGTATTAGTTATTTTTGTCGTGACGCACGGTTCTTTGCTAAGTAGGAGCTCTTCGCTTGAGTTTGAATCTGCGTTGGAAGTGGCCTCCGTGACGTGACTGGTAGTCTCCTCTGAGCTCCCCGCCCCCCCTGTTGGACAAGTAGCGAGGAGGTCCCGGCCAGTTTCCCTGGGGGACAGAATGCGCTACTGGAGCTTATTAATTTTCTGGGTGGTCATCGTTTTCCTAATCTGCAGCCCTTGCTTCTCGATAGCCTTACTGGCTTTGATTTTTTCGGCCAATGTGTTACCGAATAGGGTATCATCACGTTCTGAATCTTGAATATATTGAAGAAAGTTCTTCTCAAAACTTGGCGTTATTAGCTTTGTTCTATCTTTGGTCAAAGAGAAATGCAAATCGGAAAATAGGCGACACCCGTCGCCTAATTGTTTTAGGGCGAGAACTTTATTTTCTGACTTCAGCAAAGTATCCATTGCTTTGTTTATAGCTGCGGTACCGTTTCCTAGCTGTTGTTGGAAACTGATTAATTTTTTATCGTGTCCTCTAACCATGTCTGATACGGCAGCAGATATCTCCGCGTTCAACTTAGGAGCTTGCAATAATTTACAATTAGCGGGTATAAGATGTTCTTTCAAGAGCCTATCTTTATCCTCTTTAATTAGGCCTTTCTTTAGTAAAGGAGTCCACAGTCCTGCTAGATTTTCATGAATATCTTCCCGAAGTCCAGAGACGCGGCAGACGTAGACGGACCCAAAGCAGATAGTAGTTCGGGGTCTAAGCTGACCTCTGGCGTTGACTCGACAGATGGGGCGCCCGCCTCCTCTGCATGAACTAATAATTGCTGAGAGCTAGGAGCCTCCACTGGCTGGCTTTCTTAAAATGAAAGATTCAGCATGTCATGTCGTGGCTCCGGAGATATCACATCACGTGTAACTGAAAGACATATTTACGATGATTTTTTATTAGGTGAGCAATGAGGCGGTAGGTATAAAACGCTTACTGCGTTAGTATTGTCTCACGGACAATAATTTGTAATTAATGTGCATATTTATTTAAGATTACACATATTTTCTACAAATTTGTCGTGAAAACACGACCCATAATTAGCTCGCAGCTAATTATGTTATCGTATTTGACTCGCAGTCAATCCGATTTGGTAGTTACGAATCTGCTCGTTTAAACACTTGTATCACTTAAGAGAACAATGTTTTTCTTACCTTGTATATTTTCGTCATCCGACGAATCCAATGGTCGCCGTATTCGACGCCGATGTTTCTTATTGTATTTTTCTTTTTCTTCTAATTTCCTAATCTTGTGTTTGTATCTTTCTAATTTTTCCTGTGCACTACGTTTCGGCATTATTAAATAAGCGCGTGCGCTCGTTGCCTCGCACAAAAAAGGAATGAGCTATTTCATGACGACAAGACGGAGGAACAATAGTGTGGGTAATAAAAATATATATATATATATATATATATATAAACTCTAAAATCGTGCGATGTTGCCTGTGGAATGAAGGGACTACTTGGTAAATAAATTATATAGAATGAAACGACGAATATATAATAAAATAGCATCAGAAATAAAAGGAAGACGATGAAATTTTAGATTTCCTGTATGTATAAGGAACGAAAATTTTAATAATTAGCCTTTTCTTCGATATTTTTATCATACTGATAACTGATTTTACCGTAATATGGCGGTTCGATTTTATGCTTCAGACATACGATTATTCAAAAATCTTTGAATGCTGTTCGAAAATAGTTGTTTTCAAAATCAAAATGATGTCTTCTTTCAGTATTTAAAATTGTGTATCTACAATATTTATGGTATTTCCTCTCCATGTGGCATCGCCGTAGGACGGCCTATGTATTAAATCTTGGCCTTAATAACAATTACCGTTATGTAACACAAGAGAGCCGGCAGCTACTGGATGCATAAAGCAGCAAACCAGGCTCCTTGGCTTACCTTGGGACAGGCCTATATCTAGCAGTGGACCGAAACAGGCTGATTATGATGATGACGACAGTTATGCAAACCTAAAAGGATGTGAACGTGTGGCGGTCAAGTTCTATTTGAATCCCTATTTAGTATATTACGAAGTCACTAGTTTTTGTTTGAATACACATATTAAATACTTTAAACGGAATGTCAATAAAACACTACGTTAGTAGGTATTAAAATGAACAGTATTTATTTCATCAATATTCCAAATTGGATATTCGACCCAATGAGATGTACGAGCACAAAACAAACCATATTGACTTAATGTAACGCAAATATAAAATAACCATAATAAAAAAGAATATGCCAGAATTTTTACATTGTTAAAAAGTAAACAGAAAGTGGGTTCGACTATTTGAATTAACAGAATACAAAGCCATGTGAAGATGTGTATTATTGATTTTAAGCAATTTGTCAATAACTGAAGCGACATTACAATAAGGTAATAATTCTCGCGCGGACACAACTGTTTCAATATTATCCAAGTTGTTTGTTCCAATTGTCCCGATACTCCGACGCCAACGCAATTTCATATATGTATGAGTCGTTTCATTCGAAGATATAATTTATTTACCAAGTAGTCCCTTCATTCCACAGGCAACATCGCACGATTTTAGAGTTTATATATATATATATTTTTTTTTATTACCCACACTATTGTTCCTCCGTCTTGTCGTCATGAAATAGCTCATTCTTTTTAGAGATTTTCTGTGAACAAAACTTTTTAGGGGAAAAAACACAGTATGTAACAAGTGGTTTTTTATGGGTGAGGAGGGTTCTTATATCTTCGAATGAAACGACTCATATAATAATGATCAAACTTCACGTACAGGTAAGTTCGTTTGATCATCTATTATATATTCGTCGTTTCATTCTTCAGATATAATTTATTTACCAAGTAGATTTTCAGAGAAACAAGTTTTGTTCAGGTACGTACACTTTTTAATTTTTAAACCATTATAGTAACAATTAACAATCACATCTATATTGATAATTAATATTGATTGCGACTACCGAATTAGAACACAATACTGCATTTGCAAAATCATCATTGTTGGTTATGGGCCGATCATAAAAACGAGCAAACGCTGAGGATGAACTGGTCCAACCGGCAGTCTTCCGTATAACGTCTACACTAAGCCCGGAGACACGGACTGCTGACGTAGCGGCATGTCGCGTACTATGTGCGCTAAATATTTTTGAAGTGAAACTTCTTTATCGGGGTTGGAAAAAATTTAGCGTTCGCGTCACACGTCACGTTCTTCCGTTACGCGTCATCTTTTTATTTAGTAAATTAGTAATACTTAGTAGTAATCCTGTGTATTGTAACTGTATTTAGTACGAATCCCACACTAGTGTATCATCCCACATTTGGACATAATACAGTGTATACCATTAGAACACATTCTGTACCCACTTCAGTAAGCCACACCCCCAACCGTTTCCAAGCCCCACCCAAAATTTTAAGTCCCACCCACTTTTTTGTAATTTGATCCTTACCCCCCCTCTGGCCTTCCCCCACCCTAAATCCAAAACAGTGCCCAATAGCCTCCCCACGAAACCTCCCCCCCCCGCTTATCCCCACCCTAAAAATTTTACCTCACCCCCCCTACTCATATCTCCGGCATTATCCATCGTAGACCCACCGACCTTGGGTTCATTGGAACCGGCTCGGTGAGGGCTACAATCCTGTCCCAACAGAATTCCCGAATTCCCCCTCCACAACTTTCCCCACCCAAATATATTTTACAGTGCCCAATAGCCTCCCCACGAAACCTAACCCCCCCCCCCCCCGCCCCTACCCCCACCTAAAATTTTTACCTCACCCCCCCTATTCCTATCTCCGCCAATATCCATCGTAGACCCATCGACCCTGGGTTCATTGGAACCGGCTCGGTGAGGGCTACAATCCTGTCCCAACAGAATTCCCGAATTCCCCCTCCACAACTTTCCCCACCCAAATATATTTTACAGTGCCCAATAGCCTCCCCACGAAACCTAACCCCCCCCCCCGCCCCTACCCCCACCTAAAATTTTTACCTCACCCCCCCTATTCCTATCTCCGCCAATATCCATCGTAGACCCATCGACCCTGGGTTCATTAGAACCGGCTCGGTGAGGCCTACAATCCTGCCCCAACAGAATTCCCGAATTCCCCCTCCACAACTTTCCCCACCCAAAAATATTTTAAGGTGCCCAATAGCCCCCCCACGAAACCTACACCCCCCCCCCCGCCCCTACCCCCACCTAAAATTTGTACCTCACCCCCCCTAAACCTATCTCGGCCAATAAAGGTCGTGGACCCACCGAGCTTGGTATCCTCGGAACCGTCTCGGTGAGGGCTACAAATTGGCCCTGATAGAAATCCCAAATTCCCTCAAAAATTTCCCCCCTCCTAAACTTAAACTTTATTTAATTTAGCTTTATTTTACCAATTCTGTAAATTTGTAAATAGTAGATCATTTTTCGAAAAATGATGTCATAAAGAAGTTTCACTTCTTACGTGTGTACACTAATACACACACACACATTTTTTTTAAATGAGTATGCAATAAGTGAATACCTCAGTGCCCCAGGAGGTCGCAAAGTGCAAGAAAAGACCTAATGCCAGGCTTCTTTATCCTCAATATATTGTTTAATACTATAATAGCCCCTAGTCATAAGTATGTTTTTAATATGTGTCTTAAATAATTTGTCCGGCAGATGCGTTACCGAATTGGGAACTTTATTATAAAATTAAAAATCTGGAACGAACCGTGGCCGGTGGCGATTCTGTCATTAGATTAAATTACTATGTATCATTGATTTCGGGTTTGCATGACCGTATGCATCGGGATACCTAGTGAGAATTAAGTTAGTAACGAATATCAATTGAAAGTGTAAGAAACAATTGTGTGTAAAAACTACAATTTTATGTTAATAATTGCTGATACACTGGTTTTCACTGGAAAAAAAATCCTTTGAAAAGTATGCAACTTATGTTACGTTTTAATGTTCACGTTTCTGTGATGTTTTGAGTTTAATGTATTTTGTATCCGACTTCGGCGAAGCTTCTTTTTATACTCAACTAGGGGTCCGATCCAGTTTCGCCCGGGTTCAGATTTTTGAGAAAAAGTAGTCTATAATGTGTCAATCCAGGGTATCAGCTACGTCCGTACTAGATTAAATTGGTTCTGCTGTTTGAGCGTGAAGAAGTAACAAAGACACAAACGTTCGTCTTTTATTATTAGTAGAATTGCATAAATATTAAAAGACTTTCTGAAACGCGGGAATAAAATAATTCAGCCTGAAAACTTAATTGATATGATTTATTATCCGACATCTTTACTACAACATCGACGTTCAGTGTTGCCAATAAAAATAAATCCACTTCATTACTTTATAGCTCATTGTATTATTCCAGTACTATAATTTCTGGTGTATTTGCTCCTTTACTTTCTAGTTGTTCTGAAGCCAGTTATTTTTTAATTTCGTAATTACAATATATTCCATGCTTCGATAAACAATACAATGATCGAAGATTCCATGTTATTTGTACAAAAATATGTGACAGAAAAAGTCGCGAGAATCCTATAAATGGCCGCTCAGGTATTGTTTACTTTAATCAAGCACAGAAGTGATCTAAGTAATCTGTGAGCACAGACAACTCATTTTCCCACGGATCACGTTGGGAAGCGCATCAAAATGATCGCGAAGAGTCAATTTGGCTACTTGCTTCGATTACCTTACATTGTCCCATAGTAAAAAAATAAATAAAACGCACTTTTGTTGACGAAGCAGTCGCAACTTTATTAATAAATAAATTTTTTTTATCATGGTGGTCAAGACCAGAAAATACCATGGAAAGGTTAGTAATTTATCATATTTCATTGTTTTATCAGGTGTTTGGTGTGTTTTTAAGTTTTAGAATAATTTTATTGATAGCTTGGTTAAAAAAATTACATACATACATAAACTCACGTCTTTATCCCAGAAGGCGTAGGCAGAGGCGCCACCAGGACACCCACTTAAAAATTTGTAACGTCTTTACAAACACTTGAACATTTTTGATAGAAATTCACGAGATTACTCTATTTCTTTGCATTTAAATGATGATATATTTAATGCACTTGTGGCGACTTGTGCCACACTACATAACTGCCACGTCAACCGCTTCGCTTATGCGCCTTGGGACAGCCGGCTAAGCTGTGACCTTGATGCGCCTGCGCAGCGGGACGGTGAACCGCCGACGGCCGCCGCGTGTGTTTACATATAGCTATTATTAACTTTCTTCTATCCTAGTGCTTTAATTTCATTCTGTCTTCTTTCATACTATCTTCTATCATACTGTAAGACATCATATTCTGTCATTAAATCGTCTTCCAAATTCATAATTTAACATTCTTCATTTTTGCGTTCACCCGTTATTCCACACTGTGCTTATTCTACACTTTTGTTGTGCCCGAGTTAAGTAGAGGGCTCGAGTGCAACAGATAACTGCTGCTACAGCTACACCTCAATTCATTGAATGACATTGGGTCAATTCTAGAAAAAAAACTGCATATAGTTTAATAAAACCTAATCAAGGTGTATAATCGATCGAGTTGCCGGGTCATGGGGTGGCCATTTTCTGTGAAAATTTGGTGCGAAATAAGATTGTGGGCATCCATTATGCTTATTATTTTAAAACATTTGGATATTAAGGATGACTTGTTGAATTTATGTATTTAAATATAAAACTAAGATTTTTATTATTTTGTATTCAGGTCGGTGGTTTTGGTTGCCTTTATTCTAATGAATGATTTTAATTATTTTTCAATAGCCAAAACATCAGTAGAGTACGCACACGGCGCGGGGCCGCGGTGTACGCACTTTGGGGTCGTACTTTTCCAAAAGGAAAGCGTCGTCACTTCCCGGCCGAATAATATCAGACCACTACTGGAGGCAATGCTAAATTACGGCGAATTTCTTCGTTCTGGGCGACTTCGTTGCACGTAGCGATATTAGATATAACGTGAACGTATTCGTATTATTATAAATAATATATATTACTTGTAAATTCATAACAAATAATTAATGAATTGCTCTGATTTAAACCAACTTGTAACTTTGTAATAAACACTATATTATAAACTGGCTTTGAAAAGAGCAACAATACAGTTTCTTGCCTGTTCTTTTCTAGTGAAAACCGCTTTCCGACGTGTGGTAGAATAAAAAAATGACTGAATCTAATGATGCAAATTCAATAAATTATTTTCATTTTTATTTTACGAAGTCTTATCCATGTTGGCCTAGACGAGGAGCTCGATTTATTCAAAAATATGTGTCTTTTTCGATACCCTGTGTTACGCAGTAAGCGACAACTTGATTATAAAAAAAACTTTATTAAAATATTTTACAATATAACATAGAAATAGAATTACACGAGACTTAGAACTAGAATGTTATCAGAGTTAGGGCGTGAATTAGTATTGGAATTAGAATTAGAATTATCTTGTGATGCTTATACACTGCTCTTATATACTAAACAATGTTGGATATGTAAACACTATTAGTGACTATTAGGGTGGGGGTAAGGCGACACCCTAATGAGTCAAATACAATAATGTGTTTATGAGAATTTTGGATACAATGTAAATAGTGACTAGAAACGTTGATAATGTGAGAACTTTAAATATAGTAATGACATAAACAGCTTAAGGACTAATGAATTAGTAAGATAACAATGTAAATAATATTGAGGAGAGTGCGTACATAACACCTGTAATTTATGTTTTCGAGTCTATTTTGTAATTCTTAGTATATCATTGAATTGCACATTTATTCCAGTTTCTATTAATATGCATCTTACACGGGGCAGATAAACACACAAATTATAACATTGTATAGTTTAACTCGTAGTCAACAAAAAAAGACATAACACTTGATAGTGAGAAACGTTTGATTGTCTGTCCGGATATTGATCACTGTCAAGTCCGGACAACGGAGGGGATAATACCTGGGATTTCTTCATAACACTCAACACACATTTCCAGATCATGTATGTGAATACAGCTCTGGCACAGTTTCTTAGACGCCGGCAGTGATACGAATGGCCGCGGGTTCGATCCCCGAACGGAGACAAATGTTTGTGTGATCCACAGTTGTTTGGGGTCTGGGTGTTGTGACACGGAAAAGTCTAACCAACTGCGCCACGGAGGCTTCAAGTATGTGAAGTCTACTGACAGCATTAGGACTGCATGGAAAACACACAAAGTTTTGTATTGTGGTAAATGCAGGTGCGTCGCAGTAGAAAGCTTACGGGCTAATATTAATTTTTATGGAATAGGTGGTGAATAAACAGGCAGGCCACCTGGTTGTAAATGGTCATTAAAGCACATAAACCCACACCACAAAAAGAATCATTGATATCCTTTAAAAGTGTAGACTCATTTCTTCATTGTTCCTAGGTCATGTTGACTAGGAAATACCTCTGGAGGAAGCCGTTTCACTGATACATTTTACCCAAGGAAGCTCTACGTAATATCATAATTAAACTTACTTTTTAGTATTTTCCATGCAAATGCAGTATATTAGAAGTATATAGGCGCACCCCAAGGATAAAGAAACCTGGAATATACATTAGAAAAGATGAAGCTAGACGGGTAAGGTTGGTAACTTGTTGGATGCAGGCCACACCCATTGGTCACTGTCAAAATCCTTGGTGTACAACTATTGAACCTAATAAAAAAACCATAAAAGTCAATAAACATAAGCGAAGGATATTAAAAATAGAAATTTTTCATAATAGATTAAAACAGCGCATTACCAAGCAAATACCTGAGTGTACAAATATTGACACATGCAATCGCATTGTTTAAATATTCGTGAGATTTATCCTGTTCAGTTTAACTAAATGGATTTCTATGCTTTCATAATTTGCTACAATGGAACACGTGTGTTTTGCACGAGACCCGATATGTATTGATCTATTGAAATCATCTAGGTATATCCATTTGCGTTGTTTACATGCACTCAACAATGTAATTACGTGTAGTTCCGATGGAAGCACTTAGTGACAACATAAAAGTATTAACGTGAGCTGAATTATTGCTCAATTAGTCTTTTAGCATCGAATGTCAGAAACTATGAAGATGAGTAAAATTACTTAATAAAGAGGGTTTTGTAGAAATTGAACACGATTTCATGAGAGAGTTGACGTCAGATCGGCATTAATGATGTCATTCCGCAACGCGTATAAAAATCATGGAGAGCCAAATATTTTTTAAATACTTGTTAAGTCTCGAAAATTGATTAATGAAAGTTAAAATTATTCGGAAATGAAGAAGTATTAGACAAAAAATGACGAGTTGGCAAATCAATTAAACTGTCATTTATAAAATCTAATGAATTGAAAATTATATTATAATTAATTGACTTTCTAGATTTTTCCACTATCTCTCGGATATTCCAATGACACAGTTCCTTAATAAAATCTATTCATGCGTAGTAGGTATATGGGAAGGCCAGTTATAATTCACTCAAACGCGTGGGTAACACTTAGAGTGCTTCAATGATTATTTGATTGCTTCGATAAAAGTTAACGGCGATAAATTTCCTATTTCTTTTCATAATTCATTTATTAGCTTTAATATGCATATAATATACGTAGCGCATTTTAATGCAGTTTTGATCAAAAGAATAATTAATGAGAAAAGTGTATACTGTATACGTATAGTTTGTTTTAATTTTTTGCACCGAGCAGAATTACCTTGTTTATGTACAGAAAAATTCAAATTTAGTATTTTGCCGAGATCGTAAGGGGAACGTACGAACTGCCTAGGTATAAAATTAAGAATTTCTGGCATGGAGTGGAGTTAAATCATAGCTGCACCAGGGCAAACCTGGACCGGGCCGCTAGATCATGGTAATTATCACTAACCGTCGATATTTAAACGCCTAAATACTTAATGAAAAAACATATGCATAAAATCTACCTACTTATAAAATGCAAATCAATGTTCATAAATGTGATTGAGGCTCAACCCCTCGCTACGCATATCATGAATGAGATCTGTTCACTCCGAGAGGGTTGGGGTGCTATTGATTTTCCAGGGTTGTGCGAGAGAGGGACGACGCCTACGTCATTCATCGCTGTCCGACTCTATCGCGCAGGTTGAGAGACAGCGATAACCTCCTTCATTCTATGCACTCCTAGTAATTCTGGCGAAAATGGCGGATCCGTCGGATTGACAGGGGGATGAAAAGCATCGTGGGGATGAGAAGAAATAACGTAAAATCATAAATTAAATTAAATTATGTTTTTTGCGTGTGGAACGGATAAAAGTATAATATTTTTCCTAGGCGGTTTGGCAAAGTGAAACGAGTTAGTCCCTGAAAAAGAAAACGGAGTTGGTACTCGACTTTTCCACCTCCAATTTTCTTTTGCGGAAAACGGAGGCAATCTTTTAAAAGAAGTTTTCTCGACATCTGAGTTACTAGGCGAGCATAACGCGCTGGAAGTATTGGTATTTTCGTACATGGAACGTTGAAAAAATATTAGTTGACGAAGACCTGCTAATATATATTTTTAAGCATTTGATTCGCTTGTTTTTTTTATATTTGTCTGTGCTTTGGAATTAATAATATCGATAGATTAATTATTACATAATTTATTGATATTGTAAATTTGAGTAATCTCATCACAAATGACTAGATTTTCTAGAAGGAAAACTGAACCATTTTGTAATAATTATTTTAAGTCATGTCCGTATTCATAAACCACATTGCAATAAATAAATACTTAGTAATTATAACTATTTATGAATCTATTTTTGTCTATCGTATTGAAAAACAAAAACTGTATTGATTAAAATGCCGTGTCCAAAAATGTTACTATCACCACCATTCGCTGAGGGTTTCACGAGGGGTTGAAGCGGTCGATAAAACGGCGCATGCGGATCGCCAGGGACAGACCTCTAAGGCAACCGCCATATCTTGCAACTTCTGCATTCCTGGTACCGCCGCCCACAATTCTGAAATTTTCCTGCCCTCTTCATAGTTTCAGCGGAAGTAGAAACCTTCGACTTCCGCTGTTTAGGGCGGCACAGATAGATTCCAGGCGGTTTCAGGGGTTGTTTAAGAATTTTATGTGGTTATAGTTCAGTTCTCAAGTTTCATTTTTTCAGACTTTCCAAGTTTGAGGTTGGTTTACCGCGCATCTTGTCTGCGCAGAGCAACAAGTAAAGTGTGGAGTCATTCTGCTCTTTTCTACGTGTGTTTGTGCGGCTTACATATTTCTTTTATAGGTATGCGCTGCGCCACTTTCACAATTTAATTTTATATTTTTTAAGTATATTGTGTTATTTTTTCTTGCATTTAAAGCAGTTGAGAAGAATCTCCGGAGATTTTAGAAGACCTTTATTATGAGCTATTCAAATAACTTGAGGTGGAGAGTTTTCTGAAATAGGATCCAGAAGAGACATATAACAATAAATATAATATATAATAAATGGAAGGGCAAGGAGCTGCATGGTCGGTTCTATCGGGCCCTCCATGGGCCTGATGTGGACCGATTAGCGTCTGTGTCTTGGCTACGTTTCGGTAACCTCTTTGGGGAAACTGAGGGTTTTGTCTTTGCAATTATGGACGAAGTTATTAAGACGAACAACTATAGGAAATACATCCTGAAGGACGGTACCGTCGACATCTGTCGGGCATGCCACCATCCTGGCGAGTCCATCAGGCATGTTATCTCCGGTTGTTCGTACAATCTAGTAGCCAAGATCATACATCAGCAAATTGCTCTTCGATATGGACTTGTGACTCCTGAAGTGCCATATTACCAGTATGTTCCCCAACCAGTTCTTGAAAATGGTCTTGCTACGCTGTATTGGGATCGGTCTGTTATCACAGACAGGACTATTGTTGCCAATAAGCCTGATATTGTGATAATAGATCGATTGGCGCGCCGGGCAATACTTGTTGACGTCACCATTCCGCATGACGATAACCTCGTTAAAGCAGAAAAAGATAAATTGTCAAAATATTTAGATTTGGCACACGAGGTTACTGAATTGTGGGATGTCGACTCAACAATTATTGTCCCGATTGTTGTTTCTGCACATGGATTGATACCAAAGAGCCTCGACCAACACCTCCAGAGGCTCTCAATGGGCCGTTGGGTCATGAGCCAGATTCAGAAGGCAGTATTGCTTGACACGGCACGTATAGTGAGGAAGTTCCTCACTTTGGGGTCCTAACCACCGGTAGCTTGGGTCTCGAGCCTCGCTATCGTTGGGTGAATCTCTTTTTTTATATTTTTATATGTATATTGATTGTTTATTATATATGTAAAAATGTAAGAAAATTGTATAATTAATAAAGAGAAATATAATAAAAAGCAATATTAATAACAACAATCAAATTTAATACTCATAACTTATTATATATACAAATGCATAGTTATAAAAAAATAGTATTTTTATTCATTCACCAGACGTATCATGACGTAATGTCTATTTAAATCACAAAAGATTATCTCAAACACTTTGGCATTATAGGCTTTATATTGTTTTATCTATATAATTTGAACAGCTCTACTTGTCAATGATATCTTTACAAATCTTTCAGATTTCATAATAACGTTTTCAATTGTGTAACCTATATTATGTTAGGTATTACGAATTGGCGAAACCTGAGTCATTGCCTCACAGAAAAACAATTTGGGATCGCGTTTCGTGTGATAAAATCTCCCTCCAAATTTCAATAACCCTTTCTTACACTAGCACGACAAAGTCAGTACATTGCACCATATAGTAACTTTAATGCAATCCACAGTATCAATTAGGGATGGTTATCGATCGAAACAATCATGCTGATATGTTTAGAACTGGATATAACCAGGTCGAACCCAAAACGCAGCATACGTGCAAACACGTGCAATTACTATGAAACGAACCGAAAATTTGAGATAAGAAGTGGAAAAAAAATCGCAAAAAGATTACGCAATGTTTGAACTACTTCCGTACTTATATTAAATCAGTTTTATATTATTGCTTATCTTTCATCAGACCATAGTGTTCGATAAGAAAGACGTGTTCGGTTGGCTACAGAATGACATGACAAGATTTGTTTCTTAGTGTGTGTGACTGTCAGTTATAATTACGTAACTATAATTACTCTAGAATTTTTATTTTGGTTTATTCCTACGCATGAGGATTGCCCTGTAACATATTATAACGGTACCTACCCCTATAATTTATTCCAAAAAGTTTAAAGTTTTTTAAATTTCCATGCACTTGATTTAGTTATGGTAATTGCAAGCATTCGGAGCATTGACGTGGGCGTGCGAAAGAGATGGAGACATAGTCCCACTATACTGCGATGTTTAATTTTTAAAATAATTATATAACGCTCATTGTTTGACAAGGTATTTCAACTGTGTTTAGACATAAACTTATTATATTTTATTCTAAAATTGTCTACAATTCAATAAAACTAATAACATGACGGCATTTTAAAAAAATACATTGTATATATGTTACCGGAAATGTATGAAATTTAGGAATTGTATACATTTCCTAGGAAATGTATACAATTCCGAAGCTATTTAGGAAATGTATAAAATATTCTTTCAATAATTATTTTATACATACATATCCTAGGAAATGTATACATTTCCTAGGCATTGTATACAATTCCAATATCGTATTAGGAAATGTATAAGAATAATGGTTTCTGTAATAAAACACGTTGTTCAAATGAGAGTAATATTTTTTATCACAGGTAACAATCATAGCGGTAAATTCTATAATACTCGTATCTTCATATTACCTATGTTACTAATTAAAAATAACCCTTCCGGTGTCCAAGAAGCTCATTTCGGGCTCCCTGTCAAGATTAATGTGACATTCTCCATTGTTCTCCAATGGTAGGTAGGTAGGTTAGGTTAGGTTAGGTTAGTTTATGTTAATTAATATCTTAAATACTTACATTTACTTACATTTCCGATTAGTATTTAGGAAATGTATAGATTTCCTAGGAAATGTGTCTAATGTAATTTATTTTACACATTTCCGGGCGATTTTAGGAATTACATACATTTCCTAGGAATTGTATACAATGACGGATTACACACATTTCCGTTAACATATAAACAAATGCAATTTATCTATTAAAATTCAGCGAAAAAGAAGAAACAGTAAATTAAACATTAGTAATATTTTCTATCTTCTTCGTACATGCTTCTTTTGTTTTGGTTTGAGAATGGACCATACTTTAAATATTTCTGTAAAAGGAGACTACGGTAAAATGCTGTCAATTCCGCATGATAAACGGCCGCTTAAGCTCTTTCTGTCTCTCTCTACTCGGCTTTATTTGACAGCTTCGTATTCGTCCAACCCACAGAACAATGAGGTCCATCATTGTTCTGTGGTCCAACCTCTATGCCTATAGCTTAAACTCATAAAATGACTTTTATATCAATATTAAAATCTATTATTTCAATAGGTTTCTTCTCCTCTCCGTTTCGGTGTAAATTGATGGTTGTTCTGCCGTTAGTTTATAGGGTTCGTTCATACAGGTTCGTGGGTTTGGTTCTGCGTTGATTCTATGTTGTGATTCTTCGCAGGTGTCAGCATCTTCTTCCCGGGTAGGGTCAAGCAGAAGACTGAGTTTACTGTAGACACAAAAAAAAACAAATTTTGAGAGGCGTTAAATTAGTACGGAATGTTTAATTGACATTAGACAATACAAGCTTCAATTCAGAATTATAAAATAATTTCATTATTACTATTGGTATTTGGGTTTTTAAAACGGATACAAAAAGAAAAACATAATACGCACCTATAAGTATACCCCCGAACATATAGAAGCCGGCGCCGCAGTTTGTCTCTAAGAACACACCGATCAAGTTGGACCCGACCATTGAACCAACACGTCCCATCATCATGGACAAGCAAATTGCCATCGCTCTGTAATAAAAAAAATGGCAATTTAGAATCAAAATTTATCCTGAATTCATCTATAATAAACCACCGTTGTAGTGGTGGCAATATACAAATCAACAATCAATATTGTTTGTGGCTAATGATACCCTGTTTCATGCAATTTGGTCTTTATTTTATTTTCTACCTCTACAATTTTTTTACTGGGGTAAGACTTTCACTGAACCTCGTTAAGAATTTCTCTAAAACTCAGTAGTTTGTCTCATCTAATGACTCTACCAATATTTTACTACGACTTCAAGCATTAAAGCTTAGGGAACTTCAGATCAGGCGTATGGAGTATTTACATACCTTCTATCTTTACCAACATATAAGAAAAGATCGACTGCCTCGGTGGCGTAGTTGTATTACGGTACGGCTACAAAGCTGAGGTCTCGGGTTCGAGTCCCAGGTCGGGCAAAGTGATATTGGATTTTTCTATTCATTCTGAGCCCGGAGTCAGGAATTTGTGCCCGACATGGCGATAGGCTCGCCCCCTACGACATCGTGGGACAGAACATGCAAGGCGAAATGTGGGTGTCCTAGTGGCGCCTCTGCCTATCCCTTCGGGGATAAAGGCGTGAGTTTATTTATGAACGTATAAGAAAAGATAATCACCTGAACTTAGTAGGAAACAGTTCAACAGCGACAGCATTCATCAACCCAATACAAGCTCCAGACATCTGGAATATCGCGAAGAGAACCACAGCCAGTTGCTGGTTGTAGGCCAGATGAGCCCCGATGCCGCAGAGGCCAGTGACTCCTAGAATGCTGACCAGGATCAGCTTCTTCCCGACGAAGTCCACAAGGAACCCCACGATGAGATACATGGAGCAGAAGACCAGGCCGATGTAGATGGACCTCTCGAAGGTAGCCGTGTTCATTGTGTCGTCGCAGAATACCTGAAAGTAGTTACGATAAATTTGAAGGTAGATGAGGGCATTTACGACAAAGGAGCTAGTATTGGGAAATTTCAAACTTGGCTACTTTTGAACCGTAAAGTATTGATATTTGGAAAATTATTCTTGAAAATTACATAGTAATTAGAAAGGTAGATAGAGGCGATTTCAATTAACTTATTGAAAAAACGTCTTGAATTGAAATGATTTATGATATACTTAACATGACAGTCAGGACCATATTACGATGTCCACGATTATCCTATTATAGTGGTCGATGCAGCAACAGTATATAAAATAAAGAATGCTAATGTTTTTTACTGGTTGCCTACTGCAAGTAAACATTTTAAACGCTTGCTAAGCAATGCAAATCATATTGTAATGAGGCGCCATTTGTACATTCATTAAACGCCTGATAATATTTTACAAGAATTTGGCACTGGGTAATGAGGAATGTTTGAAATATTTTTACTTTGTTAGGCGCTACACATACAACGAGATTTGATAGCGTAGTAAGTGATTTATTAACTTACTTCGGAGCCATTGCCAGCAGGAGCTTTGGCAGCATCCAACACGTCACAGATCTTCGTCTGCTCGCCATCATGGTTCGCCAGAGAGTTCAGAATACTCGGGAACCATACGTAAAATCCATTAGTTCTGAAAGTAAAAAATTTCAATATTGGTTATATTCCTCAACAGTAGCTTATATTTGCTTTCCTAAAATCCTTCAGCTAATCTAAATAATGTTTAAGTATTAAGTTTTTTTTTAACTGAGCTATTATTTTTGTTTTAGGACTTTATCTAGCAATTGTTATAACGCTTAAATTGCTTTGATTATAATAAAGGTGTTCTAGGTTTAGCTTTAACATATACGGACATTAGGTTTGGCCATCATTAAATTAAAACCCTTTATGACACAATTTTTTGGTAGACACCAACAAAGCCATTTTTATTTCAATCAATTAAAGACTAATTGTTGGTAAAACAATCATAACCTTTGATTAAATGAAACCAGTAGAAGGAAATCTTACGTAGCAAAGATCCCGAACTGCACGAAGCAAGTGAGCAAAGTCCACGGCACTAGAGGCGTTTTAAAGAGGGGAGCAGTTTGTTCTTTCATTGAGTTCCACACTGCTGCTACACCCTTGCTGTCGCTCGATTTGTAGACGTGACTGCCGGCTGACAGAGATTTCACCTGAAAGAAATAGTTATTTTAGTTTTAAAGTCGAAGGCTGTAACTAGGTACTATTTATTGAAATTAGTCCTCCTGTAGTATGTAAGTGTTCTGTATTAAATAAGTGCTCTGTGGACCTTAACATTTTTGACATTGTTAATATTCATAGCCGGATAGTGACAAGATCATTCTCATAGCTGAGATCGTCATTAATATTGACTTTTGGCATTATGAGTCAAGATTATCCAGTGTATATCTAGAGTCCTCCTAATTTTGATTTATCAGGGTTTCCCAGCATTATTATTGCATTATACTTTATAAAACACATATTTACTGGTGGTTGGTCTCTCATATGTGAGAGGCCGCCTGGGTAGGTTGTCTATTTCTCCGCAATGTCTATTTCTCCAACAAACAGTAGTGTAAATGCACTATTGTGTTCCGGTTTAAAGTACATTGTAGCCAGAGTAACTACTGGACATATTGAGACTTAACATCTTATGTCTCAGGATGGCGAGTGCAGTGGAATGCCAAGCAATGCTTTGTAATTCCTGATGACGGTTGGTTTTCTATGAGCAGTCTCTATCCATGAGCGGTCGTATCGCTTACCATCAGGCAAATGGCATGCTCATCTGGCAATTCATCGCAATAAAAACAAATGAAGTTACGTGTATACCGTAGGTACTTACCGGAAAATTATCAACAGTAGTTTTATTATTGCAAGCGTAAATCTTTTTTACAACATCCAAAGCGGCTGAGTGCTGTCCCGTTGAGAACAAGAATTTGGGACTCTCTGGAGCGAAGAGTAGAAGTACTGATGATAATGCGAAGGGGATGGCGCAGGCTACGATGAGGAGGCGCCACGGACGGTAGTAAATGTCCAGGAATGCGATGTAGAAGGCAAACTCTTGAGGCAGAATCAGCCACGATACACCTGGAAGTAATAAAGGGTTCTATTAGTTAGGGTTGGTTAGCCCTGAAAAAAATAGTTAATAAGAAATAAAACGAGCTCAATTGTTATAAACAATTGTTTCATATATATAAGTGTTATATTTACACTCAGAACTGTGAAAATGTAAAGTCAGGAGTATTTCCAAGTACGTACAAGGTAAAACGACAGTCCCAATGCCCACGAAGGAGGATCCGAAGGCGACCATCTTGTCCCTGTGACGCAGGTTGTTGAACTCTCCCAAATAGGTATATACTACAGCTGATGATCCGGCCATGCTGAAAATATCAGTAAACAGGTTAGAACATTTGAATACTATCATTACTTAACCTTCATAGACTCCGAGAAGTGAGGTTTTGCTTTTGATCATCCTAATAATATTTTATTTATTGTGCCATTATTTTGATTTGGAATAATAATAATAATTATTCCACTGTGTTTCATTACTAAGTGCTGCGTAGCAATTTACTGCGCTTGTCACTTTAAGCTGCTAGGTGTTGTTTCATAATATTCAATAATCCCTGACTTACAACGTCCCTTAAAGTGGAACCTTACAGTATTTCCACTCTGCTATTCCAAAAAAAGAACAACAGGTAGTAATACAGACGGCCTCTTTTATTTAAAGCGCCTGCCTAGTAAATACAACAGACATGTAGGTACGCAGGTGCCTACTTTTATTACCTACTTATTGATGTAATGTTTTAGTATCTTGTACTTACAAAGTAGCCGATATGAACTGCAAGATCCCGAAGGAGATAATTTCGGGAGAGAAGCTGGCGAACACTGAGAACACTGCTGATATGATCATGGAGAAGAGCATCACGGGCCGGCGGCCCTGCGTGTCCGCTAGCCAGCCCCAGAAGTATGATGTCAGTATTATCGCTGGAAGAAAGAAAGATATTATTAGGTATAATACTGACACAGTAATTATTACTAGCCTAAAAATATTACTATTACCTATGTATAGAAGTATGTCTACTACAAGATAATGTATAATTCCTGTGCAAAACATTGGTGAATGCACGTGCAAATTATATCAGCTAATATACCAAAGAAAACAAATAATAGACATAGCAAAATGTTTAATTGGTGATTTATTTTCAATTAACACTTAAATACGATTGCTAGTCCCGTTTAAGTTAAGTTAATTCTGCCTAAACATGAAGGTCATAATTTTTATTTCCTATTCAGGTACATCTTTTCCTTTTACACTTTGAAACCAGATTAGAAAAGATATCTCAAACCTTACCTAAAAATGGTATAGCAGCTAGCCACCCTCGTTGCTGCAGCGTGAGGCTGAGGTCACACTGCGCCGCGGGCAGGATGTAGCCCAGCGCTAAACTCTGCATGATCATACCCATCAGGATCATGCCGCTCATCAGCATGTGCAGGATGTTGTAGGTGCCGAACCCTGGAATGATCAGGAAATAATGTTAGTAGATATATCTTTTTTTCATCCAACAGTCGCATACAAAGTCCTGACCCCACACTCAGGTATAAGCCTTGTGTCGTGGGTATCAGAAACTACGAAGGAATTTTCGGTCTCACCAACACCTAAACCCGTAATAAATAATAGTGGACCACAGAAACATTCGTCACGATTCAGGGATCAAACATCGCGCCTCTCATATCACAGCTGGCGGTTAACCTACTGCGCCACAGAAACTATCAAAATTACAATGCTCCTGAGATGATAAATACAATGTAATCCAAGCCAAGAATCTACACGATCATATTGACCGATACAGTTATGTTAGCCTGGTCGTATCTGTCTTCAAACAAGGCGAACCCATTATCGATACTGGTATTAAACACTATAACGTGTTTTACATTTTCGTGAATGACGGGTGCCATGCGAGCATACGAATATTCTAGTCCCAGCTATTGTTTAAGTAATTTCACTCAAAGGACGAAACGCAAGGGCAAAGTTTTTCTGTTCACATCGATTTTGACTCTGAACTGTAACTTTAACGACCTCCAAGTTCTTATTACTTACTGAAAAGAGTAAATATCCTAATATTTTGCTTTTATTTGTCATCATTTTGGTTGATTTAGGTTTAGATATAAATCTGCAATATTTATCATTACATTTTTACCACCTTCTTCGTCATGATGCCTATCCAAAGAGTAATATATCACCACCGGCAGAACAAACAAACAGACAGGCGTTATCATGGATGGGGTTTCCCAAATCGTGCGAAAACATTGACAATACTGCATGTTACTGCCATAATCCTTCTCATAATATTGACGTGCTGTTCTTACATAATATGTTATGCTAAACGTGAAAAAACCGCGCATCTGTTATTACTGTTACTGCATGAAGCATTGTTTAGTTTGTTATCAATTGCATTGTTCGTGTGATAGATAGATCCTTCTATAGGAGGCTTCGATAAGTGTATAATTGATCGAAGATAGGAGGCCTCGGGAATCATCGCTATCATTGTCATGGGGGCTGGGTGTTAGAATGAAATGGAATTATTAGGCCTGAAGTCAAGATCAGAAGCAAATTTTGGTTTTTACCCGTCATGCAACTCCTGTAAGCCAGGATTAACAGTGGCACGCATTATTATGAGACTGAGCATTGAAGCTAAGCGAGTGTCCGGGTATGTCTAACTTTTCTTTAACCCGCTATGAAATCAATCATAAATTATTACACAAACTTGTTTTGGAAGGATCGAATTCGTGACGCATCGTCTTAGTTTTTAAAGCGCCACAGAGAAATGCTAGATTTTCAACTTTAGGCGTGAATATTATAGTTAAGAATTATTTCGCATTTCTTAAACATTGGTTTAAACGCGAACGTGGTTACGAAAAAAAAATAGAGCTTTACCAGCGTAGTTATGTTTTAGTCAAATAATCTTTTAAAATACTCCGCATCATAATTCTTCACTATCATTATCATGTTTTGCCTCAACAGTCCTCAAGCTGATAGAAAACCCCGAACGTTTTCAAATATTGATGTTTTGGTTGGATACGTGTTTACAAACATTATCATAAGCTGGATAAACTGCGACCACGTGCACTCTGTGACATTTGACATGACGTGATGTTAATAGATAATATAAAGCTTTATTCCATGGAGTGTTTAAATGCTGCGTTTCTAAATTTAATTGTGCTAGTAGTAGAACCACGTCATCATCATCAATTTTTAATACAAGAAGTCCATTATGCAAAATAACTTTAGGCATATAATATCGTTCAGGAACGAGCACATCCCTCCACTACAATCTAGAGATCAATTGAGAGAGCTTAATTCGTAGTTTTTTGCTTTAGGGACTTAATACTTATTTTTAGTTCCGAATAAATTGTTTTTGAATAGACGTCGAGGGCTTAAACTATTGTCCCCTTCACTGGCCTATTACTAATTGCGTGTTAGACGGCCGAACATGCCATAGGAATTTTTAAAAATCTCTATTATCCTCACGGTGATTTTCTTCGCATTTCAAGTGCTTTATAATTTTCAATACCTTCTTCATTAATGTATGTATATAATTACAATAACAAATACCTGATGCAGGTGAGATGAAATGACCACTTTCAAGTAAACAGAAAAGCGCCGATATTAACATTTTCTCCTTCGATGGATTGCGCCCTTATCGTCTGTTGCCACTTGCGAACTGTTACGTCAACCATGCACCGTGATTGTTTTGCATTGATATTTTATCGTCATGTTATTTGTAATTAATTCACATTAATTGTACATTACAGTGCATTATTTGTATTAAGTACTTGAGGATTGAGATAAATAGTATTAATCGGGACAGGGCTATGTTTAGCAGATAAATTAATTTCGATCGTAGGCATAGCTGTCGGTCTAGCATCAAGAATATGACTAAGGTTACTCATCTTTCTCTTCAGCCACAGAAAGTTGACAGCTAAACTTAGGTCTCCTTGAAGGATCTCTACATCTATATTAAGATATCTTCAAACTTTAATAAAATGACATTTTGCCAGCGTTATAGTATAAAAGCTCAATTTTATATATATGTATGTTGTGAAGGCAAATCAAAAGGTGTTTTTTTGGCAGCCGGACAGTTTCGATGGTTGTTTCAACTTGCCAGACACATTGAAGCTGATAACTTCAAAAGCCACCACGATCGGAACTTCATAATGGCTGATCGTGTGATGCCTATGTCAGAGGCATGCGCAAACTTTCAGCTTTTATAAAATGACGAAAGTCTAGCTTCCAAAGGCTTTAGGTCTATAAATGAACTTTAAATCAGTAACGATTTTAGCACCAGATTTCTATGGCATGCCCCGCTTCTGTCATGCATTCAAATAATCTCATAACGACAAAATTAAGTAAAACTGCTGGAAACGGATTAATTATGTTTTTGAATGGGACACAATTGGGCGTTGTTGTCCAGTGCTTATTGTTAACCAGATTCACGAGAAAAATAGGTCTTTCGTCTAATGGCAAGCAAGATGCCTGATCATAAATAAGACTAACGGCCTCGAAAAATTTCGCTTAAATATTAATGCGCTGTAATCTAAGTATTCGATGCCCTTCAAACTCCAACAGTTGGCGACATACAAAAAGCGATGATACTTATACATATGATCCTGACCACACAGTGACCACTCATGATAATCACCTTACATTTATTGCCGATTAAAATGATATCGAGTAATTTCTGCTGCACTCTGCACCTATTGAGATATTGGTAACTGCTCGCGAGCACTTAGTAACAACGTGCATTTTGTTTGGAACTGGGGAGCATAGTTCCTTATAAAATGCGACTAGAAAGCAGTGAAATAAAAATTTTGATTTATAATTTTCGATCCGTGAAGTTTTTAAATAAGTCTAAGTCAACAAACTCAGTCAACCCGCACTAGGCCAGTGCGGTGGAATATATGGCCTAACCCCTCTCAATCGTACTCTCGATTGTAGAGTAGGCTCGGGCCCTGCACTGGGACCTATATGGGCTGATAGAGTAGAGTACAGTACAACAAACTTTCCCACAAAATAGCTGAACGTAGCGACGTTCACCGTAGCTAGCGAGCAATGTTGCCCAGTATAGCCAACTGTCACAAGCCGGTTGACCTAATTAGACCTGAATAATAATAATTGCATGGCCAAGGGTAGCCAAGTTTCCCTACGTGTTAAACTGGCAATATGGTGCAGCCATATGTTATCGATCGTTACCACGTTTTAGGCAACAAAGCTTAACATACACTAACGCGGCAACATGCACCAAAATAATTAATATTTGGTTATAATATTATGTTGCTGAGTAACATTTGGAAACATTGGTCAACAAACAGTAACTGCGGTTTGGATGCGCCAATAGCCATATGCTATGCTATGCTGTGGTATGCTATTATAGCGGCATTGATTAAAATATCTGAGCGTCACTGAGTGGCCGAAGGCACCCAAGCGTCGCTGGCTACGTAGACAGATATGACCATGAATAGCCAAGCTTCTCTAATTGCCCAGCCGGGACTAGATTATTTGCCGACAGTTTGGAAAAAGGAACCGACGTTGCTAACTGCGCAACCAAGATATCCACAAAATCTAATATGTTTCTTGGGCACAGAAAGCATACTACAGTACGTCGATTTTCGGGAAAGATTGCCACAGCAAACCGTTGCGGCCTATGTCCAGCGATTTCCTAGTTCTAAATACCTTTGTTTGTATATTGTGATTTACAATTTCCAAGTAACATTTTTATTGCATTTTATTTTTGGTTGTTTACACTTTAACCCTTATCGCTTCAAGCTAACACCTCATATAAAACCAAGGACTAATTCCGTGTTTTTCCACTGTTTTTGCAATACTATCGTTTTAATCGCAAATCACACATTACATGTCTTTATCTATTATTACGAGATTGGTGTAGGTCGTCGCAATTCGTTTAGTGGTTATCATACCACCCACGTTCAAGAAATATGATTATGGTTTTTATTATATTCGTTGGTATTTATTACATTCGGACGATATTTTTACCTAAATGAAAAACAATTTGTTGTTACACTATCATATTCATCTGTTCTGTGGTTCTGCTTATAAATCGCAGCGCAGTAAAAATTCTCAGGCTGTCTTTTTTATTTCTGTAACTATTATTATCCCTACGGTTGGGCAAAGGTCTCTATCAAGTCTCAACAACTCCACTTGCTTTTGTTGGCACTCATAAATAAATAGAATAAAATAAATATATGTACATATAAATACACCCAACAGACATACATAGTCCTGAACCCACACTAAGATCGAGTCTAGTGTCGTGGGTATCAGGAACTACGAGAGACTTTTCGGTCGCACAAACAACCAGATCCGAAACAAATACCTGTGGATCACACAAACATTTGTTTCGGTGCGGGGATCGAACCCGCGGCCTCTTGTTTCACAGCTGGCGTCTATCCAACTGCGCCACGGAGGCTGGAATAAATAGGTACTTACTGCTTATGTTGTATGCAAAGGTTCTCTATGTGGTCGGTATCTGGGCGGAAACAATTAATATCAAACCACTAAAAAATTGGCATTTCACACATTCGATAGTTCCTCCTTTGTCTTATTATACTATTAACCTAATTAGGATATCGTTTACAAAGTAAAGCCAGCCAATAGGGCCACACTTATTACTCATTCTTTGTGGATATTATTGCAAAATACATTGCAATTTTAGCTATTAACAGATGAATTTGTTTATACGGAATGAAGACTTCAATTACTCATTAGGGCAAAGTTTATACAAGTTTGCTAATAATACAAGTTATTATGAAACTATTATTCCGTTATATACAAAAACATTTTAAATATTATTCTTTCCAGCAAACTATATTCACCGCAGAGTTTTAGGAACTGGTAAACGATTGTGACCCGTTCTTATTTTTAAAAAATGCTGACAAACACAATGCGTCTCTCTTTTATGCTTCGATCAACATTTTATGCCTACTAACTATTACGTGAAGTAGTATTTTCTGCCTTATTAATAAAAATTGCCTCTTCCACTTTTACATCAAACCTTAACCTCGGATTGTTAATTATTAGGGGGACATTGCCCTTACCACCAGACTTAAGTAGTTTGTAATTAGTACCTAGCTAACTTTCAAAATACGATATTATACTTTGGCTAATGGACCACTATATCTATATAGGTAGATCTATAGTCGAAATTAAACTTAGTTGAAAAACTCTTGAGCCGGGGCACTTCGCATTCTATGCTCACACCGTAAGTCCACTGGCGCGGCGTAAGGTTACACAATATCGGCCTTATTTATAAACAGTTTTAAAACCTATTTTAGTTATCAAATATTTTGTCCCTTTCGAACGACTTTTGAATTTAGTTTGAGCGATGAGGACAAAACATTCAATAACTAAAATGGGTTTTAAAATTATCTATGAATAATGCCATAGTTTAAACGTATAATACGTATATCTACAAGCGTAGAGATCCGACGATTACTCCCCTTAAGCGTTTTAATGAAGGTCCACTTATTAATCAATTGCAAGCCGGTGACCCAAATACAATTACGATTAATTTAGATAACATGTGTGCGTCCTAGTCTCATGTTTATGTACTAGTATGAAAATGACTAAAGTTATTTCTTTTCTAGAAATTGGAGAGCTTCACTGTAATTCGGTAAAGCTACAGTGCTAACAGCTCGACTTGGGTGATTGCTGAATACCCTATAGCTAGTGGTAGGGGCAAGAGCTTTCTATTTATTAAACTATGCTGCTTACTAATTACGCAATCTAGTATCACAAAATTTATTTTTATCTTGTCTGAATGCTAGCGTTTAGGGGACAATGCATAAAGCATGTTTCATTAATTTAATTGGCACTAAAGTTTATGTCTTCGTCAACAAGCAGGGCTATAAAAATACTATTAACTTACCAGCTAACAACATCGCCTCGTCCAGGGTCATGGTGACTTTCTCGCCCTTACTCATCTTCTCGTTCCCGTTCACTATCATTTTGAATATCTGCAAAAGAAAATAATTTTCAATAACTACTGCGTCTAGTTGCTATTAAACTACAACTGGGCGAAGTAAGCTTCACACTAATTGTTTTCAATATCATTTGAGTAGGTGACTTTAAAACATGTCAGCCGCCTCGTTGATGTGGTAACAGAGATTTTTACTGCGATGAATGGCGAGACGAGCATGCCATTCGCCTGATGGTAAGCGATACGACCACTCATGGACAGTAGAAAACCAAACGCCATGAATTACTAAGCATTCCTTGGCACTCCACTGCGCTTGCCATCTTGAGATAAAAGACGTTAGGTCTCAATATCTACCTAGGCGGCCTCTCACATATGGGAGACTTTCCATCAATAAAACTGGTAGCAGGGTATTTAGAATATAAACTGCTAAGTACTTATTATTGAATTAGCAAAGTCTATATGTAATGGACTGTGAGGACATGGGTTATAGTATCAGATAGCGGAAAATTTATTGGGTAACCTTATAAAATTGAAATATTAATTTCAATTGAGTCATTTGAGCATGGCGACAGGCAAACGTATTTATCACGTAATGTCATAGCTGCAACCGTTCGAGGATTTATGCTTCAGTTTATGCATATAGCGACCAATAAAAATTACAAATAGACTATTACATGATAAACTGTTTGTGAATGATAAGGATGCTATTTATAAAAGCTTTAAATATCAATTACAGGGTTTTACAAACAATTATGTTGTGTTAATCGGCATAGCAATAACGGTGTAGGACATTCCGATATTTTGTTGTTGAATGAAATGATTATAAGACGTCTTTAGCTTTTCTAGATGTTACAGGATATACCCTTATATGTTTACAGAGTTTTACGTGTGGAATAGAAGATAAACGAGCAACCAGGTGGTAAATACAACACCAAAACATCCACAACATCGATATGTTGCTTTTTGGGACAGTGCGGGTTCTTTTCTTGAAGAATATCAGTCTCTAGAGAGCTTATTTCACAAAGATGCTCTACGGGGAAGAAAACTTCGTGACAAACGCCCTGTTGATCAAACCATCCAGATCGTACGGATGAAATCTTAACTTTTAATTAATAAATAATAAAACGAATAGGAAACGTTGGAGATAAATTATATAAAATTGATAATATCCGCACTATTTTATTTTCTGCTAATCTCAACTAATCTAAGTCACGTTTTCGCGATATTTAGAAGAAAACGTGATACATTTAATATCTGAATTATCCGACAATAACAAATTAAGTAATAAATCGATAGATAACAAAAATCTTGTATCTGCGATCGTAATACCGCAATAAAAATATTAATTGTCATGCATTGATACTTTCTACTGTCTCCAATTAAGAGATAACGACAAAATATTCCGATGACTTTAAATTCGAAAAAAGCTGAAGGTTGATAAAACTGCTATTTATAGATTTGGTTTAAGTACTTAATTAATTAGTCAAGGCTTCTAGATAAGCGTTATTATAACAAATGACAGGGTGTTCTTGGCGTCTGAACTATCATCAGCATAATTTTGGGTTTTTTGGGGTTTTTGTAGTTTCATATGTACCTAGATGAACAAGCAGATTACGTGTTTTTAGGTAAGTAATCTAAAGCCATAATATAGGTAATTTTAGTAGTCTATATAGACTATAAATCAGGCAATCCTATTGGTTTTGAGCATTTGGCATAACTGTCGGCTGGCAAGACGACTCGAGTCTCTATTTCGGCAGCTCTGTATTTGCCACAATACAAAAAAAGCTCTATATGTATATTGGGCAAAAATAAATAGTTTTTAAATTTTTAAATACAAATTTCAAAACACAAATCGATGAAATTTAACATTCCAGCAAAGCATTATTAAATTGAAATATTTTCTAAAAAACAAATTAAAATTGAGTATTTTCTCCACTCTATCTTTAGAGCACAGATGCTGGAGGCATCATTGCACAAAGACTTTCTGAATACACAAAATGATCCAGGTCCACGAAAAATATTTATTGTATATTACAGTTGTTTACATAATTATTACCCATTAGTTATCATGTTATGATGTTTTGCAAAACATATGACATCATAAGTCTTATTACGTTGTTTCTCAATACTGTTTTAATTATCAATAATTTTATCATCGTTTCACCAAAGTAATTGTACTATGTCGAAAAATATATACTTAGTTTCTTAATAATCGATAAAATCCTTTGAACGTAAAATATTTAACTTAAAGATGTGAACTGAATTTTGATTGTAGCTTTGTTATATTTTAATGTCACTCCTCCACCAGCCTATGATTAATCTTTTACTAAAATATGAATTAAAACCGAAAGCCGAATAATCAGTATACAAATTCATTAATATCCTCCAAGCTTATCAGCATTATCTTGTATATGAAATTATAAAAAACACGATTCTATTTGGAACAACAAGTGAATCAGAGGCGATCTGATGACAATCATCCGATCATTAAAGGGATTTAGATTAGATAACGTGTTACAAACAATTGTTGCCAAGGCTTCCTTACAGATGTTTTTCAGGTAATAGCTATAATTATTATCGGGTAATTTATTAGTGTGTGACGCTGTTGGCAACCCAAGTGTCAAATGAAAGGACAATGTATTGTTAACATGTATACAAAAATAGAAAATAATCGGTTAATCATACCATCATAAAAGGGACTTATTTATGGTAGGATTAAATTTCAGGTGGGCGTACGACCTTGGTAGACCGTTCCAACAGATCGCCATGGAAGTCCTTGGGGGAGGCATGTGTCCTTTATATGGCTAAAGATATAAGGAGAAAGACTTAACATCTACAGAAATATGTATGACATGATCACATTGGCCTCCCCTGACTAGTCGGAAGGACTCAGCAAGGAGGATGGGTCTAGACCCATCCACCTTGCCGAGAACCACCACCACTAACAGAACCTGGGTTCTGTTAGCGGCAGTTTTGGTTGTTGGTTGATCGAGAACCATCTTAGTAAATCCATAGCTATTACAGCAAAAATTACATCATGGGCTGCAAACAAAGTTAGTGAGGGCTCTCCTGCGTTCCTCCATGAAAGCTTCACTTTGTCAAGTAGCAGAGAGTAATTGTGGCACGAAATTCATCGCACGATAAGTGCTGAAGAAACCGCGTCAAACCTTAAGTGGAACCGGTTACCAATAAGACTTTGTAGAAATGCTAACAAATGGGGATTTTTTGAGGGACCAACACCTTTTTAAAATCTTAGTTTTTTTTTAACTTAGGGCTCAGCAAAGTACTGTTTCATATAGATGTAGTTTCAACAGTTAAAATACAGCTATCTCTTGCCACTCGGCACGGTTGTGTCGACCTGAATGTGCTACGGATTCTCAATTATTGTACAGTATTGGATGTGTAAATTGGTCGCTATCTGGGCAAATAGTATATCCTGCCAGCAGCAGTTACTTCTCAAATTCACCTTCGGCTTATCAATCTGATGCAATCGTCTTTGATCGTTTGATAATTATGCTATCTGGTACGCTTATTTCTAAATAAAGACAATAGCTCGTAATACATGCGTATCTATGTGCATGATATAATTCAATTGATAGATTAACAATGCCCTACATTGTCTTGTTATCACGTTGAGATTTAGTGAGGCGTGCTGTAAAGTTTTCATATTGGAGTTTGAGAAAGTATGGCCTTATTACTCAATAATTTGTTAATTAAAGATATTCGTTTTTAATGTGGACTTTAGTAAGGACACTTTAAGATGGACAGTATAGAAAGCAGAAGTAAGCAAAACTTAATCCCTAAGCTAGGTTCGGTGGGGATGGTGCATGAGACATTAAAGCAATGGGAGTGCCGTATGGGTTATTAAGTTTCCTACAATCTCAGTGACGACCGAAACAATATGATGCTGTAGAGCTGCCTTTTTTTTACGACAAAGTGACTGCACATCTGATGGTAAGTGCATTGTAATCTAAAAAGAGTGTAGAACTGCGAGAGGAGGTTATATTTCGCTGGTTGATTACGCCGACCTGGTCGAAGCTGAATATACAGGCTATACCGAAAACACGAAAAGTTCTTCCCATTATAACATCCATCATAATGAAGTCGAACGCAAACACTTCAATGAAGTGTGAATGAACCTTTTAATGTGGGAGAATGATTCAGTCATTTAAATGATTTTCTGAACACGTCATTCAATTTCTGTTATAATGGCAGGGACAAAACGTTATCAATATTTTACGTCCTGCGTAAAAGATAAAAGGGATTGTTTAGTGTTGCAATATGACAAATAATTATTTAAAACGATAGTAACAGCATTGGTTTAAGTAGATCAAGGGAAGGGGCTGTCTATGGTAGAGGCCGAATACGAATCATCATCATAAGTACGAATACAGCGAGATGGTTTAGAATACAGGGTTCAAGTTAGAAGTGCTGTCGTAAATTCTATGCCAAATGATTTTAAAATATGGATAAAGTCATGCTCTGACCCAATACAGGTGTGGTTTAAAGCCAGGGGAAGAATTAAAAATCAGGTTTTGGATTTTTTGATAAAACACACATATATACTATATTTGTTCGATAATAAACAGTATATCTATAGATTTTGCTATATGTGCAGTGTAGGAATAAGGGAACGAATTTTACCCCAACGCACGTTGGATTCGAAACAAAATTCTGTAATGTGTAACTGTGTCATAATGAAAGTCCAGGATTTTTGACCTATGAGCTCAGTTACTCGCACTACACGAATCACTCAATGTCATACCCGTCTGCATGTCGGGTACTTTGTACACACAAAAAGCCTTGAGGAAATCTCGCCGTAAAACCCATAATGAATTACATTATTACAGTAATTATTCATCCACTGATACACCTCCATAGATAAGCTGTTAAAATGAGGAAATAATACGGAATTCGCAATCAAAGATATCCTATCGTGCTTGGCCTCGGATAACTTACCGTCAAAATTAAAAACAATCTTCATTTCTATGTATCGAACGATTTCAAAAATAGACCAATTGGATCGTTGAATTATTGTCACGCCTACATTTGACTAGTTTTGATTGGTTCATTTTTCGAGACCGATCATTATATTTCTGGTCTAGAAATTTGAGACCTAAAAGGGGATTTTCGTAATTTCTGATAACCAAACACTTAGTACTGTGGTGTCAAGACTCAGGACTACAATTTATGTGCCTGAATATTCATTGTTTTAACCATACGTGGCAACAAATTGTTGGTCGAGAGACTTCAGTAATATTGATTTTTTATTGAAGAATTCTTAGCAGTGCAATTTTCCTTCATAGTAAAAATGAGCGATTAACTCACTCAAAATAGATCGACTTGGGAATAGAACATGGGAGTTCACAGTACGATTTTAAGGATGACTCCTTCACCTTAAATGCCATTAAGATAATAAAACCTGTGAGAATAGAAAAATAAAAGCGCTTACTACCGTGGTGATGCCTATTAAAAAAATTAAAGCAAAGCAACAAGATCTTTTCCCAGCAAAGACATTAATAATAGACCTGAAACATAGGCCTCTTATAGTTCTTAGAAAATGGACCTAGCATATAAACGTAAAATCATATGTGATGAAACAAAACAAAGTAGTTGACTGACGAATCCCAAATATGAGGTTATCTAGGCGACCCGAGCGAATTCATGTTGCTACTTACATCATTCGTACCTTGTATCAATGACGAACGAATTGTTCGCACAAATTATTATCGTAGTAACTGTGTTATGTTAATAATTAATATGGTTTAAAAATGTTGTGTTGGACACCATAATTATTTTCTACGATCATTACGATAATATATTCGTTAGAGACTCGTTGTGATAAAAATAAACCATAATGATTGGGAGCCCCTGATGGTGGACTTTGAAAATCATAGGCGGAGGATAAGCTGCTTAAAAGATTTAGAGTAGAACTTTATCTATATATAATACTTTTTGTTTTATTTAATTTTATTTAATTGATAATATTCAATATTATGTTGTATAATATGCCAGTCATTATCGAAATGTACTATCTTTTACCAACATAAACTTTTTCAAAAATATCTCCATGAATACTGAAAACCACTGAAAACTGTATATGCGGTCAGAAGACATTTAAAAAGCACGTATTTTTGTATGGAATATAAAAATACTGACATAAGTGGTGAATCCAATTTAATTATTGTATTATGCCATTTATTATTGCACTAATCAGCGAGGATTTTAATTTTATTAATTCTTAGTATGATAAGCTCGCTAATTAATTACCTAGTAAAGAAAGTATTTAATTTAATTTTATACCAAAAGCGTATATGTTGGTTTATTCCTTGATTGTGTATTTTTTTTAGAGTTAGGTACTTGTGTTAATTTTCTAACATCTATTTTATAGGAATATTTAATTAAGTATTATTTTTGTAATAAATATTGTGTTAATGCGTCATAGTTAAGTAATATTTGTTCATGTAAAAATTTAAAAAATATCCGGCCTATTTATATCTCTAAGATAAAAAGGGAACTACATTAATTGGCAGCATGGTCCTTGACCTTAGCCGTTTCCTTACGAAACGAATACAAAAAAAGGAACTACATTTAAAAATTTTGTTTTTATTTTGAATTTTAATTGTCTTAATTGACAGTAAAAACTTGAAATTCAAATTCAGAACGTCCTAGAATTAGGACAGCCTCCTTTTTCAGAATTTCTCGTGAACAGGATTTTAGATTTTAATAATATTAGGCATACTTTTACTTACTGTTTGCGTTGTCGACAGTCGTGCTCGCGCATACCACCACAGTAAAATGAACACTGATTGTGTTTGCGGACAACGCTGGTTTTATGTCGGCAGTAGCATCTGCGCGATAGCGTCGCGGGAGATCGCTTGGCTGTTCGAGGTGGCCGCCTTGCGCTGATAACGCGATTAAAATCAGTCATAATCCTCTACACAAAGGCTATTGTGTCTATTAGCTAATTTGCACAGGATCATATCCTGCGCCTATTGACGTTCGATGTTTAAAATTGTACCTGGTCATAATTAAAATATGACCTAACTTAAGCGTATTAAAATATTAATTAGAGAAATGACCTACGCAATATAAGTTTTATTTTAAATATAACGTACCTAAAATTTATTCTGTGGTGTGTTTGGACATTTTGTTTTATTGTGGGGTCATAATAAAATTAATTGCGTACGCTTACCTCTTTGTACCACATTTTTAGGGGTATGGTCCGCTTTGGTTGAGTCTTAGGTCCGCGATTTATGCTCTTATTTTAGTGCCTATTATCCAAACAAAGTACCTAGTTAAACGTTACTTCAACCCATAAAATATGTTTATGAAATAAGGTTTGATTCGACATGAATATCAACCATATAAATAAAACGATGTTTTACGGATTTTATCGCGTTACCACGAAAGCTGTAAAACAATCGTAACGTCAGGAAGTAAAAAAATGTAAAAATTAAACCAAATCCACGATAAAATCTGTAAAAATTTGTTTTATTTCAATGTGTAACATACGCGTAAATCTAAGAAACCATTATGAATATCAACCGGTATAGATATTTCGTCTTCCTCATTCAGCCACAGAAAGTTCACCACTGAACATAGGCCTCCACAGATTCTTCACAGCGAGTTGTTCAAAGCGGTTATGACACAAGACTTAGTATCTTACCATGGGGTCATTAGGTCAGGTCATTAGTTGTTATATTTATTTAATAACCTCAGTATAATTAATATAGTTGCGAAGAAAACTCGCCTCCCAACACGATATCGTAATCATAACTGCAGTTTTATTGCCGGATTAAGCTTTTGGATTTATCGTGTCACCTTAGGACTGTTAGTGCATACCAATGTCATTCTCCGAATTTATATCCAGCCCACGTAAGTTGTACTCCAGAGGCTTATCCAAAACAATTGGGAGGACATGGGCCACAGTTCACCACGCTGAACTAGTGCGGGTTGGCGGCTTGCATACGCTTTAGAATTTATTGAAAGTCTCTATTTTATGCCTCGGTGGCGTAGTTGTACTATGGTATGGTTACAAAGCAGAGGTCTCGGGTTCGAATCCCGGGTCGGGAAAGTGATATTGGATTTTTCTATTCATTATCAGCCCGGAGTCAGGAATTTGTGCCTGATATGGCGATAGGCTCGTCTCCTATTACATCGTGGAACGGAACATACAAGGCGAAATGTGGGTATCCTAGTGGCGCCTCTGCCTACCCCTTCTGGGATAAAGGCGTGAGTTTATGTATGTACTTATGTGTCTCTATTTTATGCAGGTTTCCTCATAATGATTTCCTTAACTGTTTTGACCGCCTCACACGTTCAAGTGCGTTTGCGCAAACGCGCGTTTGCACCAGTCTCGAATCGAAAATTGTAACGAAGTTTGCGCAGTTATTTGCCCACACACGTCCCAGTATACTGGTGCAAACTCAGACTTGCACAGTTATATAGTTACGTGTTTGGTGGACATACATATGTATAATAGTAATCTAGGCTAGATACAAGCCACTACAAGGCACGAGCCTTCACAATCGAGAGTCCGATAGAGAGATTAAGCGATAGTCCACCACGCTGGTATATACTGGTTGGCGGACTTTACATACCATAAAAGTTCTTGAAAATCTTTATATTATGGTTTCCTCGCGATGTTTTCCTTTACCGTTTTTGGGTGTTAATCGACTAAGAAGTCTGAATTTCTGTGTCAAATAAATTGCGGTTTTAAAATTTCCCTCTGTATGTAAGTAGTCTCTGAATATTTAAGACTTAATTTTTTTATTGTTGTGAATGGAAAGATGAGCGATACGACTGCTCATGGACCGTAGCAAAACCAAACAAAATAATTACAAAGCAATGCTTGGCATTCCCTTGTGCTTGCCAACCTGATCATAAGATTTGATTCTACAATGTCCTTCAAACTGGAACACAACAGTGCATTCACACTGCTGTTTGGCCGGAGAAACAGACATTGCGGTGGTACCTACCCAGGCGGTCTCTTACATATGAGAGACCACCAGTAAAATTGCTTTAAGAAAATATGGCGATTGTTACTGGCAAAATTATCAGACGTTGAATAAACATATTATTAATTAAATAATCTCAATTCATAATTCCCTCATAACAATGAGTCGCATCTAAACACTTGGTTGCACTATGCAGTTCTTATATTTTTCACAATCGAAAGGCTCCTAGAAAATGTTTTGAATTTGAAATTAAATATTTTAGCGTATCTATCGAAATAAAATCCATTAATGTGTATCGGACATGCGAGCCGATGTGATAATTACATGTGATAATAAGTTCGTAAATAGTATGTATGCAACTAACAGTCACAAAAATAGCAGGAACCATAAAATATTTTAAGGTTTGCAATACTGAGGTCAAAAAAATATTTGGTTTGGAGATTGTCTCTGCGGCTTCTCGTTTCTTGGCTTAACGTCCCGACTTTTATCCTTTCTGGAACTTGGCTAGTTTTGAAAACAATCATCATTTCTTGGGTTTCCTTCGGTAGCTGAGATCGTCGCAGGCCAAATATTTCTCTTCTCCCCATTTTACCTTTCTTTCCCAAGGTCCCATTCCATTATAAGATACTGAAAACGTATATAATTAAGATGGCTTACGAATAAAAATCTTTTTAAAATAGTATAGAAATATATTTCGTAATAACAATATCAACGCTTATACTGATAAAATGTCAATTAGGTAATTAGTTTATCTGCATCACCGGCTGCTTGAGTCTTCACTGTCGTTAACAGCTTCTTCACCCGGCAGCAAGAAGCTTAGAAGCGCGCACACTGCAAAAAATACCATAACATTAATCTAAAACAATTTTTTACTTATCTTATCGCGGTTTGGTTTTATTTTTACATTTTTTAACTTCTCGACGCGACATTTCGATTACTTTATAGCTTTCGTGGTTACGGTGTGGACTGGACTATGTAAGAAATCATTATGAATGCGGGGTTTTAGTGATCATAAAAGCTATATCTCTTTCTCTTTTTCTCTGTTTTTATCTCTATCTCTCCCTTTTTCTTTAGTTATCGAATGTTTTGTACATTTCGAATGACTTTAGAATTCAGTATGAGCGAGAAAAACAAAACATTTGATAACTAAAATAGGTTTTAAATCTGTCTATGAATAAGGCCGTGTTTATATAAGCCATGCAATCATTTCCATCGCGTGTAATAGAACCTGATGTTTTTCTAACAACTATATTGTATTTAAATCATGTTGCTTATAAGGCTACTTCCTTGATGCAGAAATAAAAAGTACCAGGAAAATTGATGTATGGATGATAATTAACATTATGAGATATAAAAATAAAATAACCAATAACCTACTACGGGTGGTTTCTAAAAATGCGGTAAGCGCTATCAGATTTTAGAAATGACTCGGATCTCGAATTTTTTAATATTTTTTTTTCCGGTGATTTGACTACAAACACAGCTGTTTGTAAATGGTAGAGATTTGGTAAAGAAACTCAATTCTGTCTTTTACTCTAGGTCATATCGCTGTAGTATGGAAAAGCAAATTATGCCGGAATTATTATAGTGAATTGTAAGACGACCAGTATTCTAGACGGCAATACATCTACGAAGTTTTGGGTTTAATAAAATAAGACTGCCGAGACTGATAATTGCGATCAGCACTTGAATTAGATCGTCCTTTATAAAGTTCCTTATTATGAGCACCCCTGCCGGCTGCCACACCCATCCGAAGACAAACGTAAACTTATATACATACCTACGTATATACCTACATTCTACGTATGTTAACCCGCTTACAGTTGTTTACCTGACAGCGGACATCGACCTCCAAACATACTTATCATTAATTTATCATTGCCTTATTATTTAAAAAAACAACGTGAAAATTAAAGGCAATAAAATATTAATCGCATCCCTCATTATTTGCGATGCTTCTGCCGATTATTGGGTGCTAAATGATCACATAATTATCGCAACATGCATGAACACTTTCAATATGCTGATGAATGGAGCTGTGTGTGACAAATATAGTTGCATAAAAATTATCAAGTTTATTTCGAAAAAGATAACACTACTATACTGTTTGTTACTAAGTGTATGTATCCTAAACGGCGATTTTTTTTATTCCAATGTATGGCGAGACGAGCATGCCTGATGGTAAGCGATACGACCACTCATGGACAGTAGCAAAACCGAACAACACTATGAATTACAAAGCAATGCTTGGCATTCCACTGTGCTCGCCTTCCTGTCAATGTCCTTCAAACCGGAACACAACAGTACATTTACACTGCTGTTTGATCGGAGAAATAGACATTGCGGTGGTACCTACCAAGGCGGCCTCTCACATATGAGAAAACTACCACCAGTAAAACATAGTGACTAATTACATAGTGTTTATTGTGATAATAGGATTATTTTGCATCTGTTTGTAATTTCTATAAATAAACCTCCTAAAGTATACGATTCTTTGCCTAGGGAAGTTATAAGGTGGAAGGAATTATTAAACTACTTTATTATGCATTCTTAGTATTTTGTATGTTATGCTTATTTCGGTAATATCAGTAATATTAAATGAACCGTATGATCGTTTGCCCCTTAAGAACATAAAAAAATAGGAACATCTGGCACTAAGGGCTGAACGTCCCTTCAGAAGTGGTCAATATTTTTGCTACTACCTAACCATAATAATGCCAAAATATTAATTTTGTTTTGTTGACATAAATGTAGGGCGAAAGTATAAAGGGCTCGTTTCCATTTTCCTTGTATCATAGTTCCGTTTAAACACTGAGAATTTTAGTCCCGTGAGTCAATATCAAAAATATAATTACTTATGGTTTTTTATAAATTATTCCATCGCGCCAAATAATCACAAGAAAAGCCAACTGCAAATATTAGGTATGTAAAACGCTTATTTTTAGGAAAAGCAAAGTGAGTCTTCATCAAATAAATAAATGTGATTTTCACGTCACCGTGATGGCTGCCACACATGTAACGATATAACTGTGCAAGTCTGAATTTGCATCAGTATACTGGAACAGGTGTGGGCAAATAACTGCGCAAACTTTGTTCCAACTTTTGATTCGAGACTGGTGCAAACTGACACTTGCACAGTTATATCATTACGTGTGTGGCGGCCAGTAGGAAAATAACAGTGTGCTGGCCGAAAATACCCCAATGACCAGTCTGTTTTGTTCCCTAGTTTCTAATACCTTCAGAATATCTTCTGTACAACTTAGTTCTGCAGGTAAATGTCCACGCCCTCTAGTAGCGACCGTCAGTAACCACTGTCATGTTCTTCGTCCATTTTGTTTACGCCTCTATAATATTCAAAACCTAGCTAGTTACTACATTATTGATCGGATCATATACTTACAGAATATAAGAGCTGTGAATCCGTAGAAGGTGGCAGTGCATGCTGCAGCTAAGAGAATGCCAGCGACGTTGGCACCAACAGCGGAGCCGAGTCTGCCAAACATGAGGACTGCGCCTACTGCCGTGCCTCTGTGGAAGGTAAATAAATAAATAAATACACCCAACAGTCACATACATATTCTTGACCCCAGACTAAGATCGGGTCTCGTGTCGTGAGTTTTAGAAACTACGAGAGACTTTTCGGTCTCACAAACACCCAGACCCGAAGCAATTACCTGTGGAACCCGCGGCCTCTCGTTTCACAGGCGGCGTCTAACCAACTGCGCCACGGAGGCTGTCAGGTAAGGTTGTTAATACCAAGGATTTTATGGTGGTTTAATCATATAGCAGAAGCAGAATAGCCTACCGAATTTTGAAGAGAACTTCGTTGGAGAACTACTTTTTTATAAAATTTAAAAACCTAAAACTAGTTGAGGTGTCTTCGATTGAATGGGCTACAAACCTTCTTCTGGTTTAATCCAGGACTAAAACAACCCTAATACCCTGTTATTTTCTTCGCTCATCCCTTTTATTTATACTGCTGAAGAATATGGGAGTTATGTGAGGGGTTGATGATGTTCGACCGTTCTGCCTAAATCAGAATGGTAGACGTATTGATTAAAACGGAATTATAGTCGATATAAGCGCAGGGCAATGCAATTATTAAAATATGATATAATATAAGCACTTTAATTAGGTAGAGCACTTTTATTAAGAGGTCAAGCTATTAAGAACCTCGGGGTAGGCCGTGGTCTGTGGTAACTGATTAACAATACACATTTGACTTTGAAAACCGCCATCATCATGTCGGCAGTTTGCATTAGAATATACAGTATTAACACAGAGTATTAACAAAGAAATCACCTAACTACAATTCCTAAAATAACCAACGAGCCAAATTCCTTTTTCATCCGAGCATGAGACAGTTCTCCACGGTTCCTTCCCTAAACGCTACGTAACGTCAAGTTAATGTGAAAATACATATTTACGACCTCCCCTCCCCCTTCCCGCCCCTTCACAGTAATCCCAAATAATACTGAAGATAAGGTAGGTGCAAAACAACTTGTTTATTAACTTTAATAACTTATTTTCTTCATTATCGTGTTTGTGCCGCACAGTAAAAATCTGTGTGATGCAATGGTGTTTAGAAAAAGAGTTTTGAAAGTACTTATTTTACAATTATTTTAAGCTTTATTTGAAAGCATTTTTTTAAGCCGAAATAATCACATTTGTCATTCACTGCTAATCAATATTCTATACTTACATACGCATTGCGAGTTGATGATTTTTTAATTTTTTTTCATGCTTACTCTTCACCATGATTGGTTACATTGAAGTAAACTACAACTATCCACAAATACACACATTGTTAACTCCTGCTTTAAACTCAGTTCTTAATTTAGTTATTATCAGGTTTTTCAGAAGTTTCATACCTCAAACTCGTTGGAAATAGGCGCACAGCGTACGCGGTGAGCGGGCCGATGCCCAGTGACGTCAATTGCAGTGACGACATGCTGATTCCGGCCAGAATACTGCAAACAAGGTATTCATAAAGATGATATTTAGGTAATTAAGAAATACAGGAGTTTATGAGAAGAAGAAAGCGTCGGAAAAGTGGTTGATAAAATAATTTTATCTTATGCTTTACCATTTGTGTTGTGGGTAAGGCAATTACTTTTAAATACATTCTTTTACAATTTTGCAAAATATATGGCCCCAAATATAGCTTATATGCATGAGTTAGGCTATTACAATCAATATGAACCAACATCACCAGAATAAATGTATTTTTCGCTTCGAAAAATCCAATTATAATAACGTGGGACGAAACATACAAGGCGAAATTTGGGTGTCCTAGTGGCGCCTCTGTCTACCCCTTCTGGGATAAAGGCGTGAGTTTATATATGTATGTGTGAGAAGGTAAAATGGCGAGCTATCTGCATGTTTTTAATGAGGTGTGTCGGTGTTGTTGATATGATTAGATATCATTATGCACGGAACTCACGCCGCGTTGTAGCGAAAACACTTTAATTCCTGTCATAAAACGATACGTAAGTAATGACTCAATATTTTTCATGAAACACTTGGGAAGTAATTGCAGTGAAAATGTCGTCATAATGGCTTACTACCGTAAGACACTTGACGACTTCAATGAAAATTGAAGATAATTCACAAAATTTTCACACATGTGGATCTTGGTTAATAGATTTTGAGATTATCTGAAGGCTTTGAGATTCCCGTCGCCGGCTGTGAAACGAGAGACCGCTGGTTCGATCCCCGCACCGATATTTAAATATTTGTGTGGTCAACAATTACTTATTTCTTTCGGCTCTGTAGCCTTGGCACGAAAAACTATCGAATTCGTAACGTAAACGTATCAAGGACTCGATACGATAACCAGAGTACGACGGTAGTCCGTAGCACGAAGCACATTCCATCGTTTATATAATTTGAGTTTTGTTTACGTTACTTCTCGATTACGATACGAAAGTAAGATAAAATCATTCGTGCTCGCAAAATTTGTTCCTTTTACACACGATAGAGGCGCTGAAGTAATCTCACACAAACTCGATTACGATACGAATGCTTTTTCGATAGCCGTTCGTGCTAGGGCCACTGTAAAACCGAATACTAGGATGCTGTAAGACCGAACAGTCTTTGGTAGTTTCTGATACCCACCTAACAGAGCTTGGTATCTTACTGTAGGGTCAGTACTACTTTGTGATATGTGTGTCTGTTGGGAGTAATTATTTATTTATTAAATTTCTTTAGTATATTAAGATTACATGACTCGTCAATTAGCAGAACCTATTCTTGTTTCCAGATTATGCACAATAAGTTGGTGTTGGTAAGCTTATAATGTCTTCAAATACATTTAACATTTTTTACTGTATATTTTTTTATATTTTTGCGTGGCGGCCTGTTAGTAACGGACTAGACGCGACTGCCAACATGTTCACGGTGGTCGCGGCTTCAAATCCTAGGGCACACCTCTGACTTTTCGGAGTTACGTGTGTATTGGTAGTCAATCACTACGCACTATAACGGTGAAGGAAAACATCGTGAGGAAACCTGCATACCGTGGCGATTTTAAAGAATTTCTACGGTATGTAAAAGTCCGCCAACCTGCACTAGGCCAGCGTGGTGGGCTATATGGCCTAACCCCTCTCAACCGTACCTTCAATGGGGTATTTTACTATAAGAAAGAAAAAATCTAAAAACTATAAATGTATATAGTAGAGCATTAAGCAATAAGTATATGTTAATTTCAGTTTTTATTTCCAAGGAATAAATTTTATAATTCGTTTTGAAAATTTCAATTTTTTTAGCTGTCCTAAAAAGATGTGAAACGGCTGTCGCCATGATGGATAACGATTCTACGTCATTCCGCGAGTAGAATACCCCCTCCGGTGTCCAAGAGCTCATATTAACACAGGTTGTTTACTGGTTGAGTGACGTATCTTTTTAAAGGAACATGGCGCCTAGCGTTTTCACATATTTGCGCGCATAAATTTAAAATTTAAATTTTAAATTGATTTTTATTGGACTTGCCGAGCGAATAAAAATTTGATATTTTTTTAAATAGTTTGTCTTATTCTTAGGAACAACTTAAAAGACTTTTTGAAAATGGGTAGAATACCCCATTGTAGAGGAGACCCGTGCGCTGCAGTGGGACGTATATTGGCTAATACAGATACAGATACTGTATAAAATGGAATCCATACCTATTCGTCGTCAACCCAGAGATGAGGCACGCGATACCAACCACCGCATACATAGAGACTAGAAGGGTCTTCTTGGAGAGAGGGCTGAGGCTGCCTGCCATCACCACCACGCCGTATACGAGCGTGGTGATAACCATGATCTGGAACGTGTCCTGGGAGATGGTGTCGATGCATGTCGTGGTGGAAGTCTGGAAAAATAATAGTAGTAATTTTAGTAGTCTTTAATGACAAAAGGAGTAAAACCTTAAGTTCAAAGTGCAATGGAGATTAAACTGCAAAGATTATCACCATCACTTAAACATGACACAAGCCATAAAAGTGAAAATTCGTAGATGTATTTAATAGTGTGATTGCTGTGGTATATCCAAAGCAATACCAATATAGGCATATAAGAATTCAAAAGATCGTACATCTCCAAAAAGAATACCTGGTGACTAACGCACCGACGATTGAATTATGGTATGAATGGGCGACGGAATTCACTAAATATCAGGTGGTTCGTCAGTTCATTTGCCTCCTATTCTATAAAAAAGGTTCCTAAATCAACGCTTTATTTGTGATTGATTTCCATAAGTCCTTTAAGTGATGTATGTACAAAAAATAGACTACTTTTACTTACCTCGTTACCATTCTGCTTTAACAATACGCATATAGTGCCGACTTCTTGTGTTGATCCCTTCATCACCTTGTTTATTATGTCCGGGGCGAAAAGGAATAACCCATTCAGCCTAGAATAAAAACAAAAAGTGAATCATAGTATCTTGGAAAATACCTATACCTTAACTTCTCTACAGTTGAAAATATAAATTTAAATCTGGTATAGCATGATTTCTCTAGGATTTAGATATAGACTCTCTTCATATTTTGTTGCTCGTAAGCGAATCTGGCGTTATTGATAAAGTAATACAGGACAGTGGTCGTGAAAAGGATCAAACATTGATTTTTTTTCTAATGAAATCTAATATTTATATTCTGTTTTTTAAAGTCAAACTAATAAATTTTAATTAATTTGTAACGTCTGGGTTATAATGTAAGAACTTGACGTGTGCTTGTCTACGTATGTAGTCATCACACGGCTGTTTCGGATAAATTAATTAGTTATTTGTTTTTACACGTACCGAGACAAATGTTTAAGTATGACCAAATAATATGACTTTACAGGCCCTGTAGGCTAAATCACGTAATTTATTGACGCGCCGATGAAGTTTCGATGCAGTTTCGATTAGGTTTACGTCTTAATCGTACGTACGTCAAAATGGTATTCTTGTAATTGTTTAGCTGCGCGTAAGATATGTATAAACTGCGCATGTGCTGCACGTTGGTGGGACTAAACTGTCATTAGAGACGTCAAATGAATAGGTAAATACCAATCAGGTTGCGATCTGAATCACGCATGTATAAAACGCGCAGCCGCAAATTATGCTAAAGCGCTCACGTGACGCGAACTTGACGCGAGCGTATCTGACAGCGGTTGTCTAAATTACGAGAATACGAAAAGGGCCGTTTTGATCGAAACTTAACTGCAACTGCACTGCAACTGAACTTATTTAATTACGTGAATTGGCCTACTGATTGTTTATATTATTATATCTGAAACAAATACCGATGTTTCTTTGGAATCAACTTATCACCAATAAGCAATCATAATTTTCAATCACTGGTGAACGTAGGTAACTCCACTCAAAAATGTCGGTATTACCCGTCGGTAATATCTGTGGACCTGAATAATTGACGTCATTGGAACATAAGTTCAGCAAATTCAAAATATAGGATAAACAAATTGAATTAAAATAGAAAAAAGAATAAAAAATAGAATTCGCATCCATCTCAAAACGATTTTAATGTAAAATAACTAGATAGGGGAACACCAAAAAATTAAATGTGAACCGCATTCCAGCTAGGTTTACAGATATTTCCGCCAGTTATACTGACAATTGGCATTCCTTAATGACAAATGTTTTTATAAAAATAAATGTTAATCATTCGTCGAGTAGAGTAATTTAGTGCCGTTCTTAGTATTTTTATCGCCCTGGGCGAAATTTCTTCGACGTGACAAAAGAAATTTCTACAGCATCTCACATTTGCTCTCCAAATTCATACAGAAAATTATTAGAACTTGGCCATTTTATGCGGTGCCCTTTATTTGTGTACTTACAGTGAGAATAGTCCAAACATGAGGAAGCCGGTCAGCGCCAGCCACTTGAGATGCGGCGGCTTCAGCAGCGCCAATGCCGAGGGGTTGCTAGAAGTCGGAGACAGCTCCACGCTCGACCCTTCTGATTGCTCACTTGCAGTGTCTGATAAACTCTTGAGGGATTTCACCTGGAGAAAAGATACTTGAGTTTAATTTTATGAAGTATGTAGGGGAGCTTCTGTTAGATGAAGGATTTTCAAGACATTAAAAACTGTTATGGAAATTTCTTTCATTTTCCAGTTGTTTAAAATACAGCCGGGACTTTTCAATAAAAAATATTTTTTGAATAAAATAGAACTGAATCTTGATTTTGGTCAAGTGTTAAGGACAATACAAACATTGCGACGCCTTGCTCTTCCGGTGACTAAGACTTCCGAAGACCCTTTCGCTTTCAGTAAATTATCTATATACTGAGTTTGACCTAATGCATTACCATTAGTAATCATTTCAAAGTGATTTTGCTCTTGTTTTATGTCAGGCGTTACGCCTTCCATCAAGCAAACGACATGCTCTTCTCCTCATTCTGACAAAAAATACATAAATTATTACGCAGTATTCTTCTGGCCTTAATCCTGTGTTGACTGCATACACCCTTCTTAGCACTGCCAAAGCCTCCTGCCATTTGCCCTTAGTGACCAGGAACTTGGGGCTCTCCTCGACTCCCAAGATCAGAATTGAAGCCAGGAGTAGTGGCAGCACGTAGACTACGGTGAGCAAGCGCCAGGGTCGCAGCATAAGGATCCCGAACTGGTAGCGCCAGGAGTAGGGGAGGATGAGCCAGGCAAGAGCTGAAAAAACAGCATTGTTTAATCATCATCGTAGATACAAGAAAGATCAACCTGTAGGGATAAGAAAGATATGCCACTAATATCGCCTACGGTTCGTTTTTATTTTTATTTTTTTATTGCCGTTATAGGCAGACGAGCTAGCGGCCCGCCTGATGGTAAGCGGCTACCGCTGCCCAGAGAACTTCGCAGTGCCAGGGGTCCAGCACATTATCTATTAAAGTTTAGATGTATGTTTAGTAATGGTTTATAAGGAAAATAGATGGTTCAAACTTCAATCCCGATGCCCGAATTTCAAAATGGCGAACTCCCAGACCATCTGACATACATATTTTAATGTAAATAGGATTTAGGGAGTGATCTTACATCGAAGTCCTCTAGAGCTCTAGCTATAATACTCTCTTTATGTAATGTATCTTACCTGGATTAAGGGTGGACAGCAGCATGACGAATCCGTTGCATATGATGACTGTTCTGTCTCGGTTCTTCTTCGGAAGTAGTTCGCAAGAGTACGCGAAGCATAACGAAGATGGACAGGATAAGCTAGCAAACAAGAGATTTAGGATTCTTCATAAAATAGAGTAGGAAAACTATTTTCGTTGTATTGCAATTTTCTTACCGAAAAAATGGTTTATTAAGCAAACAATTAATCATGAAACCATGAGTATCATATTTAAGAAAAAAATTATAAAACAATGGTGAGTCCGTAATTTCTTGGGCATCCGTTTTAAAACAAATTTTATCAAGTCTCGAAAAGTCACAGTTTTGGATTTGCAAACATAAATACAGTTCAACATTTTAAAACATCCTTACAACAAAGACCCAGCCAGTTTACAAAGCGCGAATCCCAGTAAATTCGGCATGAAAGCTGCCAGTAATCCCAAGGTACTCGCCACAGCCGCCGAGAACACCAACACCGGCTTCCGACCCAGAGAATCCGCAGCTCGGCCCCACAGAGCTGCTGTCAGTATCACACCTGCAAATTATATGTCGTCAGCAACAAATATACTGCATGATAATATTGTCAGTTAGATGACTCAGAGAATCAGCGTACGACTCCGTAGCGCTGCTGTTAGTATCACCTGTATGATATGTCGTCAGCAACAAATATATTGCATGATAATATTGTCAGTTAGATGACTCAGAGAATCAGCAGTACGACTCCGTAGCGCTGCTGTTAGTATCACACCTGTATGATATGTCGTCAGCAACAAATATACTGCATGACAATATTGTCAGTTAGATGACTCAGAGAATCAGCGTACGACTCCGTAGCGCTGCTGTTAGTATCACACCTGTATGATATGACGTCAGCAACAATTAAACTGCATGATTATGTTGGTGAGCTATACGAAGCATGGTGCTGAAAATATATTTCAGTCATGTTTACTGAATTATTGGTTGCGGTCCGATTCTAGCGATAATCTGTGACCTTCAAGGTGGTTTCTTTTAGAATTTACGTGGTTATTCAACATAACCCTTACATACACGGTCTCTGCATAAAAACTTTTCGATGGTACTGAACACTGTTCTGTTTGCTGTGTCCCTTCCAATAACATGTGTATTAATTATTATTGTATACGAAATAGGTATATGTTAACTCGAGAAAATGCTTGGTAAAATGTCAAAGTCTAGACTCTTTAAATCAACCAGGATACTAGTATCATCATTATAATCATCATCAGCCCGTTGCAGTCCACTGCTGGACATAGGCCTCTCCCAAGGTACGCCACAGAGCCCGGTCTGCTGCTTTACGCATCCAGTCGCTGCTGGCCCTCCTGTGCAAGTCGTCCCGCCATTTGGCCAGAAGATGTCCCACACTACAGTATCAAACACTTCTATATTGATGCATGTATCTATTGATCATGTATGTATATCTTACCAATATTAGGTATTGAAGTTAGTATCCCCCTTAAACTGTCAGGCACTTCCAGGTCACAGGCGGCGGCTGGCAAAACGAACGCGATACCGATCATCTCCAGCATCGCCGCCAGCATCGTGAACAGCATCAGCGTGCAGTGAAACAGCTGGTACTTGCCGAACCCTGGCAAAAATAAATAAAAAAGTATACCCAACAGTCACACATAGATATTATAGTCCTGACCTCACACTAAGATTGAGTCTCGTGTCGTGGGTATCAAAAACTACGAGACACTTTTGGATCTAACAAACTTGCAGATCCGAAACAAATACCTGTGGATCACCCAAATATTTGTCTCGGTGCGCGGATCAAACCCACAGGCTCACGTTTCGCTGCCAGCGACTAACCAACTACGCCACGGAGGCTAAAGTTAAATAGCGACGTATTATAATATTTAATTGAAGTAACATTTTTTAACGTTTGTAATCCTTTCTTTGCCTAACAGCATTAGCGTGTAGATGGCAGGTGGTATTAGCCTGACGAAGAAATAAAAGCAATGTGTATTTATTGAAATAAGAATTTGTAAAGGCGTTAAATTGCTCTTTCGTTGTAAAATAGCAGAAATGGAGTTAGACGTCAACTATAGACCGCGTACGCGACTGCTAACGGCCTCGCGGACCACGGGCCATCGCTCCTCATGAGTTGATGGAGCCTTTTTAACTTCAAAATATTTATTCTCGATCATTCAAATCCATGACAACAACTCAGCATTTGATTCGTTATAAATAGTTAAAACCTATCGGCTTCCAAAAAAATTAAACAAATCTGCATCACCATCAGTAGGTACCAATATGAAATAGTTATTTAACAGTTTAATTAATTATAAATGTATGATAGACTGCTGCTGCATATTTAAACATAAATTGAAAGATTTACGACCAATATTAATCCTAGTATTAAGCTGTACCGGGTATATAAAGACTGCGACCGAAAACGAAGCCGGGTGGTAGTTTTAGTGGTTACAGAACCAATGCAAATAGAAACTTCGCAAAATAAACGACAGATATTTTTTTTTTGCAAATTTTTAAAACTCATTTTGTTTGGGTAGTAAATACCTAGTTATTGCGAAAATAGGAATTTAAACACTAACTTACCATTGCGTCTTAAAAAATAAAAAGGTGTACATCATTATTTTAGGAAAACTATATAAGTAAAAAATTTCCAAAAAAATAATGACCATTACCATAGATATAGATATAGATCCTGGGTTATCCGTTATGGTGGTCAACATTCTAAAAGTTCAAAATTCCTATGATTTTGTTAACGCATGACAAAAATGTTTACGATTCATACATTTGTCCCGGGAATCGAATTCTCGATGTTTTGTTTCTCGCACGATTTCTAGTTTTTCCTCATTTATTTAATTTATATATTTTATTGTTAATCCAAAATATAAAAAACCTTCATTAAATAATAATGTCATATATTAGTTTTAAAAATGTTTCGTTGGATTACAACGCAGTCATCTGCAATTATCTATGCCGGTTAAGTTCCTTAGGTTGACTATAAATAAATATACCTTATACCCCTTATTAGAAACTAAGATAGACTTGTGGTCTCATAACACTCACACTAGAAACAAATAGTTGTAGACCACACGATTTTGTTTTGGTGCGGATGGAAAAATAAAAAAATCACTATTAATAAAATTCATTTACACCAATAGATGTCACTGTTATATTTTATTTAATAAATCCACTAACCTGTCAAATCCAGAGCGTCTTCCAAATCAACATTCTCCATGTCTTTAACTGTTCGAGTTTGCAACGACAAATCATTCTTCACCGCACGTCCCATCTTTCCTTCACTAAAAAAAGTCATTTAGAACCGGTTAATGATAGCAAATATTTGTATATAATTAACGAGTAACTAGAAACACGTTAAGGTAATTGTTAAAGCAGTCTCACTTTGGTTCTTTCAATGTTAGTCTTGTGAAAGAGATAATAATAATCTTAACTATTCATTTCGAAATATTGTTCTATATTGTGCGTTGGATTTCGGATAAGATATTATCTTAACATACAGCGAGAGCCAAGCTTATTTGAATCTGATATACCTATTAATATTAAATATTATTCTAAAATTCACTGACCGTAAAATAGAATGTGTTAAACATGAAGCATTTAATGTTTTTTTTGTCTTGTTAATAGTATTTAAACGTTAAAAATGTTTATTATTCTTGCAATGAGGATTATAAAAAGGTATTAGCATATAAAGGGTGACGGAGGAATAAAACATGTAAATAAAAAAAAACCCCAAACAAAAAATATTTTATTTAGTTAGCGGTTAGGGGCTTCGAGGTATTTTTATGAGTATCAGGTATATAATTAATAAATACACCCAACATTTACATACATAGTCCTGACACCACATTAAGATCGAGTGTTGTGTCGTGGGTATCAGGAATTACGAGAGACTTTTCGGTCTCACAAACACCCAGACCCGGAACAAATACCTGTGGATCACACAAATATTTGTTTCGGTGCGGGGATCGAACTCGCGGCCTGTCACAGCCGACGTCTAACCAACTGCGCCACGGAGGCTGTCCGTATAAGGGTAATTTTTCGTACTTATCACATGTCTCTAGTATCAAGTGTATTCTATGATCTGCACTCCAAAGTTTAGAAAAACAACTTCACTTAGAAATCGAACACAGGCGTTCCCGACTAGTATACACAGAGTATACTTAATTAAATTAATCTATACCTATATCAGCCCATATATGTACGTCCCACTGCAGGGCATGGGCCTACTCTACAATCGAGAGAATCGGTTGAGTGTTTTTTTTTTTTCTTTATTTATTTTATTTACACAAAACAGGTTACAATCTTAAAGCTGCTAAATAGTTACAATAATGTTTTTTATCTTGAATATAACCCAAAACTTGTGTTTCACGAACAATATTATACTACGAGGTGAATATACTGCTATATAATTATATACTGGACATACAATAATAAAAAAAAAACAAAAGAAAGAAATTACAATACAAAAACCATGATGAAATAAAATAAAATACGGTACAAAAAATATATAGTTCCAATTCATTGTTGATTTTTCGATTGACATGATTAATTCATTGTGTTTGAAAGTAATGTTTGATGTGAGTTTAAATATAATAGAATGAATTAATTACAGCAGCAGGTTAGGCCATATAGGCCACCACGCTGGCCTAGTGCGGGTTGGCGGACTTACATACCGTAGAAATTCTTTAAAATCGCTACGGTATGCAGGTTTCCTCACGATATTTTCCTTCACCGTTAAAGTGCGTGGTGATTGACTTTCAATACACACATTACTCCGAAAAGTCAGAGGTGTGCCCTGGGGTTTGAACCCGTGACCACCGTGAACATGTAGGCAGCCGCGTATGGTCCGTTACCAACAGGCCACCACGCACTTTAATTAATAAAATACTTTAATTTTACTCAAAATGTTCGCTTGCACACAACCTAACTTTAAGCATTTCGAAACAGTGATTAGTACTATCGTTTATTTATCTTCTTACTCAATTAGTTAATAAAATGATAATACTTTGGCTACAAATAATGTTAGGTCAAATGTGCCAACAACAAAAACGTGGACGCGACTAACCAAGTTCTGAGAAACTTGAGCAGTTAAAAGCAAAACCAAAGTAAACAGAGGAAAATTTTATGTAGCTTCAATAAATTAGTATTTCGCCTGTATTAGATTATAATTTATAGTATATGCTAAGATTCTTGACATAGTAACTAGTAGATCTTTCATGCTAGTAGGTTTACACTGATAAATTAGACATAATAATCCTAAATAATGACTGCCTCGGTGGCGTAGTTGTAACGACTAGAAAGCTGAGGTCTCGGGTTCGAATCCCAGATCGGGCAAAGTGATATTGGGTTTTTCTATTCATTATCAGCCCGAAGTCAGGAATTTGTGCCCGATATGGCGATAGACTCGCCCCCTATCACATGGGACGGAATATACAAGGCGAAATGTGCGTGTCCTGGTGGCGCCTCTGCCTACCCCTTCTGGAATAAAGGCGTTAGTTTATGTATATACCCCTCTCACCAGTGGATTATCAAAACTAGGTACATTAGTCTTACCATCAGCTAGATCTATTTTCCAGTATTACAATATATTCACTACGTAGATTATAATTAGGGAAAATTTTCATACCTTTTGATGAAGTTGTGTCGTAGAAATTCCACCGTCTTCCGTCCAGACCGCATATTGTTTGCTCCTATAATTCACACAACACTGTAGGTAGTATGTTAATTTGAAAATAACAAGTGCACTGACATCACATAAAAACTCAAGTCACATTCCCCGTAGTTCTGACTCCCTATAATATATTTTTATATTCAATATCTCCGAAAACACGAGTGTTTTGAGCCCCACAACACAAATTAAGTCCTTCTAAGTCACACAAGTATTTCTAAGTCTACTCGTATAAGACAAGTGTGTATGTATATGATGTTTCGCAGTAGGTTTCAGACATGACGCGTACTATTCATTATACAGGGTATATCAAGACTGCGACCGAAAACAAAGCCAGGTGGTAGTATTAGTGACTTCAGACACAATGCAACTCAAAATTTTATAAAAAAAAATTGTCAACTTTTTTGGTATTTTTTTACTTATCGTCGTATTTGGGTGATAAATACATAGATTTCCTAAAATAATGATGTATAGCTTTTTATTTTTTAAGACGCAAGGGTACTTTAGGATTTAAACACAATGTTTCTAAAAAATTAAAAGAAATATCTGTCGCTTATTTTGCGAAAATTTTATTTGCATTGTGTCTGTAACCACTAAAACTACCACCCGTTTTCGTTTTCGGTCGCAGTCTTGATATACCCGGTATTTAAATTTCTACTTAGCGATATGCCTTAGGCACTAAGTGACGACAACAACATGGGAATTACGTAGTTATACCATTACTTATGCGTATTAGGATATGATATTTTCGCAGAGAGTAAGCGACTATCTGGCCAGTTCCATAATAGGCATAATATAATAGGCCAGAGTGGTAGATTATAACTATCTAAATCAAACTAATTTATACGGATTTTATCGCGATTTTCAATTATTAATTATTAACTTAGTCCGCCCCGTGACCATGAAAGCTGAAAACCAATCGAAACGTCGGTAAGTTAAGAAAAATTAAACCAAATCGCGATAAAATCCGTATAAATTAGTTTTATTTCAATGTGTAACATTCGCGTAAATCTAAGAAACTACTATATCTAAATCAAACTCTGGATGGTAGAGGACTCTTACACCAAACTTTGGTCAATAATGGACTCCTTAAAATAATAGCATTTTCATTTTACGCTTCGCAGCCTACCTGTTCTTAGTTCTTAAGATATAAATTCAAATTCATTCGAAACTATGTCTAATTTAAAAACACCCACAAATTGGATTACTCTACTAGTATTCTCTGTTTAATGAAACAGCTATAGCGATGGATGGGAATATTCGTACTAACAACTATAAACTCTATAGAAACTGTTTCTTTATTTATTAACCTTGGAAATTGATCCCAATTAGGCGAATGGCATGCTCGTCTCGCCATTCATTGCAATAAAAAAAAAAAATTGTAGAGGCTCTACAAAAACATTAGCTATAGTTTAATATTGTATATAATGTAATAATAAATTGTACAAAACGCCTACTGTGAAATTCATATCATAGTTATCGGTTACACACAAAGTAACTCTTTTGTTAGGCGCAATACGCCTTTCGCTTGAAGGAGAAAGAAAAAGAAAAACACCATGTTTTTTTGTAATTCCGTCTACCCACACATGTAGCCATAAATAGAAGCAAAATCATTTTGAATTTATAACGAAACACTGTCGTATGACACTGCGATCGTCATCACGAGATATTATATTCGTATGTCAAGTCTTGAGACTGTCCCGCCCTCACACCCGCCACTGCAACTCCTGTAAGCCAGGATCAACAGGGACACGCATTTTAATGACACTGAGCATTGAAACTCAGCGAGTCTCCGGGAATGTCTAACTTTAACCCGCAACGAAATCAATCACAAAGCTAAATTAATGGGAGGAGTTAAAAATAAATTATTGTCCACTTCCCTCCCTAATAAAGCGGGTCAACCTCGCATAAAGACATTCACAGCCACAAAAGCCAGCTGTAAAACACCACGGGTTAGTCATTATTAAATTTAAATGGGATCTATTATGTGAGCTGTTATACTTGGTCCAATAATAGGTATGGCAATGTCAAGTCTCTTCATGCTCAGTAATTTCACAGGCTACAATATCCTACTCACAGAAACACAACCGTGATTACATATGGCAACAGCTTAACTTACGCTCAAACTGGCGGACTTCACGTGCCATAGAAAGGCTTGATAAGATGTCTATAGTATGCAAGTTTCCTTACGATGTTTTCTTTCACTTAGATTATGGTGGGTGCCTATTAAGTATGAACGTAAAACTAGAGTAAGAATTATTATGAGAAGCTTGCTTATGTATTTGTCAAAAACATCCTTTCAAACATTATTAAATTATGTATGTGTTACTAATTTTCTTTTAAATATTAGCATTTTTTCGTGCAAGTTGTATATTGCACATTATCCGGTGTCAACTCGCTATTAAAATATAATTTACACCTCTAACAGTTACACAATAATCGGTCAAAATAGTTGTCGTCGTTACTACAATAAAACACATGCTTAGATCACTTTGAAGTAATATTTTCCTATTTAAAAATAGATTTATATTATATATAATATAATAATCTACCTTTGCACATACACTTTTTTACTAAGTACATGTTCTAGCGCTAAAACAGGTGGCTTGCAATTGTTTTATTTAAAGCAAATAACAACCTCATTACTAATTCTAGAAATTTTGTTTTATACGATACCTATATTCACACACACACACACACATAACCACAAATTAATAAACAACTTACATTTAAAAAAGTATATTATTAAGTCACATGATTTAAATTTAATTATTAATATAGATAGATAGAGTACAACACTTCACTTATATGCAGAATATAATAAAATGCATGGATCATTCAGATTCGCTTATAATGATGTATTGTCTTTTGTCACATAAACGTTTATTCAACTTGTTTATTATTCCACGTTTATTATCCTTTAGTATTTTTAATGCAATGTATAATGCATGTTTGTTCGTTATGAAGCTTATAACTATAAAATAACTGGTTCGATTAAATTAATAATTTTAAATACGAAAATACGTTATCAGAAAACATTTCAGTATAAATTCGATTACAACAGGAAACAAAGCAAAAACTATTTAGAAAACATGAAAATGAGGTTTATCAAAGAAAAAAATATATTTATTTTTAAAAATGAAATCAATAAATATTCTAGGCGAACAAAACGAGGTCTAACTAGTAGTGTGTGTAGTAATTATTATTGAAGGGATTATCACCTTTCAACAGTCCGATGATTTATCATTTAATGTAACTTGTTCAAACAAATAGATCATAATAAACTGGTATTGGATATAAAAATAAAATACATAATAACACTCAACAGTCACACACACAGTCCTAACCCGACAAAGATACAAACCTTGTAGAGCGGGAATCAGAAACTTCAGAGTTGTCGATCTCTAAAAACCCAAACCCGAATCAAAAAAAATGTCTCAGGACGAGTATCGAATCTGCGGCCACACGTTTCACAGCCAGCTCTTGACCAAATAGGCCAGGGTAACCATCAAAGAGGCTGTTTTAAAGCTATTCCGATTACTTAATAGTTTAATTACCGCAAAATTTATTCGATAATAATAATTTTGTAAAATGCCTTCATTGAAACAATAATATTTGCAGTTTGTTTAATATCTCCAGAAATCTGCTTTACCTAGGGCTTGCGGACTTCCTTCCCAATAAATACCGAGGTTACTCACCGTATTTTCCGAGTAAGACACACAAAAAGCACCAATATATGACACACTGATTCAATTTTGGTCACTGAATGAACACAAGTCGTGAGAAATGCAAATACATCATTTGTTATCATTTGTTTACGATGCGTCTGCGGTACTCATTACTTTATTGTTGGATGTCGTGGACATCGAACTGTGTTAGGTCACATTGCATTCGTTGAAATCAATAAATAAATACACCCAACAGTCTCATACATAGTCCTGACCCCATACGAAGATCGAGTCTTGTGTCGTGGGTATCAGAAACTACGAGAGACTTTTCGGTCTCACAAATCGCTGGGATCTACTATAATATTGTATAATCTTTATACGGCTGCTTAAGAAGCGTAGGTAATGTTCTTATGTCACCAAATAAATTATCATCGCTCAATTACTTTCATGTACATTAAAAGTTATTATCTTAGGGATCACACCGTTATTAAGTGTTCGTAGTGGCCTGTTGGTAACAGACAGAACCGGGGGTTCGAATCCCAGGGTAAACATCTGACTTTTCAGTCATTTGTGTATTCTTACTGAACCACATAACATAAAACCCTCTATGAGAATTCCAATGATGTCCGTGGTACTCTCTTCAATCCGCTTTTTCAGACTGTATTTCAGTTATCTTCATCGCTGCTCTACAAAATGGCACAGAGATATTCGTAATGCCACATAGTATTCATGTTCATTTTTAAATCAAGTTGCTTCGTTGAGCGTGCTTTAACTTTCGTGTCTTGGTTTTCAAGAAATGCCCAAGATTTTTGAAATTCCTTATCTGCATGAATACAGCATTTCTGTAATTATACAATTTACGATAGACTTTAGCTGTAACTATTTTGTTTAAGTTATGTTAAAGGTTTATGTTCCATTACATGGTAGCATACCTGGACTGCTTAGTACTTCGTGTGTATTGTTAAATATAATCAGTTAAATATAAGTCAGCAACTTTGTAAACACGTTTATTTCGAAATATTTCGCTTCCGTATAACTCGGCGTTTTAGCATCTACATACTTTTCTTTTTGCATACATCATCATTCTGGATTCATATTACGGTATTAATATTGTCAGAATGTAAGAATGTATGTGTGGTATGTTTAGAATTTGCAAGTGAATGTAAAGCAATTTTAGTTTTAATATTTTGGTCCATGCTTGCAATGATGGATTTTTCATTATTGTCTGAAATAGTTGCTGTCCCGACAAGTTAATTTTTTACCATTAGTAGATAAACCAAATGCTTTTGATTGGAATATACAACAAGATAAATGATCAGACCCAGAAATATTTGTTTCAGGTCTGAGTATTTATGAGATTGAAAAGTCTCTCGTAGTTTCTGATATGTACGCCACAAGATATCTTAGTAAGGTAGTGGGTGTGTATTTGTTTGTATTAATAGTTATAAAGAGCTGGAAAATGTAATGAATTCCTTGCATCGTAAAGAATCCTTTACAAATCTGATACAAGCATACAAATTAAGTTTCATTTTGTTTGACACACAATTCCCGTGTTATTTTTTCTTGTCTTATTATTTGCACGAGTTGATATCATAAGACCCCCGCGAGTTGCATATCTTGTGAACAATATTTGCTCTGAAATCATATATAATGCTTCAGTAAACTCGAATGTTATGCACCTTAAATATATGTTAGTACCGTCACATTCTAGACTGTGTTTGATTAACTTCGGGAAGAATCGAGACGTATGTGAATAACAGGGGACAATCACGCAATCTTATTTGTATATCTATTGACTCTCCCAAACTAGTTCGGTTGTTTGCTTGGCCAGCTTATGACCGAATACCCTTTTCTCCCTCGTATACACTTACGCTTTCTTTTCTCTCCCATTCTGAAGGGCCGGCAACGCACCTACGAATCATTTGTTACTATGAAATAAAATAAGAAAATCTAAACTTACATTTGGAGACTTCACATATTCCCAATGCTACTTTTACCCCATTTTTAGTGCCTGAAGTATTTTTCTATTCAGGATTGCATTCGCAACCTTTCGTTTCAAAGCCGGCTTTCCGTCTATCACATAACGCAGGCAGTGTATAATATAAATGTCTGTAGGTATCACAACATTTGCAAATAACTGTGTTGTTTTCCGCGGTAGTTATCAGACGGGCTGGGTTTCCCATTACTAGCTACGTTAGATAGGTTCTGAGGTGTTTTTAATCGAATTAACCTCTAATATATTCGTGGATCAGATTTTAGGATATAATTTTAGTACATTTTAATAACCCACTTCAAAAAACGAGGATGTTCTCAATTTGGCGGTATCTTTTTTGTGTATGTTCACCGATTACTCGAAGACGGCTGAACCGATTTCTGAAATAAACATTATTTTTACTTCGGAGATTGTAAATCTGGCGGTAGCTATATTTCTATATTCTCGAATAGCAATCACCTTACACAATGGTGCAAAACTCGTCGTAGTGTCATACGCAACTTCAGTTTAAAGTGTTAAAAATTCACGTCTGTTTTTCTCTTCTGGAAGCATTATCGAATATTAAAGAAAAAATACTTAATATGTGTACTTTGTGGTTCCTAGACTAGTGCTTGTAATTTGTAAGCTGATTAATAATCAAACTGATCAGAAGTGAAATAATCTTTCACCAGTAGAAAGTCTGTTTGGATTGTATTGCAATAACTTTTCTGATTATATCTATGTACAATAATAAAAACACAATAAAGGAAAAACAAAGGGTAGGGTGATAAACAGCTATTTTTAAATAATCTATTGTAAATATTGGAAGCAAAACATTGGCGCGTGGTACAAATAGGAAAACAGCGAGTCTTATCGATTGCCGTAAACTTTGTATCCAGATGATGTTTTTTTGTAATTCTATTGGTAAGATCCCGGTTCGATCCCAGGTAGATCAGTTTACTTTACATGTGTTTTTCAATTAGAAGAACATGAGAAATTATAGGTATCAAACAGGAAGGCAATGGTAAAAGTGTAATATAAATATATGCATGCGACGTGCAGGAAAAGTTGGCATGCGGCAGCTAGTTTAAAACTCAATATATATAAATATATTTATATATATATTTATATTTAGTGTCCCACTGCTGAGCAAAGGCCTCCTCCCTTTCCTTCCAGATCTTGCAGTCTTGCGTGACTTGGGGCCCATCCTTAAGAAACCAATAAACCAATAAATAAACCAATATTTATAAATATAATCTAAAAATTTTAAACATAGTTTTTCAATTTAACAATATTTAACTTTTCCCCCTTCTTCCCTCCTCTATTTCTGGCATCATTTGTAAACAAGCAATGTCCATATGTTTAGTATGTTGAGTGTTTTCTGCATTTTAATTTACCGAAGCTATTCTATTATATTCAGAGCGTAATACACTATCAACAAAACCACCGTAGGGCACAATCCAACGAGTTATACAATAAAATTGCATTTGTACCGCATGTTACGTTTCTAGATACGACATAATAAGTGTGTACAGACTTTTGAATATTACCGCATAACTTTAATTGCTATTGATGTAGATTTTTCCATTACCCTTTTCATAACTCCACAGCTAATGTAGTGTCAGGGGCTAAAGGCATTATCATGGCATTATTTAATAGAATTTGTGGTTATTGGACGATGTATAGGATTCAGTTAACACATAGTTTAACTTGAGTGAATGTAAATTGTGTGGTTAATTGGTGCTTTTTCGTTCGCCGTGGTATTTTTCCTTTTAGCGACTAAAATACTTTTAAAATAAAGATTGGTGCTTGACAAGACCACTGCTGGGACATACATACATAGAAGGATGAAAACAGTTGGAGACATGAAATTGAACATTTGACTAATAAATAAACACATAGAAGGAATAGCACGACTTGCAGAATTAATACGGTTCTTGATTTTGAGACTGGCATCTTTAAAGTATCCATTGTTTTGAGACAAGGAGTTTCGTATGTTTTTCCAGGCTCCTTGGCGCAATTTGTTCAGAAATCAGAAGGTAACTGCGAAATTAGAAGCTGTGATACCCAGATGCAATGAAACAACTGTTTGTGTGACCAATAAATAAACATATGTTACAATGAGGACTATGAATGCAATTTATTTATTTATTTTATTTATCAGTTTGAAATCTAGTGGTAGTACATAGTAATTAAGCTAATAAAGCGCGTAAAGAGTGGGGAGGACACCGCAAATTTCAAGATCTATATATATACGAGATAATTATCAAAATGAATGATAGTAGCGTCACTGAAATTTCCCGCCGGTCGACGTATAAAGTGTGAAGTATATAGAGTTTAAGGTAAAGTGAAATTTTTATTAATGAGATAAAAATAAGATCTAAATCAGGACACGCTGACGTCGATGTTACAACTGTGTTTAAAGTTAGTTACTGCTTTCTTTGATTAAAGAAACCATTACATTGTAAGGAATTGTGCTAATTAAGAGAACCACAATAATTTCAAAGGTAAGTGAAGTCTCACGCATAAGGCCTTAAAGGCTGGCAACGCATCTCCCTACCCTGTGGTGTTGCAGTTGTTCTTGGGCGATGGTGACCACTTACCGTCAGATGAACCGTATGCTCGTTTGCCCCCCTATAATATATAAAAGGCAGCATCGTGGAGTAATTTTTTGACAGCCTCCGTGGCGCAGTTGGTTGGACGCTGACTGAGAAACGAGAGGCCGCGGGTTAGATCCCCGCACGAAACAAATGTTTGTGTGAACCACAGGTATTTGTTTCGGGTCTGGGTGTTTGTGAGACCGAAAAGTCTCTCGTAGTTCCTGATACCCACGACACAAGACTCGATCTTAGTGTGGGGTCAGGACTATGTATGTGACTGTTGGGTGTATTTTAATTTGCATATTCGTAAAATAATTAATAGCAAATATACAAGTCATATATGTCCTAACTCCTCTCAATCGTACTATCGATTATAGAGGAGGTTCGTGCCCTGCAGTGGGACGTATGTGGGCTGATACAGCAGCAGCAGCAGACAAGTCAGCTCAAGTGCATAAAACCATAATGGCAGTTGAAATAAAGGATATTAAACACATCAAAGAAATATGATCAATGATCTATTCAAATCACATTACCGAAATACAAATTCTGATATGGAGTACAAACTTCGATAAGATGTTAACCCTTAGGCCAACATGTAGTGGTTCGGTATACTTTACGCACTTCCGAAATTCTACTGGACAATTCTTTCTTAAGTTTTTCAGCGATGTTTTTCTTCGCTGCACGATGACGTATGGTCCACTTTCAGTAAGAAAATTATAGATTCTATGTCAATACACATAAGACAACCAATTTTGTGTAAAAATTAATGTCATCAATTACTGTATATAGACTACAATTGCACGCCAATAAGTCGATACCCACCTTCTTACATCCATCCCCAATCATTCATGGAATGAAACACAAAACAGCATTCTTAACATCCTTTATATGATGGAAACAATATTATCCTCATCATCTAAGTCTACTGCTGAACAGGCTTCCCCTAGGAGTCCCACAGCATCCATCCACAAAGTTCTGGCATCAACATCATCTCAATATTTCAATAATACATATTATTTCCAGCATGAAGATGAATAAAAAGCTGACCAACCATATCGAAACAGCAGAAGCTGAACATCAGAAGATTGGCAAGATAGCATCGCTAGAAGATGCGTTATCACTAACAGGTAGACACATTCACTTCTTAATGTAGCAATTATAGGAAATTCATGAATTACGATTTAGTGGTACCTAGTACATATGAGAATTTCCAATTCTCTGAGGGTCGGCAACTCGTTAACGATGAATTTGACATACTCCTAATCCTTGAACCCGACAAACTTGAGTGAACCTTCATGCCTGGTAATACATTACAGTAGCTATCTTCCTAGTATTCGAGTTCTTCCACAACCAAGGTGAACAAACGAAGGTTATAAAAGATTCCTACTGTGTCCCCAGGTTTCGGCAAATACAACTTCAGTCTGCTCATGGTGTGCAGCATGACACTCCAGGCAATGGGTATGGACCTCTTCGGCATCAGCTTTATTGTGGCAGCAGCAGTCTGTGACCTCCAGCTTACCATGCAGCAACGAGCGCTGCTGACAGCCATGCCTTTAATAGGTAACCAGTGCTTGATAAGCATAAAATAACTAAGTATTGATTGTAGATACACTCATTGAATTTTTGGATAATTCGGTTGACCTCAGCTTAACTAAATTCCGAGTTCTTTTATACCTACTTAGCTAATAAATTATTTATTAAACCTTTACTTTTGAACGAATTGAACAGATGTGAGCTAATGTAGATAGCAGTAGCTCATATCATATTATGATAGTCATGCTCCACCAGCCCCAAAATTCGTAGGAAGAAAACCCACCAGATTAAGTTCTTGTGCATATCGCAACACATTTAAAAAGCAAGTCTTAGGAATTGATAAAACATCCATATGATTAACACTTTTCGAAAAACATCTTATCACTACTATAATGTATGTTATAGCTTGAATATCGTAAACTCGGTAAGTTTCTTATTAAAGTAATTCGCTACCCCAGGTGTGGTTCTTGGTGCCCAGCTGTGGGGCTACATATCAGACACCAAAGGCCGGCGCTTGACTCTGGTGCTCTCTATGTCTCTGGGCTTCGTATTCGCCGCACTGAGCAGTTTCTCTCCAGACTGGAAGACAATGGCGGCATTAAAACTAATGTCTTCAACTTTGTAAGTACCTACTAAATTTACTTCTCCTCTATCATCTACCATTAAGAAACTTGGGATGAGGGTGACCCTGTTCGTTTTGAAAACCAACAAACAATTTGTTAATAAATATGCATTTAGAATCCCCAAACTAAAACTGTCATAATGCATTTTAATACCGTAATAATAAACAAACGATAAACATTTCGTTGAACTAATAAAAACGTAAGGAAATGTGTATTTAATATAAATTATCTCGATTTATGTTCGCAATGATCATAATATAAATAAAAACGAAAGGAGAGCAACGACCCAGTCACAATTAACAGATACAGATATAAGAATAATACTCGTGCTTATTGTAGTGAACTATCCTCAGCAGGAGGTCTCAGTTGAGACATAACATTTAAGAATAAAACATCTTGTGCTGAATCATGTAAAAGACTATCCTACCCATTAACTTATAACTACAACTCCTGTAAGTCCTGCAGGAAACACGAAGACAGACGACCGTGCTCAAACCGCCTATGGGCCTTTGCACACGGCGTATTTTTTAATTGACAACGACGACGCTCATTGCGCTGTAGATGATCAACGGTTTACTATGCAAACATTTACTCACTGCGTCTGGCGACTTTTATGCGTCCTCGGCGCGTAAAACTACACCATGTGCAAAGGCTCTAAAGTCGCTTGATACAGCCGCTTCAAACAGATCGCTACGAAAATTCTCGTGGGATATCCATGTTCGCAGTAAGCTTACTGTGGCGACGAGAGAAAGATACACAAAGAAGTCATATCGAGTACCGAAACACAGCGTATATACTTCAATGTAGTTACTATAGTATCTCGTGAACATATAAACAAAAATTCGTTTAAACCAAGAGAAACGTTGCGCGAGGGAAAACCCGCGTCTAGCCAGAAGTGCAACAGACAATTATTGCAATATGAATTTAATGACTTTAGTTTACTCTTTATCACAGAAGATAAGGCTGCTTTGTATTTTTAAATAACAAGGTTAATTTTATTTCGGAGGGTCACGGTCGTTCTGTTCTATTAATGACATTCTTACTAGAATATTGAAATTATTAATGATATTTACGTTTAAACTAGGGTCAATACACGTAATACAGTCTAGAGACACAGGAAACCCCAACAATTATATTATATAAGCCTTTAATAATGTAAAATCAATGTAGTTTTATATATTTTATGACCATATAACTTTCTTCTTTTGTTTTGTTTGAGAATAGACAAAAATAAATGAAAATAGTAGGTAACATTAAAATTATTATAAGCCTAAAAAATAAATCTTAATTAACACCAAATCGTAGAAAGCTTATAAATTATTCTAAAAAATACCTTTGCAAAAATAAAAATAGATTTCGAGATGTATCAGACGTTTTGACGTCATGGAAACACGTTATCAGTATAAACAGAGCAGATTTCCACGTTACACAATAAAATATGTTTGCGATAGCTGATAACATACCCCCAGCAATGGCAACAATGCATCGCTCCCATTCTACAAATATTTGCTCACATTGTCTTCAGTTTGTTTTAATATTTGTATGCAAATTGTATAAGACATGTTTGTAGTAACTATTTTCTATTTCTGGTTGAGGTTTTGATCAAATGTTGGACAATGGTCTAGATTTACATTTAGACTAATTTTTGTATGTCCCATTGATTCAAAATCATCCCCAGCCAAAAAAAAATCACTCACTCTCCTAAGGATTACAGAGCGACCTATTAAACGCGGTATTACATTCCTAATTATCAACTTCATATATTTTGAGGGGACTGAGGTCTTTGTGCACCGATACTGTAAATGTTTTAAAAGAAAATGACTAGGCCAGTATTACAAATTTTAAGAAAATCATAACGTTTCTGTGGCGGTTTGATTCTGTTGCCTTTGCCTTGTATATTGATACACAACACTGAAGCTAATATCGTGCTCTCCAAGGCCAAACGTAGTTGTTTCGTCAATAAGTGGATTAAATAATCAAATCACCAATAATTGATTGCTCCTTGCAGCACATCAGCGAGTAATTCCGGCGCCTACACATTGTTGGGTGAGAGCTGCTCGTCCCGTGCTCGCGGGAGAGCCATGTTGCTTTGTACTTGCGCACTCATGTGCTCCCAGGCCTCTGCTGCAGGTAAATAAACATATAGTGTAGCTGTTACTGATTTGAAGGTGATCTCATGTTTTTATATTAATCCAAATCAATCTTCAGTTCTCGGGTGGGTAAAATTCTTCCAACATTACTTATACATTTTGGACTCTTGTGCAATTTGGGCATACGTATGATAAACTTATCAAGTCTCTTCTTTCACTTTCTTGGTGGAAGGCAGATGATCTAGGCCTTCCACCAGGTACCGTAAACTACCGGGTTATTGGTATTTTTTGTGGACAATGATTTTATTGGATGCATAATATAATCGGATAAACTAAAGGTCCTAAGTTTATGATGTGCGTTGAGTTTATATTTCGTTACCAAACAGATTACTTGATTTGATATCTATCCAAAATATTACCAATCATGTAGGTCATGTAAAAAGATTAAGTAACACTAGCATGAAGATCGTTTCATAATTTCCAACAATATTTTCAGTGGTAGCCTACCCAATCCTGCCGCTAGAATTCTCCTACTACATTCAACTCCTGGGCATCTCGTTCCGTTCCTGGCGTCTTCTGACCCTCGTGATGGCCGTGCCGTGTGCGGTCACCGCGTGTCTGCTGCTCCTCTTCCACGAGAGCCCCAAGTTCCTCGCGTCGCAGGGCCGGTACGTCGAGGCTTTAGACGTTTTGAAGAGCATCTATGCTACCAATACTGGTGAAAGAGCTGACAATTTTCCTGTAAGTATGTTGCATAACATTAGTACCTACTTATATTTTTCGACTCCTTTTTGGAATTAAATTTCATAAGGTATAATTACAGTAGGCAAATGGGTATATAATATATAATATTCTTTGTAATAGCTACAATTAGCAGCTATTACGTTACACAAATCCCTTCGCTTCTTTGCGATTTAAGCAAATAGATTAAATAAATAACAAAGAGAGATATGATTATTTTCAACTTTGAGCAAACAGAATCGTTTAAAAATAAACTAGGTAAGAAAAAGCGAATTCTGTTCATATTTTAGGTGCACAAACTACTAGAGGACGAAGAGAACCAATCGGTAGCACTTCAGGGTTCGTTCTTCTCCTCTTTGTGGCAGCAAACGGCGCCACTATTTCGCGCTCCGCTGCTGAAGGAGACTTTGAGTCTGTTCTATCTGGTCACCATCATTTATATGACGTAAGTGTAGTTTCACTTTATTTTCTGACATACGAAATTTTATTTGAGTTACGAACCTAAAAATGGAAAGTTAGAGTATTTTAATCTACCAAATATCTCACTCAGCAATGGAATTGCATCAACCAGCCTAATATTTTACTTCGGTTTTCTCTAAGAGAGCAACTTCATTCCCATTGTAATCGACAGATGATCATATTCTGATAGAATTTCAAACAATGACATATTGTTTTCAGTGGCAGCGGCTTTATCCTTTGGTTGCCATACATCATGAATAATCTGTTCCTGGTATTGGAAGCTGGTGGTGGAGATGGAATGAACCTCTGCGCCGTCATTAGTTACACTGGAGACTATGGAGTTGCTGGAAATGATACCGTGAGTACAAATTCATCATCGACTTTTTGCCTATTGATCCTTAAAACATTAGTGTAATAAATATCGTTTAGCTTGAACTGTTCCTTATCGATTTCAGATCATAACAGAAGTGTGCAACGACACAATCCAGGAGACTACATTATTCTCAGCAATGACTTACGGAGCTCTAGCCAGCTCTTCAAACCTGGTGCTGTCTTTAACCTGCGGAGGCAGGAAGAGAATGGCGATGATGTGTATCTTAGGGATGTCTGCCACCTCAGCTATTCTTCTGAATGTCGTGCGAGTGCCAATCGCTGGTGGAATATTTTTCTTCTTCTTTGTAATGTGTGCTCTGTCAATGGGACTGCTCAGTGTATATTTTGTGGAACTCTATCCAACGTCCGTAAGGTGAGGATTTTAGAGGAAATTTCAATTATATATATCATTCTCTAATATTGTTTATCATAATATAAATTTATCATCTTAGTTCCAGAAATTGTAATTTAGATTGAAGGAAAATTAAAACTTTATTTCATTTGTTATCTATTTTCCTCGACAGAATTTTAGAGGGTCAGAGTGACTTGATTCTTTATTGTCCATTATACCTATTGCAATTTAATTGAAATGTAGTGTCATAAGTAACTTATTATCTGTAATTTTCTACCAGTAAAATCGTATTTAAAATTAAAGCTAGATACCTTTCAGAGGCATGGCGTCCTGTCTTTCTGTGATGGTGGGAAGGTCTAGCGCGTTCTTGGGTGTAAACGCGATCGGTGCTCTCATGTCTGTGAACTGCGAAGCGACTTTCTACGGATGGGCGGTTTTGTTGCTAAGTAAGTTTTGCATTGATGATGTTTTGTCGATCAGTCTGAAAATATAGATTAGAGTAAAGTGGAAGAATTGTCATTTCAATGATCTTATTAGTGCTGAACATCTTATAGTTAAAGACATTAGAATACTACTCTTATCCAAACATCATCGCTGACATTGTTCCCAATATTTAAAGAAGTGGAAACAAAGGGGTTTTCATCATAATGTTTTCAATGACAATTCTTTGTTTTCAGGTGCTCTTGTAACCGCCTGGTTCTTACCCCGAGACCGGAGATCCCCCAAGTGAAAGGTGACAGAACATCGACACTGAACTCTCTAATAGAACATGAAAATTCTCAAATCTTATGCTGGAACAACTGAAGAGTTTCGACATTAATATACTCCGCTTTACGTTGACCTGATGAAATAGAGATACAAATAATGTGCCAGGACCCTGGTTCGACAGAATGTTTTGAAAAGACTGAAATCTAGACTAGAACTTATTTTTTTAAATATACGCAGAAGCCGCAGTGGAAGCTAAAATCAAAAGAAATTGTAGAGTTGTTAAATCATCAGAGTGGGTTTGGCTGGTTTTTTATACGAAATGATTCTGAACCATGTGAAAATATGTTAATAACTAGAATAGATAACTTTCTAATAATATGCCTTTTAATCATATCAGAAAGCAAACATTTACCTCCTAGATTCTAAGAGATTCGTTGAGTTGTATTTCCCAGATGTTATATTATATCTATCATAATAACTTGGTATATTGTCCTAAAGATGGAGAATGTGGGATAACCTAAAGCATTCCGTTGGACAATTATAAAAGCTTACTTAATAAAGCTGACTTAATAAAGATTATAGATGTTGCTGGATTTAGAAAAAGTTTATATTCATCAATAAGCTGCTTGTAGCTGAAGAGTGAAGATGATTGTTATGATGAAGGGAAAATTAGACTGTCAATTAAGCTGTGGAACAAAATTACTAACAATACGAAAATGTATTGTCTAGAAAAACATTTCAATTTAATAATGTTATGTTTTAGTTTTGTGTGAAATCAATAAACCAAATTCCGAACATTTTTTTATGTCATTGGCAAAATCCCTTTACTTTAAGTACATACATTCGAGCCGCAATAATAATCTTTTTATCTGAGATAAGACAGGCGTGAATATATTACTTTGACTTAATTCTATTAATTGTTATCCTAAGATAATAGCTAATGCGTATATCAGATGATTCCCGAATTAATCGCTGTGAAATAAACTAATTCACCCAACAGCCCCCTCTATAGTCCTCATCCCACACTTATACAGGGTATATCAAAACTGCGACCGAAAACGAAGCCAGGTGGTAGTATTAGTGACTTCAGACACAAGGCAACTAAAATTTTTGCAAAAAAAATAGTCAATTTGTTTTTTTAGAATTTTTTATTTAACGTCGTATTTGGGTGATAAATACATAGTTTTCCCAAAATAATGATGTACACCTTTTTCTTTCTTAAGACGCAATGGTACGTAAGGGTTTAAATTACTAGTTTCGAAAAACGAGGTATTTCCCACTCAAGATATAAGTCTTCTCTCGGAAGTCAGATCATACAAGACTCTTCCATCTTCCTCACACTTCCTCCCTGACCGTAATCAAATATTGATTGTCCACACAAACATTTCTCTAGGAGCGGAAATAGAAATCGCGGCCCATATTTTTATGGCCTTTTTGCCGAATGTACGGGAGGGAACAAGAGACAAATTCAAACATATTTAGAGCACATTTGAATTAAAATAATGATTTATGACAATATTCGATATTATAAAAATCACAGTGGAAATCCTTGGGATAGCTACAGACAGCATTGAAGTAACTGCGACTGAAATGAAGATAAAGATGTAGAAAATACCTATAATTACACCAACACCAAGATTATACGTACCGAAAATATTAAAGCCTTGCTTTTTATAATTTTCTTCAATGTGGCTTCAACCATGATTAAATTAATTACTTATTAGTTTTAATCTCCATAATCTTTTTTAGTACCGAAGGTTGTTATTTTATATCTATGAATATCATAAACAAAGTCCAAGCAAAGTACAACAGACATACTTCACTTATTTAATTCAAAGATAATATATCACAAAGTTCATAATCCGAGTATAATTGTTGTTATTATAAGCGAGCAACGATTCGTTTTGCTGTATCAGACATTACTAAACCAGAAGGCACCGATTCAAATTTAGACTACAGACTTTTTTTTTATTTACGCATATTTTCCGCTGTGTGCATGAGCCCATATAGGTACGCCCCAATGACACGGCCCTCCTCTACAATCGAGAGTACGATTAACAGGGGGTTAGGCCATATAGTCCACCACGCTTGGTTTGTGGACTTTACATGCCATAGAAATTCTTACAAATCGCTATGGTGTGCACGTGTCCTCCCGGTGTTTTATTTCACCATTATAGTGCGCGGTGATTGACAATACACACATGACTCCGAAAAGTCAGATATGTGCCCGGGATTTGAACCCGCTACCACCGTGACCATGTTGGCAGCCGCATCTGTTCCGGTACCAATAGGCCATCACGCACTGCACTACACGTTTTCCGCTGAATAGTGCTCTTTTTCAATCTTGCTTTATAATAAATTTCCCTGGCAATGAGGTTACGAAATAATACTACCTTTATCATTTTAGTAACGATCTCCCCAAGTATCAGATGTTTTCCAATTAATAACATTAAATTAGACTGCCTCGGTGGCGCAGTTGTACTACGGTACGACTACAAAGCTGAGGTCTCGGGTTCCAGTCCCGGGTCGGGCAAAGTGATATTGGGTTTTTCTATTCTTTATCAGCCCGGAGTCAGGAATTTGTGCCCGATATGGCGATAGGCTCGCCCCCTATCACATCATGGGACGGAACATACAAGGCGAAATGTGGGTGTCCTGGTGGCGCCTCTGCCTACCTCTTCTGGGATAAAGGCGTGAATTTATGTATGTGTGTAACATTAAATTTCAATCCGCTACCAATTGCCTGTTGAAAGGAAATTGGCATTACATAATTGTGCTTCGTACTTGTACTTAGAGACGTACCTACTACTGCATAATGATTTCCTCAACTCATTATCAAGCATTATCAGCATGCGATTATAAAATATTTACCTATGAAATTAAATGTTTTGAGCAAAGGTGCGCGAACTCCGCTGTCGGGAGGTGGGCGTTTGGTAATTTGTATTAGTGAAAATGTCTGTGAATCGTGGATCTGAGGATGGCAAAATGTCTATAGAAGATGCTATTGATAAAGCTGGTATGTACAAGAAAATCGAATATAAATCACATACGTACTGTTCTCTAATGATATTAAAGTTAAAGCCGTGAAGTTATAACTTAAACTTTGCTTTAAAATAGATAACCTCTACCTTTTGAACTGGTTTATGCTTAAGAAATACCTATTTTAATATTAGACATCGAGACACGTGGAGACGCATCGCCAGAACGGTGAACTGCTCAGCAATCGGCCTAAAAATGACCACGACCACTCTGGCAAGAGCGCACGACAAAGAAGAAGAATTTGAATATTAATAGGTCTTAAGGAATAAAGTTGAGAGATACTGGCGGGAGATTTTATTGTGTTGAACGCAATAAGAAGCGTGTTAACTGAGGTTGTGTGGTCAAGACCTACATAATTGTGCGTTTGAGATAAGGGAGAGAGAACTGATGAGCTACGAGTGAATTTTATATCAAGTAAACATCACTGTATGTAAGTCCGCCAATCCGCACTAGGCCAGCGTGGTGGACTATATGGCCTAACCACTCTCAATCGATTCCCTCGATTGTAGAGTAGGCCCGTGCCCTGCAGTGGGACGTATATGGGCTGATATAGATAGAAACATCACTGAGTGAACGAAACAATCAAATAACAACGAAAGTAATCTTTACCACATTTTTATTAGACAATATCAACAAAAAACCAACGAACTTAAAAGAAAGTTAATTGATAAAATTATTTTTGGCAAATTTTGGTAAGTGATATGAAGAAAATTCTCAATTTAAATTAAAAATAATAACTCAAATTTCACATTGGGAATGCAAAACCAATCGAAAAAATCAATGTCTAAGATAACGTTATAGATTACCTAATTATTTTTTGTCAGTAATTAGCGTAATTGTCATTCGCGCACTGATATAAAAAAGATATAACTGATAGATGTTTTCAGACAGTCATGCAAGGCGGAGCAAACTCATAATGCATGACAAGAAATGGCTTCTATATACCTTCTGTATACCCGTCCTCTGGCTTCTATATACCCGTCCTCAAAACAGATTATAGATAGAGACAGCCTCCGTGGCGCAGTTGGTTAGACGCCGCCTGTGAAACGAGAGGCCGCGGGTTCGATCCCCGCACCGAAACAAATATTTGATTGATCCACAGGTATTTGTTTCGGGTCTGGGTGTTTGTGAGACCGAAAAGTCTCTCGTAGTTCCTGATACCCACAACACAAGACTCGATCTTAGTGTGGGGTCAGGACTATGTATGTGACTGTTGGGTGTATTTATTTATTTATTTATTTACTATAATAAATTTAGGATAACAATAGAGGCCCGAAACCGCATATTGTGGATCTGTCATCTGAGTCACGTCCGATGGTAAAATCTGTGCGTATTACTAGCTAATGTCTGAATCGTACGATTTTTTACATGGCACAACCGAGTTGAATTTTAAACTACCAAGCACATTCTACCTATTTATCTATTCAGCCACAGGAAGACCTCTGCTGACCATAGGCCTCCCTCAAAGGTCTCCTCGTCGACCTGTTGGAAGTGGCCTGCGTCCGGCGTCTTCCTGCAACCTTAAACAAGTAGTCCGTCCACCTTGTAGGCGGGCCTCCGAGGCTTCCCTTGCGTGTGTGTAAGCAGAATACACAGATACAATTTTTAATCGACCCTGGCCTAATACTGGCTGGTCGGCTTCATCTTGTCCATCATTGAAGCCAGCAATCATTTGGGTAATGCAGTGGCGGATTATCCCTAAGGCAAACTAGGCACGTGCCTAGGGGCGCGAAGTTACGAAGGGGCGCGCGATGATTTCGGAAATCTTCGTTTGTAGGCAAAATCATTTAATGTTATAATTATGATACATGTATCATACGAATCGCATTCGTTCGCTAAATGAACTATACATTCATGTAATGTATGTATTTTTTTTTAATATGGCTGCTAGAGGGTGCCTTTGAGGTGCTTGCCTAGGGCACTCTCATCATTTAATCCGCCCCTGAGGTAATGTCATAACCTATAGTAAATAAAAAAATGTATTCTGCAGGTTTCGGAGTGTACAGTTACCTAATGATCTGCCTCACTGGACTTGGCATCATATCCTTCGCATGTGTGGGGTATGGCAGCACCATCCTGATCCCTGCGAGTGCCTGTGAATTGGGCACCACTGGTGGGCAACAGGGGGCGCTGGCAGCAGCCCCAGTGGTGGGTAAGTGTCCTAAATTAACTTGACAGCCTCCGTGGCGCAGTTGATCCGATTCCCGCACCGAGATAAACGTTTGTGTGAACCACAAGTATTTGTCTCGGGTCTGGGTGTTTGTGAGACCGAAAAGTCTCTCTTAGTTTCTAATACCCACGAAACAAGACTTAATTGTTCTTAACGTGGGGTCAGGACTATGTGTGTGACTTTTGGGTGTAATTATTTATTATACGTCACTCACAAATGGTCATACAATGGCTACTAGGTTTGGCAGCATTAGTGAACCTAAGTGTTCAAGATTATGCGATCAGCAATAAAAGTCTCACCCCGTCACATCTTTGGACGGAAATATTATCGCCAACCTGAAGGTGACATTGATGCACCTATGCTTATCCATTGATCACAGCATGAGATTATGTATACAGAGTTTCCCAAAAACGGGGACAATGTCATCAAGCGCCCTTCAGACACTTCCATCCACGCAAACATACCACATAAGTACCCATTATTTATTTCAGGCACAATCCTAGGCACGTTGATATGGGGCTACTTGGCGGACACGCGGGGTCGCAAGAAGATGCTGTTAGTTTCTCTTCTCGGAGCTGCTACAGTCAACGCGGTGGGCAGCATCTCAGTCAACTGGATCATGCTGATGACGATTCAGTTCGTGGCCGCTTTCTTGTGAGTAGAGACAAAGCCTGTCCGAACTAAGCGTTGGATTGATATGAAGACCTTATCCCTTCAAATTTTAGAGCACGCCTATGCACGGGGTTTGTATATACATCGATGACGTAGATATTTAAATGTATTGTAGTTACAATGTAGTGCATTTCATGGTAAGTGCAGTGTCGTCTGAGTATAGACTGCCGACATATTATCTACATATAAATAATAATCATAAATCCCATTCATTAAAATGAACGTAATAAAACAAATGGGAGCCTATAAAGACAGCTTATACACGTCCCATTGCAGAGCGCAGGCACCCTCTTCGAATGAGAGTGATTTACACGGGAAGAATTTCTCGCGCCGAGAATAGTATGCGATTATCGCATGACATAACGCCATAGATTATCGTGTTCTGACAAATGTTTACACGATGCACCTTTTTTATATCCTTGCGATAATCGTATCTTCGAGGCGAGAAACTATCCCCGTGTAAATGGAGCTTTAGGTCTTAATTAGTGTATTCCGCGTGGGCGGAGTTTGATAACTTTTCTTTCAAGTCACCTTTGTCTATAAATTTCATTGTTTGAATATTACCTTGCATAAGTGATTCTATTGACGCTAACCTAACCTAAAAGGACATTGGGGGTATTACGCATAAACATAGCTCCTTAAAATCATAATTTTTATAATTTTAAAACTTACATGAACAATATTTACTAATATTTATATTACGTGTATAAATGCAGTAATAAAAATATAAATTCCATAGACACATTACGTACAGATAACCACGTAAGCTTTACATCCGTGACTAGAATGTGCGGATAAATATATCGTATTGACGAAATGTGGGCAATAATTGCTAAAAATTTGTGCCACAGAAATCTTACCCTTTTGTTCTGCTCGTATTTCCTGAAAGAGGTTCAAATCATCTGTGATATCCTATATTATGAGCGGCGGTTATAGATTATTATGTATAAAAGTAAAAAAACGGATGCTACATTGTCAGTCCATGTTTCTTTATTCATTCCATTCTCTGCTGGGCTGGCATATTACATTTCTGGCTTATGAATTAATAGAAACTGCTTACAGAATACAGACGTCGATCATGTAAACACATATCCAGTCATAGATATTCTCTTTCGCATCGCAAAAGTCATACGAAATGGATTAACAGAACCCGAGCTAGGAACATCATAGTTATCAAGCCAATGTAATTGTGAAAAGATATTTAAGATTATATTAAACGCGCGTCTTCGATTGTCTTCTATCTATAAGGGAAAGTCCTACAGTACCGGCCGGCATACAGTACCGGCCAGTTACAAATTCTCTAAATCTATCATAGATGGCACTGACAGTTTTACGCTATTTAGTGCGGTACCCTCGTGCAAGTATATGCCCCACGCGGCGTCTACCTGTCACAACCGGTTTACTGTCAGTGTAAAGATTTCTGTTGCGCGCGATGAATGTATGCTACGTAATTAAAATTCTGTAGGTGATTTTCGAAGTTCAGGGATTCAATATAAAAAAAAATATCCTGGTAAGTTTTGTATGCTTATATGGCTATTAAAAACCGAATATTATTTCAGCCTTTGTACGTTTGTTTTCATCTGAAATCGAAACTCTTATTTTTTTCGTTTCCTCCAGTGCCGGCCAGTACGCTGTCCTGCAGTACCAGCCATTCCTTAAATTAGTTTAAAAGGAAGGGAAACAAAATAGACAAAAAAAGAAATAGTTTTCAGTTTCAGGAAAAGGTGGTAATAGAAAAGGTAAGACTTTACTGTCAGCAAGAGATGTCAGTAAGAAAACAAAAAAAATACAATCGAAAACCTACCTTCTACTCACAGACCGATTGAAGAAGAGACAGTTTGCCCTTTGTGTGCTGAATGTCATGAAGAAGATTGGATACGGTGCGGAAACTGTAAAATTTGGGTCCATGAGGCTTGTGCAAATATATCGGAGCTATCCGATCAGTATATTTGCGATTATTGTATTGCCTAAATGGTTACATTCTTAGTGGCCGATACTGTAGGCCTATTTTTTTTAGTCTGTATTTTCTTATTCTTGGAATTGCAATAATAAAGCTGATTTTGTCTAAACGATTTGGTTGTTTGTTATTTTTATTAATAGCACAATAGTTCTTTTAAATATATCAGGAGGTATTGAATATTTAACATTAAGAACTTTGATTTTTTTGTTGATAAACCTTAAGGTGACGGTACTGTAGGACTCTCCCCTATACAGCTTTCCCTATCATAGTAATTACATCTTATATGTATATCATTATCAAAATGAAGATAACGGCTATCATAAATTTATTAATGTAGGTAATAAATTTAATACGAAAATAAATGCTAGAAAGATATATTATTGTTTATTATACACAATCCTTATTTGAAAGGTTGTAATGGCGCACAGGACACGAAGAAATGTCGATTTAATAAAGTATATAAGTTCGTTACAAGGTAACTTTATGATAGAGATTATAATTGTATTGTTTTCGGAGTGTTTTTTTTATTGGCAAATCTACATGAAATGCTAATGACGGCAAACAGCACTATTGGCAACCACCAACCAACCCTCCTTTCTAAATAACTCCGAAACTGAATATGACCTTAACTGATAAATTACACAAAATCTTTGATTAAAGACATTTCGTGTTAGTTATGATTAAACGAAAATTATTTTTTGTTACAAAATAAAATCAATCTTATGTGTGGTATAAGGGTTCTAAAGTTCTAGTCTTGACCGGATAATTTGCAACACCAAGACATAAACTGTTATAAATAGGGGTTAGTCGAAGGGCGGGCTGTCGCATCAAATCTCGAAAACCTCCCCTTGCTGGTTATAACGCCACATAATCACACACAATACTGAACACTGAACAGCGATATAATCTAACCTCACAAAAAAAATTGGTGTTTGTCAATGAGATATAGAATAGTCTTATACACAGATCAAGTCAATAGCCTTTAACATCGATATCAATATTTGTATAATTAATAAATAAAATAATAAGTATGATTCTCTGAATGTAGAGAAAACTAAAGGTTCCTTCTAATTTTCACACCTACAGGTATCTTCTTTCATCTTTTTTTCTTAATCTTTTTCTTCGTTGCGGATTTTTTACGAATATTGAATGTATTTATTCATACATACATACATAAACTCACGCCTTTATCCCCGAAGGGGTAGGCAGAGGCGCCACCAGGACACCCACATTTCGCCTTGCATGTTCCGTCCCACGATGTGATAGGGGGCGAACCTATCGCCATATCGGACACAAATTCCTAACTCCGGGCTGATAATGAATAGAAAAATCCAATATCACTTTGCCCGACCCGGGATTCGAGCCCGAGACCTCAGCTTTGTAACCGTATCGTAATACGACTAGTTACACCACCGAGGCAGTTTATTGTATTTATTCATAAAACTAGTTAACTATTTATTCATAAATGCTCAATCTTAATACTACAAAGATACAAGATAATTACAGAGTAAGATAAAAAGTTATCATAATTGTGATAAAAAGTAGACGTTTCCCACGTGCTTTTAAATCATATTCCAATTTGTTTATATCAGTTTACACATCTTTATTATCTTTTTTTATAAACGGAGAAAGATTTGTTGCCAGGTGTTATAATTATGATAGTGTATAGTCCTAATCTAATGGCGAATTTTAAGCTTACCCGACAGACTGTACTTTCTAGCAATAGCTTAGAAATTATATCCATCTGTTGAAATTGTTTTACATATTCAGATTTGTCTTTAAATGTATTTTAAACTAATCATTAACAGATAATCATTATGATGATGCAATTTTGCATCAATTTGTTTAATAACCACAGATGTGACAAGCTCTTCAAGACAATCTTTTTATGCGCCATCTATTAACCAACATACGTATTACTTTCAGCGCCTCCGGTCTTTTCTCCATGTTCATGTCGCTGATGAGTGAAAGTGTTCCAATGGCGAAGAGGAACTTGGTGGTTCTATTGGCTACCAGCATCTTTTTGCTCTCCCAGGGCATTATGGCAGGTAAACCTCAAGAGTTTTTACTGAAACTTTTTTTTTAATTCTGGCACTGCAAGGTAACTGTATTACACCTGATGGTAAGCGCATTTGCGTTCAGGGGGGTTACTCTATGATCCGGAACGAAATTCGAATGTTCGAACGGCGTACGTAAAACTGTACGAATGTGCGTAAGTAGGATTGACGAAGATTAGAGGAAGGATTGACACGTGTGTCGGCAAACCATTTCACATCTTGACAGTGGACAAAAAATAATTAGGTACTGACCATAGATATAGTATAACATAGATCGGCAATGTGAAAGAGATAGAATGATTTATATCATACATTAAAGCGAGATGCATGATGCGACCATGCGTTTACACGGAGAGCTGACTTTAGCGATTTGTGTGAAAATATGTCATTTAAGCGAACGACAAATTTCGCTTATTTTCTTGATTTATTTAATATTTCAGTACTGAGCTACTTTTATTAAATGTAATTTATTATGGTGAGTTGTCCAGTGCCTCGATGTGATTGATTTTAGTGTAAAAACCCGAATAATCATAGTTTTTCATAAGATCGTATCACTTTTTTCAATGTTGTTTAGTGACAATATTGTAGATTTGTAAGACAAACCTTGTATGTATATCGGTAGAACAGAATGTCCTTATTCATTATTTAAATGCATAGAAAGCATCCATTGCCTATAAAAAATGATATCATATACGTGAAATTATAATAATTTCAACCAACATTTGCTAGAGATTGATTGACAGTTTCTATCAATAATATTATGTCGATAAAAATAGTCGATGACCATAGAGGTTTCACTTCATTTTATAATCTCGTAGTATAACATCAATTCTATAATAACAGTTATTACTTCACTTTATTTATTCACTATTGATATTTGCTAAATATTAATTAATATTTCGTGTGCGTAATTTACCATTTCTGAGCCGGTTTCAAATTAACTGTGCAACGGAGGCTGTCATTTTAATAAAACAATAGAACATTAGATATTATTATAAGGAATGCTTTACAAAACTTGTCAAATAAAATTATTCTCAAATATGACGATTTATCTTTATTTACGTATCTGTGTTGAAATAAACACAATCATTATTTTTCTGTTAAAATACCATGAAATGTCTTATATATATCTATAAAATTTTATTTTATTGGTTGGGCCGTTAGGTATGTCGATATGATAGTATCGACAGTGCATGGCGCAGCATTATCTGTCACGCACACATGCAAACTTCACGCACACTATCATATTCTCGTTTTGGTTTCACTCAAAATGATACATTGCCGATCTATGTTATACTACATCTATGGTACTGACTAAGTGGCTCTATAAATGTACTTTGACTGGAATTACAAATGTTTTTAAGGTAGTTTGGAGGCTTCAGATCGAGTGGATCTAGGTATATAAATAAATAAATAGTTTTTCTGACCCACGTTGTTGATGATGTTTCTGCGTTTGCAAGCAGGAGCTTTTCTCTTGTTCTCATACACTCTTACGTGATTTTCTAACGCCAATTGTAGTCCTTACGAATACGAATATCCAAGCATCAGCATTTTGTCTAATGATCCCAGGTTTATTCTTGAAACTGGATATTTTATGATTTTTACCTATCATATTTTTACTTTTCAGTGCTGGCGATACCCATAATTCCGCTGTCTTTCTCCTACTACCTTCCTGCATTAGGAATCTACTGGAACTCCTGGCGAACATTGATAGTCGTGTATTCCATGCCCTGCATCATCACTGCAGTATGGCTGCTCTTCATGCAAGAGAGCCCCAAGTTCCTCTTTGCATTGGGAAATGAGGAACAGGCTTTGGAAAGCTTAAAAGTAATTTACAAAGTCAACCACATCAGTTCCCGTGCTGAATTCCCGGTAAGATTTTTCTTTTTTGTATTTTAGTAATTTAATTTTAAATCTTGGAGTAAGCTATTTGTTTATGTGTTCTTAATATTGTGGTATTTTTCATTATTATTATTGTTAATTTCCGGATGAAAATAGAAAAAGTGATATGATCTTGTGCGACAGCACGTATCCGGTAGTGATGATAATTATCTTATGAGAATTTGACTCTCAGGCACTAGCTTTCTAATATAAAATTAAAGATGACAACAGGGTCAATTAATGTTTCGCTTCATATCCAATACTAAACGAAATAATGTAAAATTGAATTAATTGTTTACTTTCAGGTGCAAAGTATCTTGCCCGACCAAGTGGAAAAGAAAGAAAGCAAACCATCGCCCAAGGACCAAATAGTGCCGCTGTTCCGGAAACCACTCCTCAAATACACGATCATAATGACGATTCTCTTCGTATTTCAAACGTACAAAGAACTTCTTTTAATTTCTTACATTTGCTAATATTGTAAATGAAAAAATATGTTTGTTTCACGCCTTAACTACTCCACTGATAATTTTGAAATTATAAATTTACGTTGCGAGGGGTACAAAAAATAATGTAGTGTACTTTTCATCCAGATAAAAGTACTATTGCCGAAGGATATAATGATAACTTTTCGTCACCTGTGACGCCCGAGACTACCTAAATACATTGACCCGCGAACGAAGTCTTGACCAAAATCGAGTATACAATAAAATATTTTAATGCTTTCAGAGTAGGATCGTTCATGGTGTGGCTTCCGACAATTATGAACCAGTTCATCACTATAATAGAGACAGGAGAGGGAACTAATCTTACAATGTGTGGAGTTCTGCGCTACGGGCTACAGTCTCCTGTCGAAGTAGATGTATGGGTTTTCACATTTCATAGTTTGAGTTAGAAATTAAATAAACGAGTAACTTATAAAGAAATTAAGAGACGTGGAATCTAAATACCTACGAGTATATGACTGAAATGTCTCTAATATTTAGGACATACCCCAAACCGTTAAAACGGTGAACTGAAATAATTTAAAATATCAAGGTCCCTTTGAGAATACAGTGAACTAAGTTACAACTTATACTTTTAAAGCCGTTTTGAAGATTATGACATTGAAGAGACATAGAAAAGTTTAGACACAGAAATATTTTTAATTTCTATATTTTCGGCAGCCGGATGCCGTGCCCTGTGCCATCAACGTCACTGCGCTTCTCATGGTGTTGTCTGTGGGTGCCTTGCAGTCCGTCGTCAACACCTTGATCAGTCTTGTAAGTATTCTCAATAATATTATAATTATCTAAGGTACTAGAGACACTTTTTGGTTACCATAGATTACTGTAAGAAATGCCAGCTCGATCGAAGATTGTATGAAAGTGACGTGAAGCGACGGTTACGCGGTCGTGTTTTATTCGGTGAATGAGCTTGTCGAAGGCGCACTCTTTTCTTCTGTCGTCCTTTTATCTTCCCTTTACCCTGCTGCTTTAAAGAGCATGCACTTGCAAGCCATGTATTGCACAAGTTAATGGTTACCGGCAATCACTTACCGTGATTCAGACTTGGGTAGTAAAATTAAAGTTTTTGCTCACCAAGAGGACTTGTATGAGGGACCTTCCTTTTGAGACAAACTTATTACAGAAAGACAGACAGCGGAAATTACTCAAGAACCTACATGAATACCTTATAAGATTTTATAGATGATATTATGATTGATGATGAGTTAACATATACATTATAGAGAAAGACACTGTCGATTACAGTGATTATTAACTAATTAAAATTGCTCTTTTTCCCCCCAGATCGTCAACAAAGCTGGTCGGCGTAACATTTGTATGGTGGCAGCGGCGGTGTGTGGTATCTGTGGTATTCTAGTCAACCTAGTGCCCAACGCGTATGGAAGCGTGGTTCTGTTCGGAGTCTTCCTCATGGGGATTGTCGTCTTTGGCTTGTATACTGCCATCGTCGTCGCACTATTCCCTACGCATTTGAGGTAAACATATTTGTAATATATTGGCTGTTTATAAAGTCTAAGAAATGGCTTGGATAAAGGCTGCTTTCAAAATTTTGATTTAGTGAACCTTAGGGGAGGCCTATGTTCAGCAAAGAACTCCCTGTGGCTGAAGATAGAATGTCCAACAAACCAATTGTTGATGATCGGTGACCCGAAAGAAATATTTACGGAGCCATAAAACATTTGTCTGGATGCAGGGATCGAATCTGCGATCTCTCATTTCAATGCCAGCTCTCAACCAACTACTCCCGGGAGGCGATCAATCCCGCGAGCTTTTATCATCCTACTCAACGCATTGTTTTCCTCATTGTGAGGGTCGTGGCCCCATCAACATGATTTGGAGTATATTTTAAATTCTCATAATGTAACTTAAAACTTACCTTTTCATTTCAGGGCATTGGCCATAGCGTTACCCCTCACTGGCGGCAGAATGGGAGCGTTCGCGATTATACAGATCCTCAACGTATTGTTAATAAATAACTGCGAAGTCGGCTTCTACGTGTTCTGCTCTGTTTTCTTCTGTAAGTATTCCTATACAAATATTAATTCTCTGGCGACTTCACAATGAAATTCTATGTCATATTTATTTTGCTGTAAAATGTTTGTATGTCAATACGATATAACACAGTTATCCGAAATCCGTTAAAATCAGCGCCATTCATATTATTCATAACGTGTATACTACCTGGCAGATAGCACTAATTCTTCCCATTCAATAAATTTGGTCTCTGAATGAAATCTTTAACGGTCAAAATGATCCTTTTAACTTTTCTGCCAATATATCAGCTCACATAAAAACTAACGATTTTTTTTTCAGCATCTGCAATTATTGCTTCATTCCTACCTGATGACCGAGCATTATCATCACAAACACCACTGATCAAGGAATTAACAGAAAAAAGAGATTCTCACAGCAATATACAAAGAACTGAACTTTAAAGAATAGCTTTAAGTGTTTATTTAAACATCACAGCCATAAAATGCTCAAGTGTACAGTAATATAAGATAATTTTACCATAAAACTGCTAAATAAACTGTATATAAGTGACGTCGTTTTATATTTTCACAAGAATCAAATATTTCAAAGATCCTCTTAAGAAATCTTATACGCATACAATAGTTTATGTCTTGTAAAGCCCACCCGTTCAATAATAATGAGCCAATGTATTTTGTGTGGGGTTATAAATCAATGTCCGATTGTGAATGTGGCGCCCCAGAACAGAATCTGTCACACTTACTGATGTGCCCACTGTGTCCAACCCAGGGGCGGATTAAATGTAGGGAGCGCCCTAGGCAAGCACCTCAAAGGCGCCCCTCTAGCAGTCATATTAATAAAAATACTTCAAAGGAACGAGGAATCATCTTAATAACATGGTTTAAAGTATGTTTAAAAATAGGCGGGTCCATGCTCATGAAAGCTTTTCCAAATTATATGAGAATTGGAAGGAGTGGTACAGTTGGTAAAACTTCTAATAGACCAAAAACATTTATTTTGCGATTTCATCTTATAAACGATTGTCTATTACTTTGTAGTTTGTATTATGTGGCAACTGGAAATACTTTTAAATATTTAAACAGTGATATTTCGACAAGCACTTTTGACATTATTATTACCAACAGGATTCTGTACAGCTCTAATATTTTAACACACATTTTCACGGAATATATTACAGTAAGAAACATTTATTACAATTATTTACAATTTATATTTACTACTTACGTATTAATTATCAATAAATATGTCCTGAGTCCTCTATCAAACTCTCGGTGTCAGACAGTAGCAGTGGGACATTATGGGGTGATACATTTACCACAAATACTTTATTTACAATTAATTTATTTAGTCTATTCAAGATAAAATAACTTTAGTTATTTTTACACATCCCTGAATGAAGCATGAATTTATCACGAGTTTCGATTTTGATGTAAGGGAAATTTTAACTTATTTATTTACACCCGTATTCTAAGACGTGTCCTCCAATCTTCCTCAACCTTATTTTAGTCGAGGTGACTTTACAAATGAATTGGAGGGACCCTCGAAAATGGTATGCTTAGTTAAAAATATACCTTTACTAAAGGTTCCTCGAGTGAGGTTGAGTCAAGGAAAAACGTCATTAATTACGTCATTGATGTATAGATAAAGTAGAGATTTAACAAAAAACCTTTGAAAATAGTCTATGATCACTTGAAAAGTGACAGTCAAATGTCATGTCAGAGTGTTTACATAGAATAATATATAATTATTGAACTCAAAATCTTCGGGATTGTGACTGGAAGACAAATATTTACACCCGTATTCTAAGACGTGTCCTCCAATCTTCCTCAACCTTATCTTAGTCGAGGTGACTTTACAAATGAATTGGAGGGACCCTCGAAAATGGTATGCTTAGTTAAAAATATACCTTTACTAAAGGTTCCTCGAGTGAGGTTGAGTCAAGGAATAACGTCATTAATTACGTCATTGATGTATAGATAAAGTAGAGATTTAACAAAAAACCTTTGAAAATAGTCTATGATCACTTGAAAAGTGACAGTCAAATGTCATGTCAGAGTGTTTACATAGATTAATATATAATTATTGAACTCAAAATCTTCGGGATTGTGACTGGAAGACAAATATTTAGTGAATCGGAGAAAAAAACGCATGCAGACAGGAGGAGGGTCATACCATCCAACCCGGAAATTTCGAAGGATAGGTATTCTTATGGATGAATCGTCGTTCGGGATATTCGTACGGAGTATCGTACAAGTATTACAGGAACTGCCGGAAATCTTTAATAACTCGTTTAAAATAATAAACACTGTTTCCAAACCAAAAATCTTTTATTAAATGAAATAAAGAGTAATGTTTGTATCATGCACTGGGAAAACGTGTAAATCGTGTAGATGCACCCACCTCAAAAAATTGTTGGCATATTTAGGTATTTAAGAATTTTAAAAGGTAAACTTTATTTCTCTCTTTTAAATTACAATTTTAAAGTAGGATTATTTCTTTTATTTCTTCCTTAAGGTAGGTCGCGACGTACCTTGAGTTTGACAGTTGATTCCTTTCCTCGAGACAGGAAATTTTTTGAGTGACGTTGAGTGGAGGAGATTTTTTTCTACTAAGAATACGGATTTCCTCTAGTAACGTCAAGTGGAGTCGAGAAAACGTCTTAGAATATGGGTGTTAGTGAGTCGGAGAAAAAAACGCATGCAGACAGGAGGAGGGTCATACCATCCAACCCGGAAATTTCGAAGGATATTCTTATGGATGAATCGTCGTTCGGGATATTCGTACGGAGTATCGTACGAGTATTACAGGAACTGTTGGAAATCTTTAATAACTTGTTTAAAATAATAAACACTGTTTCCAAACCACAAATCTTTTATTAAATGAAATAAAGAGTAATGTTTGTATCATTCACTAGGAAAACGTGTAAATCGTGTAGAGGCACCCACCTCAAAAAATTGTTGGCATATTTAGGTATTTAAGAATTTTAAAAGGTAAACTTTATTTCTCTCTTTTAATTACAATTTTAAAGTAGGATTATTTCTTTTATTTCTTCCTTAAGGTAGGTCGCGACGTACCTTGAGTTTGACAGTTGATTGCTTTCCTCGAGACAGGAAAATTTTTGAGTGACGTTGAGTGGAGGAGATTTTTTTCTACTAAGAATACGGATTTCCTCTAGTAACGTCAAGTGGAGTCAAGAAAACGTCTTAGAATATGGGTGTTAGCGTCTTATACTTGATTGCTGATGTAACATTCTGCCTAATATAATTACTGGATTGATCATTTTTACTATTAGCAATGATTTTTCGTGATGGCATAGGATAGCGATTTTAGGGTTATTTGCATTGACGGTAGATTTGCACATTCTGATTTTGACGATAGTTTCGGAGGCCTATCTTTGCTGTACAACGGTCGGCTGTTATAGTGGCTTACAAACGTTTATGGCGACGAATCCAACTTTACTACAGTTGAGCTGAAAGGGGAATGTTGAGTTATTTTCACACAATTATGGCGTAGGAGTCCCAATTGACCTTCCACTAAAATTTCTGCAATTGCTTTCTTTGCATAAAGTTGCTGAGTTTGGTCCATTTTTCGGAGATCTGCAGCACAAACCATACCCCAGTTATGGTAATCGTCTTTTACTTCAGTTAAGCAGTTATACGCTAAATCTATGAGTCTATCGTTTTTACCTTCATTCGTAGTTTTACTTTCAATTTTGGGAGCATGTTCAGAAGTTCTATGAGATGATATTTTGTGGGGGGTAGAATCTTGATTCATCTTTGTTGATGTTCGACTTGCCTTGAAATAAAAAATAAATAATTAATAACTTTTGTCATTTTTACAGCTTCATTTCGAAAAATTAAAACGCCAAAAAAACATCACGTGATTAATGGCGGGCCACAAACCGTAAGGTGCGTTGCAATGACTTTGTGGTGCCAGTATACAAAATCGGATGCAGTTTCATGACAAAATAAGTGTGTAGAAAATAGAACTCAATTTTTTATTGCGTTTTAGTACCAATTGTAAAAAATTGGAAGATTAAAAAAAATAACTTACTTGTTTTTTTTCTTCCTTTCCCGCTTCGCCACCTGCTTTAATATTTTTATCAATATGTTTCGACGACGTCTCGGCCTTTAACTCATAATCTTTTAAGAAATGCATTTCCTTGTAGCACCATAGCGATGGTACGAATTTTGATCCACCAGATTTTATAAAACTCATATGTTTTTTAAGTTCTTTACGATAGTTTGTACGCAATATGTTTATTATTTTCTTTAGATCTTCCTTTGTTGCTAGCGGAAACATCTTCTTATATTTCGCTAACAGGGTGTCATAAGCTTTATTTCTCTTGCGCTTGTCGTGGTACAATTTGCTCGAGACTTGCCATAAAGCTGGTAAATTTCGGTATAGTTCGATGCACTCAATTAAAAACTTCTTTTCCTTATCTTTTGTGCTTAAACTGTTCCCCATTTTCTTTTATACCCCGTGGTAGGTACAGATTCTTACCGCTCCATCCAGTGAACTGAAAAACATTGCGCAATAAAATTAAAGCTTGATTAAAGTATTGTCAAAGTTGTTTAAGTAATTGGTCAAATGTTCCCGCCCTGCCTCCCGCTAGAGTGTCAACGTGCTTTTATCTTAAAAAATAAAAAAGGAGGTTAAGTGATTAGTATAATCATAGGATTAGTGTTACTGTAGCATCTTGAAATCGACACGTGATGTTTCGGGTGACTTTAACTGATGACTAGCCTAATCAACGGTTTACTTGAAGATGGTGAGCGAGGCTCTAACTATATCTAAAGCACACTACACACCGAGGCCGCCGACCCGCCGCCATATGTCGGCAACTTTTGGTTGGCGGGCTAGTCGGCGGCTTCATTCATTGCATGTCGAAAAACTTTGTTGGCGACATGTCGAACGGCTCGATATGACATGAGGAACAATTTTATGACGTAAGTGTCATGTCGTCAGGCAACTGAGCTGTCAGCAGAGCGCTTGACATGCCGCCAACATGTCGGCGGGCAACACGTGCGGGCACTTGTTGGCTGTTGCCGACATGTTTATTTTCTTAAAGGCCGCTGGGTTGTGATGGCGGGCTGTGTCGCCGGGCCGACGGCCTTGCTGTGTAGTGCGCTTTATATACCTACCTACTACATCTATACAAAACATAAACAACAGGTGAATTTTTCATAATATGTTTTAATAAGGAGCAGTTACCGAAATTTTGAAATATCACTGTAGATTAAGGCCCGCCTATCATCCGATCGATACATAAAGTGGCGTGTATTACATAGAACTGCAAATGTACTTACATTATACTTCACTTTTATTTGACATCCGCCATTGCGTGAGGAGTCTATACGACGGGATGTCCCCGGTGAACGATTACCCACAGACCTAGGGGCTAGCTCCAACTATTTACCATAAAAGTAATTATCTCGTATGTAAATGCAGCCTACAGGGCATTGCTATAAAAACAAAGGATACGCTTTTCCGGAGATTTGACAATCAGTTTACAGGTACTCCAACAACGTAGCGCCATCTGTTAGACTTTACTCACAACTGGGTGTTAAAGTTTGTTATATAGTATACGAGTTTTGGTTAGTCCCGACGCAATGAAAGAGGTGTTGTAAATTTAACGTGTTTGTGTGGACCTATCTGAGGCATTAGCTCCTAAATTAATCCAATTACGATGCTGTTATTTTGTTTGAAATATGACGTGTTCAAAATGGGTCTAGGCTACAATTTATGACGATTTGTTCAGGCGTTTTAAGATCATCAGCTGTTTTGGGTAGCTCCGGCAGGAATGTTTCATCTTAGACGCCCATTGCCCACTTCGAGTCTCGAGATCACGGACCAAATACGGCCCTATAGTCAATTTTAGACAATACGACAGGGTCTCCGACAATCTTATTCACTGAGCAATCTTCAAACTTAATACAATAGCAAAACCGTTAATTTACTTAATTACCATATTGGAGCTGAACCCTAGGTAAACATTAGCAAATCCTGAATATTATTTTTGTGACTCTAAAAACAGATAAAATCCTTTAGTTCACTTTTACACAACCCCGTGAAATGAAATAGTCCCCAATGAAAAATACCTATACAAAGCTAAAATGCAGAATTGCTAAATTAAGTGGTAACTATAGTACAAATAGTCACCCAATGTACTGCAAAAAGTATTTAATGAAAACGAGGAACCACGATCGTGATCGCATAATTAATGTCAATTAGACTTCGAAATGCACATCGTCTACGATCTTCTGGTGCGGCGCGGAGTGGCGTGGCGCCCGAATAAGTTGTTGTCAAAAAAATAAGAATAGTTTATCTCTATTTACATTTTATTGCATTGAACATGTTAATATTATTAAATTACGAGTATAAATGCTTGTTGTTTATATTATGAAAATATATCTCAAACAATGTGTTAAATATACAAATTTAGTTTTTGTTTACCATAAAGTTGAAACATCTCAATGAGATTTTAATATAATTGATATAAATAAATGGATTATTTAGACGTCCAGTTTTTTTGTCCAATATACTGAAAAACGGGGTGACTCGAAACTCAGTGGGAAATAGAAACAAACTGATCGTGTTTGTTTTATCGTGTTTTAAGCACCAACTTGGTTATGCTTTGTTTATAAGTAATGATATAATATGACTCTTTTTTCCAAATCGCAGCTATTACATTTAATCCCTACTGTGAATTTGGACTTTATAGTATTAAAAATTATGTTTTTTTACTTTAATGCAAGTTTATTAGGAATATAAAAAAAAACATCAATTTTACGATTTAAAAGCTACAATAAAGGTAAATTATTGAATTCATTATTTTTCAATTTAGACATTTTCCGGAAAAATATTTCCATTCGCCCCGCGATTTCCATTCACCACAAGATTTCCATTTACCAGTATCAGGAAAATAAAGAAACGCAAAAGAGTACTCGCCTTAATTCAACTACAATGTTCTTTTGAGTCATTATAATACATTATTTTAAGTTATTACTATTATTACATAGAAGTTATTTCGAAAAATTAATTCGCTTTATTTTTATTTTTCCAAACACAGCTGATAATACCTGTAGCGACATTCGTAAACGCGTCTCACACCAAATGTCACTCTGGTTATCAACGCGGGGTCGTGATAACGATCTGAGACCTTTTGATCAGTGTAAAATAAATTCTTAGTATAATATCTTCGATCGCGCGACTAGGCCGCGGCCTCCGCCGGGCAACGTCCAAGGACACATTCGTGTATACCTAGGTATAGTAAATAGCGACGTATCTTCGTCGCGTCCACCTCTGTTCCTCATTGATTTTTCTATAAACCCATTCAGTAAATATTGGGCGTTTGTTAATCACTATAGACGTAGCCAGCGGACGTGTAAACAGTCATACGCGCGTCAGTTTTCAAGAAAACCTCGGTGTTGTAAGTTATTTTTTACAACAATTATTGCTTGCTATGCCAGTGAATGATATAAATCAAGGCTACATACGAGTTAAAATGATTCTGTATAGTGACAACGACAGGCTAAACATTTAATAATTTATCCGAATTTGAAATCTATTTAATATAACCTTGTAAGATTGATTTGTAGTTAAATAGTTACAAGAAATTTTGAAAGTAAAGAGTTTTGACTGTATACTTTTCAGCCTTAATGATACTACTGGTATATCCTGATAAAATAAAAAATCTATTTAATGTAAACAATAATAAAATTAACTTGCCATTGAGGTAATTCCATTAGAAGCAAATTAGATGATCTTTAATTTTATACCTAAAATGCTGTTTACAAGTAATAATAATTTAAATTAAAAAAAAAAACTAACCATGAAAATTATGTACTTTAAAAAATATTTTGAATGTGTGTACTAAAATTGTAGGGTTATTAACAACAGAGCAAAAAATATCTTTAACATGCATTGTGCAAAATAGAAGTACAATATTTATATTTGGTGATAGAGACATAATAATATTAGAAAGCATTTGCATGCTACAAAGTATGTTAGCTATTCATGCACCAAATATAATTAAATCATATTCATTGGTGTACTAGTTTTTTTACTAGATAAATTATAATGCTATATAGGGAAGACGGGTATAGGCAAAGAGGCAGACCCCAAAAGCCATGGTGGGACAAACTCAATAGATTTATCAAGGACTGAGGAAGAACTTAGGGGAGGCCTTTGCCCAATAGTGGGATCTTTTAAGCTATTATAATAATAATTATTATTATGCTATATAATATAGATGATATTTATTATGTTCCAACATATTGATTTTGATGGTGTAAAATTTAATTCATGTTTCAGTTTAATTTTCTTGTCTCTGCTACTTCTATGACACTTGAGTTTTTCTTGCTTATCTATATTATACCATCAATAAGAGTAGCTTGAAGTGACACATGATTGCAGCTTTGCCTAATATGTATAGAAATAACAGGCCTTAAATGTAATGTTGCAGTCAATGTGTTATTACTACATATCCTAAAATTATTGCCTGTGGAAACATATTATTTAGAAACATTTGTGTTGGTGTAAGTCCATATCCTCATAACTGACTAGAGTTTTGTACCTTGGAAGCTCTTATAATAAACAAATTGCGTCATTGTGTACCACATAACTGTGTTGCATTTAAGGTTTTCTGTGTGTGTATTGTACCAGTCCATATATGTCTGACTGCAGGGTATGAGCCTCCTCTACAATCAAGCATACCATTGATTTTTATTCTGTGTATCATAGGACAGAATTAGATCAGCATAATTGTGTTGACCGGTGAGAGATAACCATCTCACATTGGTGAAGATACTAACATGGACTGCTCTAGTCATAATTTCCATTAGCAATTCAAATGATCTGGTAAAAGTCACTTTGAATTAAGAATTGCCTAGATTGATAAGATCGCCATCTGTACTTTTTATATTAATTTGTAATATTTCTTTAGTGTGCAGTAAAGAATAATAAAAAAACAATAAATAAATATACCCAACAGTCACATACATAGTCCTGACCCCACACTAAGATCACGTCTTGTGTCGTGGGTATCGGAAACCACGGAGACATTTCGGTCTCACAAACACCTAGACCTGAATCAAATACATGTAGATACACAAAAAATTGTCTTGGCGCTGGGGTTGAAAATGCGGCCTCATTTCACAGTTTAATAACATTAACTGCACCTACTATCTGATGCATAACAATCACATTTTCATACCATAATTTATCAAAAAACTGTTCTTAATTCAATAGTCTCAAATTATGTGGGAGTTTTAAACAAGGAGCTAGATAAAGGGTACTTATGTCATATCAGTCGAGGTAACCTAGATAGCAAGACAGTCTATTTTTAGCCTAGGCACAAGACAAATCTAATTAGGGCCTTGAACATCCAATGCCTTAATAGTTTTACTGTTCTATTTTGTTAACCAGCTGATCCTATTTGGAAGCTGTACAACACTGTTTCTAGGAAACTATAATAGTCTGATGTGCAATTTTACTTTTTCTTTTATTATATTTAAATGTAGTTACAAGGCTTTAACAACTGATATGGCGAAAAAGTTATTGAATGGAGGCTACATACTAGAGAATATGGCATTGGGTGTCATATTTTTTTATAATAATGAGTTCAATTATGAAATTTATTTGTGATTTACTCAAGGGCGGATCCAGCTTTCAAGTCAGGGGGGGTCATATAGTTCTAGTCAGAACACTGGACGTACTCGAATTCGATTACAATTATACATTTAAAAGTGATTATTTAAAACTTTGTTACACTTATGACTTATTATTGACAGCCTCCGTGGCGCAGTTGGTTAGACGCCGCCTGTGAAACGAGAGGCCGCGGGTTCGATCCCCGCACCGAAACAAATATTTGTGTGATCCACAGGTATTTGTTTCGGGTCTGGGTGTTTGTGAGACCGAAAAGTCTCTCGTAGTTCCTGATACCCACGACACAAGACTCGATCTTAGTGTGGGGTCAGGACTATGTATGTGACTGTTGGGTGTATTTATTATTTATTTATTATTATGATTAGTGAATATGTTAACGATTTTTTTAAGTGAAAATCAACGATATATTTAAAAAATCTGTCAATCTGGAGTCAGCCCAGAGGGGGATCATGACCTCCGTGACCTCCCCCTGGATCCGCCCTTGCCAATACTTGAATAGAAACATGCTTAGGTCGTGTATTTTTATTTTAAGAAGGAAGAATAAAAAGGGTAAATATTCCATTTTGACGACCATTGTATTTGGAACAATTAAACTCTCCTAACAATAGAATTTTCGAATAAAAAGACTTGTCTCACTTCCTACTCCAGGTTTGGAATGAAACAATAGTTGAAAATATGCCTAAATCATTAGTATTTTGATGTTTTGAAGCCATATAACTTAACCATTTTGTAACTCCTTGCATCGATATCCATTATCCAATTAGTTAATTACCAAAATATGGGTGTACGGCAATCTTCGTACACGCCGAAACGAGTATACTACCATCAAATTAAATTGCTTGTAAAAATTAATTAAATTTGGACTTTATTGCCATACATTTGAATTTGAATTACAACAACAGATTAATGCTATTTAGATAATACGTAAATATTCCGATCTCTACCGTATCTTTGCGAACGACCAATGTTACCATGAAGACTATAGTTCCCGAAAGATCGGGAAGTTAAAAATAAACCAAACCTCGGATAAAATCCCTATAAAAATATAATATGTCCCACTGCAGAGCGCGAGCCTCTTCTAGAAGAGGGCATAGAGCGTTCGATTGAGGGGGTGAAGCCGTAGTCCCTACTACCTACTCGTGACACTAGGCCTTAAAACCAATTTAATGTATTTTTTTTTTCGGTAGCGTGTTTGGACTATGGGACGATTACAAAGCTGAGGTCTCGGGTTCGTATCCCGGGTCGACCAAAGTGATACTAGATTTTTCTATTAATTATCAGCTCGGGGTCAGAAATTTATGCCCAATATGGCGATAGGCTCGCCCCCTATCACATCATGGGACGGAACATACAAGGCGAAATGTGGGTTTCTTGGTAACACCCCTGCCTACCCCTTCAGGGAAAAAGGCGTGAGTTTATGTATGTAATTTTTTTTCTTGTTTCAGGTTGATTGCTAGTCGCGATGGCGAGTGGTTCCTGGGAGGAGTTCTTCGCGGTCCACCTGCCACCGCCCGACTTCGAAGACAACAGGTCACTGCTCAAAGAGTTCTGCGAACGACACGAGCAGTATGGCAACAAGATTGTTCTTGTCACTGTAAGTAGGACACAGATATGCTTTACAAGGTGCAAAACCCGTCACAATGAACATATGTGTGTCGTGTTTTCGTTGGTTGGTTTGGCTTAGCCTGTGTACTCGGTCTCAACCAAACCGGCTTAAAATGTTGAAAGGTATTTGTCTCTCGCTGGCTTGATACAGACAAGAGTCTGTATTAAACCTGAAGGTGGAAAGTGGCACTATCTAGCAATTTGTAGTTACTCCAAACTAAGAGATTCAATAGGTATTTAAGAGCGACTATGGGCTGTCTGATCCCAGAACCATACTTAGTCACCAGACGCTACAATTCCATTGGTAGTTACCCAAATGGTTTGGTATATCCTATCGCCGGCTAATTAGCAGTAACTCGACCCAATGTGTGCCACACATGTCCTTAATTAATAGAGAATTTGGTCATTGCCAAACTCAATAGCTCCTTTTATATTTTGTGGGTTTGGCTGTTTCTATTAAATGACTAGTTTAGTAACAAATTCCAAATCATGTTGATGGTCGCGCCAAAACGATTTAAAAATCCTCCCCTACAATTTGGTCCTTACAAAAAACTACAATATGTGTTCATAACGTTGTGATTCCTTGGACTTGTCTTTAAAGATCCCGAGTATTCTGATTCTCTCCTGAAGACAGTATAGAAGCTATAAAAACATTTCCCTTATCACAAGAAGAGTTATGGTAATAAAAAAATCTGCACGCGTATCGAAGTTTTGGTCATTGCTTTAGGAAAATTTTACACAGATTGTGAAGCAGTGCGATTATAATCACTTGAAATAGTAATTATGTCGAATGGTAGTAGATAACTGCGACCAATCGATGTTTTATCTGGACGGCATTTATGTGCAGTGCAGTCACATTGCCGAGCTAGAATGAAATTAATTTCTACACCTGAAGTCTACGTCTGAACAATATCTTCCCCCAAGGGTTTGAAAATAGTATATTATTTATTTTAGCATTTTTATCTAAAGCGTGTGCCAATTATAATTTATGTGCAAAAAATAAACTTTTCGCACTCAAACAACAGTTTCATTTACGAAAAAGCTCACGCGTAATTTTAAAATGGGCAAACGGCTCTTTTTCAACCGCAACAGCGAGTGCCAAGATGCTACTTCTCCCCCATGAGTTATACAAGAGACCATAAAATTATTGCTTCCAGTCTGGAGGCACAACAGTCCCCCTAGAGCACAACACGGTCCGTTTCGTGGACAACTTCAGCGCGGGCACGCGAGGGTCGGCCTCCGCGGAGTACTTCCTGGAGCACGGCTACGCGGTCATCTTCATGCACCGCCAGAAGTCGCTGGAGCCCTTCACCAGGCACTTCAGCGGGCAGAAACTCCTGGATATGCTCGATATACAGGAGCGAGGGCCCAACACTACTATAACAGGTATTTTATGCTTTACATCCGGCAAATGATGATAAGTGATACCGCCCGTGAAGATCCACAACGCTTGGATCATGGATAAATTACGGCCCATAAATTCGGGAGTAGAGGGAAGGAAAAAAGATGGGAAGAGAAAAGCGGTATTGGGCATCCGGCAATTGCCTACATAAACCACTATGCCAATGATTCTTCCTTCTTATTCCTTCATACTCCCTCCTCTCTCCTAAAATCTTTTTTGTCCTACCCTACAGGGTCCACATTGTACATACAATAAATTGTAACATCTTTTTAACATGCTGAGTGCAATAAAGTATTGAGTACTGATGTTCATTATCATATGGGGCTACTTATTATATTATGGAGTTTTGGCTTTAATCCAATACTCTTTCGATTTTATATGCGTTTTTTAACAACACATAGTTGTGACAATACGCTGATATAAGTATTTCACTGCACAGAAACGAGTGATAACTACAATGTAGCTCAGATAGTAAATGCACCGTTTATAGAAGTTCATAAACATTACATAACTATTAGTTACATGGTTTTGTATAATGTGTATCTGCTACGACATTTTTTTTTTCTTTTAATGTACATCGTGAATCTTGAACGTAAAAACAAGTATGTGTTAGTTCGCGCGCACCTACTATTCCCTTCAAAATATTAGATATCCATGGATCTATCAGTAATTAGCACATAGACATGATAAGTACGACCTCATCTATAAAGATGGAAAAAGTAGCTGGTAAAAGGAAAGGAGTAAAATGTCATGGCTGCGGAATATCTGAGAATGGACAGGTAATGCGAGCGCCGGAGAACTATTTCGCCTCGCACCAGACAAGAGACAGTATGCTGAACTGACTGCCAACCTTCACTAGTTGGGGAAGCCACTACAAGAAGGTGGACCTTTAACTTCTCCATGAAATGAAATTCGTTTATTGGTCACGTAGGCAATTGAATAGCTCTTATGACAAGTCAATACACATAGTACTTATTCTCTATTTACAAGATATTTGTTATTTGTACTTATTCTCTATTTCTATCTATATCAGCCCATATAAGTCCCACTGCAGAGCACGGGCCTACTCTACAATCGAGGGAATCGATTGAGAGTGGTTAGGCCATATAGTCCACCACGCTGGCCTAGTGCGGGTTGGCGGACTTACATACCGTAGAAATTCTTTAAAATCGCTACGGTTGCAGGTTTCCTCACGATGTTTTCCTTCACCGTTAAAGTGCGTGGTGATTGACTATCATGAATACACACATAACTCCGAAAAGTCAGAGGTGTGCCCTGGGATTTGAACCCGCGACCACCGTGGACATGTAGGGAGCCGCGTCTGGTCCGTTACCAATAGGCCACGCACTATTTACAAGATATTAAATTTCTATTTACAAGATATTAAATTTACTAGTTTTCGGTAGTCATTAAGGCTCTTGTTTGTACAATAATGCCATTGAAATTGCAGTGAAACCTGACAGCGTGGACGTCCTAGCACCCATCCTGCTCCGATACAAGGCAGCTCATGCAGCCGGGGCGATCCTCCACGTGTCCTTCACCACTGTGTCTGAGTACTTCTGGCTGCTGAGGGCCGCGTGTGAGTGCCTCGCGAACCTGGGACCCCGCGCTGTGTTGTACCTGGCAGCGGCTGTGTCTGACTTCTATATACCTAAGGATAGAGTGGTAAGGACTGGACTTGTTCTTTAATTTTTAATAGCGTAACAATACATACAATATAACATGTTGTTTGTTTGCAGCTATCACACGCCAGGCGTGTTATTTTATACAAATAATGATAGTTCGATTTTTATAACCGTAATTTCTGGCCTAAACTTAAATACCTTTTGTTATTGGGTTGTTTGTAAACAAAACTGAACAGTAATCTTAATTACATAAATTGTGAGATTTGTCTCAATGTTGATACTTGATAGTGTACGTTATTAAATATATTTTTTAGAATAGGTATATGTTCTAAAAAACCTTGTAAACCCTTAAAACACAATTTTATGAAAGGACTCGGGTAAAAAGTCTCACCATAAAAGATTCGCAGTAAAAGACTCGCCTTAAAACACCTCACCAGCCGACCCACAAGATGCAGTCAGCGAGCGGCGCGCCCATCATCCAGCTGCACCTGGTGCCGAAGATGCTGGCTCCCCTGGTCAACCTGTGGGTGCCCAGCGCCTACGTGGTGTCCTTCAAGCTGGAGACCGATGAGTGCCTGCTCGTGCCCAAGGCCAGGGCCGCGCTGGACAAGTACCAGCATAAGGTGGGTCCGTCCAGGGTTTGTGGTTTATATGCTGGAGGTAAAGGAGATTTTTCTGTTACCGTACTAAAGATACTATAGAACAAAGTGATGGAATTCGTGTATAGTACGCCACAAAAAACCATGAGAAACCCGTTTCTAAATTTTAAGTGGCAGGGTCCATGACAGAATTGAAATTTTAAGGTTTTACACCTCGTTCATCTTGCCTTCTAACTTACCATTCTTTGAATATTTGAAAAGTGATTTAATGACGAGCAAAAATTGGTTAAAGATGGTGGTAGGAAACTTGCTGCAGACTCGGCATCATCGAGTGATCTTGGTGACGCCTGACGCGACGCAGGAGATATTACTGACCAGAGAAGAAGTCCATGCAGGTGAGTAACGTTTATTATTGTACCACCTACCATCCTTTTGCTGGACTTCAATTCATTGAAAACGATTTCCAAGTTTTGAGCAATAGTAAAAGAAGGTGGTGGTTGTCGTTGATTCACAAACTGGTGTCAAAATATTTGTGTCAGCTCAAATAGCAAGTATCGTACACGATAGGTGCAAAACCCGTTGTGGTTATACTTGCCAGCGTGTCGCGTTTCAGGTTCAGCATGTGTTCATCCGAATTCGATCAGACCGGCAGAATCTGAAAAATTTTACTTAAATTGCACTGCTCTCACTGATAAGTAAATTGCAACGATGTGCCAGTACAAAAAAATCACGCGTGTTGTGTGTATGTGTGCGCAGGCGTGGACATCGAGGCGTCGATCGTGGTGGAGATCGTGCGCGCGCACGCCGAGCACCTGCGCGGCGCGGGCTGCGCCACGCACGCCGACTGGGCGCCGCGCGAGCCGCGCTGACTCTCGCGCGCCCGCCGCCGGCTCTACCTCACGCCGGACTAGGCGGATATACCCAACGCCCCATCCGCCCCTTCCGCCCCACCGACCCCTTCCGCCCCTCCGCCCCCTTCCGCCCCTCCGCCCCCTTCTGCCAAGTCGCCTAAAACCGCCTCCTGACCCATTCCGATACTATTCGCCCCCATTCCGCCCCTTCGCCCCCTTCCGCCCCTTTCCGCCCCTTCGCCCCTTACCGCCCCTCCGCCTCTTTCTACCCCCACGCCCACTTTTATACGTCGCGTAGAAGGTAGAACTACCTCTAATAGAACATAGACCTGTTAAAGTGAGTCAAAGTGAGTACTTAATATTTACATATCGGGTGATTGTTAACTGAACATAGAAGAGGTATCGTGTCGGATATCATATGAAATTAAAAAGTGATTTATAGACTTTATTTATATTGTGTGTTGATATGTGCGAGTGTATTTAAATGTTTAATGTGTTGTTGGAAAGTATATTTATATTGTCGAGCCTGGTGTACATTGAGACAGCACGACGCGTAAGATGCGAAAACCATCGCAAAAATATTGAAATTTAGGATAAACCTTACCACTTTTTGTAAACTCCGTACGTATGAATAAATAAGATAGCACTAGTCAACGAGGGTGGCCACTTTCTATAGTCAGATTATTACTTATCAAAAGTACAAAACATTCGAGAAATTTCACAAACCGCCTAGATTATCCTAGCATACTATGATTAGCTTTCGAAATTCGGGAACACCAGAAATCTCAAAGTTCCATAGTAGTTACGATACGCCATTCTCTATAGTAATGCGTCTTATTCAGTGTACATAAGGCTCGACAGATCAAAAATTTATCAAAAGAAAAAATTGAATTTATACTATTTAAATGTAGTGGATGTTATCAAGGTATTGTGTGGTGAAAGACTAAATTATACAGACGCGCCATTGTATTAACTACCCTCTTCTGGTGCGGAACGATATTCCCATAACGGGACCATGATAGCCTTAAAATCCTACATAGGTATAATATTCCTATTTCCATACTATAAAAAGTTTTTGCCTTATAAGTGAATGAGTTAGTGTCGAGTAAAATCCCGAATGTTTCCGAAAATATCCGAAGCGGGTAGTTAGTGGCGCTAGTAGTTGTAATCTCTGTGTGCCCCAGTAGATCTTCTACGTGTAGATTTTGTATCTATATCATATTTTAACTCATATATGGATTGTAGGCGGATTGTAGTTTCGACGTGTGACGTTTTAGGGGATTTTCAGGAGTTTAGTTTGAACTGTTGGGTTAAATTGAGATACCAAAAACCAATGAAAGACTTTCAGACTTCTATATGCTACATTAGTTATCAAAATGACGTTAAAATGCCTTTGCAAAGAAAGTATAGCCCAAAGGGGCTCAGTTTAGTTTCTTAAGTTATTTATCTTCTAGATTTAAAAAAAAAACAGTGTTCGATGAATTCATAAACCGTAGTTTTTAACATGTAGGTTTTCAAAAATCCGTCATTTTGTGAACCGCCTAACGATCTCTAAAGCCTCTACAATTTGCCTATGTCCAATCGTTTATATAGAGATTTTAATAAATACTGTAAATATAATCAAAATGTTAAAATAGTACTAATTTATTATACACACACTTCCATAGTATATCTGTTATGAAATCATGTTGTTTGCTAAATGTCTTATGTGGTATCAGTAATAAATATTGAAATAATTCAGAAATTCGTGGAAAAGTACATGTCTTGTGTATATGATAAGGCAGCGAATTTTTCGGTCCCGAAATATCCAGACATAAAACATATTTGTTGATTGCAAAAACGTTTGTCTTGGTGCCTGAATTTATCTCTGCCACTTGTTTATAGAAACTGTGTCACAGAAACTATAAAAAAATCAAGAAGTGCTGTCCCGTTTGCAAATTGACTGAACCTACTCATCAATTAAAATCATTCAACAAATGTCATAATTCAGCAATCCGGCTCGAAGGACCAATAATGTTGATACTCTTAATTTCGGCCTTGAACTGACAAAATTTTAAAATAAAAAAGCTAAATATAAATATTTAATTAATAGTATTAGGATTTGTGATTCGACTACCCAATAATTTATGGAAAAAATCGCATCGACATTTAGCAAACATGATGAAAATTGAAAATATTGTTATGTACTGTAATTTTATATCTTAAGGTTAGCAGTGTGGATGTATTGTCTATTTTGGTTATATGTAAGAGATAGTCGTAATTATTTATCATTGTTGTGCGAAAATTGTGTATTCAATGTGTAATCATTTATGGATGTCTTTTTGTGGTGCGTTGCGATTTGGACTGTGTCCTAAGCTGTTAAAGACAGCCTCCGTGGCGTAGTTGTTTAGACAATGGACGTGAGACACGAAGCCACGGGTTCGATCTCCGCACTGAGCCAATTGTTTTGTCCCACAAATGTTTGTTCGAATTTGGGTTTTGTGGGATCATAAGGTCTCTCGTAGTTCCTAATATAACCCAAGACTTAGTATCATGCTGTGGAATCAGGACTTTTAGGAATATTTATTTATTATAAGCAATTGTATTTGTTTTTATTTAATATTTTTTAGCATCCATATTGAGATTATTGTGCCTCTTATTTTTTTTTTTTATTAATCAAATATTTTTTCAAGTTGTTATAAAGTTAATTTTTTTCACATTGTTACTGTATCTTTAAACTGTTGGTGAAACTTATATATAAATAAATAAGCAGCGGCGTGCACAGGATTATGACACTGGGTATGCGGCGGAGTACTAGGTCACAAAAAAAATATTTTAAATAGATTTTTAGCATAGCCACAGCCACGCGACGGATCCCTAAGTCAGAAACCATTCCAACAGAACAAGTCTTAGATGTACTACTATTCATGTACATCTTCTACGGCAACGCAGACAAAACAGCGATCGATCGTCGCGGCGGAAGAAATTCTAATAAGTAAAATAATAAGCTAAAATAATAGTTATACGTTTCATAACTTTACCATGAAACTTTCGAGTTACATTCCCTTTTTGCTGGTATAATTGTTGTAACTCGGGCACACACCTACCTTTAGACACAATTTGAATCTTTTCACTGAATCACAACTGTGAGAACTTGTTATTTTTAATAAACAAACATTTTCAACACAAACCTCACAATCAAATAACATTTTAAAAAAATCAACAAACGCACTAGTAAAAGCAAATCACTACAATTATTATAGAAACTCAGTAATAAACTGTTAAATGTGCACACTTTAAATGTTAAAATAAAAAATCTTATAATTATGAAAACTATAAATAAACTGGCGCAAACAAAATAGTAAACAATGCTTATCACATGAAAAAACCACAATCAAAAATGGCCCCCGCGAAACACAAAACATTTCTGCTATTTAAACAAATAAAACCTTACTAAACAAAAATGCATAATGTGCATACGTGATGTATTAGATTTCCGTCTATTATTTTTACTCGGGTTATAGGCAACGAACATTTCCGATTACTCCCGACAACTGCCGAACTTCCGTAGCCTGCGGCTGGAGTTGGTTTCATTATGGCCAATGCGGCTTTCGATATTCATGGGTGTGTGCGTTTGCGAACCGTGCACGGACACCAAAATTACTACACACATACGAACAAATCTCCTGCGGGACGCGGCGGCATGAGTTGGTTGATTAGAAACATTATTTTGCAGCGCTATTGCTATTTATAAAATATTAGGCGTTTTTAATTTATTATATTTTGTTTATTCATTTATTTACTATTAATGAAAGTAATCTAAAACGTAAGAACGTTTTATTAAAATATCTGTGAATGGCAAGTAAAGCACTGCATTTCTGCCTACAAGGAGCGCACGCCCCTGTAAATAAGTATCAATTTGCAACGCAACACAATAAGACACAAAATTTTATTACATTATATTTGGTGTATTAGTCTCGAATATTGTATTGGTCTCAACTCGACGAAACTTCTGTTGAATGAAAATGTAATTGAAAAATGTGTCGTCAGATTCGTTATACCTATTCCTATACAAGATATAGGACTTTAACGGTCGAATTGAATAAACGATTTATCTTAAAGATCGATCCGTAAAATAGACCAATCAGGTCAAAGATTTGAGGTCACGCCCACACTTGGCTCATTCTGATTGGTTTATTTTCGTGTTCGATCCGTAGATAGCGATTGGGATCGCTTATTAAATTCGACTATAAATGTGTGTAAACGCCTGAATTTGGCAAACTGCCGAAATCACACTTGACTTATTAGATTTTTGATAGTAATCAAATAAACATATATTTTATCAGTTTATCGTTTATATCATTTCATTTACTTCTCTTTAATTCAGTTTATAAAGGTATATCGATCATAAAATTTCAATTGCAAAGGACACAAAGCAATGTTACTATTGTTTTTATTATTATTTTTACGTCTTTATTTTTATTTTTTAGAATATTGGGTATGTTTTTAGATTACACTTTGTTAAGTATAACTAATATTCATATCATAGACCTCAAGATACAGCCAAATTATAAATACTGATTCCTAAAAATTGATTACAAATAAATACAAAAAAAAAACATTTTGAACCGTTCTTTTTTAACTTGAAATTCTTTATGCGATATTTTTTAAACTGAATGTGTATTTAGAATTTTCTATGGCAATTTACTCGATTTAATTCCGATTGATAACAGACGTATATTAAATAAATTCTAAAATTATTTTCACTCGATGAAATTACAACATAAATTTGCTAGATTTGAGTGTAATTTAGCTTTTAATAAAAAAAGTCATTGATGAAATATAAGGGTGTACGAATCATTGTCAATATCCTTATTGTTTAGTCCTATTCAAGAAAATCAAGATATAAAGGTTTAGATGTGCCTTTTTTAACATAACTTGCAATACCTATTACTTGGAACTCGGGTAAATATCTATTTACAGTTGCATCAAGAATTAATCAACTGGCAACATTCAAGTATTTTACACTGGCAGTAACTTTATTTGGCAAAAAATCGTAATCATATAAACAGACTAATTATATTTCCGAAATTAGCATCATTCTCTTTTATTTATATTATGGTTAAATTTACAAATATTTTCTAAAGATTAACTTACAACGCAATAAATTTACAAAATATTGCCAACAGTAATCGGACACACGACATTAGTATTGCCAACAAAAAATATACAAATACACATTCTACTCCTGCGTAACATTTCATGACTTCATGTAGTTTAAGAACTGACATATCACAGACAGGACATTTTATGTAAATTCACATATTACCCTCGGGAAATATCTGTGAACGCGAATAATTGACGTCATTGGAACATAAGTTCAGCAAATTCAAAATATAGGTTAAACAAATTGAATTAAAATAGAAAAAATAATAAAAGATAGAATTCGCATCCATCTCAAAACGTTTTTAATATAAAATAACATAGTAGATAGGGGCAAACAAAAAAATGAAATGTGAACCGCATTTCAGCTAGGTTCACAGATATTTCAGACAGGTTATACATGCTTATTTACTGCGCTCTTTTATTGTGGCACGGCATAGTGAATGCACTGCACCTGATGGTAAGCGCAAATGCCGGCCAGAGAGAGCATACACATCAGATGGTCCCATGCCATTCAATACTATTATGCTGACTCGCTAAAATAATAATCAAAAATATATCGAATCATAAACAAAGACATTATTTAGAAAATGGCATTAAGTTCTAAATGTTCGAAAAAATGAATTTGAACAAAGTAAAAAATGGTTTATGTAGTTATAACTTTAATTTGTGGTGTAATATGCTCTCGTAATGTTATTTATTGGGGTGTTGTGTGTTTAGTTTGTCTATGTATACCTCAGGGCTCAGGATATCTTATGCAATCACTTTTCTCTTAAAATATATCTACACTTACTTAAACGTTACAGAAGTTATAAATGTGTGTCTTTGGTTATTTTAAAGATGGTTCTAAAATAAAACCAGTGCCGGATTAAGCCAGCGCGGGGCCTGTAGCAAATTCTGTCAAGGGGCCCTTGGTTTGCTTTAGGTTCTCATGTTTAGGGTATTAAATAAAACAAAACTGTTACAAATAAACTTTTCTAGATTTAATATGGGCAAATTTAGAGATAAGACTTTCAATGTCCACTTCTTTAAGCAAATCATGCTCTATATTCAATAATGTCAGATGATTAAGACGTTCTTGGCCCATCGTGTTCCTTAATTCATTCTTTATACGTTTTAATGTTGAAAAAGAACGTTCGCCACTGCAGTTAGTGATCATAAGGGATAAGTAAATGCGCAAGGCAATTTCCAAGTTTGGGAAACACGATTCTAAAGAATTATTTAATAAAATCCCCTGTCACATCATGGGACGGAACATACAAGGCGAAATGTGGGTGTCCTGGTGGCGCCTCTGCCTACCCCTTCTTGGATAAAGGCGTGAGTTTATGCATGCATGTATTTAATAAAAGTTTATAAAATTGCTGTTCCAGGGACTCCTGTTTCTTGCTGTCAATAACAGTAGCCACATCTGTTTTCAGCAGCTCTGCGAACTGCACTAATTCGCCGCCTAGGCTGTTCTCCAAATCATCTTCGTAAGCACTGACCATACTTGAGGATTTTTCCAAAATCTCTTCTGTTGTAAGAGATTTTAGCTCTCGAAATACTCCAAAAACACTGGTAATTTTATGATATGCTTTCATACGTTTAGTTAAAGCCGACAGTACGTTATCAATAATGACAATAAACACCTCAAATTCGAAACGTTGTCCAGGTGTTTGATTTTCAACAAAGTCGTCGAGTTTAGTAGAGCCGCTGAAATGGTCGTACTTTGTATTTCGCTTGATTCGTCTGGATGTCTGTTGCTGATATTCTTCATCGTTGGTCAGATCTTTATATTAAGGTCTTGATCAGACGACTGCAGCGAAGCACTAGTCGTTTGCAAGCGTTCTAGGATTCCATTCCACGTAATTGCCATTATTCCCGTTTCTAACTTATTCATTGTTGAAACTAGTCCGTAAGCTTTATTACGACATTTCGCTTTTTGATCTACGTTATTGGCAATATCTTCCAAAACTTGCTTAATAGTGATAAAACCACATAGAAGTGCCTTCGTAGCATCAGCTCGGGCTGACCACCTAGTGTCCGATAACCGTTTCAAAATTGGAATTTATGAAGTAAAATCTTTAAGTGCGTTCGTAAGACGACCCCATCCAAAGGTAGAAGCGGAAAAAAATGTATAGAGGTTTTCAATGAAATCGAAGAAAAGTAATGCTTCTGTACAGCAGTCTGCAGCGCACTTAGCAACCAAATTTAATGAATGTGCAAGACAGGGAATGTATTCTGCGTACTTATTTATTTCCTTAATTCTGGCTTGTACGCCGATGTATTTCCCACTCATGTTGCTGGCATTATCGTAGCTTTGCCCACGACAATCTTTGATATCAATGCCACTCTCACTTAAGAAGTCTAGTAAACATTGAGCGAGTTGTTCAGCAGTATGTCCTTCCATGTCCAAGAACTTAACAAACCTTTCCACTGGTCCAGCGTAAAAAACAAATTTACGCTGTTTTGCAACATTTTCGGTTGCATTGTGTCTGAAGTCGCTTAAACTACCACCCGGCTTCGTTTTCGGTAGCGGTCTGTATATGAATTATAATTTAACATCAAAACATTTAATGTTAAAAAGTTCGTAAAATACCTAGGTACTTATTTTTACGATTGAACGTGACGAAATCGAGTTTTAGATTTTCATGTGGAAGTGTAGCACAGGCTAAGCGCTTCGCGTTTAAGGCATGCAAGATATTTTACGCTCCTAATTCCTGTCTAAATTTGATATTTTTTTTTAAAACGGTCAGACAAACGTTGTAGCGCGGGGCCCCTAAATCCGCGGGGCCCGTAGCATTTGCTACTCTTGCTACGTGGCTAATCCGGCACTGAATAAAACTGTAGATAATGCACTTTAATATTGGGAACTGAAAAAAACGATTCCATAAAAAAGCCTCTTACATGATATTTTGCCGTAATCGTATAGAATTTAATTTAAAATAATTCTGTAATATTATTTTTCCTTAAGTTCAAATCTTTTACTTTTACATTTTTTAACTTCCCGGCGCGACGTTTCGATTGCTTTACAGCTTTCGTGGTCACGGGGCGGACTGGGGTATTAGTCATCCGCTCAGTGACTGTTACAATTTAACTTAAAAAATCTATATTAACTTAAAAACTATATTAACTTAAAAAATGTAAAAATTTAACCAAATCGCGATAAAATCCGTAAAAATAGTTTTATTTCAATGTGTAACATTTGCGTAAATGTAAGAAACCACTATGTATAGACCGGCAACCAATGATTACTGTATTATGACGTCACATGAAAAACCTTAAGAGAAAAGTGAATAAAATAATGCATAAAGAGTGACCATGAACATACATAGGTATTTATCGTTGTGATATTGTATATACGTGTGTCGTACTTGTCGACGTAGCTGTACAGTGTACTCCAACAAAGTTTATTCCATGTGGATTAAATTTTGTCATATTTTAATGTATATTTTGTTTTATTTCCTATAACCTATTGGATAGTTTCCGCAACGGGCTGGAATAAGGATCCCACCGTCTTAAAATCGTCAACTAAATCCTTTTTGTCACAACACAGGTCAACCCCAATTGAGAGTGATCTGTGTGTCACAATAATCACGCCATTATTTTTATACAACTGCAAAATCTTTCTTTCGCTATGTTGTTTCTTATTTCCTTCAAACATTCGGTTAATACCATCTGGTGAAAAAGGAGACAGAAACCGGGATTGGGGGAGGGGCGATCTTGCTCGAAGACGAATACGCAGAGGTGATACATGAAGTCGCCCTGGCTAGATAAGGCTGTTGGTGAAAACGAACGAAATCCTACGAAATGTACAAGCTTTTACAAGCTACGCACCGGAAGAACTTCGGCGTGGTCTTTGTGAAGTCCCGGAGTTTCTCCAAAGTGCCGATGGAGCAACATGGGGGGGGGGAGTATTTTTTAGGGTCCCTTACCCTGCACAATCTTCTCTATTTCGTCTGTTGTTTATCTATGGTTGTTTACAATTATCGATATATCCTCATTTTAAGTACGAGAAGGTCCCACCCGCGCCAAACCTCCTTCTAGAGTGGCAAGAAAAAATACAACGTCACTCGTTGACGCTTTCTCAGTTCAAAATTGTCATGGCCCGTCAGAATCGCACTGGAATATTTGTAAATACGTAATACTGCGGCTCCGTGGTTACACTGATTTATTGTTTCATAATTTTCTTAAATTTTGTTCCAAATTGTTATGGTAAGTGACATTGCTAAATTTCTTTATTTTCCTCCCGTGAGAAACATATCAGGTTGAAAAACTCAGCAGTATACTAAATAAATATAAAATAGTCTATATTTTCCGAGTTATTCATAAACATAACACATTTCTGTTGTAAATAAGCGTAGAAAATAAAAATATATTCACTTGTTGAACACATTGAAGATTAGTCAAGGAAAACGATATAAATTCTTTCACGTTTCCCTCTACACTAGGGGAACTATTGATACTTTCCTATTAAATATCAGTGGTAAAAGGTAAAAACTGATTTAATGTTTTTACGATTAATAGGCATTATTGCAGGAAGAAGAAATAGAAGATTTAGTGGGTGATGTCAAATGCACAGACTCGCAAAAAAGTGTAGCCACGACCAACATGTACTCAATGGACTTCGACAGTTGTTCAGATAAAAACAACTCTTCTGGCAAAGAGACATACGTCATAGAATGCGATGACAGCGAAGACAGCGACACCTTTCTTCTACACAGAAACGAAAGTGTTGTCAACTTGTATGAGCGTGAAAAAAAATCACTTGAAAAAATAGATGATAAACTAAAATGCGAAAAACCAAATAAAAGAAAGAAAACGTCTACAAGCGTACAAAAATGTGTCTACGTAGCGCAGGAAATATTTACACAAACCAGCAAAACAATCATAGAATTAGCCGACTTAGAAACGTTAAGAAAAGTTGAAAGGAAATCGCTAGAGACTCAAACATCTCTCATATCTATAAAGGAAAGCAAATTTGTAGAACAATCTTTGGAAGTGACAAATTCTCCAAATAACGTTAATGGAATTAAATATGACATAGATATTAATAAGACAACTAAGTGTTACATAACTTGTGAGCAATTATTAAACGGTTCTTTGGGTGATGTTTCATCTAATTTTCTTGTATCTGAGCCAGAAAATGATTCTACTAGCAACAACTCGGATAAAGTGATTACTATAATAGACGATGATTTTAAAGAAAATGTTCTAAGTCTGGAAGAGATTGAAAACCAGTATGAGAGTACAAGTGATTTTGAGGAATTAACCTCTGACATGGAAGAAGATTCTTTGATGGACTGTTGTAATCTAAAACCGACATCAGCTAATGAAAATGATACGAGTTATGAAACTAAATCGATAGATCCCGATATTGAAGAACTCTACAACAAATTGTCGGAAAGTATTGATTTGTATCCATTTGATAAGATTTCTGAAGAAGGTAAAAGAAAAATAGGAGCGCTGACACCGCTCTCTGAAGAGTCAACGATCAAAAAGGAAAGTATTGACGCAGGTTCAAATATCACTAAACCAAATTCAGATGACAATGAAATATTATTTAGAAATAATCAAGGTGTGAGAATAAAATTGCTTCCTAATGAAGACAAGAATTCTTTCAAATTGCCTCCTATACAGAACAAGTCTTGCCCTAACAGTCCGCATCTGAACTTTTTATTTTCATTTAACGCTGCTACGCCTTCGGACAGACCTGCTACCTTGCCCACTGTTATGGAAAATGACAGACGAGGAGTAGCTGATCGATGGGAGATGAGTCACAAAGATCTTGCGTCAGGTGAGGGGGCACTTATAAGGGGAAATTGTGGTAAGTAAATTTGTAATTAATCAATTAAAAAAAAACCTTTTCTCGTCAATAATCCAAAATGTGAAAGGGAAAGAATGCAATATACTTTATTAGTTATACGTTGATACTAAGTAACGCTTTGCATAATTCGGTAACACATCATTTAAAGTTGGTGGTAAAGGAGTTTGTTAAATGACAACATTTGATTCGCAAAAAGGATTAAAATGGCTGGAGAATTAGTAACGCGTGTCTGCTAAGCACTGCTTTCTCTATTGAAGCATAGCTCATCATCATCATCATCATTCACAACCTGTAAGGTCCCACTGCTGGGTATAGGCCTCCCTCATATTATGATTAGGTATTGTCATATGAGGGGGTTTAGTCATAAAACGCCGCGCTGGCCAGTGCGTCTTGGCGAGTTTAATTGTTGAATCATGGCTAATATAATAATAGTTAGGGCAGCCTTATTTTACAACTAATAATGATACTCTCATAATTTTCTAATGCCGTTGTATATACAATAAACTTGTAATCTCTCCATTTCACATATTATTTATAACCAGAATCACATGACTCGGAATATCTCCAATTGCCTCCCATACACATTGAGGGTCACATCATCCACAACGCAAGGACTACCACGTTAATAAATGACAAATTGGACACCCATTCCGTTGATACCTACAGCGACTCAATTTCGATCAAGAACAAAATACGCGAATTGAAAATGATCAGCAGGAACACGAAGAAAGTTGAACGGTAAGCTTTTTGGAAAATGTTTGGTTTAACGATAATTATATTATATCAAACAACATTGAATACAAAATCTTAAGTTGAAATTTTCCTAAATCCCAATCCTTAAAAATTTAAATTATTTTCGTTGACAGAAGGTGATATCGTTACCTACCTCTAAAAACGTTCTATTTTACCTCTGCCTTTTATTTTATATAGCTATGATCATTAACTTAAATAATTATAAAACCACATTTCAACAATGGTGAACCAGGTTCTTGATACAAGTTTCATTCTTTTTCCACGGCAGGGAAAGAAATTGTTCAGATATGTTGCCAATTAGCCGATGACAGATACAAATATAGCTCTAAAAATATATAAATATACCTGCTTCACAATTTTCTTTATTATTCCTTGCGCTAGGTCTCCCAGTAGAAGTCGCAGTATTTCCCCGAGCTCTGGAGTGGGCGAGGGCAGTAGATTCTGCGATATTGCTGAGAGAGGCTGCGAGGCGCTGTGTACAGAGCTCGCCAGGAGATTGCGATCGCCTTCTTGGTTAATATCAATTGTAATGTCTACTTCAATAGTCTAAGTTTCATAACTAGTAGGTAGACATTTCAAAACTGTTGTTCGATTAAACAACTACTAACTTAATTACTTACGAAAGTTTTCTATTTGTGCTTTGTCTGTCAATTACGAGTACCTATGTCGATAAGTAGGTAGCAATTCGTCTAAAGCATGTTGTAGAACGATTTCATTTACTATTTTTCTGCCAGTCGTATGGAACTAAATGAATTTGGTACACACTATAACAAATCAATATTACGTTACTTTTATTCTCTTAAATTGTTTAAAAATTACAAATTGCTTTCAGGACTCACGTTGCAGACACGTTAGAAGATATTCCACGATCTTTGGAGAAATTCTGGGGTGTTATAAGCGAACAAAGAATTGCCGATTTGATCAGACTGGTATGAATTGCAATTTATTTAAGAATCGAATGAATGTTCGCGGAATACAGTGTATCACATAAGTTATTTTAATAATGAGGTATTGTAGTAAGATTAGTACATATTTTATTTTGTATTGTATTGTATTTTAATTTGAGATTTTATTGTTTTTTTTTTGTCGTTATTGTAATTTTAATATTTCTTTGCCATTTTATATATTTTTTTATAAATTATTCACTGTAGCACAGCGAAAAACTTGATGTGATTTTTAGTTTTTAAATTTTAATGTTTTTTCGTACACAAGCTTTGTATAAATATAATTTAATTGTGGAAGTTTCACTGGATAGTGCATTATTAATTATACTGTGTTTATATGCTTTATTGCTCTGTATGTTTCCCAAATATTAATAAAATAAAAAATATGTGTTTAGGTCAGCAGTCACGTGGAGTCGCCGCGGACGCAAGTCGCTCGTAGCGCCTGCAACAGTCTAGCGGCCATTTTGAAAAACACCAACTATACCAAAAAACCGGTAGGTAAACAGTATAATTCGAAGCTATAATAAGTATTAAATATTAATGTATAAGTATTTTCCTCAGACTTTCTGTATTATTTTTTTATTTCAATGAATGGCGAGACGAGCATGCCATTCGCCTGATGATAAGCGATACGACCCCTCACGGACAGTGGCAAAACCAAACAACACCATGACATACAAGTTACAAAGCATCGCATTGCATTCCACTGCGATCGCCATCCGATACGTAATAATGTCTCATTAAGTCCAGTAGTTACTCTGGCTACAAAGTCATTCGAACCGGAACACAACAGTGCATTTCGAATGCATTTTGGCGGGAGAAATAGACATTGCGGTGGTACCTACCCAGGCGGCCTCTCACATATGAGAGAACTACCACCTATTTTCTGTAACTTTGTCTATTGGTCAATCTTTTTTACACAACTGAAATAAACTAAACTTTAAACGACATCTACTAAGCATGGAGAAATAATTATTGTAGTTCAACAACTTTGAGTTATGTTTGGACTAACACAATTCACTCTGTTGTCTTTAACACATCCGTTTTGTCAGGGATTTCAAAACGATTTCAAGAGATCGAATTCACTTTCGAATGTATTGCAGGATTTCTATGAAGCCGTGACGATCCTCCTGACGAAGACGGGCAGCTACAGTCGCCCAGTGCGGCGCGCGGCTAACGTCGCGCTCGACGACATAGTCTCAGGGGTGGAATTCTGTCACGCCGTCTCCGCACTCTGCATACACGGAGCTGCGTGAGTGATCAGTGATAAATAGCCATTATAGTTGAGGGATAATGAAATAAATACGGAATTTATAATGGTTTCTTAGATTTACGCGAATGTCACACGTTGAAATAAAACAAATTTTTACGGATTTATCGCGATTCGGTTTAATTTTTACATTTTTTAACTTCCCGACGTTTCGATTGCTTTTCAGCTTTCGTGGTCACGGGGCGGACTCAAAAATGTTAAAATTAAACCAAATCGCGATAAAATCCGTAAAAATGTGTTTTATTTCAATACGGAATTTATTCACATAGAAAAATGGATAGACGACCTGCTAAAGATTCCAAGAGATGCTCTATTGCATTTTATTTAACTTCTGTATAAAAATAAGTAGACCAAAAATGTTATCAACGCACAGCTTACATGTAACTAATCTCATCGGTCCATTAGCAAAAAATGTAAATTAATGTGTTATGTGTTGCTCGGTATTGTATTTTTCATGGCAATTATATGTTAACACGGTAAAACGTTTGTGGCCCTAGTGAACCTCTGTCCGATCCCAAGCAGTAACAGTCTTAATACTAAAAGCGGATAAAATTGGCCTTGATCACCTCTGTTGCCTTGGATAGTCGCCCAACCGACTAGATATAATAAATATTACCATTTTTTTACACAGCTTACATCAATTACACAATTGTACTTTGTTTTCTTTTTTTATTTGTTGCTATGAATGACGAGACGAGCCTGCCATTCGCCTGATGGTAAGCGATACGACCGCTCATGAACAGTAGCAAAACCAAACAACACCATGAGTTACAAGGCATTGAAAATGAAAAAATGAAAATGAAATTGGCATTCCACTGCGCTCGCCATCCTGAGACATAAGATGTTAAGTCTCGATATGTCCAGTAGTTACTCTGGCTACAATGTCCTTCAAACCGGAACACAACAGTGTATATTTTAATGTAATATTTTACGCGTAATGCGATCTATTTGCTGCTGCAGTAGTGATACATAGTCCACACTAAGCTGAGCTTGTATCGTGGGTATGGTATACGATTGAGTTGGTGAGGTGATACGAACTCGTTGTGGTAGTCACAAGAGTGGTCTGGTGCGGTGTGCGGCGGCGCGGCTGCTGGTGGTGACGTGCGCGCTGGCGGGCGGCGGTCGCGACCTGCTGCGCGCGCGCCCGCCCTCCGCCGCCGCCGCCCGCCGGCACGCGCTGCGGGCGCTCGCGCTGCTGCTCGAGGACAAGGCCACCGACACCAGGTAACCATAGACGAACTTCGAAGTATAAGGGTGTCAAATAAACACACGGCGAAAAAGATTCGGAGGCTTGACGTGAGGCTACCGACACCAGGTTTACACACAGGCAGGTAGATTCGGAGGCTTGGTGTAAGGCCGCTGACACCAGGTCAATATCCACCAACCAGGCAGAAGGTAAAGTACATGGCCACGAGCTCCAGGTACGTACACTAATAACCAGACTGTATGGTACAGTGCAGGGCTACCCACAAAAGATATCCTCCCAGGCAGGTGGACTCACTAACTTGGTCCAAGACTGCCGACACCAGGTGTGTATGTAGGCAGACTTCGTAGTGTAAGGGTGCTGACACCAGGTACACTAATAAACAGACTGTATACATACAAATATACATAAAATCACGCCTTTTTCCCAGAAGGGTTAGGCAGAGGTGCTACCAGGACACCCACATTTCGCCTTGTATGTTCTGTCTTATGTGATAGGGGGCGAGCCTATCGCCATATCGAGCACTAATTCCTGACTCCGGGTTGATAATGAATAGAAAATTCCAATATCACTTTGCCAGACCCGGGATTCGAACCCGAGACCTCAGCTTTGTAGTCGTACCGTAGTACAACGACGCCACCGAGGCAGTCATACTGACAAGTGAACAGACTGTATGGTATAAACTACAAAGCAGGCATCTAGCACCAAATAACTAACCAAGATCGCCAAACTCTGTGACGTAGTGGAAGGCTGTTGATACCAGGTAAGACGAAACCATCACTAGCCCACGGCTCAACCAGTCTGCCTATTATGGGCCTAACATCGAGAGATGCACGTGGAATCTGCTCTCTGCGCTGCAATGTTCACAATCCACCGTGTGCCTCTAAACACTCTAAAATCTCTCAATTTATAGAGTCTGTCTCTCTCTCTCACTCCACTGCAACTCTTGTCAGCCAGGATCAACAGTGGCACGCATTTTATTGACACCGAGCATTGCAACTCAGCGAGTCTTCTGGAATGTCTAACTTGTCTTTAACCAGCAATGAAATTAACAAATAATAAAATTAATACTGGCTCGGTGGCGTAGTTGTATTACGGTTCGGTTACAAAGCTGAGGTCTCGGGTTCGAGTCCCGGGTCGGGCAAAGTGATATTGGATTTTTCTATTCATTATCAGTTTGGAGTCAGGAATTTGTGCCCGATATGGCGATAGGCTCGCCCCCTATCACATCGTGGAACGAAACACACAAGGCGAAATGTGGATGTCCTGGTGGCGCCTCTCCCCACCCCTCCAGGGATAAAATGAGTTTATGTATGTAAAATTAATAGATTTTTTCCAATACCTTGGAATTATTTTACAATCCATCAAATGCTTTGTCAATTTTTAATGACATAATCTATTTTCCACATTCCTCACAGAAAATACGCCGAAAGACTATATTCCATGCTTCGTCCCCTCACCAACTTTGAAGCTTACTACCTCACCGATGTTGATGTCGAACAAGCGTCGAGACAGATGAAGAAATACGACCAGCTCCTCTGTGGACACAAGGAGGTCAGGTGACCATCAATCAGACCATCAATACACTGGAATAACCTCAACGCACTTGCATGACAATTTTGACAGATCCACCTTGTTAAAAGTTTTCGAAATGTCATAAATAATGTTAATTATCCCAGATAAATGTCTCAAACTTTTACTTACTTTTCCACTTTAATTTTTAAAGAGCAGCATGTATTTACGATTCAAGTAATAATCGTTAATCTCTTGCCAAGAGGTATGATGTTTACTCCTTTGCTGACATTACGTAAAAAAAACATTTTATGCCCAAGAAAAACGTTACTTTTCGTTATCTTTAGACTTGTAAATTGATTATATTAAAATACTCTTTTAACTAAGGGATGCCTTATTACATTTAAACATGAAATTAGCCAACTTCAAACTGTCAAAATGTTCATGCTGCATGGATTATGCTAAGGGCAACGTATTACGAATCTTTTAGTGCTTTTCTGACAATTTGTTTCGTTAACAAATGCTTGTAAAAACATCTATGTAGTAAAGTGTAAGTTATATAATTGTGATAAAACCTAATTTGCACAAAATTTTGTATACTAACATGTGTTTGTAAATGTAGAAATTACATAGAGACGTCTTCGTTTTGTGTTAATTTTATAAATGTTGTATCCCTGATATTATCGTTTTATTTCTGATCCATGAAAACTTTATGAATAGATTTGAATATTTAAGTAATATTAATTAACTTGAAGACTAGTGGGGTTGACATTTAAGACACAAACTCTTGAAATAAAACTAATTTTTACGGATTTTATCGCGATTAGGTTTAATTTATATTTTTTTAACTTCCCGACGTTTCGATTGCTTTACAGCTTTCGTGGTCACGGGACGGACTGAGGTATTAGTCATCCGCTCAGTGACTGTTACAATTTAACTACCCTTAATTTACAATTAAAAAAATTAAACCAGTTCAAGATAAAATCCGTAAAAATTTGTTTTATTTCAATGTGCAAAATTCGCGTAAATCTAAGAAACCATTACCTCAACTCTTCTCAATCGTAAAGGACGATAGTACTAAACGGTAAGACCTATACCTAATAATTAACCGAAATATCAAAAACTTTGACTAACTCAATTACCAACCTTACTTTTAAACAAATTTTAACCAACGGAAATTTACTTAGCTTCATTGATAAATAACTGATAACAATACATTACATCAATAACGTTTCTAGAATCAATGAACGCAATTGTTCAATTCACAAACAAACTGGCCGTACGTAGAACGTACGGGTGACAGCCAACGCATTCTACTTTTACCTTATCTCGTGTTTTGCGTGTAATAGAGTATAATTATTGCACTGTTACGTAGGCAGTGGGATGGTAACGCGTATTGCTATAGGCGAGTGCACATGCACTCATAATGCTGTATGCATGCCCTTTATACAGGGTTGCCACACGTTCAGAATTTGGCGGGAAAGTTAGCCAACTCTTAATACTCGATTTCCTTTAGTTCCATTAAATGCCACTACGATCAAACGAAGTAAAGTAGTCCAGCGCAACCACACTATTCAATAGTTCTGGTTTTGCTATTTCTTCACTGGATAAAACTGCCTTTCGAACCGGCGCGGGTGGTAGAGGAAAAAATGCTAAATTTAAATTATGTTCAACGTTTTAATATGCATTCAATAAATTATTAATTTTCAATAGTTCGAAAATATCAAGTCCTTGGTCCTAACTCTAAATATCAAATCAGATCCAGTGTCAAGAGTAGGCCAGCTAATCGAAACACGTTTGTACCGAAATAAAAAAGGGTGATCATCACAATTAAGAACGCTTCTGGACCATCGTGTCGACGCAGCATCCGCCTTATCAAGTAAAAGGTGGTCGCAGGAGATTTTAATTAGTATAGCCTATATCAGAATTAGTGACGCAGCCCTGTCCGAACAGGCAGACGACACAAAAGCATTGCCACAAATACTGAATTAGTGGTGAGATTGGTATTAGCAACTAATTCCATACTTTGTTCACACTAGGACTTACCACATCGCCCCCTTTGTGCGTGATAGACGACAGTCGCTAAGAGTTTTAGTAAGTTTTATTGGAAACCCAGCTGTAGCGTAACGACTACACAAGTGTAGTGCTAAAAGGCTAAAGATACATTTAGCGCACCTCTTTTGATCTCCCCCGAGGTCTATTGGAGGAATTAATAACTTTAAAGACATAAAAACCAAGACATGGAATACAATTTTAAAAAATCGTATCTGAGGTGGAATTAAATGTAGTAAAGCGATGTTGTGGCCGAGAATTTTAGAAGTCATTCTTGGCACATGTCTACGAACTTCATGGAAGGACGAATTTAAAAAATAAAAATGCGGAAAAAACAGTTGTCAAATGTTTTTCGCCAGTCGATACTTTACTTGAATCGCACATCACGCGTCAATGCGATCATTTTGCCGCGTCAGTATAAAATAGTGCATTCTGCACTGAATGCACTCAATTTGTACTTAAAAGTTTTTTTTACATAAACTCACGCCTTTATCCCCGAAGGGGTAGGCAGAGGCGTCACCAGGACACCCACATTTCGCCTTGTGTTTTTTTTTTTTTTTTTATTGCTATGAATGACGAGACGAGCCTGCCATTCGCCTGATGGTAAGAGATACGACCGCTCATGGACAGTAGCAAAACCAAACAACACCATGAATTACAAGGCATTGCTTGGCATTCCACTGCGCTCGCCATCCTGAGACATAAGATGTTAAGTCTCGATATGTCCAGTAGTTACTCTGGCTACAATGTCCTTCAAACCGGAACACAACAGTGCATTTACACTGCTGTTTGGCGGGAGAAATAGACATTGCGGTGGTACCTACCCAGGCGGCCTCTCACATATGAGAGACCTACCACCAGTAAATGTTCCGTCTCACGATGTGATAGGGGGCGAGCCTATCGCCATATCGGGCACAAATTCCTGACTCCGGGCTGATAATGAATAGAAAAATCCAATATCACTTTGCCCGACCCGGGACTCGAACCCGAGACCTCAGCTTTGTAACCGTACCGTAATACAACTACGCCGAGGCAGTCCAAAGAATTTGTAAAAAGAATTTTTTAATGCATTAAAACAATTACCCTCTATGAATATTGACATTATTATTAATAATTAAAGGTTAGAGCAACACATTAAGATAGAGAATGGAGTATTAGCTATTTGTGTCTCTTAAGTGCACGTGCACTCAACCTGCGTTTGCTCTATAACGAATGCACTGGTCTTGCACTTAGAGATCGTTAGTTTATCAACTAAACGAGAATGAAAGGTCAACTGGACTGCAGTTAAAGACGTGACATTTGAGAAGCCCACTTAACTTTGCTATTTTGAAAAGGTACAGGAAAATGTAATTGTAAACAATATATTGAGGTTCTCTTACACTAAGTGGTTTTTAATTTTATTTTATTTTATTTTATTTAATTTATCTTTTAATTTAGGTTTGAAAGTAACTGAAATGACTTCGATTTTCATCCCATACAATGATACGTAGTAACATGTCAAAAGTGATCTAACAACTTCAACAATTTCGACAAGCTGGCTTCACTGCTTAGGTATTCTTGCCAGTGGATTACATTGCTATTACTATTAAGGGCTTGTCACTTAACGTGTCAATAAAAAAAATATACATGAGTAGGTTCATAAAAACGCTTTCCTCATTGTGAACATCCTATCACCTCGCCTATCGCCTCTCGCCTTCCCCACCCACATCGCTCACCACAGTGAAAAGCCGCAGGTCACAGGCCATATATCTAGCTACAAACAACCTTGCATTCTACCACCCTCATAGCCCTTATCCCAATGTCATAAGGTCCAAAATACCGCAAACCGCCTCCTAGATGAATGACCGAGTAGCATCGTACGATGCTTTCAGATAAACCGATGCTCTTTGTAGGTTAATTATCTTGTATTTAAGTATTTTAGTATTACTTTCATTACTAATATGTCATCTTTTTGTAGTTCTAGTTTTACCCGATAGATGTCGTGATTGCATCTTTACTTTCGTGAGGTTGGAAAATGAATTTTATTGGCATCCTAATAATGAACTGTGCCTGCTGTTAAGATGTCTTCAACAGTTTTAAATAAGCTACTGCTTATATCTTACGATATTTAAAACAGCCCATATATGTCCCAATGCAAAGTGCGGGCTTTCTTTGACGTCGAAATTTTTATTAAGAGGTGTTAAACTATAGTCCACCACGCTGTCCAAAAGCGGGTTAGCCGCCTCCCCATACCATAAAAATAGAAACTTAAGGTTTAGTAGCGGGTTGGCACTAATTTTGTGCTGGCCGACATAATTGTGCAAATACTCATAATTAGTCTCTTTGCATTACAATGCATTATCATTTGCATTGCAGTCATTTCAGTATAAAAACACTTATTGTCGAGCCCAAATTCTATCTGTAAAAATTGTATGGCTGGGAATATGCCCGGGAACGAATTACTCAAGTGGAACTACATGCATTACTACAATTCATACGATCCGAGGCATATTACGACAAAGAGTGATCATTTTTCGTCCGTTTTGCATGAAAAATGGTATTTATTGAAATAAAACTATTTTATACGGATTTTATCGCGATTTGGTTTAATTTTTACATTTTTTAACTTCCCGACGTTTCGATTACTTTACAGCTTTCGTGGTCACGGGGCGGACAGTCCGCGTAAATCTAAGAAACCAAATGGTATTTAGTATAGCCGAATGAGTTTCTCGCACTGTTTGTTTTTATTAAGGTTTTTTTTATTCGATTGCGAATTCGATTGTTAATATTAATATGAATCGCAGGTACGCCCTTGGTTTAAGAAATTCTGCATATAATTTCTGTAAACGTACTCTCGAGGACGGGCCGTTCCCGTAAGATATAATCATTTATCCATCAAACTGTATTTGTGCACATTGGGCCTTTCAAGATTACGCCTTTGGGAGTTAATTAAAAAGGATTTGCCCATGAACTTTGTTTATTAATGTTGTGTACAATACTTTGTTTAACAAATTAATTTTACATTTATCACTGTACTAGTTTTACTTTTTAGTTGTCTAAGTTGTAATTTGTTAAATGCTTTTGTACCAAATTTAAATAAAATAAAATAAAACACGCTGGGTAAGCACATTTTAGTGAGGGCAGTACCGAAGCCCTATTACAAGTGGCACTACTGCTCACTCTTAGAAAATAAGCATTATTATTAGCTGAAAATTGAAATATCTATTATCAAATAGAATCTATTTATTAGAAATCTATATACATACCGCCATTAGGTCTGTCCCAAGCTTGACTTTCTGCCTGTTTAATGTCTTATGTCCATACTCGTAGTTCTTATTCTACCCAGGAGGGGATTCCGCAATAGATACATATATGGAATAATGACATGTCCCAATTGGTTACATTTCTTTATAAAAATCCTTGCAAAGGCTCTATTGTGAAATTGTGGGAAGGTTTTGTGTAAGATAAGTAATGATGTTTTTAATGTGTAAAGTGTAGCATATGTCATTATCTGCAGGTAGTCACTTGTTTCATATATTGAGTTTAAATATTTATATACTGATTTTTTTAGATAGTGCTAGTGGAGTATGTTAGGACGTGGAACTGCAGACTGTTTAGCAGCTATGTAATTACAAATTTTGTTAATGCAACTGGTTCTTCAGATTCAACCATTTTACCAAAAGTCTCACAACTTAATACCATTAGATAATTAATATTGATTTGCCCTTAGTTTATCGAGTCTTTGTACGTGACAGTTGTAATTATCAATGTATATTTCTTTATTTTATTAACACGCTTATCTTTATTTAAGTTTGATATCGGTCACAATTAACACAATTAATGGAGCTTATCGGGCGGGCCACCCGAAGACGTTCATGTGACGATGTTAAGCTGCGTGCACAATCGAACTCCAACCCAATTAATTATTCTCAACAGAAATTAAGGTTACACCAATAAATGAAAATACAGAAAATCATTTAACTTATTTATTATCTATACATTTCTTACCATACAATAAATATTCATTTTACACAAAAGGAATACTAGTTTCATTACTACAGGGCCGAAAACTAGGAACAATTACATCTAGCGGTTAAACTATAGCCCCTTATAATACTACACATTACGATTAAGTACAGAATACTACTCCTAGGCGAAGGCCTAATATAGGCAGAGAAAGGCGAGGTAATACTCGAATATAGTATTTTCATATTAAGACTGCCTCGGTGGCGTAGTTGTACTCCGGTACGACTACAAAGCTGAGGTCTCGGGCTCGAATTCCGAGTCGGGCAAAGTGATATTTCGTTTTTCTCTTCATTATCAGCCTGAAGTCAGGAATTTGTGCCCGATATGGCGATAGGCTCGCCCCCTATCACATCGTGGGACGGAACATACAAGGCGAAATGTGGGTGTCCTGGTGGCGCCTCTGCCTAACCCTTCTGGGATAAAGGCGTGAGATTATGTATAAAGTATTTTCTTCCACGAAGAAAGTCCAGTCCAGGTTATAAATTTACTGTAGTGCTATCGGTGGGATAGCCTGTGCGTCAGAGGGAGGTAGCTGCAGATCTTGAGGAGGCAGAACGAGGCTCGTTGCCTCACGTTCCTGTGCCTCGGGCGGCCCTCGGAGCCCGCCAACAGCAGCAGCGTCAACAGAACCACGAACAGTATGTTGAACAGCTTCATGTTTCACAACAAACACTCAAATGTTTATTCTAAATGTTTATTCGATAAATCTCTACACAAGATCAATTGGATTAGTGCTTTATCGTCGACGCTCGGATGTATACTAATGGTTACGTCGAGGGTATCGCTTTTATAGATGAGCGAGTTATCTGGCGCGTGTGTGATAACCCGCCTAATACTCAGTTCGATGACTGCGCGTCAATGTCACAGCGGGGCTCGTAGTAAAATTATCATAAGTAGGTAATTGGCGGCGCACGTGCCTTATACCTACTCGTCGGTTATCCTTACCGGTTTTGATTCAATAAAAAATGTCTGATGAAATTTTGAAGGTATGTTTGTCAGATTTTCTGGTTATGGTGCGGTTATGTGTTGATATTGCTTATCTCATTATATATTAAGGTTATGTAAATAGGGGCTTATATATGTTTTTAAGGAGACTAAGGCTTTTGCAACGACTCAATATGCTTAATTATATTTAGTTATTGTGAAATATCTTTCAAAATAAAAACCTTTTTGTTACTAATTAGAGATTAAAATTATCAATTGAAACAATCGTTTTAAATTAGTTACTGTAGCGACTCCCTATAACGCTTCTAACTCTAACTATCGTAAATGTAGGGCGCGGTAGAGCGGCCGACCAGGACGCGTTATGTGGAGGAACACCACAGGGCGTAGACCTAATTTTGCTGGCTTATTTTTATATTGTAATTTTACTGATTTTACATAGAATTGTAGTCCGAATAGGGGGCGCCGTGGAAATCTCGACCAGGCAGTCGTTAATACTAAAATTGTTACTACTTTTGAGATCCATAGTCTTAAAAGTTTTAACGGTTATTCATGAGTAATTCTAACAGTAAATAAAAAAGCTAGTAATATAACTACTAATTTAGATAATAATTATTTCTCACGCTTTTAAAAAAAACCATTATTATTATAAGCTGTCTTTCAATGTCCTAATTTCATACAACTCTGGGTTTATTTATTTATATAAAATACAATGCAAACTTACGCCAACACGTTTACGTTAAATTAACTTAATACCTACTATTATGAACAGTCATATATTTACACAAATATATCGAAATATGAACTAGTATCAATCTATGAAACAATTATAAAAACAATAACATTTAAATTATGACAAAAAGCATTAACAATCATAATTAAATAATTATTATTAAATTGTTATTTTAATTGTTATTTTTGTAATTTAAATGTTTATGCTTATTATTAATGTCCTTTATCATCTAATGTTACTGTAAAATAGCTTTATATAAGTGGAAACTTTATTCATTAATGATTTATGTATTTTAAGTTATGTTACCTACCTAGTTTATAAGAGTAAAAATACTGCATGTTTCCAAAATAAAAAAATAATAAAAAAAAAGATGGCAATTAAGAATAAAAAGCTATCAACAAATTGAACCAAATTGTTTATTGTATGTATAACAAATTCGTCAAGCTTATCACAAAAAATGTCAATTAAAATGACTTACGGCCTTATTCAAACACAGATTTAAAACCTATTTTGGTTATCGAATGTTTTGTCTTCTTCGCTCAAACTGAATTCAAACTTCGTTCGATAGGGACAAACCATTTAATAACTTAAATAAGTTTTAAATCTGTCTCTGAATAAGGCCGTTAAATGTTATAACCATTCTTCCCCATATTAAAATTTTATTTTTTTTAAATCCTACCATTTATTGAGGGATTTATTTATAGAACTATATTTATAGATAAGTTACTATGTAGTATGTTAAACCTACCTCAATCCCCGTGTCAGTCCACGTCTAATTGCTAATTAACTTGCAAATTAGATATCATATCACGGTTTTGCTACTAATTAAGAATATCATTTATTTCCTGTAACAGCAAACTTAAAGCCTCTCCTCGCTAAGTTAATTATGGGCACGTTTAACGTCATTTATAAAAAATATTTAACTTTCAAAAATTATTTTACAAAACCTATTTCATCGTTAACAATCACCGCTTCAGTCGAGTAGATATGAAGAAGGAGCAGCATAAAACTTTCCCTATGTAACACCAACTGCCTTTTTTTCTCTTTTATTATCTTTAATCCAAATCTAGCCCGTACTTTTCGCAAAATACACGAACAACGACTGATTTTCAAACCATGAGTTTTTTGTCAATTACATCATAAACATATTTGTCATTCTCTTATGATGTAATAGTTAATTTATTTGCACCATTTCCTTATACAAGGCCTTTCAAAAGATCGCTGCAAAATACTTGGGGAGACCAATATTCAGTGGCAAACTTCCTGTGACTGAAGATAACGATGTTTCACAGCTACACGTTACGACTTGGTGATATGCGAAATCATTGTAGTTCAATTTATTTTCTATATTAAATTATATCGTAGCCAGTTTTAAATTCATTTATAGTTTTAAGCACAGAGCAAACTTTTATTCTTTAGTATAAATGTATAGATCAGTACAACCGTATCGTAACGATTTTACAGGGAATATGGGCGTTTACTTTCATTGCCGTTAAAGACAGATAAACTCTCCATAACGTTAAATTGTTGCCATCAGTAATTCACGGTGCACCACAGGGTGCTGCCTAAAAACTATGAACTTGGTAAACAACGTTAATTATATTGTCATAAGGTTGACGAAAAAATGTAAGATGCGCGTATTCATCGCGCATTCACGCATCGCGTATCTCCCACGGAGTTATTTTATATTATGTAATATTTATATTAAGCCGCCACCTCATTGAAAATATCAATATTTTTACACACAGCGCCGCAGCCGGGTTATCTTGAAGGTGAACTGCCGACGTGATGCCCAAAGCTACTGTTGCAGGTGGATTCGCAATTCTTAAAAACAAACATCAATGATAAAAGTTTATCTCGCCTAAATCTCTTTAGTTTTAAATTAATGTAATCATCATTTAAGGTAATTAAATCACCATTTTTTTCGGAGCATGTGCTCTATTAAAGATATAAATGTTATCCAGTTTTCTAAACTACTGGAATGACGTCAACAATTTTTTGTGTCAAGAAGCAAGCCTCGTCAAATGATGAAACCCATGCCCCATAGTGAAAGGTATCTAGACTGATATATAAAGTACATAGATATATCAGGGCGATCTTCAGCCAGATTGCCAGCAACACCATTTTAGTTTTTAGTTGATACAATTTACAGCAATAAGCTCGTAAAAAATACATTAAAAATGATGATTCAATTATTGAAATACCTAACTGGACTAAACCAGAAAGTGGATCGTATCGAGTGGCCTATACCGTGAACATGATTTGACGTGTCCCGTGCCAGACTTGTGATAGCATGAGCAAAGTTCGCCCCAGCTGCCACATGTGGACGAAGTGATTGCCAAATTTACTGATAAAAACAATAGTAGTGGACTCAGAAAAGAACAAAACCGTCTAGACTCTAGAAAGTACAGCCAGAAGTATTCTCGTAGCAATTGTTTTAGAAAATGTTATAGAAGAATAAAAATTGAAAAGTTTAAATGTCGCTTTACATAATCATCAGCATCCTTAAGGAAATCTTACTGCTGAAGTGACGTCTCACCGAAAGTTGAAGTCTTCCTTTATAGTTACTCCATTTCCTAGTAGTTCTAACCATATTTAAAGTCAAGCTACTTACTAAATTGGAAAGAAGAGCTTTTATCTGAAATTCTAGTAAATAATGCCCTTGTTTTACTATCCGAATATTTACGTGTTGCTAATCGACCCACGATTACAATAGGACAAATACCTAGTCGAATCGGTATCTACCACCTCGTAAATACGGTAATTAGGTCAATGAGATTAAAAAGCCTTGATACATTTTACTATAAACAAGACGAGACAGACCCCTGTACCTAGTTTATCTATCTGGGTTAAGTAACGGTGCGGTCAACTGTTTAGATGTGTCTACTTGTGTCAATTGAAAAAATCTATTGTGGAGCTATTTAGGCTAGAATTATACGAGATCTAGTTTCAACCACATATGAAAGGCAAGACGATCAATACGCATTTAGTGGTCTTTATTCACTTGTTTCATGATGCATTACGTTTTGTCCGTAAGTTCTTTTAGGGTTTAGTCACGTTCAGTTATGCCTTTCTCTCCTTTTCATTCTTAAAGAGCAGCGAAATATCACGAATCCCCAGTGTTAAGTATAACATGGTTTTAAATTAATTTGAAATCTATCAGCATTCTAAATAAAGGTTGCTTGATAAGCTCAATGCATAATATAAAAGATTCACTTAATTTTACATAATTTTCATCTAAATCTTTGTAATTTAACTACATATCTCTGGAAATATTTCAGCTTGAAACTTTCCAGACATAATATCTACGCAGGTACCTATCAATTTTATTTTTCTTTTCATCAGTATTTTTCTTTTGTCTAAATGTTTAAATATACCAGATATATCCCTATATTTATCCGCTGGATACCCTGTATTAAACTGAAATCATCAATTATTTAACTGAAAATTCCATAAATAAATATATTTCCTGTGTTTTATATAATTAGTGACTAACGAGCATGCGGCACACCTGATAGGGATTACCATTGCCGATTAACATCAAAAACACCTGAATAATGCAGGTGTGTGACCTTTATAAATTGTAGAGAGGTGGCTAGAAGAAAGTTCGTGGTGAAGATGCTTATTCGGAAAGCGAGGGCATATATGTAGACTCAGTAGCGACGTCAGGGTAGGATGGAAGGATGGGTGACTGCACTCAGCCAGCTCATTAATAATATAGGTAGTCAAAACGTGCTGCAGCTAGGTTCTATAATTCCCATGTCACATTATATACCTGACGAGCCATCCTCAAGTTTAAACCCAAATCCGGCAAAGTAGAAAATTTGTGAAAAATATTAACAAATTGTGAGAGCCCGACATCTCGTTAATTAGGAATTTTCTTTATGCCAATGAGGTGCCACTAAACGTTAATCCAGGTGTATCTGCACATTACAACGTAACATACGATGCCCGTTTTATGAACGAGCCATGCAATAAAATATTCTTCGTTTCATTTGCTTTGGAACTAGACTATTCCGTTACCGAACGATGACGTTCCGTGGTAATACGATCTTACCACCATACAACGCAATTACAGTGGTAGAGACCCTCATGTTAGTAAAAATATGTTAAATCATAATGAATAAACCTCAAACGTTGTTACATATTTTAACTAATGATCTTTGCCGACAATGCTACGACGTAATTCGCCGCGAAAAATCCCCAATTTTCAATGTAAAATGTCGGGCGATAACGGTTTTTTCATATGATGCAACATTGACCTGAGTTGGGTTATATTCCCAATACTAGGAGCGTTGGTTTTGGCTAAATAATACCCAAGAACCTTTGGTGGATCATTCTCTCGTCGGCTAAATCTTATTTATGAATGTTTGTCACTTTTGGTGCCGGTTTTTCGAAATCTACATTTATCTAATTCTCTCGTAGGCTACTTTTCTGAAGTTTCACTTCTGCCGTGTGTGATTTGCACACACACACACACACACACTTTTTTTTATTATTTAGGAACTATATCAATATGGAATGTATTTACTTAGTAATTACAACAACTTTTAATGAATATCTGTGAGATGAATGGGTCACTGTAAATGCTCGAACAACAGCAGATCTTAAGATTTATCAACGGTCATTAGTAAAACTCCGAAATGTTCCGTAATGTTCATCTATTTTCAACTTTTCTTCTGTAAACATTAATGAGTAGAGTCTTAGAATGGGTATCTTTTCCTCGGCATTATTTTATATTCCTATCATATAAAAGTTATAAGTACTTCTTCTTTATCTAATTACATATTTAACTTGGCATTTCCACAGATATTGACTAATCCACATACTTATTATAATTCTATCTATTCATCAAAATAATCTTCGATAAGATATAAAAATTATAGTTCTAATAAACAATATTAAAATGGTACCATAAGATAACAAAAAGTAATGTTTCTATTGGTCAAATCTGGAGGATTTATTTTTTATCGCTATCAACAATTAAAACCGTTGGCTATCGAGAATAATGATCATAAATATTAGAAGATAAATTGTACATGCATACGTGTAAAGGAATCATAATCCGTTATCTCCGATAATCATGAGATTGTTTGTTAACAAAGGAACTGCGAAATTGTAACATTACGTAAATGTTAATATTATCTATGTTTCTTAAATTTTACTGGTAGGTCTCTCATAAATGTGAGACGCCGTCTGGGTAGGTACCACCGCAATGTCTATTTCTCCCGCCAAACAGCAGTATAAATACACTGTTGTGTTCCGGTTTGAAGGACATTGTAGCCAGAGTAACTACTGGACCTATTGACAATTAACATGTTATGTTGAAAGCCAAGCAATGCTTTGTAATTTATAGTGATGTTTGGTTTTCTATGCTTACCATCAGGTGGACGGCACGCTTGTCTCGCCATTCAACGTTATAAAAAAACAGCAGGGTTTTAAATTATATAAAGGCAAATCCTAGACTGCTTATACTCTTGCTCATTATATAATCCTTTCTTGAAGGCACCTAATAGTAAATACCTACAGTGCCATATTGCCAAAAATGATTATCTCTCGCCAATGCAAGTACCGGCCTACTGCAAAGATAATATAAAATACGACGTTAGCCTGCTGTATTAATTTTTTTAAACTATGATGGAAGGACTAGGATTTTCGGAAATAAGTTAAATCACCCCCTTCCAATGTTTCGAAATTTCAATGACCAGCTATTCGCAATTGCCAGTTTTATTTATTTATTTATTTATAAATACTTTATTGCACACCACACAAATTATTACAAACAAAAAATGTGTAACAATCGGCGGTCTTACATACCTATGGGGCATTTCACGTGAAGCGGACAGCAAAAAAAAAGTGAGGTTCCAGAATTCGTTCATGTTCTGTTTATCTGTACTCCTAGAGGGTATGAACGTGAACACGAAATATTTTTTTCGTATGTGATATAGTTTTTGAGTTATTGGTGTTGAAAGAATTGGAAAAGTTAGTGAAAGAGTTTTTTAGAGGCGATTATTTTAATTGAGCAAATTAACAATAAAATACTATATATATCAGATTATGTAGTTAAAATACAGTTCTTTTTTATTTTTAATCAAGATTAGAAATTACTTTATTTTTTCTTATATTAAACCGGAAGTAAATGTTTCAAATCAGAATTTGAATAACTTGGCCCGTAAAAATTTTAATTATTTTTATTGTAAACTAAAGCTAATAATATATTAATTTTACATTAAAAGTTGTAGCATGTTATCTTTTTAAGTTTAGGAGATACATGAGTAAAAGTACGTAGGTGCCACACTGAGCGTGGTTCCAGGCGCTCGCTTAGGTCGCCCAGTTAGCGCCTATAAGTGATATATAATATATAAAATCGCTTTTATATCGTCTATATAGGCAATCATATTATAACGTATGAATTCAGATTTGGCTAGCATGGGTTCAAATATATTCGATAGTGGCTCGGCGTTATTTTGTATTTAAAAAAATGTGGATATTTATAATTAAGTCATTTATAATATTATGTAAATGAAACAAACAAGATACACATCATTAAAGATTAGTACTATTTAATTATTTTTACTGTTTTACAATTAGAATCAACCTCGGAACTGATACGTTTTACAATTATTAATCCCGCAGTTGAGGGTACGAAAGAGTGAAACTTTTGAGTTCCTGGTATTTGTCTCGAAGAATTGAACCTAGGTTGGAGAAAAATCCGTTGGCGTTGTATTTCCTCCTTCGAGCAGTAATAAACGGCTGTTTCTAATAGCGCTGATTTTGCCCATTCATACAAACGCTTAGGGGTAATAATTGCTTTGGCTGCAGGTAACTACAAGCTTGCACGCGTTGCTAAACGTTTAAGATTACCACCAAGGCCATCACATGGACCCTTTCCATGAGACGTTGCATGAAAATGGATTTCTGCATTTGTATGGAAGTCCTCCTTATAATAATATAAATTTATGAAATTATATCTATTTTTAAAATGTTGTGGGGCTCCATCTGTAATATATATAATTTTTGACACTACTATTGCCTTTTCTGTAAGATGATTATGTAAAATTTTTTGGAAGTTATAAAAACTAGGCGTGTCATGTCTTAAGTCATCGCTTATCATGACTAAACTTCCATGTTTTAGTTCAGTACCATGTCTATAATAATAGACCGATGTTAGTAGCGTAGCCTGGTTATTATTCCAGTGGAACGATTGAGCAGCATCTTGCACAACAAATCTGTAATTTTCTGCAAAATCGCACTGTACAATGACTTCGCCTACATTGACATTCTCTTTAAGGTTTTTAAAAAATAAGGACTGTTGCTCAGCAATATAGGCATGGGGTTTTAAGGTGTCCAAAGCGGCACACAGACTATCTACGAAGTCATCAGAAGCAAGTAGTTGAGTAGATATGGTAAATCCGTTTGTGTCAACCCATTTCTCAAACTGCACTTCTGTAATTTGATTGTGATCAAACACGTTTTGTAAATGATCCCGAATTGCGCTCGCACCAGGACAAGATCTGCAACCTTCGGACGATACTGTCTTTGAGGTCATTAAATGACATGTCGATGTTGGATTTGGACATGTCATCTTGCGAAGACAATCTTTATATGACAACAGTTCCATTTCGGTTCCCATTGTAAGTTTAGCAATGTCTCCTCCACTTAACATCAACTTTATGTTTTGATGGTAAGTACAAACACACATCACATGTGTTCCAGAGTCTCCCGCAAGGATACATTCTTTAGGCCTTAAAGTGAAAAACTTTGTTAATCCCACCTGGACATCCGGATATTCACCTTTAAACTTCTGGTAGAGCTCGTTAATGTTGCACAAAAGTAACTGTTTTTGTTTATGCACTCTTGATCCGTCTTGTAATTTAAGAGATATAAAATCCTTTTTACCAGGCATTATACGGCTGATATCTTCTCGAAGATAAAAACGTTTCACCAATGTTTCTGTTTCAATTGGTAATTTATGGCGACACCATGGATTTGGAGAAGTTAATATACCGAATTGATTCACTAATTGTTTCGCTTTTTTGGCTTGCCTTCTAGATGTTTTAAACTCTTTTGCCAGCCTACTTTCACTCCATGACTTAGGGGCTATAGTCATTATCATTGTTTTCATAGCTGTTGATGTAGACGGGTCATTAAATTTCTCCTTCAGTTGTTTCAGAATATCATGGTTGTCCTTTGTCATCTCAATTTGAGTTGAAATATCTTTACAATAATCTTCGGGAATATAAGGTACATCTGGGTTATTTTGCGAAGGCTCAGATGATGTTTGACTGCACTGCACGTTACCTTGTATATCTACAGGATTTGATTCATTTACAAGTCGAATACGGCAGGATGTACACACGTAAACATTTGACGAACATCCCCATTTTGCAGCTAAATTAACAGAAATTTTTCTTAATCTTCGTACCCTTGGGTGACGTTCCAAATCAAAAGGATTATAACATCGATCACCGTACCGTGGCATGATACGTAAAAATGAAAACAAGCAAATTAAAGTAACAAGTAGTTGCGGCGCGAAGACTGAATAACAACTAAAAAAATTACGCAAAATACAAAATGGCTTGGCGCCATACGTCTATCTCTGTCTAGCGTATAACATTATCTCTTAGTGTAAGTGATTACTCTTTCGCGTAAAAGATGGCGCGACCATATTGCAATATGTTTTCGCGCCAACCGGGCGACCTAAGCGAGCGCCTAGAACCACCCTCAGTGTGGCACCTACGTACTTTTACCCATGTATCTCCTAAACTTAAAAAGATAACATTCTACAACTTTTAATGTAAAATTAATATATTATTAGCTTTATTTTACAATAAAAATAATTAAAATTTTTGCGGGCCAAGTTAATCAAATTCTGATTTGAAACATTTACTTCCGGTTTAATACAAGAAAAAATAAAGTAATTTCTAATCTTGATTAGAAATAAAAAAGAACTGTATTTTAACTACATAATCTGATATATATAGTATCTTATTGTTAATTTGCTCAATTAAAAAAATCACCTCCAAAAAACCCTTTCACTAACTTTTCCAATTCTTTCAACACCAATAACTCAAAAACTATATCACATACGAAAAAAATATTTCGTGTTCACGTTCATACGCTCCAGGAGTACAGATAAACAGAACATGAACGAATTCTGAAACCTCACTTTTTTTTTGCTGCCCGCTTCACGTGAAATGCCCCCTATATACCTTACAAAAATTTAGTGCTGTATTTACAACACCAATAGAAAGCCGGTTTCTTTATTAACTTCCAAATAACTGTTAAAGTCTTAGATATTGGACAAGTACAGGTCGCTATATAAATTTAGCTAGTATTTTCGTCGTAGAACTGTAATTATGTCAACTTTATATTTGACACCAATCTAATTCCCTGTTTCTTTCTATCTCTCGCTCGCTCTCTCTCTCTCTCCCCCCCCCTCTCTCCCTCTCTCTTCAGCCACAGGGAGTCCACTGCTGAACATAGGCCTCCCCCACGAATCGCCACATAGACATGTTTCGTAAATAAACGAAACGAAAACCACATAAAAGAGGTTAATCCCTATTAAGAAAAGGTCACAAAATTCAGTTTAATTCATCAGTATCCGAAATTACATCACAAACATTCTTTTTACTGATAAAAGGCTTTAAAAAGGTTATTAAAACATGAAACCACCTCCGCTGTGGATTGCATAAGTCAGCACGCAGAGACTAGCCTGCCATCACTTTATTTTTGAGCTAATTTATACGGCAATCACACGGAGTTGATAATTATAATTGGCTAATTATCACCGAAATGGATTAATCAGTCTGCCGATTTGTCTTAACGACTTATAAACAAAACAACGTCTAACACCCGTATTCTAAGACGTGTACTCCAATCTTCCTCAACCTTATCTTAGTCGAGGTGACTTTACAAATGAATTGGAGGGACCCTCGAAAATGGTATGCTTAGTTAAAAATATACCTTTACTAAAGGTTCCTCGAGTGAGGTTGAGTAAAGGAAAAACGTCATTAATTACGTCATTGATGTATAGATAAAGTAGAGATTTAACAAAAAACCTTTGAAAATAGTCTATGATCACTTGAAAAGTGACAGTCAAATGTCATGTCAGAGTGTTTACATAGAATAATATATAATTATTGACCTCAAAATCTTCGGGATTGTGACTGGAAGACAAATATTTAGTGAGTCGGAGAAAAAAACGCATGCAGACAGGAGGAGGGTCATACCATCCAACCCGGAAATTTCGAAGGATATTCTTATGGATGAATCGTCGTTCGGGATATTCGTACGGAGTATCGTACAAGTATTACAGGAACTGCTGGAAATCTTTAATAACTCGTTTAAAATAATAAACACTGTTTCCAAACCAAAAATCTTTGATTAAATGAAATAAAGAGTAATGTTTGTATCATTCACTGGGAAAACGTGTAAATCTTGTAGAGGCACCCACCTCAAAAAATTGTTGGCATATTTAGGTATTTAAGAATTTTAAAAGGTAAACTTTATTTCTCTCTTTTAAATTACAATTTTAAAGTAGGATTATTTCTTTTATTTCTTCCTTAAGGTAGGTCGCGACGTACCTTGAGTTTGACAGTTGATTCCTTTCCTCGTGACAGGAAATTTTTTGAGTGACGTTGAGTGGAGGAGATTTTTTTCTACTAAGAATACGGATTTCCTCTAGTAACGTCAAGTGGAGTCGAGAAAACGTCTTAGAATATGGGTGTAAAACATTTTCTGATATTTACATTGTTGGTGTGACTGAGGCAACAGGTAATAAAATTACGATTATGTGACAAATAAAATATTGATAATATTTATGGGTTCAATGGAATTGAAGGAGACAATGTATTATTTTATATTAGGCTTACATCATTAGTTCCACTCTAAATTAATTATGTTTAGTTACACAAACGGGTTATTGGTGCGCAAATGTAGATGGCAAATGCCAATTACTGGTTTATGATGAAATAACGCAAGGTGATGCATCAGTGTTTAACCGAATTATTTTTAGCAAAGGCAAATAATGGCAGATAAAAATTACTTATGAATATTTTCCTTATTTTACACTTAGGTGAGAACTGCGCAGCGTGTTTATAAACACAAGACAAATCATCAAATTAAAAGGCGTTCCTATATTATGAAAACCTTCATTCTTTGTATAATCAAAAATAAAAATCATTTTTTACTAATTCTACTCTCTTAAGGGGCTATATAGACGGCCTCCGTGGCGCAGTTGGTTAGACGCCGCCTGTGAAACGTGAGACCGCGGGTTCGATCCCCGCACCGCAACAAATATTTGTGTGATCCACAGGTATTTGTTTCGGGTCTGGGTGTTTGTGAGACCGAAAAGTCTCTCGTAGTTTCTGATACCCACGACACAAGACTCGATCTTAGTGTGGGGTCAGGACTATGTATGTGACTGTTAGGTGAATTTATTATTATTTATTATTATTTATATTGATATATTGATGATGAGGGGTTAACTATTAATAGCAGAACTGGAGCGTTTACTAAACTAGCTTTTTCTGAAAAGCTTTTATGCTTACTTAATAGTGAACTTAAAAGCTTATATAAACTCTTTCTATAGCCGCGAGTAATAATAGCTAAAACATTTCAACATTCGAATAACATTTCGGATTAGATGACGTTAACAAATAATTCATTTAAAAGTCACATGGATCGTCTATAAATAAAATATGTATCTTTTGTCAAAACCGTGCCTCACCATTTTACATCTGGCTTCTGATCCACCCGACACTTAGGCTTAAGATATCAGTTTTATAATTTATTAACTCATGTCTATTTTTAAAACAAATAAAGATACCTCTAATCAAAACCCATTTATCGAAAAAACTCCGATAATATCAATAAAATCAAGTCTTATTGACATTTTTTTACTTCATTATCTGTTATTGGCAATACGCAATACCGCGGGAGGTATTACAACACCATTTTATTTAGATACCAAGTTCAGAGGTGAAGGCAGGACGTTCAAATACTCCGCAAAAACTGTAGGGGATCGGGTCATCGTGTGTACATTCATTCCTCTATTACATAATGTTTAATTTTGATTATTAAGAAGGGTGTGGCTGTGGCAAGCAAAGTGACTTTAATTTACAATTAAACACACATACCTAAGCTTATATGTCTGTATCAACCCAATGCCCATATACGTCCCACTGCAGGGCACGGGCCTTCTCTATAATCGAGAGTACGATTGAAAGAGGTTAGATGATATTATAGTCCACCACGATGCCCTACGTGGGTTGGCCGACTTTACATACCCACCATAGAAATTCTTACAAATCGCTATAGTATGAAGGTTTCCACACGATGTTTTCCTTCACCGTTATACCTATACCTATTAATAAATAATAAAAAAAAATATACCTATTATGTACCTACCTATACCTATTATGTAGATTAAATTAATTATGAAGAAAACGAAGTTTAAAATATATACATAATTGATTAACTTAATTCATGCATGCGTGAAGATTTTTTATTAATTGTGATAAAAAACGATCTGTTTAGCTGTGTACTACGTGCGAAGTAATAATACCTTCATATTTTATTACTAAAACCATCTTAATGAGCCCAAACAGAGCTGAGCACGGGTTTCTCAACAACCGAGAAATGGGTTAAGAATGGTTAGGTCTATGGCTTAAGCCATCTCAATCGAATTCTTGATTGTTGAGGAAGCCCGTATCCTACAGTGGGATGTGCAACCTATATGGACTGGATTATTATGTTATATGATTGTGTACAATTACCGTCACCATAATTTTGCTTAATACCAGTGACGTCTGCAACGGATCACTGGCACCGCCCTGGCATGAGGAAAACTGTAATTAGTAGATAGTTGTAACAATTATACAAACAATCGATGACGTGGTACACGTGGCGCTCCGATCTGCCCCGCGGGGAAGCTTATATTGTAATCCATGTTGCAGACATACTGTGAAGGAAAACAAGATATTGACCAAGGGCACTTAGTTTCCTTTTTTTCTTGGCTTTTATTTCTCCAGATTTAAAGAGTACAAGCAAGATCTCTATCTATCTATATCAGCCCATATACGTCCCACTGCAGGGCAAGGGCCTACTCTACAATCGAGGGAATCGATTGAGAGTGGTTAGGCCATACAGTCCACCACGCTGGCCTAGTGCGGGTTGGTGGACTTACATACCGTAGAAACTCTTTAAAATCACTACAGTATGCAGGTTTCCTCGCGATGTTTTCCTTCACCGTTAAAGTGCGTGGTGATTGACTATCAATACACACATAACTCCGAAAAGTCAGAGGTGTGCCCTGGGATTTGAACCCGCGACCACCGTGAACATGTAGGCAGCTGCATTTGGTCCGTTACCAACAGGCCACCACGCACTTTTCAAGCAAGATATTAAATACCTTTGATGTTCTAGGTGTTAATGAGGGCGGTTATTACTTAGGTACTTGTTAGCTCGTTGGCTTTTATTCATAAAAAAAGTTCTGTTATTGCACTGCGCATATCAAAATCAGGTACAGGTTGGGCTATTGAGGCACTGGGCGTGTGGTATGTGAAAGTATGTTCCTTAAGCTAAAGTCTAAACCTATGGCTAAGCCGGCACAATATACTTTTCAGGTTCTACTAACATGTGTAACTGGGTAACATGAGATCAAAAATGTTCAGCTGTACGGATGATTAAATATACAATCAAATAAACTCTTCTTACAGATATCTAAAATAGGTATGTTCAACATTCTTTGTTACCAACATTTTACAAATCTGATTGACCTTGTGGATATAAATGAATTAGAGGTTATCTGTGACGCCTTACTTTCATGTTTAATCGCAACATGGAAGTCAAAACCGATGAACGAGCATCGTATGATGTGAGAAGACGTGATAAACCTTTATCTATGTTATGACAAATAAATCCAATCTTGTAACTAGGCTTTGCTTATTCGGGAAATATCCACGCCAACTTCAATTCAACTTAGATCTTAATGACTGCTGTATCTTTTTAAACCGGCTCTGCCCTTTTACTTGCGTGGATAGATTTCAATGTTTCCAATCTATGGCTTTAGTAGTAGAAATCCAGTCATAAAATGAATAAGATATATTTTAGAATTTTATCCATTTGTCATCGAATTATGTTTCTCAAATAAAATTACCGGAAAGCATATACTTCAACTCATTTAGTCACACAACCTTCGGTTTGATAAAATTTCTGGTAATAAACTTCCATTACTCATATCACTAACATATATTACTCACATATATCAGAATTATTATATTAGACTAAGATAATTTGTATTATTTTAATGTATATGATGTGGCTGTACATATTTCAATAAAATAAAAAAAATAAAAAAAAATCACTCGCGAGGCCCTCTTTTTTTGTGAAAGAAAGCTCCTCTATTTCCTAATGGATGAAAAGTGGGTATGTCGAGGTCACCATTCTTCCTGCCATACCTGGATTCTTGGCACATACAGGGTATGTAATGCATAGTGTTTTTATACTAGAGACATGGCCGGCGACGGCAGCATGCGAGATGCGGTGGTGAAATAATCAATAATTAACAAAAATTTTGAACTTTCAATCCAAAGCGGCTAATCTTTAGAACAAATCTTAAAATGTATCTAAGGCAAATTTTATTCAAACAAACGTCTGTCATTCTGTCAGTAACCCATAAACTAGGTAGTTGCTAAAAGAAACAATGGAATTAGTTAATATCTTACATCACCGCGAAAAGCTATTTTTCACGCCCCTCCTGACCCGAGATATGCAACGCCACCGAAAACAAAACAATACAATTCAACATACATATGTACCTACAAGCCCGCCACATCAATGAATGAACATGAAAATAATTTTATCTAATCAGTTGTGCACCCGCCCATGACTGGATCGCCTATTCTTTTATCTATTTTTTACAACAAAGTTTAATAACAAATATTTTATTGCTTTCATGTTACGTAATCGTCACGCGCGCCCCTACACTTTTTCTTTACATTTGTTCTCTCAGATAGGTATTTGTAATTCTATAATCGAAATAAATGAATCACCAAAGTTGGTAGCTGTTTTGAGAACCACAAGTGAGACGCGATGGCTAACAACAGACTTTAGTATTTCTTGACGATTTATTTTTTTCACTAAATAAATCACCTGAGATTTTTACACCATGCAGACTAACTGAAAACAATGAACGCCTAAATTCTAACAAAATTATGCTTTTAACAATTAGGTACTATATTTCAGACAGTTACCAGTTACAGCGTGTCTTGCCAGTTGTGGTAAGACAAGCTCAAAACATTGGAGCTTGTATGATGAATCCTTTAAATTCTAGACTGCCCTTTGTTCTTTTCCTTTTCTTATATCCATCCTAAGGTTGTCTATAAGACATCGCCTAGAGCGATAAAACCGCCAACTGTACTTTTTTGTTAATTTGTAATATCTTTAAGTGTTTTTCCTTTTTGTGTCCAGTTAAGGATAAACAAATACCTAAATAAATATATTTCATCTCAAAAGTGACTTCCTGCGACCTTAAGAAGGTCGTTTCTTCACCTTGCAGACAGACATCCTTTGCTTCGCTTGCCGGTACGTATGCCGGTACGTAGTCCCTACACTTCTTGTATCATACGACTATTGACAAACTGTCAACTTGGCATGAAACTTCCTAACATTGATAAAGCCAATGAATACTCCTCATTCGGTGAGGAGATTTAGCTCTTAATACAATGGCTTAATGCTGATCACCATAATGATATCAGCCCAAATTTATCCACTGCTGAACTTAGGCATCTTCTCCATCACACCACTTTTCTCGGTCCTGGGCTTGTCCAAACCACAATTTAATTTGCCTTGAAACGTGATGTCATCCATCCATATAGCGGGTGGTCTGCCGTAATGTTCATAATTTCGAAATGCTATATGCAAAGTGATGCAGCAAAATTGAGTGAACCAATATTAAAGTTATCATTGACAATAATATCTACATTTGAGCAACCTTCAACAAGTTCATCAGTTTTTATGTATTTTGTAAACTGTGCGTGATTGTTATTGTTAATCGTTATCGATTGTAGTGGAAAGTTTTATTACCACATTGAGATTATAACGCATATATTTACTACAACCCGTTGTGGTAGAGTTGGAAGAATATGGCACTTTTAAGAAGCCTTATAAATTGTCATGACCCTTATGATTACTGCGCAAAAAATATTAACTATGCGTAAAATTAATAGAACAGTGTATTACACGTCAAGTACCTACCTAATCTCATGTGACGGAATGGGCTTTAAGTTATGAAACCGAAGTTCTATCGCTACGTGAATATCGCTCTATGCCGTTACTGTATAAATAAATACAAAATTAAATGCACAGGGTCTGTAACTACCTCGATTACATCATATATCATTATCAAAGATTATATCATTTTAAAAGTTGTACAAAACTCCACGATAGTATTACGATATTACGATATTACTCATCACATGGGGTAGGCTAATCTGCCTTGTGGCAAAAGGCGTTTGGATAACCACTGCCTGTGGTGGAAGGCGACTAAACGGGGCCTTTGGGATCGCTGGGTGCACTTGGGAGGCTCCCCCACCGAAAGTGATACCGAGGCAAACGCCTGAAAAAGGCTAATAACGGCGCGTACGCGCTCTCTCTTATTAAGACTTGCGAGATCTTAGGTCTCTGAACAGCATAGAATGGCTGCGGAATAGTACCGGGCGAGTCTCGCTAGCAAGGTCCGCAGTCATCCTGATTTGCGCGAAGAGGGCAATCGAGGGGTTTTGGTCGGTATGCCGGCGTAGGGTTTCAGCGTGAAGGACCCTGCTCAGCGTTAACATATACCAAATACCAAGACACTGGTCTTGGTCGTTGGTATAGTTAACATATTATAAAAGTAACATTAGGATACTTGCTACTGTTATTAAAATTTATGCGCAAAGGAAATGCCAACAAACAGCCATAAGTAAAGGAATAAGAAAAGCAACAAAGATTAATATATCTTTATTCTCTAAAAAAATATTATATAACACACCACCATCTATGCTGGCTTAACTAGGAAAACAATGCTGGCACAGGTCAAGCCTACGTCAAGACACGTAACTGCGCGGCACAATCCCACTCTATCAGCAAACGTCAAGTAAAGTACAGAGTAAACACTAAACATGGCGTGCGCATACTGACGGGCGCGGCTCACTGACCCGTCAACCATTTTTACACTAATGTGTAAACAATTGACGTACAATAAGATGGATTATTACCTAAGTACGTAGATAATGTCCACGCACACATGGTTTTAAATATAGGAAATTATGTTCCGTTCGCAAGGTTTGTTGACGTGTTTCGTGTTTGTCATTTGTTATTTGATGTAATTGAATCACGTTTATTATCCGTAAATGGTTTATTGGCTCTGCCGTTGGATATCAATATATTTTAGAAATTTTAAATAGCACATCATAGTTGAGCTCTGTTTTAAGAACATTGCCTTGTTCAGTAAAGAATCAAAGGAAAATAGATGGTATTCCTACCATCATAATATGGTTATAACTTAAATTATAACCATAATCATCTTCACTGTTAATCATCATCGAAAATAATTACAACAATGACTTTCTGTTCTTTTTAACCGACTTCAAAAAAAAGAGGAAGTTCTCAATTCGACTGTATGTTGTTTTTTTTTTATGTTTGTTACCTCATTTCTCTGTACTGGGTGAACCGATTTCGATAATTCTTTCTTTAATTGAAAGCTGGTGCTTGTCGTTTGGTCCCATAAAAATATGGTAACGATCTGATGAATATCTTCGGACCTAGAGAGGGGAACTCCTTAAAATTAAGTAGGATTCCAATGGTTCTTCTTGCATTGAATTAAGTATAAAAGCAAAATTACAGTGGTGGTGGAAAGTAGGGGTAGGGGCGAGGGGGGCTGGTTAGAAAATTAAGAAACATGTAAATAGTCAATATCTTCGGCAGCATTTAACCGATTTTAGTGATTTCTTTTGCATCAGAAAGAACGTATTAACACTTTGATCTCACCAAGAAATCAGGAAAATCTGATGAATATCTTCGGTCTTGGAGAGTAGAACTCCTCAAAATTGAGTACGATTCCAATGGTTCTTTTTGCATTGGATTCAGTATAAAAGCAAAGTTACAGTGGTGGATGAAAGTAGGGGTAGGGGCGAGGGGGGCGGTTAATAAAATTAACAAACATGTAAATAGTCAATATCTTCGGCGGCTATACCAATAAATCATGAAGATCTGATGTAATAGTGACAAAGAATCATATTATTACAGTTTAATAGTATGCCATATAACATTCCGTAATGAAACCCATATCGGGAATTGAGGGCATTGCCGATTGTTATATGTTGGTGAACATATTGTACATGACGATGATAACTTTTGTGAAAACATGGAAGAACGAGCCGTCGTATTGGATGAATTGTTCCTAAGAAGCATTCGAGGATTAAATATCCAACAAAAGAGTGTGTTTCAGAAAGTTTCAACGTCAATCAAAATCAATTTGCAAGGACGATTTAAAACTTTTTCATGTAAGCCCGCGTTTTTGAAAGCCTATTATTCCGTTCTTTACAAGTAGCTTTTGAAATTACTCTGGATATAGATTCCCTTATTTGAGACAGGCGTTGCTCCCTTTCTCCGTTTGTCTCATTTAAACGGCGCTCTCTCATACGAGCAGCGCGTTTACTAGGTGTACCCATATTCAGGCTATCGAACTTTTAAGTCACTAAAAATAAAAAAGTAAACCAAAATTTTAACAAAAAAAAATAACCGACTTCAAAAAACTGACAAAAATCATACTAAAAATAAAAATCTATAAAAAGACAAAAAAATGCGACATAAAAAACAAACTAAAAATGCACTAAAAAGTAAAAAGATAATTGCGTATTCCAACGTCAATAATTTACAATATTGTATATAATTTAATCATTGTATAATATTTTAATCATTGTATATAGGTACGATCTATGTGTTTTCCTCGCAAGATTGTATTTATATATTATGTATCCAGTTAAACTTTACATCTAACTCAACACATACCTATGAGTAACAAATAATTATAAAAACATTTATTTACAGTTCACCTAAGCTAAAATTTGAAATATATGTATGTGTAAATATAGTATGCACTACTTAAAAGACAATCAAATTATTAGAATAATGTACAATTATTGTTGTTTTTGGAGTCGGTGTCAGCCAAATAAACTCGACATTATACCTGACAATATTAAATGACAACTTTATGAAATCTATTTTATACGAATATCCTCTTATACTATTATGTGGTTTATTAACCTTAATTCAATAAAATATAATATCTGACGTTTATGTAGTTACTAACTCATAAAACTTGGATGACACCGACTCCAAAAATAACAATAATTGTACATTATTCTAATAATTTGATTGTCTTGTAAGTAGTGCATACATATATTTCAAATTTTAGCTTAGGTGAACTGTAAATAAATGTTTTTATAATTATTTGTTACTCAAAGGTATGTGTTGAGTTAGATGTAAAGTTTAACTTCTAACCCTACACAAAGAGGTCGGTCGTTCAGACCCCAAGATTGAGGTTTGCAATGGACAATGTTACTAGGTATGCCAAATTGCTTGAAATGTTGTCTCAGTAAAGCCTTTATGTGTACAAACACACTAGTTTTTGTTGTAGTCAAAAATACCTAGTAGTTTTGATTTTATAGGTATTCAAAGTTTTGAAAAATTTCGAGTTAGGTAAATTCCTGAATAACATTTAAAATTATTAATGTACTTTAGGGTAACTATTTTTCTTGTAGTAAAAGTAACCGTGCCAATAAGGTATATTTTCGTTCATGTATTTTTTTGACAAATGTTTAGAGGAGGGTAGTTAGTTTTCTTGTGCCATCTTGCTGGACTACTAGTTCAGTTTCTCGTGAACGCTTGCAAAAGCAGGACGCATGCTCCGCAGCTGCGCAAGATTTCTTGCCTAGTTTAAATTAAATTAATTTGTGGATAATAATATTATGGTGAAAGTGAAAAGTGTTGTGAAGTGCTACAATAGATCGTCATTTTCTTCTACTACTATCGAGCTACGGGTGCTGAATTACGGTGAGTGATTTACACTTGCTTTATTATATTTGTCGTCGGATATTGTATTTTCCTCTGTGTGTACCTACATCCATTCGCAGTGTGTAGGACTTTACCAATTGTTTAAAATATATTAGGTTTGTCTTCGTGTCATCCATCGAGCTTCGGGTAACAGAAATTTGGACAAACGATGAAATTGTTTGTCAAATTATTAGATAGTATACAGCTTCGTTTAACGCGTTTGTCAAATAGTCAAAATTTTCGCTTAATAAATAGTTATCTTTGACCAAATCTACGAACAGAACGTTTGATCATCTAAGCTATTGTTTAATGGAAACGTGAACCAACAAATTTGCCAATTTGATCATTTACAGCGTTTAGACTTATTTTTTTATTATTTCTCGTCGAATATGTTTTTTTATTTATCTATTTTATGTGTATGTTGTTTGAATTGTTCCATGTACAATATAGTGCAAGTGGTGTCTAAGTACTACAATTGATCATTTTCTTCGTGTCGACCATCGAGCTTCGGGAGCTGAATTACGGTGAGTCATTTATACTTATTATACTACTATTATTTCTCTATTTATATTGTTTCTCGATATTGTTTACTTATTTCCAGATTTGTGTGTACATTCATTCGCAGTGTGTAGGCTATACTTTGCCAAATGTTTAAGGGTCGTTCCGTGATTTCGTGCAAATTTCGTCGTTCCGCGAAAGTTAAAAAAATGACAAAAAATCAAGAATTTTATTCAATAAAACAAATCTAGCACGCTTTTTTAATGGTATTCAATAGAAGGCACTTTTCTATCTTGTGTAGATTTATAGATATAGCTTCTTCAAAATTGCGCTATGGAAGGCAATTATTATACATAATTGCGTATTCTAACGTCAATAATGTACAATCTATTCAATGTACATATAGGTACGATCTATGTGTTTTCCTCGCAAGATTGTATTTATATATTATGTATCCAGTTAAACTTTATATCTAACTCAACACATACCTTTGAGTAACAAATAATTATAAAAACATTTATTTACAGTTCACCTAAGCTAAAATTTGAAATATATGTATGTGTAAATATAGTATGCACTACTTAAAAGACAATCAAATTATTAGAATAATGTACAATTATTGTTATTTTTGGAGTCGGTGTCAGCCAAATAAACTCGACATTATACCTGACAATATTAAATGACAACTTTATGTAATCTATTTTATACGAATATCCTCTTATACTATTATGTGGTTTATTAACCTTAATTCAATAAAATATAATATCTGACGTTTATGTAGTTACTAACTCATAAAACTTGGATGACACCGACTCCAAAAATAACAATAATTGTACATTATTCTAATAATTTGATTGTCTTTTAAGTAGTGCATACATATATTTCAAATTTTAGACTAGGTGAACTGTAAATAAATGGTTTTATAATTATTTGTTTTTATAATGTCTATTTAATATGTCATGGTAGCAGAAATTAACGAATCAAAAGATCTTGTAAAAGACTATTTGAATAAATAATGATTTGATTTGATTCAATTCATGTTCGCACGGCACATTATGAATATTCGTCCTTCGAGCCGGATTCTGATTTTCGCTTTTCTTATCATCATTCTCTTATAATATTCACTGAACAGCATTGTTTAAACAACAATCAACAAGCGCCCACATCGTGTACACATTTAGGTACACGATGTGGGCGCAACGTTCATTTCATTTCAAATTAATGTCGCAGTTAATGCTTTAACAACCGTTAACTGTAATTAAAAAATAATATGCATAAAATCTTAACAGATTTTCTCTCTATTGGTGGATTTACATAAGCGTCCCTAAAATTAACGCATAAATTTATATTGCAAAATAATGTTAAAATATTCTAAGCGCCCAACATTGATATTTGAAAATATTATAAATAATTTGTTTAATGTGCGTGTAATTTATTAATTGGTACATGCAATAATCTAGAACATTTTTATAAATCACACTAAAAACTTACGTAAGTCAATGTGTTTCATTCATTAATATTAAATGATAAACGTATTAATTTAAAACGTAAAAATTCAGAGGTTATCGCCTGTAGTGGCATTTGGAAGCTACTTCAAAAACTCTTGTTCTCAGTTCACTCACCCGATATAACGATATGATTTCGTTGTATTGTTATAATTCTTTATTTTAGGTATATTTTTAATTGGTATAAGGTCGCGGCCTCACTGATAGCGAGCTTCATACTGGTAAAATTTGGAAATATTTAGAATGTGAATGTATGTCGGCATATTATTATAACGTTAGGCAATATGTCTATTTTTATAGTAGGGAAATAGAATACAGAAGATATTAATAAAGTAAGTTAAAAGTATTAGTCACATAAGTTATGTGCACTGGGATTGTGTTTATCGACAATAATGTGGCTTTGGATACAACACGATTGCTATGTCACATGATAATATGCAAATGAACCGTGATATAAGATTGGTACACACAGTAATAACTTTACTATCTATTAATAAAATCATATATTTTTTTTATGTGCGTAAAATTTACTAAATAACGCCGAGACAAAATATACAATGAATATTGATTAACAACTGTAAACTAAAAATTTGTAAGCGCCTACTTTACCATTCAACTATGCCATCACAACGCGACTTTGCGCTGTTACTTCCTTTGCCCTTTTACTTTCTATACAGAAAAATATATTTATCTTCCCGCCAGCACCCTCGACGCATCTCACTGATGACTGACGTAAACCACGCCATTGTTGCATGAGCAGCTAAAAATAAATAAACCTCACATGGAAAATAACTCGGTGCTGTTTGTAACGGCAATGATCTGATATATCTGGAGCGACCTCTGCAGATAAGGGCTTGTGGATCAATGAATTGTAGGGTGCAGGTCAATGTGATTGAGCCCGTTGTGATTGCGCTTACGTTCTAGGAAAACCGCTGCACTGGAACATTAGCTGAAGGCAGCAATATAACAATACACAATGTAGTTTACAAACAAGGAACAAAACACACTTTAAATTCATAGTAAATGTGGAAGTAGTAAATGTAAAGGAATATATTTCTTTATAATTTGAAATTAGAAAGGGCATATTATGCTTTCGACACGGGCATATTGTCACGGCAACACTTGTAAATTGATGAATTAATTCTAGCAGAGCCGTAGATGTACTACATCTATGGACTATGGCAGAGCCTTTTTTTTTCTTACACGAGGAAATCCCTTTACGGATCCATATAATCCATATATCGGGCTCACCGTTCTAATACAAATTAGAACGTCCTACCGACTAAAACCCCGTGATATACCGCTATCTCCTTTAAAACAGGGGGCGTGTTTTAAAGGAGATAGCGGCATATCAATATGTATGGCAGAGCCTTACTGCAATTTAGACTATTTCCAGTTAAGTATAATATATATGGGCCATTTTAATCGAAGTCTTTATTGCGGATTTGGTAGGGAAGTGAGAATTTCAACCCTGCGTCTTTGCTTGGTCTTTTCTGTATATTTTCCAAATGGCAACTCATGCCATGCCATGCTGACATCTTGGATGCCCACGTTTTGGTCGCTTGTTTGAGGTACTTGATCATTAGTTCAAATAAAACTTCAATATGAAATACTTAGTATAATTTATTGCAGACAGAAACCCATCAGTCCGTAACCCCGCCGAACTGTTCGTGTACCGATGTGTTGTTACAATAATAAAAAATACCTATGTTATTTACAAGTACACTACAACTTATAATGTTAAAAAATAAATAACCAATTTTCTATTAACCGAGTATGGAGATATTACAGCTATGCATCCGTATAAAGCCGGTCGCACACAATCGACATTTTTAAATCTATCGATTTAGTTTTTTCATATTTTGCAGATATTTTTTATGTGCTTGCAACTCAGGCTTTACACGACACTTTAAATATCAACAAAAAATTACTCCTTGATATTAAAATACGAGATCATTGTTTCTATGTGTTAAATATACATATTTTTTTCCATGAACACAGCTGGTGTGTTTTTTGTTTGTCAACAAATAATACATGAATTTATAGAGACGAATCACACATGTTTCGATCAAAATATTTACTAGTGGGTGGCAATGATACAATTTATTGAAAAATTCCATGAATACTGAGTAATGAAAATTAGTATTGTTTAATACAACAAAAAATTAAAAGTTTAATTTGTGGGTAAAAAATACAAAAATAAGTCATAGATAAAATAGTTACAATATGCAAAAACATGTCCACATTGTCTAATATATACATCCACTAATTTCAGTCATATTATGTATCCTGCTTAACAAAGCAGTATTTACTCTATGTCGATGTCAGAAGGAATAAACATTTATGATATAAAGCACACATTAATCACTATTTTAAGAACCAAAATAAGTTCGATGTCACAATTTCACGTAAAAATATTGAAAATTGCACTATTTTTAGACAACGGGTTTTAAACGAAAATAGAACACAATGTATTTGCAATAGGAATAGGTTAAAACTCCACCATATTATAATGGCATAAATAATAAAAAGAAATGAGTTCATTAACAACTGTTTATAAGTTCATAGTTATTATTAGGAAGACAATTAAATAATTTACTTTTTTATCGTAGATGGAATAAAATTGCATCATCGAAGTTCGATTAGTCGACTTTAAAACATAGCCGTAAAAGAAGGCCATAATCATATGAAATGAGCGAAATTATACGGGGTATATCAAAACTGCGACCGAAGACGGAGCCAGGTGATAGATTTAGTGATAACAGAGACAATGCAAGCAACAATTTCGCGAATAAAGCGTCAATTTTTTTGTTGCTATTTTTAAATATCATCTCGTTTGGATGGTAACTACCTACCTAGTTTTTGCTAAAATTATAATTTAAATGCTTTCCTACCATTTTGGCTTTCAAAATAAAATGGTGCACATTTTTTTAGGAAAACTATGTATTTTCCACCCAAATATGACGATATGAAAAAATTACAAAAAAATCGACGCTCTTTTTTTTGCGAAAATTTTAGTTGCATTGTGTTTGAAGTCACGAATACTACCACCTGGCTTCGTTTCCGGTCGCAGTCTTGGTATACCCTGTATAGCCAAAGGATACGAACTGAATAAATCTCATAAAATTAATATCTAGAAAGAGACAGTACTATCGATACTATTCGCTTCATCGACATTCGATATTGAGCGTACCTCTTAGTAACATCGAACCATAAAAAAAACACAAAATGAAAAATAAAAGTATTTCCAAACGAATACAACTGCGAATACAATTCATTGCACGCGATTTTTATTACATTAAAATGAATCTGATATGTCATAATGAACATGTTAAAACTTTACTTTGGGACTGTTGGACTCAGACATACATGTTGGTTACATCCAGTTTTAGACGGTCAAATAAATATTTTCAGTCAATTGTTTATACTTTATAGTGCTTCATGCACAACCTTCGCGCGAAAACGATATTTAAGGAGGGGAGGAGGAGAAGAAATACGTCATTTGAGCGTATTCTTTCCCCGTTTTCAAGTATCAAATATCGGTATTTCATTATAGTATTTTACCCTACCCAAAGTCCATCGTTTCACAAGTGTGTTGCGCATGAAGTAGTCAATCTGTAATATTTACTTTTTGCTAACCTTCCACGTAATCTAAGGCATATTGAAAACAGGATAATTCGCCACGACAAAACAAAACAAAAATCTAAACATTTGAAAAAACATGCCAAACTGAATGTTAAAAAATAAATAAAATTAAATCTATCCTTGTGGAAACTATTTACAAATAGAATAGAAATTAAAAATATTACAATGAGTACGAATACCCGAAACATCACAAAGTTTCAGACAGTTTTATATGGCTAATAGTTTAGGACCAATTTTAACAGTGCCATTGTCCGAATTCAAGCGTGTATGTGAAACTCTTGTTTATAAAGCATTAACAGCCTCATTAAATTGTCTATGTTGGAATGGGAATATGCGATTGTAGTCTGTAATCCGCGATTAAGTTTTAAATTTTACTATGATTTAAATTATTGAGTGATTCAGTAATGGTAAGGGTTATATCGACGAGATATCGTATCAATGATTTAAAAGTATTGAACTAGAATGGTGATAGTATAAACCGAAGCCAAATTCGGATTTCTGGCACTATTCCTGCACTAGACTACAATATTTACTAATCCAAGGCCAGAGCTAAGTCAAAGCCACTATCTATGACTTTCGGCCTACGTTTAGTAAGACACAACCATCGATTGTAATTGAACACAATAATCCACACGAACGTACGATTTGTATTTGATGCTCAAAAACTAGAGCCTTCATACTGATCGCGGCTTTGATCTGGCTTCAAACTTAATCTTTAGTTAGACTAGAGGTGAAATATTTAAAAAAAATCTTTGCAGTGCAGTACAGGAAGTGTAATCAATTTTTTTTTGTGCCATTTGTAATACAGTATGTATATTGGTATTGGTATGTATACAGTATGTAAGATTTTAATTCAGAATCAGGGGTGTTATAAAACTTCGTAACTATCAGATATCTGAGATTAAAATTTATCCGAAATAGTTAGTAATCGAACCGATGTCCAGATTTAAAAAAGATCCAGAAAATTTAAATACGCAACATTCCTGATTTGAAACAGTAAAAAATTACCAATAATAAAAATTAAAATAACTATTGGACCATCGCACATGTTTGTTCACCTTACTATAGTTTCGGCACTTTAGTCTCAGAAAGGTCGATCATTTTTAATTAAATATGTTTTGCCACTGAACTGCGCGAGTTTTAAACCATTTACTATTGTATAATTTTTTAAATAAACCTTTAAACTGTGTGATGCTAGCGGGGTACCTACACAGAAATGCCCATTAATAATTTGTCTAATCTATAACCGAAGAGACGCGTTGCCGCACGACATGTCCCATTTCGACTATAGAAAACACTCATGGTACACCTTAACACTATCTATATAACAAGGAACAAATTTTATTATTTAAAATTGCAAGTTTCTATGGGGGGCACGGGGAAATATTTAACACCAGAAATATACCAACTATTTATCATAAGAAACTCGTATTAATAACACGAATAGACAATTTGACGTACATTTAAAAATGGAATTAATCGTGCGACAACACTATGCCCATACCACCGTGCCATAGAGCCTAGCTCTCCGACCATCGATACTTGTGGCACCATAGACAAAGCACAACCATAGTCAAAGGGAGTCTACGCAACATCAGTACAGCCCTAGCACTTACAAGTTCTAAATCTGGAATATTTGGCAGCTCAATATTTACATATTTGAATTGAAATTTCAGTAGATTTTTAAAGTACTCTTTTACATTAACCTTTATTTTGCCAAATGTCGCTTCAGGGCTGAAATACGACGGATAAAAGCTTAGGCGTTAATTAATTTTAACATATTTGCCCGACATTTACAAGCCAATCAATTTAATTATCAAAGTTTTAGCGAAGCCATCGTAGAGCCAAACAGCATAATAGGCTTAGGATGATTTTGAGCAATTTCTAGAGGCGATGCAATGAGGTAGACATTATCTTGATTACTAAAAAACAGCCTACAATGACACAAGACTCGGCGACCGAAGGAAATCAGCTTAGTACCCATACGGTGGCATAGGCCAAGTTCATTTAAATGTAACAGTTTATTTCCTAAAACCCAATCCATTTTACAATCTTGGTCCTGTATATTTACATATTTTTATAAAATACAAATTTACCTAGTAATGTACAATTGACGCACCGCCGACGTCGCCGTTGCTATTGAAGATAGAAACATCAAAATACATCGTCACTGGACACGTATGCTTGCATATCTATTCTAGTAGGTACAGTATGTAAGAAGTCATAGTTTATCGATTGAATAAAATATCGTGGATGAGATGGATAAAATTCTTTTTAACACAGCATGGTTTGTATTTCGCATTTGGTGGTAAGTGCAATCCAAAGAGCAAAAATTTTCAAACCACGTCAAATATGTACTGTCATATGACGTCATCATATATTCAACCAATTTGGACTGTTTATAACCACATAGCGTCAACATAGTCCTTAGATAAATAAACCATTATCTCTCTGTCAGGTATGTACAATCTTTGTAAATTTCATAAAACATGCAGATGTCAATAATGTAAGAAAAATACTAAATAATACAAAATCAGTAAACCCAAAACTGTACCAAGGAGCACCAATAAGCTTTTCAGCAACCCTAATCAATTCCACCCCCTCTACCGCGAGCAAGCCATCGTGTCCAGCGACGAGACAAAACAAAACAACTCAAATGGAAGAACAACGCAACGGGCCGTCACAGCGAGCGCGACTGGCGCGCCGGTGCGTCAGCATTGCGCCGCCACTACGCCTCCGTGGCCACCGGCTCGCGCGCGTGGTGGATCTTCACGTGCTTGTTGTGGTTGGACTTGTTGCTAGACGTCTTGCCGCAGATGTGGCACGCGAACGGGCGCGCGCCGCTGTGCACCTTCATGTGCTCCGACAGGTAGTAGCTCCGGTGGAACGACTTCCCGCACTCCGGCACCTTGCACACGTACTTCTTGGCCATCTCGTGCTCCCGGACGTGCCTCTGGCAGTTGTATTTCCTGATGAACTGGCAGCCGCAGTAGTTGCACGTGTAGGGCCTGACGGATTTGTGCGAGTTCATGTGCGATACGTACTCGGTCTGGCGGATGAAGGCGCCCTTGCACAGGTGGCACTTGAAGGGCTTGGCGGAGCGGCTCATGTGCGTCCAGCGATGCAGCTTGAGGTTCCACTTGGACGTGAAGCCCTTGTTGCACACGATGCACACGAACGGGCGCTTGCCGCTGTGCGTCAGCAGATGCGTGCGCAGGTTCGCCCGCAGGTATATCTGCGAAATTAAATTCGTTTATGGCTCATCAGATGGTAAGAGATTCCCGCCGTTCACAAAACGGCTTGGCGAGATAGTACTGGTTGTGTGAGTGTATACTGTATGATGCAGCGCGTGTACCTGCTTGCAGACGGGGCAGGGCACGTTGTCGGGGCGCGCGCGCGGCGGCAGGTAGTACTCGTTGTGCATGCGGCGCACGTGGCGCGTGAGCGAGGCGGCGTGCACGAACTTGTCGCTGCAGTAGAGGCAAGACTTGGGGCGCTCGTCGTGAGTCTCCTGGTGCCACACGAGCTTGGCGCGCGAGTGGAACACGGCGCCGCACTGGCACACGAAGTCGCGCACGCGGGCGCGCTTGCCGAAGTGATGCCGGTCTCTGCGGAGAGAACACATTGCTTCACAAACACTACAAAACATAAGGTCTAATTCAATATTACTTAATCATATGTAAGATGTACCACAAAAATAAGTTTCTCTCACGTAGACATAACCTACCGACGGCGATAGAAGCTAGTGAAATATGAACCTTGTCCCCAAAGATAGTAGAGTTAAAGTTTGTTGTGGGAGTAGTACCTGTGCTGCACCATGTTGGAGTATCTGCGGAAGGTGTCGTCGCACACGGTGCACTTGACGGGCGCGCGGCCCGTGTGCACGTTCTCATGCTCCGACAACTTCTGCCGCGTTACGAACCGCTTCTCGCACACGTCGCACCTGCAACCACGCGCACAATCGCACACCTTACTATGAAACCAATATCGAGCTTACTGCAGAGGTCATAGCGAACGAAATCGTGCGCGCTAATCAGCCGCGCGAGAAAACCATTAGAGTAAGAGGGAAGATAACGGCACTGCGTAGGTGTGAAAGAAACGGAAATAGTGATAGTACCGCTCCTCTTGATCACAAACATTTTGTACGCAGTGTCGACTCTGGTATAATAACTCAATGAATGCGACATGGATATACCAAGCGAAGTATATTGTTTTAATATTTTCCTAATTTTCTGATAATATTAGTCTATAATAATTTTATTATAGACACGTAAAAAACAGTATTGTAAAAACTGGTCTAGATAAGGGAAAAAAAGCTTGGCTCCTTTCTCGAGAAATTGAAGAGACGCTATAATTATTTCAAAAGTTTGAAGCCATTTGAAAAATGACACATTGAGGAAATTTCTAGCTCTGATGCACAGCACAATATGACAAATCAATTTATATTTCTTTACTTCACGGATGTTTTCGCGTTCTACATTAAAGGCATATCATGCATAGCAACAAAAAATAAGTGAGGAAAAAGGATGAATCGGTTAAGGCAATGTAAAAAAGTTGAATTCAGTTTTTTTTTTACTGGCACGACGAAATAGCTGCAATGCAACTGTTGCTAAGTGAAATCCAAACGAGTATCTAACATGCGAACATTGTGGGAGTGTGTGATTGTATTGTGGCTAATAAATCTGTTTTTTTTTCTTTCTCTCGGTCGACACATGATGCCAGTCTGTGTCTGGATCATTATGAAAGATTTTGCATCGTGTTCGGTGGTCGCTACCAGGGCGGATATCAATCCTTTTATTCGTGTCAGTGAATCTTTGTATTTGTTTACAAATGTCATATTAGTATCTTGACGTTACTTTAAATTTTATTTTTATTTATTTTATTTATGTACAGAAGTTTACTTGTATTTTTGTACGTATTAGTAGTGTCTTAAAAAGTATCATGTTTGTATCTGTTAGTCAAGGACACGACGAAAAAAAAGCAAAAACAATAAAGGACATCTATAGAACTTACTTGTAATTTTTAATACCTAAATGCATTTTTATATGGAGTGCCAGGTTGGCCCTTCTATAGAAACATTTGCCGCAGGTGAGGCACTCCAGCGGGTGGATTTTGAGGTGGGCGTGGAAGGCCGCGTCTGTCAACTGGTCCACCTTGCAGGTGGGGCATACGTAGTCCTTTCTCCTTCTCTTCGCCTCCTGCTTGATGATCCCTTCGATGTTGGTCGACAGTTTGGACCCTTCCATGTCGTAGACTTCTAGTATTGTTGATGTTATTGATTCTTTCGTGTCTACCATTGTACCTGGAATAGGATGATTTATGTGTCGGTTTAGGACTAAATTAGTAATGGTATAACACCTCAGCCCATAATAAACTATGGCTAATGATGTCAACGGGTGCATTACCGACCTTTAAAAATAAATAAACAAAAGGAGAGAAAAGTAGGTATTATTCGGACTACGTTAACATAACTAAATAAAATAAATAAATTCAATCCAACTTCAATCCAACAGTCACATACATAGTCCTGACCCCACATTAAGATTAAGTAAGTCTTGTGTCGTGGGTATCAGAAGCTACGAGAAACTTTTCGGTCTCACAAGCACCCAGACCCGAGACAAATACTTGTGGGCCTCCCAAAGATTTGTCTCGGTGGAAGGTTGAACCCGCGGCCTCTCGTTGCACAGCCGGCGTACAACTAACTTCGCTATGTTGGCTGGCAAAACTAAGCAAAATTGGCACCAGAAAAACCATTATTTTACGATTACTTTCTCTGAAGCATTGGTAACACCCCAGCTGAGCGTCCTACCTACTGCAGTCCGAACTACTAACAATTTAAAGGGCGTTTCAAATTTCTAAATACTGTGCTCAAAATGCCTCATTATTACAAAAGTATTCATTTCTCGTAATTTAAAACACGTAGGTTAAAGGAGCCTAAATCGTTGCCAAGCTACATATTATAAAAGGAATATGCCTTACATCCCATAATGGTGTCTTCCGTCTTCTCCTCCTTCTTGATGGCGCGTGCGGTGATCATGCGACTGTAGGAGGTCTTGCCCGCAGCGGCGTGCACCTTGGTCCGGTGCGCGCGCAAATCCTTCGGAGACGAGAACTTCAGGCTGCAGAGCGCGCAAGTGTATATTCTGTTCTTTGGATATTGCATGTCTTCGTCTCTGCAAACGTAGAATTTAAATATAGAATCCTTGCTATAGTATAGCATACCATAAATACACTGCTGAATATACATAGGGCTAGAAGGCCTCTAAGGATTTTCATAACAATATGTTTTGTATGCAGCTACTTTCTGCAACCATCATTAGGGCGTCTGCCTTGTGGCATCCATTCGATAATTTTTCGGCTCAATGTCAATGTCTTGTGTGCGCCATCTGCCTTGCCGGAAGGCAGGGGCATGGCAGGGGCAATTTCAGCTTGCTAATCCGCTGGGCTATGTCAATTTTTCTCCTACAATATAGCATCGGCACTATTGGGCATGCTAAGAAAGTATCCGTAAAGAAAGTATGTGGGTGAACATGATATATTATGATTTTTATTTCCGATTTAATTACTTATTAAAGCCATTTTACATACATTTTATCATCGCATATTATTTTCCAGCGTAACAGACGTAATGACGTCGCATCGATAATCGGGTTTTACCAGAATAAAATACTAGTAAGGGCTTTACGTATATCGATAATATCTATGACCCAATCCCCTCCCTTCCTAAATTTAAGGGCAATAAGAACATAAGAGAAGGGCCGCCGTAGAATTCAGCCAAGCGTGTTTACATGCTTTCTAACGGACTGGCGCAGAATTTCCTCAAAAGCAAAGCATAAGACATAATAGGACAAATTAAATATTCTTTAAAAATAAGTTTTAGCTAGTCCGCTACAAGTTGTTCGAAAAGTTATTAATATTTTACATTTAACGCATATTTTCCCGTGTCGTCATACAAAAGATATTTCCTGCGGTATTTCCATGTTAAATTTTACGCATTCGTATGGCATGTTTATAGTATCTTCATAACACATACATCCCACTGCTGCCTGGGTAAATGACCTATAATAAATCTCTTTCTACGTAATTCACGTTGACGGAGGTTTCGGTGAAGCAATGACTGGGAAGCCTACTCTGAAAGGTCCCGAGACGCCGAGGTCTGAAGATCGTAATCCGTCCACCGTAAGAGTTTTGATACAAATGTTTTCGGATATGGACGGTGTTATTAAGTTTGAAGATGTATTTTTTTTATCAAGCTTGCAAAGCCCTATTATGTTTACTTATTTGCTCATTGACAGGCACGGCAAGAGCAAATTGAACGGTGGCAAAGTGCAGTAGTCAATATTCCGATAAAATATTGACTTTTGTGACAGGGCTGCTTGAAATCGCATACTTGCTGCTCCCGAAACATGCATGGTTCGCTATAGCAGGTTTTACATCTGGGACAATATGGTCAGTGTTCACGCGGATTCGAATTTATCACCACTTTCAAATATGATACCGCTAACTAACCGTTAACTAATTGTTAACTTAACAAAAACCAACAAACAAGGAAAAAATATCATCACTCGACTTGAAAGTGTCATAAAAAGATCCAAGCCACCAATCTTCGAACAATTATCGCAATCTCTGTATCCACGCGGAAATCGAACCCAGAGCTTCCGCGTCACGACACGCTAACCCATCGAGGTTATCACAAACGTAAATACACGTAAATCTTTAATAAAAACGTCATTTTAAGATATAGATATATTTTTATAACGGGTTTTTTTGGGACGTGAATAAACTCGGCGTAGCATAAGTGCGTGATGAATTGTTAATAACGAACCGACCGCGCCTGCCGGGACAGTGGTCGCGAGTTCGAATCCTAGAGCACACCTTTAACATTTCGGAGATATATTGGGTGTATTAATAATAATCATTTGCTTAGCAATGGGCGACAATGGGCTGAAACATTACAGTACAGTAACTGTGGCTGACCATATAGATGAATAATGAATACATGAATACACCCGACAGACACATAGGTACATAGTCCTGAACCCAAACTAAGATGAAGTCTTGTGTCGTGGGTATCAGGAACTACAAGAGACTTTTCGGTCTCACAAACACCCAGACCCGAAACAAATACCTGAGGAACACAAATATTTGTTTCAGTACGGGGATCGAACCGGCGGCCTCTTGTTTCACAGGCGGCGTCTAACCAACTGCGCCACGGAGGCTGTCTGCTGATACTTTTGCCTAGGTATCCTGGGTATACAAACTCTAGCTTGTTGTTAATGTTTATAGCGCGGGGACAGTTTTATAAAGTGGTAAAAAATAAAAATAAAAACAGTTTTTATCATCGCTTATCCTAACGTTAAATCTACGAATTCAAGTACAGATTTTATCAGATTCGACCCAAGAAACACAGAAGGACACAGACAATTAAATTCGCTTTTTGTGTCAATAACACTTTGACGCTTTATTGTTACGTTATTTTTAGGGTTACGTAGCACAAACGGAAAAATGTGACCGCATTGGATGAATTTACTGTCCCACTATCTATCAAGAAAACTTACAGAATAACTTCGCATTCGAGGGCTCGTAGTTTATTAGAATGAATACGAAACTTTAAAAAAAATATATAAAACTAGCGGCCCGTTCCAGCTTCGCCTGGGTGCATATATCTTTTGATTCCACTCCACATCAGATAGATGTAATTTTTCGTACACTCTTTTTTTGCAATTCCACACTTACATGCACATATAGTTTTATGGTATAGAATGGAATTTTGTGGCACGGAACCCTAGGTCCAACTCGCACTTACTCGGGTTTTTTTTATAAATAATATTATGGATTCTATTAGACGATGGAATTGTGAAGACTTTGGATTGCTTATGACTTATGAGATGGAGCGATATATCTAGTATACGCAAGGTTTACGTTTAACGTGGGTGGACAAGGGCATCCAAAATCAACAATACAGGTTATATCCAGATTGCAACCGAAAACGAAGCCAGGTAATGGCTTCAGACACAATGCTACTAAACATTTCGCAAAAAAAGCTACTATTACATGTTGTCTGTAATCACTAAAACTACCACCTGGCTTCGTCGCAGTCTGGATATTCCCTGTATAAATACCAAAGTTTTGTCGTTTTGCATAAAATAAGAACTCTTCCTAAGATATAGTTTATGTAGAACAACGTACTATGCCTCAAAAATTCACGGTTTCAAGGGTAATTGTACGTAGATAATCCATCCGTCAGCCTTTATTCATTCACAGCAGGACATAGCCTTTTTAAAGATAACGCCATTGTTAAATCAATAAATATAATTTATCATAGTACTGAGCTATTTCACTAGTGGCGCTGCTAACCCATTCCATGTTTGTCGTCCCGATTTATTGATTGAGTTTACCACTATCGGATCTATTCTAAGCTTGGTGTTCTGCCTGTTTAATCCCTTGTTTAAGTACCGTCCACTTACCATCGCGTAGAAATATTCTTAGATATATGAATATACTTACAAATTCTCCCTCTTCTCGCCCACATCGACGTCAGAGCCGTCGGAAATCCAGCTCTCGCGCGCCATGAGGTCGTAGGGCTCCGACGGCGGCACGTCCGTGTACATCTGCGAAACGACGGTGTACACTAAAAAAACATAACTTTGCCTGACGATTGTTAAATAAATTTAAGCGGAGACCTGTGATATATTATACTGAAAATATTTTACAAATAATCCTACACTAACTATTTTTACAATAACCAGTGCCAGCATTCTTCATTTAAATAATGTTATATTTCGAACCCGTAGCTAACAAAGTCCTTAGAAAAAAGGTTTAAATAGAAGCGCATAAACAAAACATTGCAAACCCCTACAAATTATGACACCGATAATCTTAGATTTTATTATTACATTTAAGACATTACCGATTTGAATGGAAGACGCATATTATTACATTTTTTTCTTTTTCATGAATATGGCATTTCTTACAAAATATAATGTCAATAACCTGCTGTCTGGCTAATGGAGAGCCAAGGCCAAATATCACTGGCCATGCTTTCTGTGTATATTTAGCAATTTCTTGAATAGTTTCCAATTCCCTTAATACTCTTTTATGAGCTAAAAACCCTCTTATATGGGATGTCTTACATGTTCTATAAAAATAATTGATTTGAAATTCCCTCTCAGACTGACAGCATAATATTTTATTTAGGTTTACCAACAGTTAGCGGCTACTAAATAAATTCTTTGTCTTTGTTATTCGACAGAAAATGAAATTGGGAATGATCAACAATTAAGTATACCTACAACTGTTTTAAGATAAGTTCTTACCCCGGTCCAAGCTGACTCCATGTCTCCGTTGCTTTCCTGGCCGCTGAGCTCCCCGCGCGGCGGCATGCGCTCGTCCGCGCAGATGTTCAGCGGAGCTTCGCCTTCACTCCTGCCTTCGCTCAGCACGTCTGCTTTGCTGTCTCTCTCACAACTATCAGGATCCACATCTGCTGTCCCTTCCCTATTCTCCATCTCCGAGTACACCAAACCCCTATTCTCAGGTAACTTATATTTTTCATGTATAAAATCTGGAAGGACATATTCATTGTCTTTCTGCGAAGGTTCACCCCACACCCCGTAAACCGTTTCTTTCGGCATAGGCGGCTGATCCCTATCTTGAGCAAAGTAATCTGGATACATATTATCACTAAAGTAATTATCATTCATCATACTGACAAACTGTTTATTTTTCGATGCTGATTCAATGCCCATCAATTCTCGATGGTTCGCGTCCTCCTCGAAATTACCAGCGGGAAGGTTGCCATATGACATCATGTTGATGGGCCGTAGACTCTCCATGGGCGCTAGAACTCTGTCAGGTGTAGCGGCTCCATTGCTAAATGCACTTTCGTTGCTCGTATTTGTCTCCTCTTTTACTTGCACCATGTCGACAGTGGTAGAGAACTCAGTCGTAGGGGTAATCACGGGAGGTGGCTGCAATGTTTCCATATCTAAAGAGTGTTCTTCAGTGTCCGCATCGAAACCATTGTTATCGTCATTATCATCATTTTCCTTTATCTCTTCAACAGACACGGTTTGCAATGTTGAAGGCTCCCTAACTTCACTCATCTCTATGTGTTTTTTTATGGAAAAATCTTGAGGTACTCTACTAGACGATGGCACTGGCTCAATTTCTATTTTGCTCAGAGTGCTCTTGGTGAATGGTTTAGCATTTTTTATTTGCAAAATTTTCTTGTTCTTTTTAACATAAAGGTTATTCAGTCTTAATGTGTTTAACCTATATGGTTTTACAGCTACTTGAAGTTTCTTCTCTCCCATTTCTACTTTATTTTTCTTATGCTTATCTTGCAATAGTTTTGGAGACAGTAACGGACGATCAGTAGAGTTTTCACCATGCTCAGACAATTCACTACAAGGTGATATTGATGGTTTCTCATTGCATATGAGATCAGGCACAGGGCATACATCATTATACTCAGTGTCTAACTTACTCTCTAATGATTTGCTGGTTGAACTTTTATGTAATGCGGTATTTGTATGTTTTAACACTGAAAATGAGTTATTGACACTGGTTGTACTAACAGGTAGTATGGGGACCTCAAAAACTTGTTTATTATTTACATGAGGCAAGACTGGTAATCTTTTACTTTCCACATCCACTTCAGGGTACTCCTGATCATTGGATTCAGTCAAGTCCATGATAGTGTTCACCATATTTTTGTTATGCTGTACAGGAACCTCCACCTTTATGTTGCTCAATATTTTCAAACCTTTACTTGAGCTGGACGTGTCACTTTTAGTGTCAGATTTCACACTGATATTGTCATCAGCCTTCACTGATGTCTCGGGAGTGCTACAAGGTGTGGGTGGTATTGAAGAAGTAACTGTAGTACTAGGAGCTGTTACAACCGGAGAAACAAATTGTGATGGTAACATAGGACCCACTTCAATAACTAGAGTTTTAGGATCATTAATGTGTGAAACTGTTGATTTGACCACATGGTTGGTAGGTATTAATGACACATTTTCAGTACACACAGATGTGTGAGACTTGGGGAGGAGATGCTGTGGAGTTGAGTACACACAAGCACCAAACTGATCCAAAACCATCACATTTTGATGCAACGGATTGGTTTGAGTTAAAGTGGCTGCAGCACCAGTGGTTATTGTTGCAGGTACACTGGAAATGAAAGGTTTTCCATCAATATTGTGCACCATTTCTCTGTATATTATCTGTGAATTTTGTGTCATGACTGTTGACATCCCTGATGTAAAATTCCCCGGTGTCAAAGGATTAAAATGGTTGCCATTCAATTGTGATGATATTGACTTGTCCACATTCAGGGACGAGTGATTGCTGCTTGTCATAATCATGCTGTTGTGTGTATTCTTCTGTAAAAATGCGGATGCTGGAGGCATCATCACATGCATGGGTTTCACCCCAGATGCAATATATTGAACACCACCTACATTAGTCTTCACTAGTATATTGTTTGGTTTTGGTAGAATTTTAACAAAATCGGGTGTTTTCTTTGATATACTTGGTAACAAACTGGTATTTGCTTGGAACCTCAAGCCGGCAGCCACTGCGGGCACATTGTATGTGAACACACTGCTATTGTTCATTGCAGAGTACTCGGCACTGCGAGAAAATTTAATCTCTCTATCCTCCTGCTGGTCCTGGTAGAAGCTGTCAAAATCTGACATAGGAGTATTCTGATATGTTTGTTGTGTTTTATCACTCTTCATAGTCTGAGGAGGCAGAGAATGCTGCCCCGAGGTCCCTAAACCACTTTCAAAATGCTCCCCCACCCTGCTTTCTGGAGTAACACTACCGGAAACACTAGCTACAGAAGTAGACTTGGGGGTCCTGCTGGGTGGTCGCCGCCAATACCTATCATGTTCCACACTCTGTTGTGAAGTGTTCCATCTCTCATCAGTAACAGGTGTACGAGACCTGCTTCTGAACGACCGATCCGAATGCAGCGGAGTGGAAGTCCTGCTCCCATAGTTACTGCTCTTTGTAGTGAGACTGCACAATGCTTTGATCACCTGGTCTTTGGGGTGGGTGTCGAGATGGGATTCCAGCGTCATCCCATTGCGGAGGTACAAGGTGCACACGGGGCACTGCACCTGCAGGTGTTCCATGGCTTGCTCACGGACTCACGGAAGTGGGACAACAACACTATCGTAACGACACGCACCAGACTCACTTGCTCAACGCGACGGTGGGCCACGAACCCCCGCAATCAGTCCGCGAGCACTGTGCGCACAGTGTCCGTGACGCACATATCCACACTCAACACGTTAAGTTCTCGCAACAACCGCGACAACACATATCTTCCACACAAATGTTCTTCTTATCGATCTGCAGAACAAAACATAACGTATAAGCATAACATACTCTTATCCACGCACTGGGTGCTACAAACTCGTTCGACATGCAAACAGAGGACAAAAGAAAACAAAACTCACGAGATAAAGGCCATTGAGACATAAAAAGTCGAACATTATGTACAATGAAGAAAGAACTGCATACTATAGGTGATCCTGACGAGTTACAAACATTCTTACCTATATATTGTTCGTTATGTGTGGTCCATCTCACAGATAGCTCTAAAAAGTTGTGTTAATTATTTACGATTATGCTAAATCTAATAATATTTCCAAATTGTCAGACATATTGCAGACGTCTTGTTCACGTTCACACATCTCAGTTGTTCCATTATACGTAACGAAACGTCGATACTATGTCCAACGCTGTACTACTATAGAACTTCTATACACTTTGGTACTGTAGAAAAAAAAGTACGAAACAGTTCATGCGTCGAACGAAACATGTTTAATGACAATCACAGATTAGTAATAATTCATCTACGTAAATACCATACACAGAACAATGAGGTACAGCGTAAATAGCACAGTAAATAGTTCGATGTAGATGAGTATAATAAGTATATAAACATAATATAATGAGTAATAAATTATAAACATAATATGAACTTTATCAGAAAGTATTATAATATTAAAGGAGTTGTTTAAATGGCTTATATATAAATAGAGAATATAGATAGAAAGATCTTAGTGGTGGCTTTAAAAATGAATTTAAAAAATGTCAAATTATAAACCAATTTTTTTTCTGGAGTGTGGAGATAATATTGAATATGTCAATTTAAATCTCATGTCGTTTAATTGTGGTTTATATTTGGGTTAGTGTAGTTCATTTAACATTTTTGTTTATTTTATGATGAATTCAATCGTTGCAAATTGCATGTCATGCTCAAATTAGGGATGAGATATACTTACAAAATGATGTACCAGGGATTCTAAGTACGAGGACGTAAAAACATTAAATACTTGAAAGTATTTTGACATTATAAGTCGGCAACTCCCTTCGCATTCCAGCCGCAGATTTACCCGACATGAATTAAATTAAGAAATAGAGCGCTGATCTTAAAAAAGACATTTCAAGCTACCAATTATTATTATTTTACTTTCTTAACGATCAATTTCCTTCATGACACAGACACAAAAAAACATGTTTTAAAAAAATTACTAAATTTTTGTGAGTACTCGTAATAAGATATGGATCGTATTCCTATGCAAGTATTTTAATATGTGGTGTTCCAAGCTCTTCGCGCATCAACGTATGGCAATGCTCTCATGCTTGCAAGTATTTTCTACTCGTACCAGGGCGCAGCGCCATGTTCGCAGGGTACTTCGAAATATATTCCTGGTTATAAAATTCTGTATCGCAAATATGTCTCAGCCTCAGATTATGTACGTCTGAGGTCTCAGCTCTAGCTAAAATTTATTTGACAGATGTCATATCATATGAAGTTGAAAAGTTTATCAATTGACGAGTCGTGTTCATAATTTAGGTTTAGAATTTAGTATTAAACTTACGCTATCGATTTAGTTTTAAAGGACATTTTAAGTGTATTAATAAACAAAGTAGTAATTTAAAAATGTCTTACAACTATGAAGGAATAACCCGCAATGGTATGAGTAACCTATCGAGTGTATTCTTTTCTTATTTTTAAGTTAATACAATGAATCTGTAGGCATAGAAATATAAATTAAAATGCTATTCCTGCTGTGGCAATAAATGTTACATTTACAACATTACCCTGTGCCCCAAGAATCTACAGAGTCTGTGAGAAATAGCGACATTTCACTATGACACGATCGCTGCAAGCCAATCAAAACATGTTTAATATAACGTAATGAAAAAAAGAACATAATTAACTAGATATAATATACCTAGACACTATTTAAATTGTTAAGGTATTGTCTCTAGTGATACATTGAAATGCATTTCAGTTTATGGTTGCATTGGTTCTTTTTGGACCCTATGATCAAAAAGAATAGTATTGGAGTAGGCTTTACACATATTATAGGTGTAATACACAGTCCACTATCTTATAATTAAGATCCAGGTTATATGCAACATAGAAGGCTTGAAATATGCTTGAGAAAGGCATAAAATATGTCACTTAAATTACATGTCTTGAAATAGGAGAAACATGATATATATATATATATATATATATATATATATATATATATATATATATATATAGGTACATCATTACATTCTTTTTTAAGTCAGCTTAAAATTAAATTATGTATGTATTCTCAATTTAACAACCTTATAGACAATATAATATATTAATACTTAATACCATTAAACTGCATTACATATGTAAATGCATATTATGCAGTATTAACTTGTAATGAATGTGTGAGATGCAATCAATATATTAAAATGACCCGCAGAAAATATGTTTTCTATTTCTTTAAAATATATTTTCAGAGGCCAAAGACTTGCTACGCAAGTGGAGAGAAAATAATGAGAGAAAGAGTGAGGACATCATGGAGATCTGGGATGCAGTGCTTGGAGTTGAACTTGACAAACTTGGAGCTGAAAGTAAGATAAATTACAGAATAAATACATTAGGTTGTATCAGAATATAACCATTTCTCATTATGGTATAAATGCCTTTGCTGACTGTACTGTATCACAATGAATAAACTGAATCAGTAGAATTTGACTGATTATTGTACTATTGTATGTAATACAGACAGTTTATTATAGACATAACCTAATAGTACAATAAAGCAAAAGGAAGAAAAAAATGCGTAGAATAAACAAAAGGACCCATATTTTAAAATTAAAACAGATTTACAATTTTAAAAGTATGTTATATAGCAGAAATCTTAATAATATTAGAACTTAATAAAATGAAAAATAAAAAAAAATAATTTCTTTATCATTTTCAGTCAAACCAGTTGTTTGTTCGGAAGAAAATTATCTTTCTACTTCCTTCTTTTTTCTTTTAAATTAAAATGATGCGCAAAAATGTTTATATTATGAAAACACAAAAACAATGTTTCAGAACACGTAATATTGGAGCAGCTGATATATGCGGCACTAGATTGCCACCAGTATGGAGTAGCAACTTTATGTCTTGTGATCTTGTCTAACGAGTTCCCCGGTAGCCTCCGTGTCATGAGATTGAAGGCTACACTGCTTGAAGCCAAGGAAAAGTATGTAATAATTTAACCTAGCCCGTAATAATCCACTTCAGATTCTCTTTTGTTGAGGTAAATTGTGTTATTATAGCATGTCTTTATCTGGGTGTTTGTGAGACCTGATACCCACGACATAAAGACTAAATCTAATTGTGGGGTCAGGGCTTTGTAGTAACTTTTGGGTGTATTTATTTGAAATAAAACTATTTTATAGATTTTATCGCGATTTGGTTTAATTTTTACATTTTGTTCATTTTGACGGACTGTCCCCCCCGTGACCACGAAAGCTGTAAAGTAATCGAAACGTCGGGAAGTTAAAAAATGTAAAAATTAAACCAAATCGCGATAAAATCCGTATAAGATAGTTTTATTTCAATGTGTAACGTTCGCGTAAATCTAAGAAACCATTATTTATACATATATTTGTTTTAAACTGACAAGGAATGATAATGCGCACAGTGCAATCAGAGTATCCAATATCAACAGATTGTTATTTTTACTGGTGGTAGGTCTCTTATAGGTACCACCGCGATGTCTATTTCTCCCGCCAAACAGCAGTGTAATGTTGTGTTCCAGTTTGAAAGACATTGTAGCCAGAGCAGCTACTGGACATAATGAGACTCAACATCTTATGTATCAGAATGGCGAGCGCGGTGGAATGCCAAGCGTTGTTTTGTAATTCATGGTTTTGTTGGGTTTTGCTACTGTCCATGAACGGTTGTATCGTTTACCATTAGGCGAACGGCATGCTCGGCTCGCCATTCACCACAAAAAATATATACACTGTCTAGGCCCAAAAACAGAAACACTTACACGGGTCACTTTAAAATACTTATTTTTCAGGTATGATGAAGCTCTAACAGTCTTGGACAATATAATTAAAACTGACGAGACAAATTCTGGGGCCAGAAAGAGGCGAGTGGCCATTTTGAAAGCCCAGGGTCTCATTAATGAAGCTATTAAGGAGTTGGTTGATTATTTGAAGAAGTAAGTTAGAAAACCATTACAAATTTAGTTTGTTTAGTTAGTGAAAGATCAGCTGTTCCATATAGGTATTTTGCAGTCAATTTTTTTTTTATACAACACTACATGTTTTTCACATAGAATAAGTTGATCATTACGAGTATGACGTTCCTGTTTGGGCTTAGTATATCTTTCTGACCCTGTATATTTCTCCAGGTTCATGTCAGACGTGGAAGCGTGGCAGGAGCTGTGCAACCTGTACCTCCAGGTGCAGGACTACTCGCGCGCCGTGTTCTGTGCCGAGGAGCTGCTCCTCCACCAGCCGCACAACCATCTGCACCACCAGAGACTAGCTGATATCAGATATACTATGGTATGAAGTCTAGAGACACTGACATACCCCTTTCGGCCTCCCCCGGGGTACCGAAAGGGGTGCTTAATAGATTTTCCTCTTGGACACAAAAAAAAATGGTATGAAGTCTAACTCGGTTGCGACTAAAGTGACCAACTTTATTAATCAAAGCATTGATGCATGTATAAAAAAAGGCTGTGGACTTCAAAAAATTAATACACCCAACAGTCACATAGTCCTGACCCCACACTAAGACCGAGTCTTATGTCGTGGGCATCAGGAACTACGAGAGACTTTTCGGTCTAACAAACACCCAGACCTGAAACAAAAACTGCGGATCACACAAATATTTGTGTCGTTGCGGGAATCGAACCCGCGGCCTCACGTTTCACAGCCGGCGTTCAACAAACTGCGCCAAGGAGGCTGTCAAAAAAAAAAATAACACTGCGGAAGTCAGAAATCGACATTTTAAGCAATATTATTTATATTGTCGTAATTTTAGTACAACGCGTGGTATGTGGAAGACAAAAAAACTGAAAGACCGTGCCCCCCAATTATAGATGTATGTTCGGTTTCGAATTAATATGTCTACCAGAGTGGTAAATTACCTGCACTTTTATTATTTAACCATTATAAAAAATAATCATAAAGGAGTCTATGAACATAACTGAAATTAGCTCATAAATCATGAAATTAGCAATTATTATTTTGGTACATGATTATTATTTATTTTCAGGGTGGGATTGAGAATCTTGAGTTGGCTAAATCTTACTACAGCCACGCGTTGAAGCTCAATCCCGACAACATGAGGGCTCTACTTGGGCTCTTTTTGGTAAGTATCATGTTTTATTGGTTTTAATGTCACAATGTTACATGATATTCCACATGTCCTTGTTTCGATTTTCATTTGGGTAACAATTTCATTGTAATAATGTTCGACCATGCACGATCGCACCAAAAATGGAATTGAACTAATTAACAAGATTTTCCACTACGTTTAATTATACTCGCAAAATATTTCTTGCAAATAGGTTCTCAAATTGTCGTAATCATCAGTCACAGGATTTCCACTGCGGTATATAGGTATCTGAGATTTCCCTGATAACCTATTGGTAGTGCATCCACATCACTACAAAAAGGAGAATGCCCATTTTATTATGAAACTTGGTATCGGTGTTAAGATTTTTGTCCCTCGATGACACCTACTTTTTTGTGTTTTTTTTCAATAATAATAAACATAACCCAGGCCATAAACATGACCCAGGCCCGGAGCTCATGGAGAAATGAACTTGAAGTCCAATAAAAAATATTTTTTGTTTTCGGCTCTGTTACATATTATATATTATATTCCAGGTGACCAACAACCTTTTGAACCAATACAAGTCATCAGGCAACAGTGCGAAGCGCAAGGAGGCGTTCCGCCTGTGCCAGTGGGCGCAGTCCCGCACGGCGGCGCGCTGCGCGCACGCACGCGGCCCCGCCCCCGCGCCCGCCGCCCCCGCACTCCACCAGATGATGCTAGCGCTGGCTATCGCTGACTAAATGTTTATTATTCTATAAGGTATTTTATAGGCCGGCACTATTGACAATTCTTTATAGTCACACTGATGAAAAATAAGTGTCTCGGGTAATAGAAAATACAAGGAAAAGGCCCTGGAAAATTTCAATTGTCATACATATGAGATTCGCTACAAGGATTGAACCCCGAGCGCTAAATCCTCCCTTATCTTCTTACCAAGTAGGTTATAAAGGCTATAATTTATTGGGTTATTTAGAATTCCAGCACGTGTTAAGATGTCTATGTGCCGTGCCAAGATAAGTATGAATGGTATGGATTAGGGACGATGTTAGTTAATAATATTCCAAAAGAATAAAGTATAAGTTATTACTATTCTATATTATATTTACACCTTAAATATATGACTTATCCGTGCATTTTAAAATATTCCAAGATATTTTGAATTAAACGTCGTTGGATGCGTAAGCGCGTTGGCTTGAACACGGAATCAACGCGCAAATTTATATTTCTCGGGCAGAATTCACTCTTTTATAAATGCGCACGTAATGTTATCATTAATTTATTATTCACCGTAACGTCAACGTTTTGCAATGGAAGTGCCCCATAACTAAGTATTTATTATTCTATCAAAATGTTAACAAGAAAGGTAACATTATAAATATGAAATGAACGGTATAATGTATTTCTGGTTCACTTATAAGTATGATATAAGCACATAGGTAATGAAAATATAGTTTAATTTATGTTATTTTAATTAAATGTTATGTTACCACTGAGTTTTCTATTAATTGGAAAGTTTTGATTGTATCCCTACACTAATTACGATATATCACTCGAAAGATTTTCAATTACACTGCAGACAAAAATTAAAACGAACACAAAGACACCTATATATGTTTTTATTTATGTACACATGTTGACCGGAGTTTCATTGTTTTTAAATCTGCCATTAGCGGCTAATTCTTCTGCCCTTTTCTCCTTTCTCTCTTTCCGTGTCATCTCACCAATTGAAAAATATTTTTCCCTGTAAAAACAAAACATATTACCAATTAAAATCCTTGGTATAAGTAACTTTAAAGGATTTATTTTTCTATAACACCCACAACGCATACAAATAGAATTTTAAAAGTACCGTAAAAATATATTAGGGTATTCCTAACACCTAATCACTCTTATGTCTCTTGCTACTTATTTATTTCTCTTTCTTTTTCTATTAGCAATTCACAACTGAACATATTTTTTTTGTCAATTAAAGTGATTATATTAATTTATCTATGCAATACTTTGTTGAGTATTTATTAAGATTTTATTTCAAATATATAAATATTATGTCACATTTCAGAGTTACGCACTTGACCAGTATAATTTATATTCACCCTTAAGTTTCGATTCACCCCGTTTTAAGGTAAGTTAAAACTTTAATGAGATATAATTAAAATAAGAAACAAACCTTTTAACTGGCAAACTGTTTTCAATCGCTCTGTCGATTGTAAAGGAGGCCTGTGCTCTGCTGTGGGAAGTATAAAGGCTAATAATGACACAGATACCCTAGCAGTAATAACGTACCTGAAGTTACGAGTTCCTTGGCTTGTGTCCATGGGTGAGTGCGGTGCCTCCTCGTGTATCTTCTCGAAGGTGAGCAGCCTCCTGGCAGTCAGTTTGGACAGAACTTGCTCCGAGTTGGCGACCAGAGCTAAGCATGGGTGCGATGGCAGCTGGTCTTCACGATATTCTTCCCTAGTAACAATAATATTGCGGTTTTATATTTCATTAGGCAGTTTAATTGTAATTTTTATGGCTTAATGTGACTACAAAAAAATACTGCCTCGGTGGCGTAGTTGTACTACGGTACGACTACAAAGCTGAGGTCCCGGGTCGGGCAAAGTGATATTGGGTTTTTCTATTCGTTATCAGCCCGGAGTCAGAATTTTGTACCTGATATGGCGATAGGCTCGCCCCCTATCACATCATGGGATGGAAAATACAAAGGCGAAATGTGGGTGTCCTGGTGACGCCTCTGCCTACCCCTTCTGGGATAAAGGCGTGAGTTTATGTATGTATTTACCTGACCAGAGGGTACCAGCAGACCAGCCGTCCTCCTGTCTCCAGGTGCTGCGCGGAGAACGTGAGCAGGTCGCTGTACATGTGCTGCAGGTCGTACTCCACCTTGGCCGGCACGTGGTTGGACAGGTGCTCTTTGGATAAAGTGTAGTTGTCGCGCTGGATGCCTATCTTTTCTGTCGGCTCTCGTACTCCGTATGGCGCTGGTGATCATATAATAAAAATATGTATAAACCGAACACCCACATACTAAGTCTTGTGTAGTATAGAAAACTACGAGATACTTTTAAATTTCAAAAACACATACGGAACAAATACTATAGCGGTCCGCACAAACATTTGTCTCGGTGCCAAAAGATTGCTGGGACACTTTAGGCGTGAAAACTGTGGACTCCATTAGGCATAAAAAAAAAAACACAAAAAGACGCCCCATTTCAAAAAACGACCCACTGCTACCTACCCTAACGCTACTTTTAGCAAACCTTTATATCTGGTTCCAAAGTCCACAGCCCTGTTAACTCTTAATAAAATGCACTCACGATCCGTTATGATAGCGTCGAACTTGACCCCGTCCCTCCACAGCGGCAAGGAGAAGTCGCTGACCATCACGTCGAGGTACCTGGCCTCGCTGCCGTACTGCATCATGTTGCTGCGTATGCTCTCCTCTTTTGTACGCACCTGGGTTTAGAAATCAAATTACCGACGCCTGAATGGGGTATTTTACTATAAGAAAGAAAAAATCTAAAAACTATAAATGTATATAGTAGAGCATTAAGCAATAAGTATATGTTAATTTCAGTTTTTATTTCCAAGGAATAAATTTTATAATTCGTTTTGAAAATTTCAATTTTTTTATCTGTCCTAAAAAGATGTGAAACGGCTGCCGCCATGATGGATAACGATTCTACGTCATTCCGTAAGTAGAATACCCCCTCCGGTGTTCAAGAGCTCATACAAACACAGGTTGTTTACTGGTTGAGTGACGTATCATTTTAAAGGAACATGGCGCCTAGCGATTTCACATATTTGCGCGCATAAATTTAAAATTTAAATTTTAAATGGATTTTTATTGGACTTGCCGAGCGAATAAAAATTTGATATTTTTTTAAATAGTTTGTCTTAATCTTAGGAACAACTTAAAAGAATTTTTGAAAATGGGTAGAATACCCCATTAAGTGGTTAACCCCTTACTGCCGTACTCAAGAGACATTTAATGTCAATTAAATCATTACCTTAGTGTAGATATTACAAAGAGAATCTATACTAAGGAACGCTTTAATTGACATTAAACGTCTCTGAGTGCGGTCGTTAGCCTCTTAATGAAAATTAGCGTATAGATGAAAGCTGCGGGTATCTTTTTTTTTTTTTTGCCTGTTTATTTTGTGTTGTGATTCGTTTCTCTGCTGAGTGTCGTGTGGGGTGAACAAACCGGCAGAGGTCTAGGGTTTCGCTATTTGATACGATAACCCGCCCTCTGCTGGTTTTGTGTAGGTGCAAGAGGATTACCCGGAGGGGCAGGACTTCCGCATAGCAATCCGCCCCTCGTCGCCCCCCCCCCCCCCTGGGTAGAGTAGTATAAGTGAAGTGTGAATTTGTGTGGTGAGTCGAGTATGGTCGCATAGTTTTAACTGTATCGAAACGTGAATGTTTTATTTGTCATTTATTGAAGCTGCTGATATATATAAGGCTGTGTATAAATAAAAACCTCAACCGTGATAATACATACATTGTTACCTTTTGCCCGACGCGCGAGGGTCTCGTCCTAGCGTGCAGCATCATGAAGTCGATGTCTGAGCCCCATACATACGCTGCAACAATATGAATTAAATCTATACACATAATAAATTTGTAACCGATCGATGTCTGTACATGTAAGATAAATGAGAAAATCTAATTTGAGGGGTCTGTATTAACGTAATAGAATCGAAAACAATGATTTTTAGAATTCTTGTCTGTTTGTCTGTGCGGTTGTGCGCGATGAACTCAGAAACGGCTTAACGGATTTCGGTTAAATTTGGTATGGAGGTAACCCTGGATTAACACTTAGGCTAGTTTTTATCCCGAAAATTTAGTGTTCCCTTGGGATGAGGAAGGAATTCCGATATATTTGATACTTTTTTATACTCAAAGGTATGGAATGGGACTGGATTACATGCCTTGAGTGAGAATGAGACGGGACGGGACGGGATGGGAAATTCTAAGTAAAGTTAATCACGCAGACGAAGTTTGCGGGCTAATAAATACTACCAAGAGTCATACATAGTCCTGACCCCAAACTAAGATACAAGTCTTGTGGTATTAAAAACTACGCGATACTTATCGGTATCACAAACACACAAAAACACACTCGAAAGAAATACTTGGGGACCACACAACCTAAACATTACCTCCAAAATGTGCAGCAGCTACGAACAGAGACCCCGAGCCGACGAACGGGTCGAGCACGATGTCCCCGGGTTTGACTCGAGCCTGGTTCGCCATGATCAGCGCCAGCTGCGCGTCCATGCTCGTGTTGCCAATGAAGTTGCGCTTCTTTAGCGAGTGCACCTGAATGAGGTCGCGTTGGCCTTCTGCCACCTAATAAGGGGAAATTATATTTTGTTTGGTTGGGCAAGTTGCAGTGTGAATTGTGTTGTTCTGAATTGTGTCATCTTATACCTGTATGTTAATTATGTGTTCTGATACCTTGGGGTCTGGGGAATCCACTTTTCGTTTGTTTTGGTATCCATCAATCAAACAAAAAGCTAAGTTCCAGTACTTTTTTTTAGTAATAAAAAGAAAATTTTTATACTTTGTCACATATTATATATATAAGAATTAGATTTGTCATGGAATTAAAGGGACACACATAACTATTTTAATGCACATCAAATTATAATCAAGTATTTCTCACCAATCTTCCAAAGAACACATCATAAGGTTGTTCGGGCACATTGTTTGGGTCATCACCATAGAATTCCAAGTATGCTAGGTTTATATCAGGATTCTTTAATTTCACGGGACCCTCCAATGGTAGGTAGCTGAAAGCCTGAGGAATAAAAATAGTAAAGTTAAAAGCTAAAACGAGCTGTATTACATTACATATAAAAGAGGGCTTACATCCTCATAGTCCTATTGCTAAGTGCAATTAGTAAGTTTTAATAAAATATAAAGTTTGCTTTATATTACCAATTATACATGTTTTAGTTTGTGCATTTTCAAAATATTTTTTTATAGTCTAAAACATCCACATTTCACTTGAAGCAAGTCTTCAAAAGTATGGTTTTGCCTGACAATGATGAAGAAATACTTTACAGTGGTTAAAAAGTGTTTTATCCCAATGATGGATATTCAGACTGTGTAAAATGATGATAAATAGATTCAAAAGAAGGTGATACTATAACAATATAAAGCAGTAAATTGACAAATTAAGTAAACCAACCTCAATTTTTTCAACCTTCTCTTTCATAGAGAAATGTTTACAAAATGTCTCCACTTCAACTTTAAATGACTTGTGCTTCGGGCAACATTGCTCCATTAACTCCTTAGGACACAAATGCCTGTGAGACTCTTCGCTTGCACCTTGGGGAATGAACCAAGCGCCTGTGTCATTACTGAGTGATTTTTTCAGATTCTCATGTAATTGTGCTATACTTTTGGCTCTGGACCATAACTCTATAAAGTTTTTTACAAGAACTGATCTGGAAGCAATCCTTTTGGCGCATTCTTCTGATGGCAATTCAACTAGCCAGTAAGGTTTCTTTATGCATGGCGGTTCTATAAATTTTATTGGGATACCCAATGTCGAAAGAATGCTATCGAGTTCCTGAAATATAGTATATACATATTCCATATTTATAAATTAACTACTAAAAAGATAATCACTGATGATTGTTACTGTTAAGAAAATGAAGTAAATGAAAATGCTTAGAATAAGTTTCCCAATTACTAAGTAGATGAAAATTGAAAAAAATTGTAAATCATTTATATCAAAGACATTGATAACAGTAATTTCATAAATTATCCCTTATGTTATCAGTTATACTAAACAGATTTTATGAATTAGAACCATTAACACGAAGTCATGTTTTTTAGGTTTCCTAACTTACAGCATGTCGGAATTCTAGATGTTCATGTGCAAACCATACTAAATATCGTCGCCACATGGTTCTTTTACATTAAAATATTTAGTTCAATTTTTATTTTTATCATATAATTTATCACCACCATCCACGATAATAACATAACCTCAAAAATATGAAATATGAATATTTTGATTAGATAATTGTATTCCATACCGTTCCCGATTTTCATTCGCAAATTAAGCATTACCTAGAATTTCCAAATAGATTTAAAAATATTCATAAAAAAATAATATGAATCAAGTTACGAACGCCCAGAAATATGTAAATTATTTAGAGCTACATTGCCTCCATAATATTCTAACAAAATTGTATACTTTAAGTTCGTAAAATAAATCGTTGAAACTGTCTTTAGATTTTATTTTAGAACAATGCACATTACGAAATATTATACCATTTTAAATCATACAATTATTAAAAATACAATTGTAAAACAAACATTTATTTTAAATATTATAATTCTATGAATTTCGCCTATCATTTACGGCCTTATGTTCTATGAGGTCTTTGTATCGGTCATGTAGGAAATCCTGATAGGCGTCCTTGATAGCTCCTGAGCATGCAACGTAGTGTCCTCCTGAATGTTCTGCAACTACTGGTTTTATGAACAAGTTGATGAGAGACTCACTCATTTCTGGAAAAGTAAAATAGCATTAAAACTATTCATATTCAAATACAAAATTCTAAGACAGTCTGATTTTAAACTATTTTATCCCCTCTTATCTTGGGTTTATGTTTAGTATTGGTAGATGGAACAAAATTAAAGGCAAACTAATAGGGGGACCGGAAAGTAATGTCGTTTCTGCGCATGTCGATATTTGCTTATTTTTTATCAGCTCAGTGTATTTCGAAGGTGTGCAAAGTCTTTTTAAGATTATTGTGACTTGTTTACTTCCAAATAATTCAATATTAGACTTTTTTTTCTGCAATTTGGGGTAAAATGGCCAACCAAATACCAGAAGAGCATATTCGGAATTGTATGCTTTTTGAATTTCGCAAGGGTAGTAACGTAACAGTTGCGACCAAAAACATTTGCGATGTTTATCCAAGTGCATTAGACGTTCGTAAATGCCAAAGATGGTTTTCCAAGTTCAAATCCGGTAATTTTGATCTCTCTGACTCCTATCGATTAGGAAGACCAACAACATTAGACAACGACATGCTAAGGGCAGAAGTGGAAGGAAATCCATGTCTAACAATCGAGAAACTGTCAAAAGCCTTAAACCAACCTTGGTCGACCATCCAGGAACATTTACACCAGATTGGAAAAAGAAGCAGAGCAAAATTTATTCCTTTGAAGTTAATATCAAAAATACGACATTACTTTCCGGTCCCCCTAATACTTTATGTGTAGCACTGCTGTAATGTATAACAAACTAACCTTTAGGTATAATGGAATCACTCTCCCCATATACATGTAATGAAGGCAATGAGATTTCTTCATCATAAAATCCTTTGTGAACTAAACTGCCTGATCGGAAACCAGATGCAAATATTGCAAACTTGAATGTGTATGGTAAATCTGAAATAAATACAATAATATTTAGTGCCTACAATTATTTTTGAAACTAGCAAATTCTCTTCAACTAGAAACTAAAATATATTATTTAACAATTTGTAAGAAATAAGTTTTTCTTTTTCAAAAACTACTAAAAAATAAATCTTTTCTCTACATTTATTTTATAACACAGCTTAAGCACCTTTTACAGTATAATTTAATGGAGTATAAATGCATCTTTCTTATTAATACTAACATCCTTTTTGTTGCATTGCAGCCAATAGTCCCACTAAACAAGCTCCTTGAGAGAAACCCATCAGTCCGTCAAAAGGACCATGTTCAGAAACAACTGTCTCCACAAGTCGGAGGGTGTCCTCAAACCCTATTGCAGGCCCTCCAAGACATTTGCCACTGAATGTGTTATCTTCTGCATTAAACCACCAAGACCTGGCATCTGGAAACAAAAAAATTAATAGATCTATATCTGAGATTAGTTTATTAGCATGCACTACTTATGCTTATTTATTTATTACAAGATTATTTAATAATTAATCAGGTCATAAAAGATAATACACAAAATAAAAATAATTGAATTATAGTAAACTAATTAGATCTATAAGGTTGTTTCTCCTCGGAATTTTTTTCACACTACTCAAAAATATTATAAGACGCGCTGCTGACGTCAGGAGTCCTTGAACAGTAATGAAAACTTAATTTACCTTCGTCTCCACCTCCATCCTCATTTATCACTTTGTGTGGGGCTGATATGAAGGTCAGCTGAGCATATTTAGCCACGGCTTTACGGAAGGAACCGATTTTCCCGCGAAACACTCCACCGTTCTGCCTATAACCATGGAAGGCCAGAATCTTAAGTTTTGGTCGATCTTTACTACTATCAGGCAGTGATAGGTTAGAATTTGAATTATGGTCTGATGAATTGGATATACTCATTTTGGACATTATTAGTACAGTTTTGAAGTTTATGCCATTTATTACGGCATTCAAACTATTTATTAATATTTTTGAAACCTGAATTGCAGAAATCGTAGCACAGCGCTCAAGCGAGATTAGTAAACTATTGTTCCAGTATCTTTTTTACAATATTGGTATTCTTAGCATTACAATAATGTTAATCTCTTTCATTCAATAACATGGTTTTGTTATCTCTGTCTACGTTCTGAAATCACAACAATAAATCCAAGTTTTATATTTTCATTCAGAATAGATATCAATAAAAAATACATCGCAATTAAAATTCAAGGTTATCACCATAGATAATACATATAAACTGAGATAGATGAGCCACTCACCAATCAACTACTTTTTTTTTGACTCGCGCTCTCCGGTAGATGGCGCTTGATTATTTTTATGTATTATATATATATATATATATATATACACACATATATAGCTACCTATACAGCTACAAATGGCTACTTTGTTTAACTGTTAGAAAGGGTATAGTGTACATATTGTGTAAGTAATCTACTAACAATATAGTCATAAAATTATATTTTTTGGTAGATTTTTTACACAATTTCAATGCACCTTCGAAAAAACAAAGAAATTGAGTCATATTTATTTATTTAATACACATTCATCTAAACATACGGTATATGGATTAATTAAGACATGATATTAATATATTGTAGAAATCGAAAATACGATTGAATTACGTAAGTATATGTTATCAAGGCATGTAACGAAATTTGGAACAACAAATACAATTAAGAAATATAAATTTTATGTAGAGTTTCAAAGACGTGTACTTATTAACATGAACAACAAACATTTATAATTGTAATCTAATAATATTTTCTTGTTCAATGTAATAAAATGTGAAGAGAGAAAAACTTTAGATTATTTTGACAACAGTGATTCCGGCGACTGCATAACTTAAACGAAATTTAATTCCGTTTTCTCTCATTTGTTAAAGAGACAATTACAATATTTTGTAATACCAATCTCGGCTGATATAATTATATTATTGACAATAACTTTTGTAAAGATAGTATAATTGACTGGCACAATAATACATCCAGCATCGATGGCATTTCATAGCTTTAGGAAATGAAAATTTTACAAGCGCATGCAAAAGAAGCCTTTGGCATATTAATTTGAATCTTATTTTATAAGAATAAAAGTAGAATTAATTTTAAACTACCGTATAGGTAAATAACTTAAAGATGCAGTAGGGAAACAGCAACATTTATTCAACTAATTTATGAAAATGTTTATAATTGGCATGCAATGGTAATGGTGCATACCATTGCAATTCACAACAAATATGCCAAAATCTAACTTTATGAATTAGCTGCAAACCAAATTTACATTTAAGCACAACAAATTTAAGCTATAAGACTGCTAATAAATGCTACTTAAGACAATTAACTATTTTTTTCTTCTGCAGTGAATTTTATAATAATGGAGAGCTTGTGATTTAATTTCATCATTTGTATCGAATTTAGTAATTTTTCCAATTAAAATTCTATTTACACCCGTGCACCAACTATTGACTATTACATTAATTGACAAATTAATCAAATAATCAATCAAAATCAATTTGTGTTTGTTGCATGAAATAATTGAAAAATCACATCTACAATTTATAAAGAAAACAATTTTATCTCTTAAATATTTTATACTGGGAGACTCCCTTAAACACGTAATAATCAAAAAATAAATTTCATTAAGTAATTTAATAAAATCATCACATGCATTAAATAAAGATTTTTTTGTATAATCAATCATATAATTGAAAGAATCAGGATCAATTTCTGATTTTATTAAATCATTCATGCATTTTTTGCAATTTTTAAATATTTTGGTTTTGCATTTTTTTATTATATAACCTGCCACATAGTCTTTGGCTTCTGCATGCAAAATTGAACTATCGGATACAATTTCATTTAGTAATGTAATTAAAGAATCAACTTCACATGCAAAATCAGGTGGATTTAATGAATCAAATTTCTCTAATAATAATAATTTCATTGATTGTAAATTTTGATAATCATCTTTTTCACAATTAGCACTAATCGAATGATTGGAATTTAAATTATTAATTAATACAGTTTTATACGCATTGATAAATTGCATGCAGGTGGGATTTATATTTCGGACACCATTACTCCTGATACAGCAAAAAAAATTCTCAAGAGGATCTTGATTTAAATGTCTTGGCAAAATTCTATTAATTTTAAATTCTTTATTGACCCATTTCCACATTTCCTTGAATGTGTTTATATTGTGTATCCAGTTCTGGACCGATGGTACTTTTATATATTTTTTTGTGACTGTGCCATCTTTATTACAGACATTTTTTTCAAATTCTATTGATTTTAAAACTGGTAAAACCTCATTCCAGAACTGGAAGAGGGCCGATTTATTTTTGAGACACCCCTTGAGAGGTTTTGCTGTATCAAGGTAACAGTGTCCGTTAAATGAATCAAATAAATTATCAAATAATGATAACAAATCAGCTGTATCTGTGCATTCTTGTGGAAGAATTTTGCGATCTGAAACAAGGAAAAAATATGTTACTTGAAAGCAAGTATACTGTTGTAAGTCAAGTAAAGTGACTAATCTTTTATTGTAGAATATAATACTAATGATTTTGTTTAGAAACTATGATTATTTCATAGTTTTGATGTAAGAAAAGAAAATGTCCCAATTAACTTAAAAATCTATTTCATTGTCCTAGTTTCTTCCGGCCTATTCAACAAATGTAAATGGACTTTATTCAATCATATAATATTTAATATATATTTGTAACTTACTTGCAAGAAATCTCATAAATGCAGACACTCTTCTGCTAAAAATTTGTGCAGCATATTTTACTTTCATTTTAGGTACTTTTTCAGGGCAAACATGGTATTCTGTTAGTTTGTTCAACACCCTTATTTCGTCTTCTCCTTTATCTTCATTGAGTAACATTTTTAAATGTTCCCACTTAGCTATTTTTATTTTATTTTGATAATATTTTATGTTTTTAGTCATAAAATTATTTCTTATCCCTTTCAATAAATGGGGCGTATCATATAGTGGGAAAATTTTTAGGTCATCAATTTCAAAGGCATTAGAATCATATTGAACATTTCTTTGGAGGTATTTTTCTCTTGTTGCCTTCTGGAGCATTTTTATGCAGCTTACATTTGCTGTAGCTTGGTCACAAATAGTTGCCACAATAATAATACCAGCTTTTGATAGTTGGCTGATGGTATTTACAACAATATTTTTTAATTCGTTACTTTTTGTTGTGCCCTTACAGAATGTAAACAATATTGGTTGTTTTTTTTTTTTGTTATAATTCCTTTAATCATCAATACCAGTGCATGGTCAGCAATTTGGTTGGTAATCTTATCACCGAAATCTTCAAAACCGATTATTCTGGATCGGTTAAAGTGGAGTCCAGGCGACAACGCTATTTCGTCGAACAATAAAGAATATAACCTCTTTTCAATTGGTAAATTTTTCATTAGGTTTTCCAAATGCTTCATTATATTTTGATTTATGCCCGTTTTTAGAGCAAAACTGCTTAAGAGGCGTTGGATGCTTCTTTTAGAAGGGAGTACAATTAATTTTCTTAAAAAATTGTACCCCTTTTGACTTTGTTTGAAAATTGAAGCTGCCATAATTTTTTCATCCAAGCTAAATTTCCGTCCTCTTGGATTTTTTTTTGCCTTCAACTGCATTTCCATAAAGGTTTTTACAGAATCAGGCATATTCTCTACAACTTTCATAAAAGAAGTGGCCTCTGATAATTTCTTCGCAGCTTGTATTTTCTTTGTCTGGTTTTTACATTTTATATTCAATTTTATTATTTTTTTGCTCAATTTTTGAATAGTTTTGTGGTAACCATTTACTTTTTTATGAGCTGGAATCAAAATAAATGACTGTTATTGTAATTGTAATGAATCTACATAATATATATATATATATAAGTGGATAACATACTGTATTTTCATTTTCACAATAGGCATTGATCAAATTGTAATATTTATATAAATAAAAAAGTACTTTGCCAACCTGTTCGAGATTTTTGTTTCAATATTGCCGTAGACGATAATTCTGCTGATGTGGACGGTTTCGCTTCTAGTGATCTTGTGGAGATACCTGCAGAAGAAATAAAATTTACTTTACGAATAATATTCTTTCTTCCCTTCGGGGAAGCATTAATGACATTTTATTAGGATTTGTAATTGGGAACAAATAGGGATTTATTCCCCCGAGAATGCAAAACATCAAGTTCATCGGTTTCTTCAAATGTGAGAGAATAAGCAAAAAAGGAACATTTATATTTATATATATTACTTGACATTGCTTTTAGCATTATCAAATACTATGCGAGCCAGAGTAGGATCGAAATTAATCAGCTCAAAAACATGTCAAGCAAAAGAATTTACTGTTACTAACCATATTCAAAGCTGGTTGTTGTGTTCTGAACCATCAGATCTGATGGAGTATGTGCTTCAGTGGATATATATGAAGTAATAACCGACATATCTGAAATAGTCAGAAATTGTTGTTAGACTAAATTTGGTCATAATATCAACATTGATATGATTTTTGGCCTTATTTAAAGATAATCTTATTCAGCTAGAGTAAATAATAATAATAACACCCAACAGTCACATACATAGTCCTGACCCCACACTAAGACTGAGTATTGTGTCGTGGGTATCAGGAACACACAAACATTTCTCTAGGTGCAGGAATCGAACCCGCGGCCTCTCATTTCACAGGCGGAGTCTAACCGACTGTGCCATGGATGCTGTGAAATAATTGGTTTTTCCTCCTTATAATATAATAACCTTATCACAAAATTAGGATTAGGATAATTAATGAAACTGTAAACCAAGATTCAGGGACTAATGTACAACAAAATATTGAAACATTGCAATAGTTTATTAAGTCCATTTATGTATGGACAATATACAATTTCTAAAAACAATTTCTTAATATGAAATATTTACTTATTGAAATTTCCTATCCTGTTATATCCCCATAGTCCCATATAATTCTCACATTCCAAGCATATAGTCCAGTCCATCCCATCCCTTGTGAGTATTAAAAAAGTATCAAATATATCTGAATTTTGTTTCTCATCCTATGGGAACACTAACTTTGCCCATTTGAAAAGTTTTATAATGCTATAATTTAATAATTTCAACAAATACTCACCTTTTCCAAGACACAAAGTTGGAACAGCATTTCTTGTTAATCGGTTACTTGGGGATATATAGTAACTCTCAAAGTGTTTATTACACAATCTAAATTGATTGTATATATATGTATCTTCCTTTACCTTAATATGGATGTCTAACACATTTTTCCATGCATCAAATCTATCTTTATCTGTTGTAGGTTTAGGAAAGTGATGCAAAGGACCTGAAATATTTATTTGCATGATTAATTAAATTGCACAGGTCTTAAGAGTATGATGACTCAATTTAGTAAAGTCCAAAACCGCAAGTACACATATTGCGAGCAGTATTGGTTAGAAGCGTATTCAACAAGTACAAAATGGAAAGTCTATCTACTGTAATTCAACGTTATTTGTATTACTTACCACCCTCTTTACATCCGAAATAACAGTTAATGCGAGGGCTCTTCAGTGTGTTCGCCATCATTACAAACCAAAAACGTAGCCAAGTCTATGAAATATTGCGATCAGTTCAGGTCCTTGAAACGTAGCCGGGTTTTATCAGGTGAGGTGTGTTAGTCAATATCCGTATAGAAAGCCAAATAACATCAAAAGAAGCAATATCAGGGTCCAAAAAACGCGCAAAGGTCACTAAATTGAAGAAATATCGGAAATCGGAAAAGAATTAAACAATACAGTACGAACCACAACTCACAACGGAAAACGGAGTTTAAAACTTTTTGACACATAAATCGTATTTTTTTGAACCATTTACAGATCAAATGCAAGTCCTTTCGGTCACATGTGATAAAGTATGTCGAGATTATTTTTGGAATAAGTAAATAATATTTTCTTTCCAAAATATAGTAAGATACAAAATCCCAACATTTTAAAATAGTCTAATTTCTAATTTCAAAATGATGAAGTGGTACAGCGCTATCTAGTAGGTACAATTGTAATGTTTCTATCCAAATTCCAACTTAGATAGCCCGGCCTGTACGCTAGGTGACGCCACTTTCCATACAAATAATTCATCTCTGCGACAAGTATGGAACTGTCACCCCCATGATCATTGGTTAGAGCTTGGTTAGAGCCCATGACGCCTGTCAATTCGATTCTTTTGGCGCCAAATTTCACAAACTGTCAAACAGCAGTTGAAACTTGAAAGCGTACTTTGTTCGTTGTTTATTTTAAAGTTTAGTTTAGTTATTTACTTTTATTTGTTAAAACAATGGAAGACGGTGATTTTGATCAGCGTTTAAGGGACCTTCAACGGGAATACCTTGAATTTTTAGACGATGGGGTAATATTTAATTGATAACCTATGCTTCGAATACACTTTGTTTAATTATTAATTTTGCAACTCCTACTCAACATTGCTGATCGGTGCATATTTTTTGCAGGATAATATCTTAATTAAAAACGTGTAAAATACTTCCATTTATTTTAATTTACCAGCTTTATTTACATATATTTTGACTAACATCTCCAGGAGGATCAAGGGATATACAGTGAAAAGGTGAAACAAATGATAGAGGACAAGTCAAAGCGTTTGATTGTGAATGTTAACGACCTCAGAAGGAAGAGTCCGGAAAGAGCCAAGAACTTATTAGAAAATGCATTTGAGGAGCAAATTGCATTTCAGAAAGCTTTGAAGGAGTATGTCTCTTCCATAGACCCGACGTACGCCAAAGTACAAGAAGAGTTCTTTGTGGCGTTCTCAGGCAGCTTTGGTAACAAGCATGTTACTCCAAGGAGTTTGACATCAAGGTGATTTTCATCATTTTAAATAATATTGTCAGTCTTTTTGTCGGGTTATAGATGAAGTAAATCTTATTGAGTCATATTTTAATATTGATTGATATTATTACTTTCTTTAGTTTGCTTTATTCATAATAAGTCGTAAACATGTTGAGGACATTTGTAATATAACATAAAAATAATGTTTTTTGACATTATCTTCTTCACATATCTATTTATTAATATGCATTTTACATACATATTAGTCTTTTTATTTAATTAGTGGTTTCTTATTAGACACAGAATAATAGGTATACATAGGATACTTATTAAATATTATGGCAAATTGGAAAAAATATTTTTTAGGTACCTCGGTAATCTAATATGTGTAGAAGGCATCGTAACCAGGGTGTCTCTGGTACGTCCAAAGGTAGTGCGTAGTGTACACTACTGTCCTGCCACAAAGAAAGTCATGGAGAGAAAATACACTGATCTGACATCATTTGAAGCCTTTCCTACATCTGCCGTTTATCCAACCAAGGTAAATTAAATATTACTTGGTTTGAAAATTACTACAAAAGTAAAAGTTTATTAATATCCACTAAAATGAATAGAAACAAATATAGATATAACAATTTCAATAGACATTTGTTTTTCTACAATCTTGCTTATACATCACATTGAATATTAACAAAAAAAATGTGGTTATGTTTCCTGGCTTAAAAGTGGTGTTTAAACATTAACTTATTTAGTTGTTCAACCTTAATATTAATAAAGATGTCAAAGCTAAAAATCTCTAATGTCACTCCAATATTATCTTCCAAAGGACGATGATGGCAACCCATTAGAAACAGAATATGGTCTCTCCCGCTACAAAGACCACCAGACACTCACCGTACAAGAGATGCCAGAGCGTGCGCCAGCAGGTCAGCTTCCTCGCAGTGTTGACGTTATCTGTGACGATGACCTTGTTGACAAGTGCAAGCCCGGAGACAGGGTACAGATTGTAGGCAACTACAGATGCCTGCCCAATAAACAGGGGAGCTTCACTGCAGGCACTTTCAGGTTGGTTTATAAAATTAATAAATAGTTAATTAAATCTTAATTTTATCTATAGACATATTCTAAAATGCTTTGTTATGTTAGGTCACTCTATTATGTTTTTATTCACATATCTAGAATTCTAGTCATTCTATTGACTAACTGATTGGTATACACAATACAGATATAAATACAGATATTTATCCCCACTGTGCTCCCACTCTTTTATCTAAAATACTAATATTTGCTTCATGTTACAAGCTCCTTTGATACTGTTTTGACAGATGTTTTATTTTAATGGTATTTGTGTTTGTACGCAAAACAATACAAAAAATTGATCATAGTAAAATACCCTATTATATTATTTGTTTTCAGAACTATACTCATAGCAAACAACATTACTCAGATAAACAAAGACATGAACATGTCAATAACGTTGGAAGATGTGAAGCTGTGCAAGAGGCTGGCTCGAAGGACCAATATCGACATATTTGAGCTGCTGGGCAAGTCACTAGCGCCCTCTATACACGGACACGACTATATCAAGCAGGCTATACTTTGTCTACTTCTGGGTGGGATGGAGAAAGTACTGCCTAATGGCACTAGACTAAGAGGGTAAGTTAGATTTTTTTGGTAGACCTAGAATATTTTTATTTATTTATTGTTTATTTGAGAAACATACAATCCTTAAGTCCTTATGGTTAAGTTTTAAATACAAATACATACATCAGCAAAGTTTCCATTAATATGGAGAAATAATCCTTTATTTCTATTGCTCGTAATTTTTGTTACTGAGTTGTAGCTGATGTTCAATCTGATTAGGCATTCTGGTAGTTTTAACAATAGGGTTATGAACATATCAGGTCAAAAATAACTGTATGAATGTACTAGTTTTAATGTAACTAGGCAGTTTAATTGGTAGCTTTCCAGTTATTCAAACATTTTTTTGTTATGCAAAGCACTCAAAGCACGATCATTGTTATGTATGTTGTAATGGATAGTCCATATAAACTTATTATTATCAGTGACATCAACGTGCTTCTCATCGGAGACCCGTCAGTAGCTAAGTCTCAGCTGCTTCGCTACGTGGTACAGACAGCGCCGCGAGCTATCACCACCACTGGCCGAGGATCTTCTGGAGTGGGTCTCACTGCCGCCGTCACTACTGACCCGGAGACTGGTGACCGAAGGTAATTAATATTAAATGTTTCACTACGAATAATGAGTATGAAAAGTATAGTGTGATGTTAAAGTTACTGTAACATTCTCAATAGATTAGCGAGGTTTGTGAAATTTGTTTGGCGGGACGACTTGCACAAGAGGGCCGGCAGCGACTGGATGCGTAAAACAACAGACCGGGCTCTGTGGTGAACCTTGGGAGAGGCCTATGTCCAGCAGTGGACTGCAATGAGAAAAGGATGATGATGAGACATTTGTTTCATTATAACCCATACCAACCTGTAATCATAGGAGAAGTTCCTATGATTGTTCTCATGTTCAATCAGTGGATTGAGCTACCTGCCAAGGCTTTCCCAAAAGATTACAGCATGGAGCTCGTCAAAAAAGGAGTGAAAAGTTTATTTCAGGGTGCAGTAACTGGTTACCATCAGGCGGGCCCTATGCTAGTTTGCCTCCTTAGGTATAACAGAAAATTAAAACAAGTTGTCATGCAGAATCCTCAGCACTGCTTAATAATGTAAGTTTTAACTAGATGGGTCACAGTGGAAGTGTTGTTGTTTGCAGACTAGAGGCGGGCGCGATGGTGCTGGCGGACCGCGGCGTGGTGTGCATCGACGAGTTCGACAAGATGTCGGACGTGGACCGCACGGCCATCCACGAGGTGATGGAGCAGGGCCGCGTCACCATCGCCAAGGCCGGCGTGCACGCCACGCTCAACGCGCGCGCCGCCGTGCTCGCCGCCGCCAACCCCGTCTACGGCAGGGTAACTCTCTCTCTCTCTCTCTCTCTCTCTCTCGCGCTCTCTCTCTCTCTCTCACTCTCTCTCTCTCTCGCGCTCTCTCTCTCTCTCTCTCTCTCCAGCCGCATAGTTCGCTGCTGAACATAGGCCTCCCTCAAAGATCTCCACATTGAGCTGTTGGAAGCAGGTTGAAGTTAAGTCACTTGATGCAGACTAAATACTAACTTATAATAATAATACATTCAACACTCACATAGGTCTGACCCCAGACTAAGATGCAGTGTTGTGTCATGGTTATCACAAACAAAGAGTCTTTTCGGTTTAAAACAAATACCTGTGGATCACACAATTATTTGTCTTGGTGCGGGAATTGAATCCGAGACCTTTCTTTTGACAGCCACAGCTGCGCCACGGAAGCTGTTTTCTATATTTTTATTCCTTAGCAAACAATACGGTATATTTAAATATATCCCTGATATATACTTACACCTTGTATACTAAACAAAAGCTAAAAATAAATTAAAATCTATGCGTAACTTCCAGTACGATCAATACAAGACGCCGATGGAGAACATAGGTCTGCAAGACTCGCTGCTGTCGCGTTTCGACCTACTATTCGTGATGCTGGACATCGCCGACGCCGACCACGACAACATGATCTCCGAACATGTACTGCGGATGCACAGATACAGGTAGATATACGTTTTTCGCGACGAGAATCGTATGCCATTATCGCAGACATAACCGCCAAAGATTATTACGATAATCGTATCTTTGAGGCGAGAAACTTTCCCCGTGTAAATGGAGCTTTATTTTCCTGCTTGTGGGAGAGTAACTAGCCAGAGTGACTACTGGACATAATGAGACTTAACATCTAATGTCTCAGGATGGCGAGCGCAGTGGAATGCGAGCGCAACGGAGCGGTCGTATCACTCCTATATCAGCAGACGGAATTATTTGTTGTCTTACTTTAACTTAAATATGCAATTGCAGGAACCCCAAAGAACAGGATGGTGAAATTTTGCCAATGGGGTCCAGTGTTGAAATGCTGTCCACTGAAAATCCTGATATGGATGAACCTGAGGTACGATTTAAATTTTTAGCCAGCCATGTAGTCTTTTGCAGATCTTATTGAGAAGCCATTCGTGGTCAGTGCCGGATTAAATGAAAAAAGGGTCAATAGAACATGGTATTGAGTGGATACCTTAGAATATTATAAATTCTTAACTTTAAATAGATTACGATAGATTCCTACAATGTTCCTTTTATCTGAAAAACAGCACAAACTGCTACTTGGATGCAGGAATTGTCAAACCGTTGTTATCTGTGTACACGGCTCGCATATTATGTACGTAATACGACGTAATAAGCAGGTGTTTAGACGCAAAGCTCGTAATACTTTTGCTATACAACTAATTCATTGTTGCATGTGACATTCTGAGCTTGGTAGTTTATGACGATGTTAGAGTAATTTCTGGATTTAAATAACTTTTTTCCTTCTCCCCTTTTCCTTCCCTTTCCTCATTTTAAGTAGCTGGCAGCTCATCTGCGTTTTAATATCGCACATATTCATTGGTGAACACTTAGTACTTACCATCAAGATATTTCTAGGACCTATGGAATAAATAATTTAAAATTAATATTTTATAAAATGCCCTACTCTACTGTCTTGGTGTACCTGTAAATAGAAGTATGTTGAATAAATAAAATAAAAATTCCAGGATTCAAACGAGTCGATATACGAGAAGTACGACCCGCTGCTCCACGGCAACACGCGCAACAAGAAGGAGCAGATCCTGAGCAGCAAGTTCATGCGCAAGTACATCCACATCGCGCGCCTGCTCAAGCCGCGCCTCTCGCAGGCCGCCTGCGACCTCATCGCCGACGAGTACGCGCGCCTGCGCAACCAGGACATGATGGACAACGACGTGGCGCGGGTACTACACCTTCAGTATCACTAACAGCCCATCACCGATGATACATTAACCAATGATGGATAAGTCAGCACCTTCACATAACATAATCATTATCGGCTAAAGGACATATGCTGACTATATTCAGCCTCCCCCAATGATTTCCTTAGAGATGGAAGGGGCCAACATTCAGCTACAGCACATTTACATAATAATATGTATACCATCATGTTCATCATTATCATCTATGGTATCCCCAAGCATTGGTATTTCACTGCTAAATATAGACATCTTGTGGACCTATACAAAATTAATAAGTATTACGTTCCAAAAACAAAATTTACTATTTTTCATGTTTGGATTTACGACGTCAAAACACGTCAAAAATTACAGATCGAGTATTCTGTGTTATGATAAAGTACGCAGATTTAATAACCCTCTTTAATACAAACCGTGTGTAACGTTTCATATGCTTTGAAAGCCTCCGTGGCGTAATTGGTTAGACGCCGGCTGTGAAACGAGAGGCCGTAGGTTCGATCCCCGCACCGAGACAAATGTTTGTGATGCTCACAAATATTTGTCTCGGGTCTGAGTGTTTGTGAGACCGGAAAGTCTCTCGTAGTTTCTGATCCCCACGACACACGACTTAATTGATCTTAATGTGGGGGTCAGGACTATGTATGAGTGTTGGATGTATTTATATGGTAAAGTTTCCGTAGTAGTCCGGTAGATGTCGCTATACCAGATTGTGCCTACAGACGCAGCCAGTGACGGCGCGTACTCTGGAGACGCTGATCCGCCTGGCCACGGCGCACGCCAAGAGTCGCCTCAGCGCCACCATCACGCACCACGACGCGCACGCCGCCATACAACTCGTGCAGTTCGCATATTTCAAGAAGGTAACACTATACATTATACTGGGTCATTTTGATTGGAGTATATAAAAATGACCGGCGACCGTACTTATAACAGATGTTGAGTATAATTTAAACATTGATTAGGATATTTTGAAATGGAAATAATATTTTATTCTTTTGAGTTCAATAAAAATTAGTTAATTAATTTAAATTATTAGGGAGGACGGTAGTGCATATATTTCTTCTCCTAAATCGGTGGATCGTGGGGTGCCCCAGGGATCACTTCTTGGTCCTCTATTATTTATAATATATAGCGCTGACATAATTAAAAGTATAAAACACTGTAGGTATCATCTATATGCCGATGACCTTCAGTTATACATATCTGGACCGCCTCATAAATTCAATGAATCTTTAATTAAAATAAATGAAGATCTCAAAAATATATCTGCATGGGCAGAGAGGAACTGCCTGGTTCTGAATCCGAGTAAATCAAAATTTATGATCCTCGGTTCAAAGATGCAGATATCTAAGACCCTCGCAATGAATCCAGTTATCAAAATTGGCGACGAATGTATTGAACGCGTAAACGAGGCCAGAAATTTGGGCATTTTGTTTGATAGTCAGTTACGTTTCGAAAATCATATAATAAATCTGGTGAGATCTTGTTTTTATCGCCTTAAGATTTTATACCAAATAAGGAATCTGCTTAGTGAAAAGGTGCGCGTTACACTTTGTGAATCGTTAGTTCTTTCAAAACTGAATTATGGAGACCTAATATATGGACCACGCTTAACATCCATAACACGTCGACTTGTGCAACGTGTCCAAAATGCATGTAGTAGGTTTTGTTATAAAATACCGCCAAGAGCACATATTACCCCACACCTAAATAAAGCTTCAGTATTAAACATGTGTTCTCGCAGACATCTCCACTTGGCATGCCTGTTGTTCGACGTCATGAAATACAAGAAACCAGAATACTTGTTCTCTAAAATACGATTTTCTAGTTTTCACCTTAGATACGGCTCTAGAGATGCGCGTGGTACCTTAGAGTCACATCCTCATAGAACTACGGCGTTTACCGGTAGTTTCCGCTACCTCTCAACCAAATGCTGGAATAATATTCCTCCGCCCTTGAAACATATAAAATCTAAATACTCATTCAAAAGGCAAATTAAAACCATGCTTCTAGAGAGGCAAAAATTAAATGTACCCAGTGGTTGGCTGTTAGCGGATTTTGCTGTGTGATGAAGTCGGTTCATACCAATTTGTTTTTTCGCTTCCTTTGATACGAATGTTTTGAATTGCTTTATTTATTGAGAGTGTCCTGTGGTTTATAGTTAATTCTAATCAACCTATCCCTTTTCTTTCTTTGTATTTTATTAAATAATAATTATTAACATAATGTTAACACAATCGATAATACTAATAGATCACAATATGCTTTATTTTGTTCGCATTGGTGTCGCGTTGTAATGGGTATTCTTATTTAGACATACTTATGATTTGTAAAATTAAATTGGGACACAGACAAATGAATTATTACTCCGCCACCACTCTTCGACCGGGTAATGGCAGAATATCAGTGTTTGCTCGTATGAGTGAACGTATACTGAGTCATCACCCTTTTGTTCTGCTGCAACACATATGCTGCTACACTTTCTTTTTTTGGTATTTATTATTGCTACTACTTTTTCTCTGTTATCTTTAATCTTTATGTCCATTGTGTATTGTAATAGTAGGTTTGTAATTAAGTTGTTTTTGTTATGTATCAGTGTATGTGTACTTTAATGAACAAATAAAGATTTTTCTATTCTATTCTATTCTAAAAAGATGTGCAGTCCGAAAAATGACAATTCAGAATTTATGAGAAGCAGGGAAAATGTTGAAAGTAGTTAAAAGTATAAAATCAATATTAATTAGTCAGAAGGGATTATATTTTGTAATAAAAGTATGAGTTTATAAAGAATTTTAAATGAACACGTTTCAATTTATCGAGAGTCGACTATAATTGTCTCTTAGGTGCTGACAAAAGAGAAGCGGCGCAAACGCCACGCGTCTACAGACGAAGAAGCAGCTTCCGATACCGAAGAACCTGCGCAACCAAGAGCCAAGAGATCGAGGAAAACAGTAAGCTACTTAGTACTGCTTGTTATTTTATAATTAGTTTTAATCAGTGAGCTGTTCTCTGGTTCAAATGCTGGAGCTTTCGGTATTTAAATTGAACTGCCCTCTATGGAATCACCAATGATGCATGCAATATGTTAATATACTTACAAAATTAGCCCACTTTTAGTCTTGAAACGCTATACGTTACAGACCACCATATATGTTGCAAATCATCACAATGATATATATTTTTGCAATGAATGGCGAGACAGTCATGCCATTCGCCTGATAGTAAGCGATATAACCGCTCATGGACTGTAGCGAAACCAAATATATTGATGAATATATTTATACCAGCGGCAAGAAGGCGAGGCACAGGACCCGTACGAATTCTCATCGGACGAGGAGGCGGAGCCCGTGCTGCGCGCCGCGCGGGCGCAGGAGCCCGAGCCCGAGCAGGTCCCCACCACGTCTGCAACCACTATACTACCTGACAGGCACGTGTCATTACACCCATTTTATTACGCCCAAATATCCGAAATTTCGAATTCCAATTTTATTATAAAGAAGAAAAGACAGAAAGAAAATGCTTTTGTTATGACAGCCTCCGTGGCGCAGTTGGTTAGACGCCGCCTGTGAAACGAGAGGCCGCGGGTTCGATCCCCGCACCGAAACAAATATTTGTGTAATCCACAGGTATTTGTTTCGGGTCTGGGTGTTTGTGGGACCGAAAAGTCTCTCGTAGTTCCTGATACCCACGACACAAGACTCGATCTTAGTGTGGGGTCAGGACTATGTATGTGACTGTTGGGTGTATTTATTTATTTGTATTTATTTTATTTATACTCCAATTATTATATTTTGGTCTAACGTCAAAATAAAGAAAATTAAGTTTATTAGAATCTTACAAAGCATTTAACACGTTGATTTTGCGAACAAACGCACGCACACACGTACAAATTCACGCTAACACGCATGCGCGCGCCTTCTCTTTTTGTTGCCTGTACATAATTTGCGTGCATCTATCACTTGCCTGGTGCGCTATTTACGTTTCCGAGTTGTAAAGATGCACTGTTCTTTTATTCAGCGCCATAGTTAAACTGTTTTAAAGATATAAAAAATATTTATAATGACATGTTTTCCTTTCCAGATTGAGTCAGTTCAAGGCGGGACTGCACGAGTTATTCCGGTCGGAGCGCGCGAACTCGCTGCCATCGGACCGTGTAACTAAGTTCCTCAATGAGAAGTACTCCCACCAACCCTTCGAGGCGGGCGAGATACAAGCCGCGCTGGACACCATGACCAAAGATAATCAGGTCATGATGGCCGACGATATTGTGTTCTTGATTTAATAGAGGAATTAACCTAATTATCACAAAAATAAAACACCGGATACTGTTGAAAAAGCAGGATAGTCAATTTCCATACGCTGTTGAGATCAATATGACAATGGCACGGAGCCAAAATCTCTTTTAGATAAAACCAGTTGTTACTCCAAGTATTATATTAATGAAAGATTGAAACTGAATATTTGAAACCGTGAAACATTGTGATATTCCAAATACTTTTCAACAGTAACATAATGGGTAAAAAATTTCAACAGCATGTCAATTGTGATCTACATAATTTAAGCGCAGGCGCATATTCTGTGTAAAACATTAAATGGCTGAAAAAAACAAATCGCATTATTACACTCGAGTTAAAATTAATTAACAGAAAAAAAAGAACATCGAAAAATAATTTTCAATGAAGCTTGATCAACTGAAATAAAAAATATTCTAATGGAAATGCCATAACTATTTTAAAAGAGTGCCTTGAAATTGTCTCCAGTTAATAGAAATAAGTTGATTTACTATTAGCTATAAACGTTTTGTTATAATCTCAATTATGTTTTAAGGATTGTCCCAGTTATAAGGACCAAGCGTTGTACAATCACTGTTAAGGTAATAAAAAAAAAAATATACAACTTTGTAATTTTATTTAAAATCCGTTAACTTATATTAACAACGTACATGTATTCTCATTAGCTCGCCATTTAAATCATTTTTCTAAGTCATTTCTTTCCTTTACTTTTGCCTTTCCCAGCGCGACCCTTGGCACCTTTGAATTTGTTAATCTTTCCACCAAACACTTTCTTTGGTTTATTAAAAGATTTCTGCCCTTTGTTCTGATCGTTTCTGCCAGCATTTGGTTTGTGGAACTTTCCTTTGCCATCTTTATTCTGGAACTCTCTTTTGTCACCTTGATTCTGGAATTTCCTTTTTCCATCTGATTGATTATGGAAATTTCTTTTACCTTCTGTTTGATTCTGGAAATTTCTCTTTCCATCCTTTTGACTATGAAACCTTCTTCCTTCCGTTTGGTTCTGGAATTTTCTTTTTCCCCCTTTGTCATTTTGTGTTGTGTCTTGATTTTTCTGGTACTTCTTTTGTAACTTCTTGTCTAGCCTCATCTTTTTGAAACCACGCACGCTGTCGTCCTCAGTTTTCCGCTTCTTGGACTTGTTTTGTGTAAAAAGATCTAAAATGTCAAAGATAATAATGTTATAAGCAGCGTAGGAAATTCTATGCTCACGTTAAATTATGCTTTTAACCATGAATGTTTGATAATTTAGAAACATGTTCGCCTACATTTTGATATTATTTAATTAAATATCGCGAGGCGAAAAATGTACCTACTTGAGCCTTAAGTTATATTTAACCTTATTATTTCTAATTTAAGGTGACAATAGAATACATTATTATGCAATAAAGTTCTCATGTGTCGGTGTGTACGTACGTACTCAAAACAGTACATTCTTACGCAATGTTTAATATTTTAATATTAATTGCTTCACCATATCCATAGTTCTGCGAAATTATTATAATATCTCCTACATAACTAGACTTTGGGCTTAAAGTAATATATTTAAAATTACCTTCTTCCGGTTCGGCACCAACTTCCTGCCTGTAGTAGTCAGCATCGTCGTCCTCGTCCATGTCTTCAGCGCCTTGCGACTCCGCAGCCGCCAGCTCCATCAACCTACATCAGGATCACTTGCTTTACTGATGATCTGTGCTGTATCTCAGGTAACACTAGTTAGAACTTAGACTTTCCCGGACACTCACTGAGCATCTATGCTCTATGAAGGTTGGTGGATTTAACTACATCCTAACTCCTGCATGGGGCAGATCTGTATACAGGAGCCAGATATAGTTCGCCGAGCTCAGTTGTGGTTCAAGGTATGAAAAATGCGGCTCGGTCTTAAAAAATAACATATTGAGATCTTACCTCTGACTCTCTGTCTGCTCTTTCTTCTTCTTAATACCTTCTAGAGCCTTCTGCTTGAGTTCTTCTTTCTCCTTCTGTTTCCGCTTAACGTTCTCGTCTTGTTGCGCCTTGCGTTTTTCTTTTTGCTTCCTGCACAAAAAAATTAAATCAATTGCATACGTTAATAAATAAATAAACCCAAAAGTTACGTACCTGACCCCATACTGCAAGTCTTGTCGTGGGAATCAGAAATTTCGGGACAGTGTTTGGTATCTAATTAAATTAAGTGCGTGGTGGCCTGTTGGTAAACGGACCAGACGCGACTGCCAACATATTCACGGTGGTCGCGGGTTCAAATCCCAGGGCACACCTCTGACTTTTCGAAGTTATGTGTATATTGATAGTCAATCACCACGCACTATAACGGTGAAGGAAAACTTCGTGAGGAAACCTGCATACCAAAGCAATTTTAAAGAATTTCTACGGTATGTAAGCCCGCCAACCCGCACTAGGCCAGCGTGGCGGACTATATGGCCTAACCCCTCTCAATCGTTCTCTTGATTGTTGAGGAGGCTCGTGACCTGCAGTGGGACGTATATGGGCTGATACAATACAATAATACACAAAAAATTGTCTCGGTGTGAGCATCGAACTCGCGGCCTCTCGTTTCACAGCCGGCCTCGAACCAACTGCGCTACGGAAGCTGTAATATGTATGAGTACTTATAATATTAGTGTGTTACCTCTTCGCCTCTCTTTTCTTTTTAATTAAAGCTTTTTCTTGTTCCGTTTTCTCTAGTAAATCGTGGTACAAAACTTCGCCGTCCATCAAACCATCCTCGACCTGTCAAAATGGAAATTAGTTTGAAAAAAATTACTCATTTTCGAGCATTTCATTGCAACTGAAATGTATGATGCACACTAACTTAAAGACTTACATTGAAGGTCATATTAACATTTCGACATATTTTATACCGGGTATATCATGACTGCGACCGAAAACGAAGCCGGGTGGTAGTTTTAGTGGTTACAGACACAAAGCAAGTAAAATTTTTTTTTGCTATTTTTTAAAAATCGTTTTGATTGGTTAGTAAATACCTAGTTATTGCGAAAATAGTAATTTATACCCTATCATACCATTGCGTCTTAAAAAATAAAAAGGTGTACATCATTATTTTAGGAAAACTATGTATTTATCACCCAAATACGACGATAAGTAAAAAAATACCAAAAAAAATGACAATATTTTTTTGCGAAATTTTTAGTTGTATTGTGTCTAAAGTCACTAATACTACCCTGGCTTCGTTTTCGGTCGCAGTCTTGATATACCCTGTATACAAGAACTGTCAATATGTCGAGGTTATTATCTATATAGCAGTCTTGACGATTGAAATATTAGCCCTTAAAGCTCTTTATAAAATGACCACATCCGAACACACTAATGAAATAACTTCACAGCGAACAATTTCAACAGCTCATTACAGCAGGTGCACTAAGGTACCTTCAGCAGCTGGAAGGTGATCCTGGGTCCCAGCTCGAACAGTCTGATGGCGGACTTGGACTCGGCCGCGGCGCCTCGCGAGGCCAGGCTCTGGGGTAACACCACCTGAGCAGCGGGGTCGTCCTCAAACTCACTCTCTGATAACATTCCCGACCTGAAAATTATAATTCACTCTCAAATAAATAAATACATCCAACAGTACATAATGTATTGACACTACAATAAGGTCCTTATTGCGGGAATCAGAAGCTACGAAAAACTTTTCGATCTTACAAACACCCAGGCCCGAAACAAATACACAAACATTTCTCTCGGTGTGGAGATCGGACCCGCAGTCTATCATTTCACAGTCATCGTCAAAAAAACTGCGTTACAGAGGTTGTCATATTATAGCCATTAATATCAGTACAGAAGGTAAAATAAACCACTGCGCCAATCCATCTAATTCTAATCGATAATTGAAAAAACAAAATATATGATACTAACTTATCAAAGAACTCTGACATATCCTTACACCGGTTCAAGTTTGGAATTTTGCCCTGCACCATCTGAAAAAAATAATTACATACAGACATAAACTCACGCCTTTATCCCAGAAGGGGTAGGCAGAGGCGCCACCAGGACACCCACATTTCGCCTGGTATGTTCCGTCCCATGATGTGATAGGTGGCGCCATATCGGGCACAAATTTCTGACAGATAATTATAATGTATAGAAAAACCCAATATCACTTTACCCAGCCCGGGATTCGAACTCGAGACCTCAGCTTTGTAGTCGTACCTTAGTAGGTACAACTACGCCACGAGGCAGTAAAAAAAATAACATAAATATTTAAAATCATGTTACTTAAAAAAATATTGATACAAAATTAAACAAGACTTATTACAGAATATATTTTAAAGACTTATTGTTAAGTTGGACCACTATGCTATTCCAGTATAATATAATACAGAAAATATAAACAAACCTTTTTAGTTCCTTTGTTGAGTCCCACCGGCGTGGCTCGTATCACATAGTGCCGCATGTCTATTAGCTTCGTCGTTGGATTGTAGTTCATGAGCACACATCTCCGAATATTCTTCAATTTCACCTGGAACAAACAGTATTATTTTCAAGCTTAGTATGTGACACAATTTTAGCAATTACATGAACCTACGCCTGTAATAATAATGCAATTCCATAAAAAAAATAAAAAAAATAAAAAAAAATTTACACAATTTTTTACAGTATATATTATAACCTTATCAGATACATGACACTAGGCATTTATAGTATTACTTACAATTTACAAGTTTCCAAAGAGAGAAGACATTTAGATTGCAACAGCACTAGTAAACAAGGTCATAGGCAACAAATACACTAATTAATTATGTCCATAGTGTACTACACAATGTGTGTGATTCCATGGGTGTAGGCAAATGTGTTACTAGTGCTATTCACATCTGACACGGCTTATTTTAGTCCCAAAATGTGACAGGGTGTGAGCCTGTCGCCTTGCCAGATACAAATTCCAGGCCTGGTTAAAACATTTAGTTGAAAATCATGAATAACATTATTCCTATGCGTCATGGACTAGGGTAAAAGCCGGATAGTTGCCTCGGACGGATACATGCCTCAGTTTCAAATGCTCTATGTTAGACGTATTGACAGTGTTTCTTTTTGATCATAATTAAAAGAGTACCCCGCGCAGGCCTCAGTGCCGCATAAGCCGTTGAAGTAGGCGCACTTGTTTTGTCCGTGTGAGAAAACATCTTCCGCGGCGATACTTTGACGAGCGCCAGAATTATATTGCTAAGTAATCTCTGTTAAATATTTTTATAACTGATTGCGATTTCAGTCAAAAATATATTTCTTTGAGTGCATTAGAGTTTAAATTGCACTGCTTATTAGGTTTTATTGTTAAATATGTTTTATTTATTTCATAAATGAAAAGGGCAAGTATCCGTATCAAATCGGATAGTTGCCCTACTGTCTTTTGCGGATTGTTGCCCTGCGGCAACTATCCGTAACTATACATTTTTAACAAGCAAAGACAGATTTTTTTCTTTGTTATTTTTTTCATTTACTTTTACTATTTTTTCTTGGTGATTTTTTATTGGGTTTTAGTATAGTTTATCTTAAATAAAATAAATACTCAACAGCAAACTGCCTCGCAAGTATAAACGAAAGCTAGGCGTGGTGCCGCGCCACATCAACTGGACAGAAGATAGTTTAACACTTGCGTTCGAAGAACTAAATAAAAAACAAAAAGTATCAACGAAAGGGCTAAACAATCAGCAGAAATTTTAAACTCAAATGATAAAATAATCGAGAAGAAGAATAAAACTGAGAAAGTAAAGAAAACAAGCGTAATGAAACAAACGAAAGAAACAAAAAACAAACCAGTTGGTAGCAAAGAAAAGATTACGAAGAAAAAAGGACGACTACAAAAAATAAAAAATCAAAACAATATAGAGATGTTACTAGCAGTGAATCATTATCAGATAGCACAGATTTTATGGAACTGACTGAAGGAAGGGCTCTAAGGAAAAGAAAAATTCGTATCTACAGTTCTAGCAGCGAAAATGAAGAAAATGTTATAAGTTCAAAAATATCTAAAGGAAAAGCAACTAAAGGGCTACTAACTTACAATTTAAAACCTTAGTATTTTTAAGTGTTGATTAGATAATAATTTAACTTCTCTTAGTACTTAGTACATAATAAAGGATCTCAGTAAGTTATAAAGACTGAATACTTACTTAATAGAGGCTAATGCCAAAGTTAATTCTAATTTTGTTTATTGTTCTATCTTCAAAATAAATAATAACATTACATTTTTATTTTTGACTCTTATTTACTATTTTGGAGTCTATTATTGTTATAATTTTATATTCTAATTTAACTTTAATTAATACTTAATAAAAGATTGTATTTAATAATAAAAACTGATTATTTAAATTAATATAAGTTCATTTTTATTTGAAAAAAAAAAAAACATACGAGCATTGGGCAAGTATCCCCCCAACCATTTTTAACGTTAGGCTAGTATCCGCTATAGTTGGCAACTATCCTCTTTTTTAGAGGTCATATTAAACTGGATTTACTTAAAATTTATAATATGTAATTTTTTTTTATAGATAGGGTATGTTAGAGGATTAATGAACTATGTTTGAGAATACACTTTGAATAAGAAATGTATTAATACACATTTTTTAAAGGAGCTTTTTAAAAAGTGTGGCAACTATCCGGCTTTTACCCTATATTTCTCCAGAAGAAAGTCAATTTCAGAATAATCATACATACATAAAGTCACGCCTTTTTCCCAGAGGGGGTAGGCAAGTCCTCTGGTAGCAACCAGGACACTCACGTTTCGCCTTGTATTTTCCCCTACGATGTGATAGGGGGCGAGCCTACCGCCATATCGAGTACCAAATCCTGACTACGGGTTGGTAATAGAAAAATCCAATACCACTTTGCCCGACCCGGGATTCGAACCCGGAACCTCAGCTTTGCAATCATACAGTAGTACAACTCGACACCGAAGCAATATTTTTTCGTGTTTCAGAGTAATAATTACATTTTTAATAATAGAAACATGTTTCTAACTACGTTCTTTTATTGTGTATACAGTTTTATCATGTACCTACTACCTCAAATATCTTTTACTAGTATTGCTCGCCGCTTCGCCCGCGTAAAACGTATTTGCGGGATACGAGTCCCGCTATATATTTTCCTGGGAACAAAATTACCCTATAGCCTTCTACGTTAAATAGACTATCTAACGCTAAAATACTTTTTCAATTTGAGCCAGTACTTTCAGAGATTAGCGCGATCAAACAAATTCTTCGCCTTCATATTTTTCTACTCACCGTAGTAATGTTGATGGTGGGGAACATGTTCTGGAACATGGTGGCCATGAGCTTCATGTGCATGCCCTCGCCGGAGAAGCTGTTGAGCACGATGAGCGGCGCGTGCTGGAAGGCGCGCATCATCACGTACTGCTTGCGGAGAGACGAGATCACGTCCCGGGCTAGGCTGTACTGGAATTATATAACCTTCTTAGTGAGTGTGAGTTTTATTTTATATGCGTGAGAAGCTGTTGGTTATAGGGATATGCAATCTTCTTGTTGCTGCCGGACAAAAGTTTCACTCAAAGTTTAAAGCAATTTTCATTATTATGAAATATTTTTCTTTTCATATGCTATTTAGTATTTATGTGTGAGTTTATCAGTGAACACTCTGTAAGATTGTTTAACCTTGCTTCACTTGCCCTTCTCAGCCACATTAATTTGTAAGCCAGAACACACCAGTTTATTGGGTGCTGCAATCAAAATCCACGCTAAGGGGTTCGGGTTTGAATCATCTCTGACTTTTCATAGTCATGAGTGAGTCAATTATCACACTCTTTAATGGCAAAGGAAACATTGTTAATGAACTGGCACACCATAGGGTTTCAAGAATTTATATGAAATGTGAAGTCTTGACGTGTGGACCTCAGCCCTTACAATAGAATTTTTGATCAAGTAGGTCCATGCCCTTCTAAGAGACGTACATAGCCAGAATTAGTTATAATTTTAATATAATCCTGGTTCTTTCAAATGGGTTATGAAGAAATTAATTTCCTATGTTTATCAACCAGATAAAGCTTGCTACTCACATTATGAATGCGGAAAGTGAGTGTGGGGCCGCGTGGAAGCCGTGCAAGCCTCATGTATGAACCTAGTTCTGTCTCCGTGAACACCATCATGTGTGACACGTGCAGGTATCCTGATACTGACACAAAATCTTTTATTGTATTCTTCTTTCTTTCCTGCAACAAATATAAAACATGGTAATTGGTACATGTACAAAATATACATGTCGGGGTGAGATTACGTAATGTTGAAATGTTAAACAAAAATATTGTTAAAATAAATCAATTGTAAATAAGCCCTAAGCAATCTAAGGGTAGTTGTAGAAGTAGTTTTATTACAGTAGACTCAGATGTGGTTCTATTTCTACCCACGGTTAGAGTAAGTGTTGAAAGGGTGGGAGCATGATAGTTTGCAATATAAACCACCTCCAGACTGAGGGCGGAGAATTCTACATTCAGTATGCGCCAGTGAAGCATTTATTTATTGACATTTTCCCATTTATAGTTTATACCAAGTAAACCTACACACATTCATGATAACAAAACTTTACAACACCTTGTTATACTAATAAAATATGTTATAAATAAAAGTATCACAAATAATTGTTATTGTTTAATATTTGCAATATTATGTCTAGCCACAAGTATAAATAAACTTTCTCCTAGCTTTTCTGCAATAAATTACAACATTTGTAATTATCATAGCATACATACTAAAGGCCTTTTTCCCAGAAGAGGGGACTCGAACCCGAGAACTCAGCGAATACCTAGGCAGTATACAATCATAATCATAAAATTTAACAAAGTGATACAATAACTTAATTAGAAATTAAGAATTCCAAAATTAATTAATTAATTCCAACCCGAGACTTTAGCTTTATAATCGTACCGTAGTATAACTACGCTACTGAGGCAGATTTTATAAATAAATTCTGAGTAAATGAGCTATAAATTTGTCCGACACAAACCTTCAGTTGTGAGGCAGTAAAAGGTTCCATGATCTTCCTGAAGTCCTTGGCGAGGTCGATGAGGTCCTTGCTGCATTGTCCTCGGTGTATCACGAAGGAATGCGGCGCTTTCACCAGGTTTTCTGGCTCTAAGGACTCTTTACTTGCTGGATTCTTCTTTACACATTTCCCCTTACGTTTCCCCATGTTGCAACGGTAAACTTACTCACAAATATAAAATAGGTTTTTGTTTAACTATAAATAATAGTATTAATTAAGAATTATTCAGTTTCTCGTGCCCTTTTTTACTTTTGTTATTTTCTTGAGGTTATAAACATGCTTGCTGTCAACGTGCAATTTGACAATAGGTATGTATAATGAATCGATTCTAAAAAACCAAAAAAACAAATGGTAAAAATCGATTATTGTCAATTAAAAAACTCGATTAATAAGTAGAAACAAAAAAATAACTGCTGATTTTATATTGATCGCGGTAGTCGCTATCAAAGTTTATCACAGGGTTGTTGCAAATATCAGCATCAGCATCCGCTGATAACGAGCAAATGTTTTGAATATCAGCATTTTTAAAGTGTAAGTAATATTATTCTAAATATTTATGTATTTTTTTCATTGTTCTTTGCTTTCTTGAGTTGTTTATTTTTTCAGTGTTCTTGGCTCTCTTGTGTTATTTATTTTTCAGATGGTGCAAGGTGAAATTTGGAACTTGAGCCTGTGTAAAGATATGTCAGAATGTTTGTTAAGTTATTATTTTTTAACTGATTTATAAGTTTTCGGTCGCAGTACCATTAAGTACCAGTACCAGTAAAATCAATGGTGTATCTAGATACACCCGGTATAAAATTTAAATTGATTTTAATACTGTAAAAATTATAGTTATCATCACAGTTATCATTGAAACCGATTAAGATTAAGTTGAATGATACATCACTCGTATTGGCATTTTTGACATTACCTTTGATTTCGTTCAAAAATATTTTTTGGCCATGTACATTCGTTTATGAATTTGTCTTTTGGTGAAAATCTTTATTAAATAATATATTTCTTTCTATTAAATAAGAAAATTTAATAAATCCAAACAATATAAATAATGTAGGATTCTTATATCATTTGAAACAGTATCGTCCGTACGAAAAAAGATTACGAAATTCGTTTTTAGATAATGCACCTTACAGTTCCATCCAAGACAAGCTCTAGTAGACCAAACAACATGTTTATGTGACTGCAAACTTGGGTCTAGAACATTAAAAAATGTGTTAAATTATAAAGGTTTTCTGCAATCAATTTATTAATTATCAAAAAAAAAACAGGACAAGGGACAAATAAAACTCAACAAAACAAATCAAAACAGCTTTTATTTCTTGCTGGTTCATTTGTATATTTCCCATCCTTGCACATGTAACACTACACTAGGTTTTCATTCTAAGTTTCGTACGTTACTGAAAACCTTTCCGACACAGAAACATTAGATTAAAATCGCTTAATGTAAAAAACGAATAAATACATGTTAATATATGTTATTGCTGCATACTTCCACACCCGGACATGTACCAGCACACTTAAAACAATAAGTATAGTGTAGTGAGAAATAACTTGACAATGTAGGTCCACTCGACTAGTCCGGAATCTCGAGCGCCACCACGAGTCGTCGCAGATGGAGACCACTACCACTTGCCACGTTGCAGCAACACAATCACGTCACCACTGTAACAGGGAATGTTGCGACTTGCCACGACCCGTAGCAGCGGCGCGAACCGACGACAAACACACGGATCTCTTCAATTCTCTATTCTATTTTTAGTGCAATAAAGTGCAATATCGAGTAATATCCAACTATCCTAACATTTTTGGATTTAAATATAAGAAAATTAAACAAAATAAAAACATGTATTTGGTAGAAAATTCAACCCCGAAATATAATGAAAGTATTAATCGTCTATGCACCGCGTTATAATAATCTAATCGAAGTATGAATTTGTTCATATAATAAATGGCATTTTTATGTAAACGCAAACAAAATATACAGAATATCTTATTTTTTAGTGTTGGAAGTTGATAAAATTTGCAGACAGGAACTGGCCACTATAATTCTAAACATGTAGCGGAGATACGTTCGTTCCGTACGGATTGGTAAGATTATAAAAAAGCCCCTATAATACCCCTATTAAATTATCTACTAGCTATCAATTCTATACTATTATTAGTTATTAAATACAGTATTGTTAATTTTAATTAAAACATATTTGTCGTGTACACGTGAGCTTGAAATAATATGGACATAATACGGTTATATTATATTGAAATTGAGATCCGATAAAACTGTTTTTCCATACAATGATGTGTGAACTAAGTGGTCTGCTGATCCCTTGGCCTTCAATAGTCCTCCATCCAATATCTGTCTTGTATGGTCTATTTCATATTTGTCGATGTTCACACTTAGGGATTGAGAAATACTACTACAACGTAAGAACAATTTTAGGCCAGGGTACCTGACTATCCAGCCAGTGTTGCCACACATCTATGCTTTTTCGGTAACGTTACAATCTAATGTGACACATAATTGTCAGTGTTACTAGAGATAAACTGCCTGTTTAGAGTGCCCATTGCGCATTTTTAAAAAGTACAAAAATAAAAAATATAACAAATAATATAACCATCTTTAAAGATTAATTAAATCAAATAAGATTTTATTTTTAATAAAAAATATTCTGGTCCGTCGATCAATTTCAAGTCATTTTATATTGTTATTGACACCACAAGTAGACACGTCAAACAGACAGAAAACAATGTTACAGCATGAATTAACATAAAAAATCGAAGCATTAAGCTATTTAAAAAAAGCCGCATCGCATAGTTAGTAATATTTTTAAAACGTTTTTCCGTTTCTACAAGTTGGACTTGGGTGTATTGAAACCACCTATAATATCAATGAAAGTCTACTTTATACCGCTCCATTTTCACAAAGTAATGATACAAAATGGTAACGATTTACAATAATTATTTTATTATACGTTACGTGTGCACCGGAGCGTCTCTTAATTTACAATGAACTTTTATAATGATCAGGATGTGGGTAAATCGACAAAAACCCAGGAATACAAGATGAGTTTAAGAAATCGGCCATGTTCAAGAATTCTCTTGAAATCCTTTACCACATTCATATAGTGTGCTTGAATTAACTTTTGATTTTAAAATTCTAGCACAGTGAAACAGTGGATGGAAGCTAATTAACCATTCTCCGGTATTCCTGGATTTATCCTTACATTTAATTGTATGCAAAAGGATCAACCTAAAAAATACCTTTGTAATATTGATCAGAATCAAAAGTGAAAATTGTGTACAAAAAGTGGAATTAAGATTCAATAATCGATTATAGCCTCGGATTATCGAAATTAATACTTGTTAATACTCGCCGCTCATCTGTAAGCAGGGATCAACTTCGCGATGATAATTGACTAGCCGTTGTGGCTTCTACATATGTTTAAAAAAATCTTCTAAATATAGTTTTAAGGACATGGACGTATAGACATTTCATTTTCAAAGGGGGTAATAAAGAATTGCCTAATTTGAATGTGCTGCCACATCCAATTATTTATATTACGAACATTTTATTTTAAGGATACAAAGTGCCACTGGTCTGTGCGGAACGTACTGCTAGGTAGTTAGACATCTAGACACTAAACAGACTGGTCTGATAAAGGTGGCCATTTCTCAAATATGTCATCCCCCGTTACTTTTTTATTATGTATTTATTTAATCATCCACTGAGACGACTAATTTATTTCATTGAAATGTGGTATTTCTAAAATTAGCTGGCAACACTTTTATCTACTAGTTATTATTATTACAAACTGCATTTGCAGTTAGGGTTTTTTTATTCGACATAAATCATAGCAAAGCAACTCTGAAAGGTATCCATGCCCACAGATGGGCGGCGAGTTTTAACCAGAACAAAAGAGAAGTAAGTCGCCAGGTTGTTCAAATTGTATAGGAGCAAGGATATGTCCTGATAGTCGGACGCTGACTATTATATCCTTACAGCTTTATTCATAGACAGTTTTAAAACATATTTTAGTTATCGAATGTTTTGTCCCTTTCAAACGCCTTTTGAATTCAGTTTGAGCGAAGAAGACAAAACATTCGATAACTGAAATAGGTTTTAAATCTATCTATGAATAAGGCCGTCAGTGTTGAGCACTTGAAACCCCGCATACACCCCGCACTATGCACATCACTCGGGAGCGTGCGACGCGGACAACGCGCGTGGCCACGTCGCGCGCCCGCCACTAACAAACGATAAAATTATTTCGTACATTGAATACAAAAGCGACACACCTATCTCACAAAGCATCACAAAAATACTATAAAGAAAATGTGAAGACACAACAGAACGTTTTAAATTGAACACATACGATAAATTATTAACAAAATATGTTTATATGCAAAAAATATATAATTCATGTGCCGCCTACAGCGCACGATGCACCGCGCCAACCACGTGCTACACTACAGCTTCAACACTATCGATAACTCATCGATACAATACCTTATCGATTCAATTACCGATTGAGAATCGATATTAAGTCGACACCACGCGTATTTTATTTAAATTTAAATCTACCAAAACTTTCTAATAATTGCGTACCGCTCATTTAGTCGATTAAAATATCGATTCTTTCGATACTCAGCCTGGCAGAGGCTAAATGTCATTCGTGTTTGTGATTTAAAATTTCTCGGCGTGCAACACCGAACTGTAATATCGAGTGGGGAAACTTTTGCATAAATTTAAGTTACAAGTGATAAATATGACTTATATTTTAATTGCACTAATATATAAATAATTCGCGTGTCTGAACGAGAACAGTACGAGATCGCCCGCGTTTTGTGGAAATGGACAAATAATCCACGTTTCGTAAATTTATTTTAAAAATTAGTTTAGCGTACGCTATGCCGTGGCAAAATGATATGAGCTGGGGTAATTAAAACTAAAAAACAAACGAACATTGGGCGCACCGTTTCCACAAAGCGTAGGTGATGAGGGTGATGGTCGTCCATATGACGTCGTGGTAGGTATGAGGAGTGGGGCTCCGCGCCCGCTGGCTGGTGCTCATGGCGAGTATACGCGGCGAGAGTTTAGTTCATACTCGCTGAACTAAATAATGTAAAAAACTTTGCGACGCACGGATAGCGTTGGTGTCGGTTCCGTGCGCGATCACAATTCAATCGTTTAGTGTTGATCCATCTGAAACAATTGGGTAAATGTTACGATTCTGTATTTTTATCGATACCAATCGATGCATATATAATGTGACTCGTGTAATATCAGATTTCTCTTTAAAATACCGAAACATTTTGACAACTCTGTCCAACGTGGTGGTATTTCAAACTAGGTTCTGCTAAGCTGCGAGTACAATGCCTAGGCACTATGCTCGAAGATCTCAATAGAGTGTCTTAACAAATTAATCTTAATATAAACATAGGCAGATTGAAGATCATATCGGAGGTCCATATTTTCCGAACCTTTGCAGTTGGAATTTCGACTGTCGAAGCCCGAGTATTCCGGCTAGGCATGGTTTATTTGGACATAGATCATTCGTTTAATACTGCTCGGCTGAGCAGCATTCCTTTTGTAAAAATTCGCTTAATGCTGTCAATTTTAATCAGGTAACTGTGGAAATCCAGGGTACGCCAAAGGTCCAAGGTTCTGTAGCTAAAGATGATGCTGTGAGGTTTTCTTTATCATCGTCTCTCTACTCCCTTTATTGACTAGCTTAAAACTTATTATTAATTTTATCTATTGACTTACTAAATTAATTAACTTAGAGGGCTTCTGCAATTTAGAAAATTCCTTCAGGATCCAGGCAAGACCTAGAAGCTAGTTTACCTGTTCCTGTCCGTTGGTTTCCTGTGACTTCATGACATCTGGCAGGTCCGGGGGCGAAGAGTATGGGGTCAGATCCAAAGCCTCGAATTCTCCGTTCTCCTTCCTGTAAACACATTTATATTGCATTAAGATAAAGACTAAAAATAGAAAACACTGTTTTATGGGGGTGTAAGTTTTATATGCAACAACTTCTGGATATATAGTATACTTCAGTTCACTGCGGCTTTAGTTAAAAATCAAAGTTTGTTGATTTATTTATTAACAATTCATACAAATCATGTATAGGTGGACTTAACGCCTGAGGCATTGTCTACCAGTCGAAAGTATTTAGTATGTTCACGCATATTATTTAATTGTTCGACGTGGTGGCCTGTTGGTAGAGGTCCGGACGCGGCCGCCGAGACGGTTATCGCGGTTCGAGTCCTAAGTCCCATATTACCTTTTTCGGTGTCATATTGTGTCATACATGTGTATTGATAAATAATTATCAATTACCACTTTAACGGTGAGGGGAAATATTTTAGGAAAATCTGTATATAAATCCTAATAAGATTTTTTATGGTATATGAAATACGTCAACCCGCACTAGGCTATCATGTTAGACTATGGCCCAAGTCTTCTCAATCGAACTCTTGGTTATTAAGGAGTCCCTCATTGCTCAGCAATGGGCAATTAAGGCACCAATACAGCATCCTCTTTCATACACCCCTTTTATACACAATTAATTTTTAATTAATAAATAAATACACCCAACAATCACATACATAGTCCTGACGGCTGACCTAACATTAAGATCAATAAGTCTTGCGTCGTGGGTATCAGAAACTACGAGAGATTTTTTGATCTCATAAAACCCGATACCGGAGACAAATAATAATTAGTCGTTCAAACTTGATGCGGGGATCGAACCCGTAGCCACTCGTTTTAATATTCTTTATCTGGAGAGCACTCCACTAGTAAGTGCATAGTAATACAGTGGTGTTATGAAGGCAGTGTGAAACAAATTTAAACATTAAGAACTTTTCGAACGTAATATAAAGTACATGTTTAGTAAGTTTACTTTTTTGAGGAAAAGCTGTAAAACTCCCCTTTCGGTACCCCGGAGGAGGCCGAAAGGGGTATGTCAGTGTCACTGGCCTACCGGACCGGCACACTAAAGATATTGCGGCCAGGTCGCCCTAAAAAAATCCTACGCCAGCATCGGTATGCTGACTAAACCCCCTCGGTAGCTGTCGCGCGCATTTCGTGCGGCAATATCTAGATCCTCAATAATAATTTACGGATCACACACTCATTTTATCGATGCGGGAATCGCACCCGCGCGACAGCTGCTAAATTTAACATCCGGCTTCTTTATAGTGACGAGAAAACATTAATTTCTTTAATTTGTAATCTTGGTTGTGAACAGAAGATAACATTGAGTTGAAGATAAACATAGCCCGGATTATTTTGTGACGATTACGGGCAATAAATAATTATGAATAATGTAAAATGGCATTACATTTTATTGAGAAACGTTATTGTGTTGTCGAGAGCTATTTTAAACTTTTGTATGGATATGGAGTTCAATTAAGTAAATGAATACACGAAACAGTCACATACGTAGTCCTGATCCCACACTAAGATCAAGACTCGTGTCGTCGGTATCAGGAACTACGGGACTTTTCGGTTTCACAAACACCCAAAGAAATACCCGTGGTTCACACAAACATTAGCCTCGGTGCGGGGATCGAACCCGCTTTACAGCCGGCGTCTAACCAACTGCGCCACGGATGCTGTCAGATTTTAATTGTAGCGGTGTCAATCCCACACTTACACGCATCACGCTTTTTTCCCAGAAGGGATAGGCAGAGGTGCTAGCAGGACACCCACATTTCGCCTTGGTGTCAGGTGTGTTCCGTCCCACGATGTGATAGAGGGCGAGCCTTTTGCTATATATGTGTCATTGGTATCAGGAATTACGAGAGACTTTTCGGTTTCACAAACACCCAGACCTGAAATAAATGCTTGTGGTTCACACAAACATTTGTCTCGGTGCGGGGATCAAACCGTGGCCTCTCGTTTCACAGCCGGCGTTCAACCAACTGCGACACGGAGGCTGCCAAAACGAACCTATGAAATTTGGAACTGGTTCGAAACTGTATTCTTTCGAGATCTCTGGGTTTAAAGAGTAGCCCTGCTTGACTAAGGCTGTAGGTTACCTCCTACCTGAGAGCTAGTCCAATAGGTGCAGGACACTGGGCTTTGGCTACGTTAGATGTCAGTCCATATTCGGCAAGGGTCTTCTCGTCTTCCATCAGCTGGCTGTCTTTATTGAACAGCATCTGGCTGGTGGGGGGTACCTTCAAGATACCTGCAAACAAACAGTCTATTAGGACTCACGATTTTACTGTATTTATTAACTGTTGGATTCTTAGCCAACCAAGAAGGTTGGCAGACAATGTTGCCATTTACAAAAATCTGTTTTTATTTCAAAACATTTCATTGAATTCACTTTTAATTCCAGCTAATATTTTTAATTTCTAAGCCAGTTTTTACTGTTAAGTTTTACTTGCATTTATTATCAGGTGCATTCCAATTGCTTTCTCATGCCAGTATAAAAAAAATCCATCAGTTATTGAAAGACATGTGGTCAACAAAGCAAATCATCAAATAATAATAGAAGATACTACATATTAAATTATCTGCATTTAAATCCTTAACAAGCCAGAGACCCTACTATTCTTAAGTAAATGATAAAGAAAATATACTAATAAATTCAACTATTGTTTGGAGCAGACACTACAATAGATAGTTGTGATCTCGGAAAAAAGCCTGTCATGTAACATTTCTTTATATGGATACTACAATAATATTGTCACATAAGTTACCAATAATTTTGTCCTGAAATAAGACTAGGAAGCAATACAACCTACAACAATATATTCTATAGAATAACAAAAAAAAAAAGAAAAGAAAAATAGGAAGGCAGTTTACATTGCTGAGAAAGATTCTTAGAATACCTTTTGTATTTCATGTTCTGAAGCAGTGGTGGTATATTTTAATTTAGTAGTATTATGTAGTTAGAAAAGTATACTTGAAATAGTATAAAGATTATCGTAATTTTGCCCACCATTCAATTATCTTCATTGTAGTATTCACTAATTATAAGTTAATTTTATTAACTCTCCCTTTTATGCTTCTTCTATTGTTTACTTATTTACAGTAAAATAAATATCACTTTCCTTGTTTCAAGATTTTATTGTCATGTGGTGATTTTTGAACAATTTCTTTTTCATAAATGAATACACAACACTTTATAATAACAAGAATACATGCAAGCTTTTAATCCCGAATAACATACACCAGCCAATACCACAAAACAAACTTTTAAAAACATTTTCATGAGTATCCAAATTGGGATAGAAACACAAAAAAAAAAATATAAACTTCCATTGAAATTATTTACAAAATAAACACTTGTTAAATATAATATTGTAGCTATTTTATGAATAAAATTTACAGCTTATAATGACAAATATAAATACATGATTACATCAACACAAAAATTGAGATTTAAAAAATAATTCGGTTCGCTTAACAACAAACCTTACATGAAGCGCCCGACATTGTATCCTCGACTAAAAATAGATATTTCTCATATCGCTACAAGCGCACTCACCTTCGATCATTTTCTTCAGTTCTAATACAGTGGTAGCGTCCTTCGCGTCCGTAAAGATGGTTAACTTTTTTCGCCTAATCATTAAAAAGACATCCTGAAAACAAATTCCATTTTTGAGGTTACCACAGATACGTATAATTTTACCTCACCACAAAGCCGATGGCACAAATAACACTTGGAATTATTGTTTGTTTACATTCTATTTGATGCTTACCATATTGAGTTTTTAATTAATTATTATTATCTATTTATTTTATGAAAAATCGCTTGAGCGAGGCGTATGAAATGAAATTATCGAAATGACAACTCTTGAGCAAAAGCACAGACTAGCCAAAGCAATTTGCGGGTTACTGCAGATAATAAAACTTACGTTCGGAAATATATAAATAAAAAATGAACAGTAAATTGGGGTAATTTTGTATTTTAATAAAATAATTGCAATGTAGTATAAATTAAAAGAGTTTATAATTTTAATATTTGCTCATAGATGTATTTTACCTTGACCTCACCGAGCCTACACTATCCAAATCGGTGATACCCTGAACAAAAGTCAGATCAAAAGTACCCTGAATCGAGCAGAATGCATGAAGCGGCTAATGAAAGTGGATGAAGCGATCCATAGTCTCTACCTGCCCATATGGGAGACAAGCGTGACGATTATGAATGTATGTATGTATTACGCGTCGGAAATATCTGTGGACTTGAATAATTGACGTCATTGGAACAAAAGTTCAGCAAATTCAAAATATAGGTTAAACAAATTGAATTAAAATAGAAAAAAAGAATATAAAATAGCAGCATAAAAAGCTAATAGAGTAAGATCCCAGGGCCCCCAGACGTTACTTATTTTCTCATAAAAAATATAAATGGGATAAAGTAGTGTTAGTACGTACTTTGAGTGTGTGCATACCTGCTAGCTTGGGTCGACGGCCAATTCATAGGTACCAGGTGCTAAAGGTAGATAAATACAGTACTGATTTTTCTTAAATTCTCAGTGCTGATTTTTACATGTGTTTTAGATAATTTTGTTAAAAATTAATAATCATTATTGCCAGACACTTTCCATCGGCGCTTACCCTTACCAGACGCTTTAAAGCTTCAAAAAAAAAACATTATATTTTTACTTATAATCTCACTCTTGATTTTTATATATGATACTTAGGGAACTATTTGAACACCCCTGGTCAGCAGCCAGACCAATTGGAGGGGTCAAACATCCCCCCAGACACACATAAAGTGTCGCTATGTGTATGAGCGCGAGGTCATTATTTGTACGCTTGAGTGTGAGAGAGATATCTATTTATCGATATCTTTCTTATACTTATTGTCGTCTCTAGGCTACTCTATTCAGTGCTACCCGATTCAGTGCAACTGTGATTTTATTTACAACGTGTTGAAATAAAAGAAAAAATATTTATAGTATTCTAAAAAATATAATGGCAGAATTATTAAAGTGTGTGTTTTGGGAGAATTCCGATGTGAATTTAATATTGTTTACGGAAGAAACGTTGAAAAAGTGTCAAACAATATTAAAACATAGAAAGGAACATAACCTAAAATTCAAAAATATTGTTTTGCCAGCTGATTTATATGAAAGTGGTTATCATAGACAATGTTATAAATCGTTCACAGGTTAGATGACATGTTATAAATGTTACAAATTTTATAAATCGTAAATGTTACAAATGATATAAATATTATATTGTTCCATTGTGTTTACAATATTGATTCTGATAATAGTGCATTACACGCCACTGATAATTTTCTTCTTAAATCTCAATCATTTTTATTACTTCTCTAACGGCACATAGATATCTCTCTCACACTCAAGCTTACAAATAATGACCTCGCGCTTATACACATAGCGACACTTTATGTGTGTCTGGGGGGATGTTTGACCCCTCCAATTGGTCTGGCTGCTGACCAGGGGTGTTCAAATAGTTACCTAAGTATCATATATAAAAATCAAGAGTGAGATTATAAGTAAAAATATAATGTTATTTTTTTTGAAGCTTTAAAGCGTCTGGTAAGGGTAAGCGCCGATAGAAAGAGTCTGGCAATAATGATTATTAATTTTTAACAAAATTATCTAAAACATATGTAAAAATCAGCACTGAGAATTTAAGAAAAATCAGTACTGTATTTATCTACCTTTAGCACCTTGTACCTATGAATTGGCCGTCGACCCAAGCTAGCAGGTATGCACACACTCAAAGTACGTACTAACACTACTTTATCCCATTTATATTTTTTATGAGAAAATAAGTAACGTCTGGGGGCCCTGGGATCTTGGACTATAATAAAAGCGTGTTAAAAAAAGATTTAATATAGGGTTTTATTATGGTCACCGGAGTGAATGAAAAGAGACACAGACCTCAATGTACTATCTCGCTCGGCTCGTTTTGCTTCCATGTCTTTTATCATAGCAAAATAAACCTTATTGGACAGCCATATGTGTTATTTCAGGACAACACTATTTCGTGAGTGCGCAGTCCTGTTTGTTTATTACGTCATTGGACAACACTCAATGTCAAACCGCGTCGGGGTAATGAACGTTCAAACTTCTCGTTTATTTCAACGTGCATGACAATATTAAAATAATTTTATTTAATTAAACATTTATTATTTAATTTAAGTTTTTAAAATATCTAATATAATTATCTTTTTTATTACTGAAGTTCTATAAAATAGATTTAAAAAGATTTTATTTTCATCATTTATGTTGTGTTCGTTACTACGCAGTCACAAAATAATTGTGTTTATTTACTTCAGAATGCATTTGCAATTCTCAGATGCTTTGCGAAAATGGGGAATATACAAAATCGAGAATTTTTAATTCCTAGTTTTCTTTATAATATATGAAGTTGTTTTAGTGTATAATATTGAAACATTAATAATGAAGCAATGATATATTGTAGTGACTAGAAGTTAACCTAAAATTTTGTTTTGTCAACATGGAATCACAAATTTGCGTAAATTGTCGTAATGAAAAGACGGTGAATTCAACTACTAATAGACTGGTTACCGAAAGTTGTGGTCATATTAAGTGTATGGATTGTTTGCTACAAGAAAAAAATGGTTGTTTAGCATGTCTAAGTGCTAAAAACAGGGAGTCGAATGATGATGATTTAAGGTCGGAAGACAAGCAATCTGACGAGAATGAGCCGGTGCAAGAAGGGGATAAACATGTCAGTGACGTTAGCAGACCGAGTAGTGAGCCCCCCGCGTTCGAGGATTTGAGTAAAAAGAGGAAACCTGAGACATCACATATAAAGATAGAAACAGGTAAACAATCACCTTGGTTTGACAAACCATGTTCGAATTTCTGTTCTGTTTACATAATTAGACACTTAAATCGCATATCTAATGTGTGAGAAGAAAAATGCATGCAATGCTTCAAATTTATTGAATATTATATAAGCTCATGGCTCAAGGGGCAGGCAGGGGCCACTAGTGTTACTCACAACTGGCTAATCTTCTTTGAGGCACAAAATTCTAGTTCCTATGCCTAGTACAAAGCCTATTCGAGGTAATTTTTGTGAGATATAAGTAAAAATTTACTGAATGTGGATTATCTAATGTAGAATTTAAATCACAACGCGATTATACAATAAACTTTAATATTTTAGATTAAAGGGCATAAGTAAAATAAAACCATTTATATCTGATTAACACCCTTATTATTCTATATTTATTGTCTGTATTTCAGATGCCAATGGTAGATGTTATGTATGCACATTATGTGACAAGAAATTCCACGCTCGGAGCCAAGTAGCATATCATGCATACTGCAACGGACAGAGGAAACCTTTCCAGTGTCTTGAGTGTTATAAGGTAAGAATATGTCTCCAATACAATGGACTGTTGTGTATTATATACTGAAGTTATAAAAACACACTAATTACTGGATGTTATTTAAACAATCAAAAAGTAAGATGCAATGTAAGACAAAGTAACATAATGATTTCTTAGTTTTACGTGAATGTTACACATTGAATGAATGCGGATTTGATTTGCTTTTACTTTTTTAACTTCCCGACGTTTCCATGACCATGAAAGCTGGAAAGCAATCGAAACATCGGGAAGTTAAAAATATAAAATTAATCATTTTTTTTATAAAATCCGTAAAAAATTGTTTCATTTTAACATATTACATTTAAAATAACGATTGTGGATCCTCAGTAATCCGTATTACAAGGGAATGCCTGGTCAATGGTGGAAAACTATAGCCTAATAAATCAAATGATCTGGCATACATGCATTCTAGCCAGTGGCGTAAGTGTGAGTTGGCAGAATATGCAAAATGCCATGGACTAGAGGGTTTTAGATTTCACAACACCAATACCAGAAGTAAAGATTTGTGTTGCCGCAGGGATTAAACTCACTGCATTATGTTTTACAACTGGCTATTAACTTGCAGCATTACAAAAGCTATCAAAAGAATTATATTAACACATACACAATTGTCATGCTTGTATCCCATAGGAGTAGGCAGAGAGAAAGGTTAAGCGGGCGTAAATCGGGGCGCCTTTCGCCCTGGGATGACGGGTGCCGCCAATAATGTGATGGTCACTGAAGGGTTTTAGTCAATATGCTGGCATAGGTTTCGTTAGGGACCCAGCCCGGCCACAATTCGCAGCGTGCCGGGATGGAAGGCCTGAGATACTGACATATCCCTTTCGGCCTTCCCGAGGGTACCGAAAGGAGAGCTTTATAGCTTTTTCTCTTGGACAAAAAAAGGCAGAGACTATGGAGTATGGACAACTTTATTCAATCCTGATAAATTAATGTGATTATTTAATTTTCTTGCAGAGTTTCGCGACACATTCACATTACAAGTACCATATGCGCGTCCATCGCAACGAGAGGACTTATTCGTGCGACGTATGCAAAGACAGTTTCTTTCAGATGTCCAAGTTGCAGAGGCACAAACTTAAACACACAAGTGAGTATTGTTTTTATTATCTTATTCTTTACATAATCTTGGATTCAAGAGGCAAATTAGGTGGGGGTAGGTGGTATGCATTAAAAAAAAATTGGATATGACCCCGAAAATTCAGAGATTTGCCCTGGGATTTGAACCCGCGACACCGCTTACACGCCACTACGCACTTTATACAAATATATAAATCTGAAGAGTTTGTTTCTCTCAGGCATTACTGGTTCGAACTGAAAGGTTATTTCAGTGTAGGAATGTCTAAAATAGAAATTTACCGATAAAGGCTCTAGGTTACTTTTATCCCGGGAAAATGTATACTGGGACTTTTAGTCTGGGTGGGCAGTTGAACGACGGTATGATGCAAAGCTAAAGTCCCGGGTTCGGATCCCGGGTCGGGCAACTTGATATTGAATTTTTCTATTCATTATCAATCAGCCCGGAGTCAGGAATTTGTGCCCGATATGGCGATAGGCTCGCCCCCTATCACACCGTGGGACGGAACACACAAGGCGAAACGTGGGTGTCCTGGTGGGACCTTTGCCTATCCCTTCTGGGCGACAGGCGTAAGTATATTTATTTAAATCTTTATTATACACAATTAAGAACAAAAATACACAATACAGAAACAATAACAAAAAAAAGTACAAATGGCGGTCTTATCGCTCTACAGCAATGTCGTACAGACAACCATGGGATGGATTTAAAAGAATATATATGTAGTAAGCATGTGTAGTGAGTAGCGAGTAACATGAAAGGTAACGAGTAAGGTGTATGGCCAGAGGAGAAGAACTACGTGTGCTCGGTGTGCAGCAAGGCGTTCAACAACGTGACGTCACTGCGCAAGCACGGCCTCACGCACACGGAGGAGCGGCCCTACGCATGCGCCGTGTGCACGCGCACCTTCCGCGACGCCTCCAACTACAGGAAGCACGTCGCCAAGCACTCCGGTACACACATGTTATTATTCATTTATGTACCACCTACTCTGACGCCCCGACCGCTATAGGGGTTTGTCAATGTGATTTCAACTTTTTAAAAATATACCCTATTTAAACTGACGTTAAGTTGATATTTCATTGACAAACCACTATGGCGGGCAGGACGTTAAAATTGTTATTCTTCTGTTTATTATCAGGCTGCTAGGATACGTCATCAGACAGTCAACCGATTGTTTTCGACCTCACAATACAGTTTTTCCTATATTAATTTATATTTTTTCGCAGAGTAAATAAATGATTTCTACAATGTAGTTGGGGCTAGTTTTAGAATGAATGAAATACTCATAATCAGTAAACCAAACCCTACCGCTATACAATTTTGAATGTTTACTAAAAATAATATTAGTTCTTAAACGCACTTTTATCTAAGTAACTTATCCGTTTTAGGGTTGATATTATTTAAACTCCATTGCATTAGTAATTGTTGTCGCAGGCTCAGAGAAGAAGTGCGCGTGTGGGTCTTGCAGCAGCGGGGTGGGTCGGTGTAGCGGGGCTGGGGGTGGGGGTGTGGCTGGGGGTGGTGGGGGCGCGGGGCGCTGTGGGACGCGGCAGATGCGGCGCCACCAGTGCCCGCGCTGCCCGCAGGCCTTCCACTCCAGCAAGGACATGCGCAGACACGCCGCCGTGCACACAGGTAATTATCCCATTCATTTAATTTTAGATAGATTTAGTTGCGGGTTAAATACAAGTTACATATTCCCGAAGACTCGCTCAGCTTCAATGCTCGATGTTATTCAAATGCGTGCCACTGTTGGTCCTGCGACACAGGAGCTGCAGCGGCGGTTTGAGGGCGGTTTCCAAAAGCCGGTAACACCACACTTCACTTCCTTCTCAAACTTGCTCTTGTCATCGGAACGTATACAGCGTCACAAACGCTTCAGCGGTGCCGGATGACATCAGAGGTAGACAAGACAAGACACAAGTACATAATACTACCCTAAGTTGCAAGCGCCCTTCAGTCAGACTTATTACAAGGCTAGCTAAGTCCACATGTCTGCCTTGTATATGGAGAGAACATAAAACGTTTATCAATTTTCTATGAGGCAAAACAGTTTATCAGGAGAATCTGAAAGATCCTTTAATGTGTAAGTTTGACAGTAGAAGACCGGATATGCAATAATCAAATCACACATTCCTCCCAAAGTCTCTGTACTTTTGGCAGATGACCCCAAAAATATGTGAACCTCTTATATACTGTCTCATAGCATCTACATTGTAGATGGTACTTGAGATGTACTCTCATGCAATTTTTATTTTAGGTTAATAAGTAATGATTGTTGTAACTTGTAGTTATTGAATGTGAGAATGATATTGCAGACTCAAAGCCATTCCGGTGCAAGGTGTGCAAGCGTCGGTTCCGCAGAAAAGACAATCTGGAGCGGCACATACGTAACACGCACCCCAACTTCGTGACGTCCAGCGCCGTGGAGTGCGATGAGACCGCGCTCAAGGAGATCAGCACCAACGGCCAGCCGCGCCACGACGAGAAGACCGAGCTCGAGAGCCGCAACCCCCTCCCTCCCCTCCCGCAGGAGCTCATGCAGAAGCACATCGGCACCCAAGATGACCAGATCGACAAGTCCTACATACTCGTCGCCAACAACGCGCGCCAGAGCGTCATTGTTGGCAAGTGGACCGCCAAGGTCGAGAAAGCGCCGACCACTCCTCCTGAATGCGAATACGTGCACAAGATACGTAAAGCCAACTCGATGGCCAGCCACAACAACATCCCGCTGCCGCCGATTGACGAGAAGAAGATGCTGGAGCTTAATAAGAAGGGCAGCCTGGACGCGTACGAGGTGGGCGCTCCGCCCCAAGACAAGAAGAAGGTGTACGAGATGATCATGTATGATGACGACAAACGTGAGCCCGACGCAGACTCCACTCTCGACAGCGACAGCCACTGGAAACGTAGGAAAATGAAACTTAATATGAACTGGTGAGTCTACAAATTCACTCTCTTCAGCTCAGGGAGTCCATTGTGAACAAAAGCCTCCCCCTAGGATCTCCACGTCCACCTGTTGGAAGCGGCCTACAGTGACTTCCCGCTACCTTGACTAGGTCGTCCTTCCACCTTGTAGACCGGCGTCCGAGACTTTGCTTGTTCACACACAAGTTCACTGTTTCACCTCAATACTGTAGTGTGTCGATTTAAGATGTATGCAAATAGCATTAAAATAAAATATTACTGTCAATACAGCGTTAATAGAGCCAGTTAGTATTATAATATAACATGTGCAAGCGCCACACGCTCGAAACAAAAAAGAATGATTGTTTCCCAAGATGTCATATTATAAAGTTTCTATTAGAAATTATATTTTTCCATTTAATTTTTATGAAGCCGTTGTAGGAATCGTGTTTTATAAATATATTTTCGTTTGTTTCAGATACATCACAGACTGAAGAATATGTGACATACAAGGAGTAGGTATATTGTCGATATACATACTTATTTTTAAATTCATATGCTTTGATAAAATATATTTGTATTTTTATCGCCGTTGGCTGACATAAATCGAACACGACACGGTAGCTTAGTCGACTGACCGTTTTTAAATATAAGGTATTGCATTTATAAGGCGGTTATTGATGTTTCAGTTACAATGTATTATATAAACTACTAGAATATATTTTAATTTGCAATTAATAGTGTTTTACGAATGTTAATGTTAGGTATAATCAGTTAACTCTTATCGAAATCAGCTTGTTGCTGTAATGCAGCTGAAACAACAATCCCTGAGGTCCTACTTACCATTCTTAGGTACCGACCACAATATTAACTTGTTACCTTAGTGTGCGTAGCGTTTGATATATTATGAGGGTCGTCTTCGAATATGTAGGCAGAGAAAGAGTAATTTTTTAGGGAGACATATCATGTACAAACGATCAGCCCTAGCTTCACATAGCATCCGACGAACAATGGAACAGGCTGGATTTTAAATTGTTTATGTATTGTTAAATCACTGTTATTTATTAAATGGCAGTATATATTTGTGTGTTTATGTCAGTCAATAGCTCAGCTATTTTTTTAAAAGTGCGTCCAAGACGATAGATGTAAGTTTGAACTGACTTTTTCAACTTTTCAAAATAATATGTAATATACACGTTTAATTTGAAATTGCGGAATGGAATATCGAAATGATCCGGCTCGAAGGACCAAAATGTATTTGAAAAATACTTGATCTCAACACAGAATAAAATATAATTTATATTGAGAAATTAATATGCCATTATCTGATATTAATGAAGTTTCTGTTTGTTATTAAATCATATACTTTATTTGGTATTTAAGGTGGAAATTTATAAAAATATTTTTATTCGTAATCATCGTATCCTTATTTTTAATTGAATATCTGCGATGGTAATCGTGTTTTCGACAATTCGATTATAGTGAAGGATTGATTGAACGAAAATGTACTCTACAAGATGTTATGTAAAGTCGATAATATTGAAAATTCTCGAAGTGCTCGAATTTTGCACACGCAGGAAGATGCCTTAATAAATTACTTTTTTCTTAGAAATATTTTGATATAGCAATCCTGTTTCTTTAGTATGGCATTTGACTTGTTATCTAAAGCCTGAAGTGAAATAAAAAGCTGGAGTGTGATTTTCGCATTATGTGGCAAAAAACAACACTACAATGGTGATAGGTACATTATACAATGTTTTGGTTATTCAACACAAGAAATCACCAAGGATGTCCTTTTCAAATGTTGCGTTAATAAATATAAATAAGTCATTTCAATATCGACGGTGAAAATCATTGATATGAACATACGAAGAAGACGTGTTGCCAGTGAAAAGTTTCGTGAATATCTGTAATATGGCAAGCTTCTGATAGGCTATGAAAAATATTTTTGGTACGAATTTTGTAAAGCTCCAAAGCAAGTGTATACTATAAGTGATGAATGCCTAGGTTGGAGGCTCGCCGCTTCATTTTTTTTATTGCGCCAATTAGTTTGTATATTGTGAAAACGATTATGATTGCAACATTAATGTATCAATTTAATAACTTCGGGTTTGTGTGATTGGCAGCCATTAGCCAGGTCCGTCGGGCCACGACTGTTGCATATAAAGTAGTATTTATTTTGTCGACTGAATGTTGATGATCTCTAACACAAGTTGATCTCAAATTATTATAAGTTGATGTGTAACATTTTGTGAACCAGTCATTTTAAATTGAACCGCGTTGCGTGCAGGCTGTTTCCCACATTAATTATTTTCTATTTTCATTTCTGTAGTAGCAACGTGCATGGGCTGTGAACCGTGAGCTCCTGGGTTCCCAGGGCGGGCAATCCATTTTGGGTCATTTTATCGAAGGACTTGAATTGCCCGGATTGGATAATTTTCTTAAAAGGTTGACGTCAGGCAGGCGGCTGGTCGTTAGATAATGAGTCTAATGGGTAGGAGGGCGATGTTTATACAAGCTGTAAAGATAATCGAAGGACTTATTTAATCCTGACATTTTTCATTCTTCCATATAACCAATCGAAATATACGCTAATAACGCTGACAACAATCCGAGAAAACTTTATAAAATATTTTGGCAGTGGCATGACGTGTGGTTAACATCTCGCGTCTTGTTTGACTCTTCATTGCGCGTGTCACGTGTAGCTTCCAAGCGCTCCATGTTTTGGGCGCTCAGTGTCTATAAGTCATGTATTTTAATAAATAATATTGTTCTAAATTAAGACTATGTTTTCTTCATATTTGGTCTGAGAACAAGTCCCTCGTTTATCTCGTTTGTGTGCGCATGGCAAATAGATAGGTTCTTGGTAAGTCTATGTAAACCTCCGCCTGCAAACGGCTCAGCGAGTCCTTACCATTATAATGTAATATTGAGCACGTATGCCCCTCAAAGAGCACGCATTTTGGATCGGAATTTTTGTTGAGGCATATGTGGCGTGTAATCCATAGAGCAAACATTTATTCTGCACCTCGAGTGAGGCAATGGCAACTGCTCTATGCATCCTTGTTATTTTTTTATTTATTCATGTGTGATCCATCTGATACACTGAATCTAAAGATAATATCAGTTGCCGTTGAATTTTATTTGTCTACTCTGTGGAAAATGTCTGATTCAATGTTTTTTCTTGTGCATCATAAGTATGGAATACACTATTATATTGTTATTTTGGTTTTGTGTATTTTACTAATATTTTATGACTGTTTGTGAACTGCGCGATATTTGATACGAATAAAATGGTATTTGAATGAATGTTTTTTATTATAATTCCTCTTATATGACACACAAGTAAGTTGACACCATGTAGCTAATTAGGAGCCAAGGGCGTCTTGTATCATCAGGATCTTTTTTAAATAAAAGTCGGTGGCTGAAATATTAATTACATACATACATACATAAACTCACGCCTTTATCCCAGAAGGGGTAGGCAGAGGTGCTACCAGGACACCCACATTTCGCCTTGTATATTCCGTCCCATGATGTGATAGGGGGCGAGCCTATCGCCATATCGGGCACAAATTCCTAACACCGGGCTGATAATGAATAGAAAAATCCAATATCACTTTGACCGACCCGGGATTCGAACCCGAGACCTCAGCTTTGTAGTCGTACCGTATTACAACTACGCCACCGAGGCAGTTAATTACTTACAAAATAATTTATTCTTTTTAGAACCGACACACAATACGACAATTATTATGCTATGCAAGTACACATTATGTACGATTTGAGGGGACGAATGGCAGCACGGCGGGAATCCGAACGCAATATTACGTCACATCAATCACCCCTCAATTGCTAACCGAAGGCACTACACTTTTAACATAACTGTTAAGATCGTTCCCTGTCTACACTACTATGCCACTATCAGCGATCTAAATCTATTCCGAGAGCCTACGTCCTATTATTTCCCAATCTAGCATCTGGAGCGGCAATTGTTTTTCTGCGGGACGCTAAACCCGAATTATGGGACCATTTGCCTCCTCATTTCTATGTGGGATTGGACTCCAATTTGAAGAATAGGGCTTTCCTAGGGCTGATATGATACTCAGTAATCTAATTTTTATCAGGTTGTTGCTATTGTTATTCTAATATTTTTGGTTGCCAGCCAATACCTTTCACGTCAGCGTGAAAAGAATCAGGGCCGAATTTAGATGACTTATTAAAAAAATATATTATCGTTCTTTCGCAGTACTTTCTAACCAACTTTCCTGAAGACTCTTTTACTTTGTAGGTACTTGGTGTCAAAATGCTTGTCACTGACGATCCTGGCTTTAAGAAGTTACAGATGTGAGGGTTGAATAATGTATTTTATTCTAGGGCATAATTCGTTGTAATATTTATGTAAAAGCCGGGTGTTTAAATAGATTATCTATATCGAGAAGTGCGTGGTGGCCTGTTGGTAACGGACCAGACGCGGCTGCCTACATGTTCTCGGTGGTCGCGGGTTCAAATCCCAGGGCACACCTCTGACTTTTCGGAGTTATGTGTGTATTGATAGTCAATCACTACGCACTTTAACGGTGAAGGAAAACATCGTGAGGAAACCTGCATACCGTAGCGATTTTAAAAAAAGAATTTCTACGGTATGTAAGTCCGCCAACCCGCACTAGGCCAGCGTGGTGGACTATATGGCCTAACCACTCTTAATCGATTCCCTCGATTGTAGAGTAGGCCCGTGCCCTGCAGTGGGACGTATATGGGCTGATATAGATATAGAGAGACGTTACGTATTATCGTAATAGTAAACAATAATAATATTCAAGCCAATTAAACTTTATACCTGAATACACTCCATTACGTGAGTAAAAACATAAATCACGTAGGTCTATTGCGTAATTATTGGACGTACCTACTGTGTGCGGCTCACAGTCAATGTTACGGTCAGCATCCGCATTTTTTCGCATTCGCATTTCGCGTAGTGAAAAGAATACGGCGAATAATATATAAATAGAAGAATAATATATAAATTTATTTTGTGATAAATTTTGATAATATGGGCGATTAAAAATAAGAATACCAAAGGCGGATTTATCAAGTGGTTACTCTTCCTATGGAGACAGTGCTGTGGTTTGTACCTAATCTGAATTTTATTTTATTTTAAATCTAAATATATATTTTAGAAACAATAGATACTCTTAATCATTGGTGTTTGCTATTGCCTGTAATTTATTTAATAATTATGTTTATTGAAAGTCCACACGGTAGCTGCGCAGACGTTGCCTGGCCATGCTGCGCTACTTGACTTTCATTTCTAAACTATTCCTTTTCTATACTGGCACGAAAGAGCGAATACAGTGTAAGTGCATTGCAGCCGAAACAGAATACTTGGGAAGGTTACCTCTCGTTGGTCGACACAGATAGCCGGCTTGGTCGAAACCGAATTTACATGTTACTGAGACGCGTTTCCGACCAATCATGTACGGGGGTCGGTGGAGGCGGATAGGAAAATCCTACCACCAGCTATAGTCTCCAACAATCTCACGCCAAGCTGTTAATTCATTTGGGTTTTCTGGTAAACGTAGAATAGTACCGCACCGGTTGAACTGACTAATTTTTAAGAGCTACATGCCAATTCTTTAGCTTTAACGACTTAAAGCTAAAATAAAATTACCTGATGTTTATTTCAGCACAATCAACTTTAATGTTTAGCCATGGAGAACGAAATTGTAAAATCCGTTGTAGAGTTGTATAAAAACGGCAATTGGAGGGATATTTCCGAGACATACCACGATCATCCTGAAAGAAATAAATTGTTGTGGGTGTATCCGAGCGCTGAGAACTTTATCTTCATAAAAATGTGCCTAGAAGAGCTGAGGTGTGATGGCGTGGTCAGCATCGGCTGCGGCAGTGGACTGCTCGAGTGGATGTTGTCGCGGGCCACAGGTAAATATATTTATGTACTAATAACAATTAACCACGGTTCCACATTTGGACAAGACGCAATGTGTGAAAAGACAGGCCTCAAATTCCTCATCCCAAGGACTTGCTTCGAGTCGTTGTTGATGAGCGAAAAGTCTTTCTTAAGTAGTTTTTCAATGTCCAAGACACTAAGCTTGTTCATTAACGGGGTACCAACCTACAGACCATTAATTTACTTTCGCTATAAGTTGTGTTTGGAACGAGCCTATCGCGATGTCGTGCACGAAGTCCAGACACGGGCACCTTCTATCAGACTTTTAAAATTAAGACAATGAGTAATATTCTAAAAATATTTGCTTTCCAGGATTTCCCGTGTCAGGAGTCGAGGTAGATGGTGCATGGTGGCATTGCAAATACGCACCGCCCACGTTTATACCTCTCATATTAACTTCCTCTCGGATAGATAAAGACGTGACTAATCTTCTTAGCGATCTACACACAGCACTGCTATTTTGTTATTTTAACACAAGAAAAGCTTTCGAAAATTATATTAAAATGTTTGTAGGTAAAGTTTTAATAATCATAGGCCCCGGTGAAGGCAAAGGTGTGCATACAGAACCGCGGCCGTTTGAACAATTTGATCAATGGAAACTCTATAAATGGCAAGAAGTAAGACGGAGCGGAGATTTCATAGCAGTCTACATTCGAGATGCTGCTCGGTAAACACGCAGCAGTTGAAGATACCGACGACTTCCGTGGGGAACGAGTCATATTGACAATCGTAACCAACTATAATAAGGCGATGATCGATTTGCGAAAAGCAGCAAAGGATATTAATCGGGATAATTATATTCTATATATGGCAAAAACTATACAGTAATAAATTAACAGTTTATTATACATAGTATATCTATATACATAAAAACAGTCTTTATAAATAAATGTATTTTTAACTACCGCTAGTTTTTCATTAGTTCGATATTTTTAACGTTGATTTTGTTCGTCGTTTGTCGCATCGGAGTGTTCATCATGGGATCCTTTTTGCCCTGGATAAAATTGTGAAACTCTCCGCTGGGAATGTCGCCGGGCGCCTCCATGTTCTCTTTTTGGTTAATCATAGGCAGTTCAGACACAATTCTATTCATTTCATTAACAGTGTCATTTGGAATATTATTCGGAGCTATCTCATTATCCAGGAAGTGAAAATCATTGTGCATCAAGTACAACGACTCCAATGGGAAATTATTCATGTCGAACCGCGGCAGTAATTTGTTATCGTCAGAATTATCATCAATCTCGATGACGTAGTTTTGTTGATCCGGTCCATCTACGACTACGGTAGACAGGTCCACGTGGCCGGAGTACTGTTCTCCCATTAAGTTATCTATGAGGTACTGATCTAGTATCGGTGGAGCGGGAGCAGTGTTGTTAAGTGCCATGTTGTAAAAAGCGTCAGATTTCACCTCATTTTTGATCTCGTTCATGTTTTTGTGTATGTCCTCTAAGGGCGGAGACGCTTTGTACTCTCGGCTGATTGCTGTGTTGTTCAATAAGTTGGCGTTGCACATGCGCTCCAGACTCGGCGACTGCGTGTTCTGTTTTATGGTGGTTTCCAATTTAATGTAGCTCGGGTCGTTAGTGAGTGTCTTCTGCGGCGGTGGGTGCATCGTCATGGAGTTTACATTCATCTGTTGGTTGAAGGAGAACATCTGGCTATCATTGGCGATCTCGGTGTCCACGGGCGTGGTGGCGGTGCCAGGCATCCTCGGCTCCTGCGAGTAGGCCATCATGTCGCCGGCTGTCTCGTCGAGCGCCGCTTGCGGTGGCAGCTGCATGAACTGCGTCGTTATCAAGTTGTTGAACGTCACCGGCCCCGCCAGTCCAAACCTCTCGTTGTCCTCCAACCTCCTAAATGCCATCTTTTGCTGAGAGTGAAATCTGTTGACCTGATCCGGGCCTTTTAGTATCAAGTTACTTTTCACGGATATTTTAGGCTTCTTCCGGGGCGCCCCGTCCTCTACAGATATATTTATGGGAGAATTACTCAAAGACGGCACAGGTAATATTTGAGTTGGTGTTATAATAGGGCCCGTGACTTTTGTGGTGGGCAAGGACAACTTATCCACTGGCTTGAGCATGATGTTGTTGCAGCTTAGAGAACCTTGTGGAACGGGTGGCAGCCTTATAGGGAAATTACTCATAATGTTACTGCTGATACTGTTAACCAATGTGTTGGATGCTAAGGAGTTGACGTTTTCGTTTTGTAGCAAACTCTGTTCCATAGAAACAGCGGTGTTTAGAAAGCCATGCAGGTTGGTTTGTTCCGCATCGTAGGCCAACTGCAACGGAAGTTGCGGCTGGTATTGGTGCCGCTCCATCATGGTCTCGTTGGAGCTTTCAGATATGAGGCAGTCTGAATTGTTGTCGTCTTTATTGTAATCCGTGACCAGTACCTGGGTGTCGTAACTCGCCTGCTGGACGTCTTCGGTAGTACTCGTGCAATAGTTCTTGGGGTAGGTTTGAGGCAAGCTCTCAGGTATACTGTCGCAGTCGTAAACTTCGATGGGTATTTCACTGACTGCCTTTGTAGGGTCCATTCCATCGGCGTTGGTGACGGATTCCTCTGTGTTCTTATCTGTTCCACTAGGTATGGTCCAGCTGGGCTTGTTGGTTTTCCCTTTGGTCATTTCTATCAACAATTGGATGCCCTCTTTGTCCGCGTGGTTCGTCAAGTGTACGACGTACTTATCTTTGCTGACTGACTTGAAAGGGCAGTATGGGCAACGGTGGAGATCTGTCGAGTTCACATTCGGGTGTTTGGAGATCATGTGCGATGCGAAAACCGTGGATTGTATTGTGCTATAAGGGCAATATTTACATTTGTATACACCTTCTTTAGAGTGCATTTTTTTGTGTCGCCTCATAGCATTGTGATCTGCGGATCTGTAGGAGCATTGGTCACATGCATATGGTTTGTCACCTGTAAGTTGAAACATTAAAATACTTTTAATTTATAACTTTGACATTAAATTTTTAAGTTCTCCACTTTAATATCAAAATATTTGTTTGTTACAAATAAAACAAAATTCAATAGAATTATTAAAGCTACATTCAAAAGGTCATCATATTTAACCATTAGGTAACTACTGAGGAATATAAACAAAATGGCTAACAGTATTTTTTTGATAAAAACTGAAACAATAGAATAAAATCACAGGATTTATAATTGCTGCCCTGTGGTTCAGGAGTGCAAGCATTCTGGCACAGTATCCCCTGCCCGCCTTAAGAGGCAACCTAAAGGGAATGCTCGGCCACAACATCCTCAGCGTGCTGGGCTGATAGGCCAGTAATATTGACATTAAGGCCTCCCGCGGGTTACCGAAAGGTGAGCTTAATAGCTCTTGTTCTTGCACAAAAAAGAGAAGTACAATTTAGTTAATAGCTTTAGATTTAGCATGCAATATATGTATATTGTACATCATAATCATCATCATCATTCACAGCCTGTGGGGTCCAGTAGGACCAGCAGTAGCTGGGTGTCATAATTATGTGACTTTTGTTGGTCTTTTGCCATTCACATCCAGGTGCAATATCAGATGAAATAAATAAATATTATAACCTGTGTGTGATCGTAGATGCAATTTGAGCTCCTCCTTCCTGGCAGCAGTGTAATCACAGTGGCAGCATCTAAATGGTTTTAGTTTATCATGAACTTCAGCAACATGGACTTTTAGTCGCCTAGCATTGCTAAACTCTCGCTGACACAGAGGACATTGCACAGGTGTTGTGTCCTTCTTGTGGATTATTTTGTGTTTGGAAAGCTGACTTGCATTCTTAAATGACCTGGAGCAAATGGAACCTGGAAATATTTGCCAGCTTGAATAAATAAGTACAGAAGTCTGTAAACAGAGCTGGTACTAGAGTCACTCACAGTAGACCAAGCCCATTGCCATGTCAGGGATAATTTCCAGTCCCAGAAACTAATATTATGAGATTTTTCTAACATAAAATTACCTAGTTTTCCAGGTAGGATTAAGCACAGGTCTCTATAGCCACAGTCCAAAGTTCACGCATGCTGCCATTAGGCTAATACAAATGAATAATAAAGAATGGCCTGCAAAAGCTTTGGAAGACTAAGCAAATTGAGGAGAAAACTTTGGACTTTGTGGTCCTATTGGCAAAGTATGTTTGATAGCAAGAAATGTATTTGTTATGGTTACTGATCATAAGGTTTTCTATATCTCTAAGGATACCTGGGTGAGGCCCTGGTAGCTGTCCATTTAGGTTTAAAAGATGATTATTCACAATTCATTGACAAAGATTTTTTTCTTCCTATCACATTTACAAATATTGTTAAGTTTTTATTTCTATGTCCATAATTGACAATGTCTAGTCCTGGGCCTTATGCCATTTAATATTGCAGCATCATTGCCACTTCGGCCTTCAATAATAATTCTAGTGTAGTGTTTAAAAATAAGTTTAAAAGTATAATACAACATACACAAATAAGCTTTGATTTTTCCATGGCATTTCATGTGTATGTTGAGGAGTCTATATTTTCTGTAGGTTTTAAAACCACATATTTCACAAGTAGGCAACTCTAAGTCCACAGCATGTATCTTCCACAAGTGAGTGTGTAAGGCATCGGTCGCAGGACACACTTTGGAACACTCTGGACACATCAGCTTGCCATTTTGATGACATTTCCTATGATACAAAATATTTTTTTCTTCCTTCAAGCGTATATGACATCCACCGACTGAACATAATACACCCAATTTCTTTTCAGCATCTTCATTGCCATTTGTTTGCTGGCCCAATTCATCTCGCTTATGTGCATGTGTTGAGGATATCATAGATGAGTCTAAGTCTTTTTGTGGCAGTGATTTAGAGGCATCATTAGTTGCAGTTTTGGGGTGTATAGAGGAAATAAGGTCTGGGGTAACGCTGGGCACTTGAATGATATTGCAAGTCTGATTAGTACTGGTCGTTTCAGACACACTTACATACTGAGTTGATACTTCATTAGTATATACAATATTGATGCTAGCTTCCTGTATTATTTCCTTAGGGTCGATTTTCTCGAAATTGGGAGTGCTCATTTTGTGTAGCTCATCAACAGATATGAATGCCACTCCTTTAGGCAAGTCGTTGTTAGTGGTGATCACATCGGGCACTATTTCTATCACCTGCGGTATCTTTAGGTCGGATATTTGTCGCGCTACAGGCCTCTCTGCGTCTCTGACAGGAAGGTTGCTCTCTTTTTTAAGATTCGTATTCTTTAAAGCGATTTGCACAAGGCTCTTCACCATTTTCTTCACATCTTTGATGCCCATTTTGTGATGATTGCGTAGGTGTGTGCGGAGCGTCTCCTCGGCATCGAACGCGCTGGAGCAGCCCGGGCAAGGGATTTCGATGTTGTCCGCCAGTCCGTTGCTCCTGGCCAAGTCTGGATGTACGGTGAACAAGTGGAACTTGATATCGTCTTCCGCGAGCGCCATGAAGGGGCAAGCCTCGCATTTGAAGAACGCCGTGGATCCAACGGACTTCTCTTCGTAGGACATCACTTTTTCTTTCGTCTTTACTGGTTTCCTTTCATTACACTCATTTACATTTTGGCCAACCGCTCGGTTCACATTCAATATGAATGGTTGGGAACACATTTTGCACATTTATATGATTAATAAATGGAATATATTTAAAAAATTCATTGTCAATCTTAATCTCGTGCTAAATAAATATAAAAAGTATAAACAGCTGTAAACGTCAGACAGCAGACCATAGAGTAAAGCACACTCAGACTGGTGACATTAGCTGTGGATGACAGCGACCTCTGGAGTTTGGTTGGCAGACTAAAATTTCTTGTTTGTCAAACAAATGTCAATGTCATCTGCCATCGGCCATTCCCGCCATTGTCAACTCTGTGGTCAACTCCAGCTTGCCGATGTTGATGCGTGTGTCGAGGTTATCTCAGATAATTCTGTTGTTAATACTTGTTACTGTTATTTCTTTTTGTTTTGTTAAGTTTTGTTTTGTTAAGTTTTGTTTTTATTTTGTTATTGTTATCAATAACATGAGTGCACTCCGAAGAAAATACTGTATATTTGGCTGTGATGCTTTAGGTAAGTGTTTAACCCTTATACCCTTAACCATCATCGTCATCTTCCTCCTCATATCTCAATATTCACCCCCTTTCTAGTCATATCATCTTTCATACAATATAATAATCATCCATCGTTTCTTTGGTCATTCATTGACATTCATTGACAGCCTCCGTGGCGCAGTTGGTTAGACGCCGCCTGGTAAAACGAGAGGCCGCGGGTTCGATCCCCGCACCGAAACAAATATTTGTGTGATCCACAGGTTTTTGTTTCGGGTCTGGGTGTATGTGAGACCGAAAAGTCTCGTAGCTTCTGATACCCACGACACAAGACTCGATTTTAGTGTGGGGTCAGGACTATGTATGTGACTGTTGGGTGTATTTATTTATTCATTACCTACAGTATTACCTTTAATCTAATCAAAAAAAAGTATTATTTAAACTTGAATTTCGATCCATTTTCAGTTACACACGGTGTACCCGTTCACCGGTTTCCGAATCCTGACAAACATTCTGATATGTTTGCTGCTTGGATAGCGGCTGTTGGTGACAAACTTGTAGAAAATGACGGCAAGAAGATATACAAGAACAAAAGAATATGTGATCACCATTTTGACCCTAAATTCAAGACAACTGGAGGGCGCCTTGTTTGTTCAGCAATACCAACAGTTAATTTAAATTGTAAGCAGAATTAAATTACTTCAGTGAGAAAATTATTTTTATAATATCAAATTGGTTCAATTAGTGTCTATCAATTCGTGTTTAATAATAATGGGCTGTGCTTGTCAGATGAGTAAAAAAGAAGTTCTACTTTGAATATTGTAGAATAAACAGGGCTTTGGGAATTATTGTGTTTTGTTGCTCTTGGACCAAGTCCCAGTATATTGAGATCTTATGTTATGTTATCTAGTTATGATAGGAATTCTCACTGTTTATGCTGATGTTGCAATGTTATGTTACAGGTGTTCAGCAAACAATCAGTACCTTTGTGGAGATAGACCATAACTACTGTCAATCTAGAAGAGAACCTGGTCATGTCAGACTCCTGGTTGATATCACCAACTTACCTGGTCCATCCAACTCTGGACCTTTATTTGCTGTTGATTCTGCGGAATTCCCAGTGCCATCTGAATCTACCTCATCTACTTGTTTGACAACAAATGAAGAATGCCATGATCAAACACCACAGACTAAATTTGATGCAGGTACTTTGTTTTGTTTTTAATGTAACTGATAATATAATATAACTGTTATTATAAACTAGGGAACCACCTCAGTTTTGCATGGGTGCAAACATTTTTTTATGGAGACAAAAATACCATCCTAATTTCTAACTTTTTCAATAAAATATTTCATATAATCCTTGACCCGACAATAACAAACACAACAAAAATGAATTATCCATTTTGGTGCAGTTTTTCGAAAGTTATGCGCATACATACATTTCGAACAATTCATTTTTATTTATACTATAGGAGATATCAATGTAGATGTGAACTGGTCTGTCCATATTTATCTTTTGTATACATCAAAATCCATTTTCCCAGGAATGGAATGTTTATAAATTTTTAATGATGGATAATATCTGTGTCATGTCTCTTCATTAAATATGTGAAAAGTTTATCTAAACTCTTAGTTGATGACATTATGACAACACTGACCAAGAGGTCATGACATTTATTTTCAAGTTAGTTTCTACATTTTAAATTTTAACTTTCAGGTAAAACCTTCGAGTATCTGCAGAGTAAGGTTGCAACACAGCATGCTAGAAAAAAAAGACAAATACAAAATGAAGTAAGAAGATTGCGTAAAAAGCTTAAAACATTCAAGGTGCGCCTTCAGCTACTTCAAAAGAAAACTGCTCACAGGGATTTTGAAAAATTAGCTCAAAACATGTCTGAGTCAGCTAAATTATTTACCCGAATGCAATGCATAGAAGGGCTGAAGAAAAAGAAGGGGCATAGATTCACTCAAAAAGAAAAGATTTTATCACTATCGATTTTCAAGAAAAGCCCCAAAGCGTACAAATTATTGAGTAAACATTTTACATTACCATCTCCAAAAGTCCTGAAGTCATTGCTTGCTGAAGTCAAATTGTTTCCAGGTATAAATAATATAATCTTTAAAGAGTTAAAGAGCACAGTGTCGAAAATGTTGCAACAGGATCGTTTGTGTACATTAATTTTTGATGAAATGGCCATTTCTCCCCATATCCATTACAACGTATACACAGACGATCTTGTAGGTTTTGAAAACAATGGGAATTGTAAGACACAAAATTTTGCTAATCATGTTTTGGTGTTTATGGTTAAAGGGGTTAAAAAAAATTACAAACAACCAGTAGCTTACTACTTTACACAAACTTTAAAAACATCGCAACTTAAAGAAATGTTAGTAGACGTTATAACTAACGTACAAGCTACTGGTCTGAAGGTAATCGCAACTGTCTGCGACCAAAGTTCGGCAAATTTAAGCGTTATAAATAGTTTAATCTCTGAAGCCAAAACTGCCTATGTTCGAGCAGGAAAACAATGGCGAAAGGACGTAATATCTATAAACAATAATGAAATAATCCCGCTGTTTGATGTTCCCCATTTGTTGAAAGGAATTAGAAATAATTTGTTAAATAAAGAAATGCATTATATGCACGAAAATACGTTAAAAATAATAAGGTGGGATTATTTTCAGCGGGTTTTTGAAGCCGACAGGTCGCATGGGGAGTTGCGTTTCCTGCACAAGGTGACCAATGAACACATTGATCCTAATAAAATAAAGAAAATGAGGGTAAAGAACGCGGCTCAAGTATTAAGCCGTAGTATGGCAGTAGCTGCAGAAAATTTAGCTGCAAGAGGCGATATACCCTCAGAATGTCGGGATCTAATACCATTTGTATTGTTAATGGATAAATTATTTGACACGTTAAACGCATCAACTTTTTCTACACGAAATGGTAACTTATACAAAGCTGCTATAAAGCGAAATTCTTCTCATCACATTTTATGGCAAGATGCATTAAAAATGTTAAAAACAGCCAAATTTATGGTGAAAAACAAGGATAACGAAAATATCCAAAAGCCTGTACCAACTTTAAATAATTTGATTAGAACAATAGAAGGTTTTAAATCGCTATGGCAATTGTTATCAAAAAAATATTCCTTTGACGCAATGCTGACACGCAATTTTAATCAAGACCCACTCGAAAATTTCTTCGGAAGTGTTCGAAATTTGGGTGCTCGAAATGTAATGCCCAATTGCGTGGGATTTGAGGGAGCATTTAAAACTTTATTATTAAATAATTTCAGCACTAATCATTCAGTGAACTCTAATTGCGAAGAAGATTCAAATAAATGCTTACAGTCACTGAACTTTTTCTTAAATAATAAAGAAAATAATGCTCCCTTCCAATCCCAAAGTATTGTAATTGATCAGCCTTTGAATATAATGCAAAATACAAGAAATATTTCAGATTCAGGGGCTGATCAAAGAACTTATGTCTGTGGGTGGGCCTTGACAAAATGTCTACAAAAAGTCGTCAAAGGATGTAAAAATTGTAAAAGCAACCTACTAGGTAATTCGGACAATGAAATATGTAAATACATACGTTCCAAAGAATATTGTAAAAATAAGCAGTGGCTTTGTTATCCTTCTGATTCCCTAGTAGCTTGTTTTCAGGAGATACAAGAAACAACTGTTGCATTTTTAAATAATGAATGCCATAAAAAATTTATAAAAGAGAGAATAAAAACCTTCATTGAAATATTTACAGATTTTAGTTTTATGACTTGTGGAATTCATAAAGACCAACTAAAGAAATGTTTTGTTGACATATCAATTAATATAATTATTTATAGTTGGTGCAGGTCAGTAAATAGGATACTGGAAGGGAAAATAACCTACGAAGGTGAGGATAATACTAAAAAAGCAGCTCAAATCTATTTTAATAAATATAAAAACAATAAACGTATATTCTGAATTTATACAAGTGTTTTTTTTAGTATTAATGAGAAAACCCTGATACAGTCTCTCACTCGACAGATTGTCCTGATTCCTCATTTCTATTTAGTCTTCAATAGCGAAGTAAAAATACTTATTAAGTAATTAGTGAGAAAAGTACCAGGTCAAGTTGAGTGAGATGTCTGTAAAATTTAACCCTACTATTATGAGATTCGCAACCTAGTAATGCACACCTATATGTATGCATGTGTTATACTACATCTATGTATGCATGTGTGTTAAGGTTTAGTTCAACCGCCAAACTAAGGATGGCAGCACTTTCCATACATGCAAATTTTACCACAGAGTTGCTACTCTTCCCCATTGTAGTTACTCTACTCTTTGGAGTAAAGAGCACAGATTACTTAGGTCAGTAAAGAGTACAGCAGACTCGAGCCAGTAGGTACCTAGCTAGATAGGTATACCTAAAACCAGGTATTCACTTCGAAGTACGGCGGCGCGGCGCCCTGGTACGAACAAAAAATTGTTGCAAGTATGTTCATGTATAAGTCGATGCGTGAAGAGATTGGAAAACTACAAATGAAAATACTTAATTCATAGGAAATTGATTTATAGCTTTATATAAATAAGAAACACAATCGTATTTGTAAATATAAAATACTTTTAACCTACAAAGTATTTTATTATTTTTACCATTTTGCTCCTTATTTTCAACGCAATATGGGTCGAATTCCTATGCGAGTATTTTTTAACGCCGCGACGCGCCTGGTATGCAAAGCGTTGCCGACCACAGATTACTTAGGTCACTTTGCCGACTCATCTAACAAAATATTTGAAATATTTAAATTCTGGTTTTCGACATTAGTATTTTTACGTACTCGTACTTAGAAGCCCTGGTAATTTTGCAAGTATATCTCATCCCTAAATATCTCTCTATATTAAAATACTAATCTATGTAAATATCCCATTGAAATATCCCTAGATTTTGGCGGACAATAATTGTGTTCAGCACTAATCGTATAGGATCATTAGCATCGTCTGTTATAAACTGAACATGACAAAGACGCAGGTGTCGGTTTTCGGTGTTTAAAAGGCCGCTGGAATTGAGGCACAGAACCACAGATTACTTAGGTCACACAGAACCGACTTCAAACGATTAACGAGGAATGCTATCAATAAAACCAATACACCCAACAGTCACACACATAATATTACCTACACGTGATTACACGTCGTGATCCCACACTAAGATCGAATCTTGTGTGTCGTGGGTATCAGAAACAATGAGAGACTTTTCGGTATTACAAACACCCAGACCCGATACAAATACCTGTGGATCATAGAAACATTTGGGTCAGTACGGGGATCGAACCCGCGGCCTCTCATTTCACAACCGACGTCTAACCAATGGTGCCTCGGAGGCTGTCAATTCTCTTCGCTATTACCTACCTATTTAATGTTATCGCTGTCTCCTAGAAAGCCGATGCGTAGCGATGGTTTTGCTCTCATGTCTCGTTCGGTGAGTGAGATTGCCTGTGGCCCAACGTCCCTTTCCTTTTTCGAGATTTGGGATGATTTTTTAAATGTCATGGTCCTCGTGGAACCATGTTATATATTTTGTATCTGATGCTCAGGAATAAGTAAATTTTAACAATCGCTAAGAAATTGTGAAGTGAATGGAGAGTGACCAATAGTAGGGTACCCATACTTAACAATTAATAAAACAAATATGATATGATAAAAGTTTTATTTTAAAACAAAGGTCTATTGATAAGTATGATAAGTATAATAAACATATTTTAATTTAAAGCTATTAGGTTTTTAAATATAAATTTAAGATTAGTTATTCAGTGAATGTACGTCAGTGTTTTATAAATCAGACAAAGATTTAAGTTCTCATGTGTTCTTGTATAAAACTGTATAGATATCTAGTAGCTGGCAGCTACTATAATTTTTAAGACTATAATGTGATTTCTGGATTGACGCCTACGATATAACGTAGTGATTATATTATACTTTTTGGCCTACGAGTACATCACTCTGCCGATTGTACTCGTTTTGACATAAAAATCGTATAATAGGTTTGTATTTTATAAATTTTCGATCCAAAACAATAAACAGACCTATAGGTAAACATTAAACACATATTTATTCAATTCATACCTTTAGCAGTAAATGGTTTAGAATGTCACTTTATTACAAAAGTTTCAAATGACAGTAACTACTTATCATGTTTTTGGAAATGTATGAAAACTTACATATTTTTGCTATTGTATTAAAGTATCTAATAAAATAGTTATAGCCTGATAATTTATAGTATCCCAGTAATATCAGCTTAAATGACTCTTAAACAAGAAAAATAGCATTGTTACATTATGTTCAGATAATTGAAACTTTAGTTTTTAAATGGCATAATATTTGAATGGATCTGTGCGATTGTTTTTAAATATGTTACAGTGGCTGGCGCTAATTTTAACAATTCCGATATGTGGGTGAGAGCGTCATGTTTTCCTTCTTGAGTCTTTTTTAATTCCGTCAGAATATTGTATACTAAATTGGCATTGTAGGTTTTTCTATAAATCGTGGGAGTGAACGGATAGCCACATAACGCATTCAAATAGTTCATTTGTTCGAGGCAATGTTGGAACTGAAACAAAGAGTACATGATTTCAGAACAATAATCCTTTGGCTGCGAGGTATAAGAGGCCAGGGAGCGATCGACGACGATGGCCTCTGTCCTCTGCAGAGTGTTATTCTGGCCGAAGGCTATGAAAGACGTCATCACACTGTACGCTTCATGCGCGCCCCAGGTATCGTTCATGTGCGCCACGTAAATGAGCGTTATCATCAAAAGTCTTGCCTCGCTCGGTAATTCTTGCAGCAGCTCCAAATCAATACCTTTGATAGTATACTTTAAGAAATGTTGAAACAAGTGTAGTTGTTCAATGTTGTCCCAGCCGTTTTCGAATACTCCACCAACCTCCGGGTAATCCGGTTTTGGGACGTCAGGCATGTTCGCAACAATTTTGTTTCTGTCGCCATTGCGTGTGACAAGTTCAAACGCGTCCCGAGTGTAATTTGTCAAGAGGTTGAAAGCATACTTCACGATATCAATAGACAAAAGCATCGCATCGGGCTTCGCGTCGTTTCCGAACACCCAAGAGCCGCCCATAATGCCGTCGCGATACAGTTGAATGTACGGCATGGAGATATATCTGCACGCTATTCCTTTTTCAAACCATTGCGGGTCCATTGTCTCCACCAGTAATTTATTTTTTTCTAGAAAATACTGGCAGGGTACACCAGGAGATTTTCGAGTCAATTGAGTTTTTATTTCCTCGATTTTCAATTTGATTATTTTTCTATCGTCAGTATTAAAGCTTTTCGTAATCTGGTTAACTGCTTTTTGCTGCGAATTTTTTGACAGCCAATTTAATAATTTCAAATATTTCAAGATTAAGTTTCTCGGTAGATTTAATTCGTCGTACAATTTCGAAAAATATTCCTCGGGAAAAATATTAGAATCAGTAAGCAAGACAAAGATAAAGAACTTTTCTCGCGACAAACCATTACTGGTGAGAAAAGTGCTGAAATGTAACAACTCACATTCAATACCGTTATTTGTAGGATCAAAATTGAAATCGTGCTTATAATTGATATAGAAATTGCTTATAATTGCCACTTCTATATCGTTGCTCATAGTAGGACAATCGAGTTTATCTGCTAACGCTGCACAGTGTTGTTTGGATTCCAATTCGCACGTTACGTAATCAAATCCCATTTCATCCAAAACTTGTTTGCATATACTCCTCGCAAATATTGGCATACAAATATTAGAGCGATCTTTTTTAATTTTTTTCTCTACATCCAGCGATGCTCCCTTGAAAACGAAATAACATTGAATTTTTGCTCTTTTAAAGATGTCGAGTCTTTTCTTCAGATAAATAGCGAAAGCGTCACTCTGACAACCGACTTTGTACGGCAGTCCACTGTCTTCATACATGGTATAGAAGTAGTTTTGTGCGTCAATAACCAGTTTACAGTCCTTAAGAATATGATGCTTGGCGTACTTCCTCAGCAGGTCTTTGAACCCTTTGATTGGCATGGTTGGTTCTGGAACAAAACAATATTTTTATTATAGTAAGTTAGACTGCCTCGGTGGCGTAGTTCTACTACGGTACGACTCCAAAGCTGAGGTCTCGGGTTCGAATCTCGGGTCGGGCAAAATGATATTGGGTTTTTCTATTCATTATCAGCCCGGAGTCAGGAATTTGTGCCCGATATGGTGGTAGGCTCGCCCCCTATTACAGCATGGGACGGAACATACAAGGCGAAATGTGGGTGTCCTGGCGGTGTCTCTGCCTACTCCTTCTGGGATAAAGGCGTGAGTTTATGCATGTATGTATGTAAGTTAGACTCCTTACCAGAACAGCGCCAATCACTAGGGCATTAGGAGGTACAACAACTGCTGTATGCGGCTGGTGATGACCATAAACAATATTCTATAAAAATGACTAGTGGAGCTAGTTTCCCAGCTTTTAAAACTTTTATTTTTATAACAGCATATCGCGCAGTGACACCCTCTATGACTGAGGGGTGGCGCCTTATTATTGACAAACAAAATGTTCCTGGCGTTGTGCTGCCAATCGCTCACTACACGAGTAATAACTACGTCTAAATACAGTGTAAATGAAATGGTTTCTTAGATTTATTCTTGAATTTAAAAAATGTAAAAATTATACCCACTCACTATAAAATCCATAAAAATTAGTTTTATTTCAGAGTGTATACGGAAAGAGGAATTTCTGACTGTGGTAGGATATTTAATGCAGTGCACTCAAAAATGCTAGTTTAATAATTAATGAAACCGAGAGGCACTAAGGAAACTGCTGATGTGTTTATATTCCATGCTTTGTTACACATCCCAGTTGCTACAACAGTCCTCATTATACATCGTCAGTCTTCAATTTAAGTGGTAGAGCCACGCTGCAGCCACGGCTGTAATATAATACAACTGCGCGAAAGATTCTCAAGCCCTCTAACCGGAGTGGCAGTTCGGTCGACTACCAACTGACACACATATATCTCACCATTGATTGTATCCGCCCATATATTATATTGACAGCCTCCGTGGCGCAGTTGGTTAGACGCCGCCTGTGAAACGAGAGGCCGCGGGTTCGATCCCCGCACCGAGACAAATGTTTGTGTGATCCACAGGTATTTGTTCCGGGTCTGGGTGTTTGTGAGACTGAAAAGTCTCTCGTAGTTTCTGATACTCACGACACAAGACTCGATCTTAGTGTGGGGTCAGAACTATGTATGTCACAGTTGGGTGTATTTATTTATTTATTTATATAGGTCCCACTGCTGGGCACGGGCCTACTCTACAATCGAGAGAATCGATTGAGAGTGATTAGGCCATATAGTCCACCACGCTGGCCTAGTGCAGGTTGGCGGACTTACATACCGTAGAAATTCTTTAAAATCGCCACGGTATGCAGGTTTCCTCGCGATGTTTCCTTCACCGTTATAGAGCGTGGTGATTGACTATAAATACACACATTACTCCGAAAAGTCAGAAGTATGCCCTGGGATTTGAACCCGCGAACATGGAGGCAGCCGCGTCTGGGCGGTTATATATATCTCACCATAGTTCAGAAATATGCATCTTGGTTGAGTTGTGACTTGTGTAATAGCCTTGACTTTGTCATGTTTAAACGAAAATAAGCTCGAGGAATGTCAGTGGCACTAAAGACACCTCTGCCACCCCCGCCTAAATGTGTATGTAGATGACTGACGAGACAGTTAGGGCCTATTTGCTTTTTGTCTTGGAGTTGGACGTAAGTTAAACATAACATATATGTAACTGGTGGTAGGTCTCTCATATGTGAGAGGCCACCTGGGTAGATACCATCGCAATGTCTATTTCTCCCGCCAAACAGCGGTGTAAATGCACTGTTGTGTTCCGGTTTGAAGGACATGGTAGCCAGAGTAACTACTGGACATAATGAGACTTAGCATCTTATGTCTCAGGATGGCGAGCGTAGTGGAATGCCAAGCATTTCTTAGTAATTCATGGTACTGTTTGCTTTTGCTACAGTCCATGAGTGGTCATATCGCTTACCATCAGGCGAATGACATGCTCGACTCACTATTCATCATTCACTATCCACTATTCATCGCAATAAAAGAAATAACAATTTGGGATGCGTCTGGAATCTTATAACTATAATTATGGTAAGTACTCACTTTTGTGTTTTGTTTAGATGATTTTTCTTAGGGATTGACTACACTCAGCACTGCACTGTTTCGTGTTGACCAGAAGTCCATCGGCCCGCAAACACAAATGCACACACAAATGGTTCAGCGTTCAGCGCAATACCCTTTATATAGACATGAACAACGAGTACCGATTCGGGATCTTTACGGGCATAGACATTTCATTGTATACCTATTAACTATATGATATCAAAGATTTATGGTCCACCAAAGTTCTAAAGTTTATATTGTCTATAGACCGATTTTTTTTCGCAGGGTTGGCATAAAATATTTTAGTTATCAAACTGTATTTTTATGTAATAAGTCCTCAATCGTCATAATTCTTAATAGAAATCTTACTTAGTAGCAAAATTTACACCAACGCATTCGCTTCACGTCAGGAGAAGGGTATCTCGATCGATGCGCGTATGCTAGGCCAACAGATCTGCATCCATACCGGATATATCAAGAGTGCGACCTAAAACAAAGCCAGATGGTAGTTTTAGTGATTACAGACACAATGCAAATACAAATTTTGCAAAAAAAGCGACAGGTTTTTTTTTGCAATTTTTTAAATATCATCGTGTTTGGGCGGTATCTATATTTTTCAGCGATATTTTTAGTTGCATTGTGTCTTAAGTTACTATACCACCTGGCTTCGTTTTCGGTCGCAGTCTAGATATACCCTTTATATATCTGATGTTAATTGCACGTGGATACCTCCACGAGTGGAAAAAAGAGAGAAAAACGAACAAAGTAATCTGTGGGAATTTATATAGAAGCGTATTTTTTTCTTTCGAATAATCCTTAAAACAATAAATCATAGGAGACATGCAGAAAAATATGTTATGCCATCCCTATTTTTCATTTGTGGAATCATAATTTAAAAATAGCTACTTATTTTATGATTATGTTTTTCCCCTGCACCGCCCATTGGTAATGAAATCATCGACTAAAAACTAATAGAGACCTAAAGTTTGATGATAGGGTCAATCTCATAAGTACCTACCTACGACCTACTTGAGTTGTGCGGGAGGATAAGGTTTGTGTTAAGTGCAAAGAATATACCTACTTACCTCTAGTTTAAGTGACAATAGAAACGAAGGCACAGGGATTCCACTAAAATCGATATTTTCATCTATATTACCTGCTTTATTGTAATAGTAATTTTGTACGCAACGTTTACTTAGTTTTCCAATAATAGTAATATATAATAGGCATAACACGCTCACTTCTCATAGCTTTGTTGGTGATATAGGTAGAGAAGAGGTAGAGCAACAAAATCTAGGAGTGAGCAGATAATGACTCCGACTGCGTTTATGAACACTGTCAACTAAGATCATTCAAAACAGAAAAAAATATTCAAATTAATATTCTTTCTATCTTTTCGGTTCTTCAATGAATTTAATAAAGATGCCAGATATCGACGCAGACGGGTTTTTTTGTTTTTCCTTAATAATTTAATCACCTTTCCGTCATATTAGAAGCAGGCATTTTCTAAATTGGTACGAGCGACAACTAATTTCAGTATGTAACGCTCCACTGGCGATGCTCTGGAGCGTCTTTATACGTCTTATAGTACCTACATATACAGGGTATATCAAGACTGCGACCGAAAACGGAGCCAGGTGGTAGTATTAGTGACTCCAGACACAATGCAAGTAAAAATTTCGTAATTTTTTACTTATCGTCGTATTTGGGTGATAGACATAGTTTTCCTAAAATAATGATGTACACCTCTTTATTTTTAAACACACAATGTTATAAGGGTTTAAATTAGTATTTTCGCAAAACTTAGGTATTTACCACAAAAAAACGATGATATTTAAAAAAATCTAAAAATATATATCACTGTTTTAGCGAAATTTTTATTTGCATCGTGTTTGTAACCACTAAAACTACCACCTGGCTTCGTTTTCGGTCGCAGTCTTGATATACCCGGTATACATATATTAAAGAGGGAGTGCTGGTACTTCAAAACCGTACATAAAATGGTAGTGCCGGGCCACCTTTTTCTTCTCTTCTATTGCAGCAGAGGGCAGAGGGCAGAAAAAGGTGGCCCAGGTCGCGCATGTCGTCGCCAAGAAATTCCTTTCAATGCCACGGCATTAATTAAAACATTTAAAATTTATGTCGCATTTTCAAAATCAAAATATTCTTTATTCAAGTAGTCTTTTACAAGATCTTTCGAATCGTTAATTTCTGCTACCACCGCTTCGGACCGTGTTGTAGCTGTGAGGAAGAAACGGCGCAAGAAACTCCCTCAGCAACACGAACTGTCTTCTTATTTTTTTCTTTTCTTTCTTTTTTTAAAGGCCAGTTTAAAATACAATGGTTGATTTATATAACAAGATTTATTATATGTCACAATATTGTCTGTATATTTTTTGTGTCAATTGTTCTAATTTTAATAGAAATTGGGCAATTTATTCCCAAGCAGTTTTGTCTTCCATATAGTCACAGATACTATAATTATGCCTTTTTACACAGCTTTACTTTAATTATATTTTTAAACTTGTTGATTGGAAGTTCTCTAATACCATTGGGAAGTTTGTTAAAGAAGCGTATAGCACTTTGACCCATAAAGGAAATATTTATCTTGTCTGAATTATTATTCAGAAAGAAAACAAAAGGGGATTTGGAAACTTGGCTAAATACGATTCAAAATGTTCGAATCCTCTATCGTACGTCCTAACCATAGATTTGGAGTGAATGAATTTCCGGTTACGGGTGTTCCCCGCCAAAGAATAATGCTACGAGATGTTCACACTTTCTTTGTTGTCTTCAGAACTACATTTATGGTGCAGACAAAATAAGTTATGACCTTAATGTTAGTGATAACTTTTTTAACCTTATGTTATACTATGAAATATCTTCATCAACTGGACCTTCTAGTCTATGATAATACAATACAATCAAGTTTAGACCTATTTGGCATACGAGGGCGTTGTCCATCTTGACTAGGTATTCCAAAAACATGACCGAAGGCACTTCACCTTTTTCTTCTTTGAGTTCGGTTGTCATTCTGTGGTTGAGAGTCTGTGTCAAGGTTCGAAGAGTGTAGCTGTGCTATAGATAGTGGTTTATTCTTTGGTATAGATAGTTAATAAACAACTTAATTGTGACCGAGTTACAGAACAGTGGGATTTAGGTAAATTATTATTACTGAACACTAAACGACCTTTAATTACGGGATCCTTCTGAATTTTGATTAACAGTTGAACTGAGATATACAGTTTGTGGACACCTCCCGCCTTAATTCCTTAGACCCATATATCCTTAGACGATAAACGATCTTAATAATATGTCCTAAAATGTGGCGTAATAATTATTATTAATCCTGTCTAAGGATTTATCATCGTAGCTCATGGACGTATTATTTATATAGTACGTCCATGTCCATGTCGTAGCGTAATGTAACGAATATTGGCGAATTGTTTTATTTTTATTTGATTTTCATGTTAATTTATATGTAGTCAGGACCGAATTATAAGATTTTCAATTTAATAATATTTTATTTTTATTAAAGCTATCTGTAATCATGAATAAATCGATATTTCATTATAATCGACTATTCATCTCATTGTCTTTGGCTAGTGGTCTATTCTTTGGTAAGGAGTCATCTCTATCATAATTTGACTGCTAGTGCTGACGTTTACCATTCAGATTGGTAGAAAATAAAAAGATTACCGGTGTATTTCGGCCTTTGTAACGTGTAACCATACATAATAAATACATCAAAATGAGCGTAAGTTTTTAACGTTTACACTTAAATTGGTTTTACCTAGTTGTAGTTGACACGTTTTTTGTTTGTAGTTGGAGATTGAATCAATGGTGCGCTACGCGTCTCCAATTAATCCGGCGGTGTTCCCACACCTCACGTTGCTGCTGCTTGGGATTGGCATATTCTTTACCGCGTGGTTCTTCGTGTACGAGGTGACCAGTACCAAAGTGTCGCGAGATCTCTTCAAAGAGCTCTTGCTGTCTCTAGTGGCCGCGTTGTTTTCGGGGTTCGGAATTCTGTTTCTGCTGCTATGGGTCGGCATTTACGTGTAACGACTATGTTATTTCCTAAGCTATAGTGTATATCATTCCTCTGTACGACTGGCACTATTTGTGAGAATGTTTGTTATTAAATTGTACATTACACAAATTTGTAAATTTATTGGCTGAAGTGAGAATTCCTTCAAAACAGCCCTTTAAGTTTAAAATCTATGTGTAGTTCTTTGTATACATAGCCATTGTGGCTCATTCAAAGGATTGTATTTAACATTTGTTTATTCATCATCGTCATCATCATCATCAGTCCGTTGCAGTTCACTGCTGGACATAGGCCCTTTTTTTATTGATTGTCACTAATATTAGTGTAATTACCGGTTATGCGCCAACAGCAAGGGCTTGCTTCGCACCTGACTGGAAACCAAATGTGCCAAAATTGTGAACTCTATCTGCCACTTTAGCACAATGGAAAGTCTTAACCGTAACTATCAAATGTATGGTGTTTTGAGTTTTCATACCTATTATACCCAAGCTCCAATCAATGTGTCAATATTTGTGTACATATCATAGAAAAATTGGACATAACGCCTGGCTAATACATTTGTGAACTGTTAAGGTGCAGGCACTAGATAGTTGATATAAAACTAGTCCATATTAATCCCTGGGGTTCAAATACAAGGTCTGCGATGGGTTTGTGTCAATAATATTAGGGTTGCAGAATTGCAGATCTAATTTTAGCAGGCTGTGGCTTGGCATGGCAGAAAGGAGCGCTTACAGAGACCAAAATTTATGGCAAGCGGATTATGATGAAATAAGTTTGATATTAATAATTACATTTGAAACAATGATGGATTATATTTATAATAAACAATTTAAATATCCTTTCTATCTCCAGCAAGAAGTTAGAATGGGTATCAATTCTATGGTACCAATAGTATGTGTCAATGGATTTTTATGTCTCATAGTTTATAAAGATAGATATTTATATACTTATTATTATGGTGTTTGTACATTAATAATATGTCTAATGTCCTCTTTGTTTACCGACTGTAATAAACTATTCATTACTATCATTTTGATTTTGTTATATTGTTCAGAACTTTAATATTTCTTATATACACATTACTTGGCATGACTACACCAAATTAAGCTGTATTAGTTAATGTAATCTTAGTCAATTTTGCAGTAAATTTAATGGATATGAGTTTTATATTGGTTGCAAGCAGACTGGGAATTGTAATCTTACATGTTCCACAGTTGTTAACAAGAATTCAAACACGAAAATTGTACAAAGCTCTTAAACCCTCTTAATTTTAAGGAAGTTTTTGCACTAATGTGAAATGTTATTGCATTTGGCCTTATATTTATATTGAAATCAAAAACTTTCAAGAGAATTATACAGGACCCTGCAAAACTTCTTAAATTAGTTAATACAAATTGGAAACATGAATATATAAGATGGGGAAACAAATAAAAAGGTTCGTAATTTTTTAGATAAATAATTTATTGTCGCTTACCAACGTTACAGCTAAATGTGCAGTTCTGACAATATTTCATACATACAAGTCGAAAGTAAATCTCCTTTTTTTTAAGCCGACTAGAAAATTTCAACATGAGAATATGTGATTTGTCATTAACTTAAAAGTCGTTATTAAAGTACGTAATTACTGATTTCGCTAAAGTGGCTAAAAATGATCACGAGTAACTAAGGGAACTACTTACAGGGTATATCAAGACCGCGACCGAAAACGAAGCCAGGTGGTAGTATTAGTTACTTCAGACACAATGCAAGTAAAAATTTCGTAAAAAAAAACGACGACTTTTTTTTTGTAACTTTACTAAGTAATCGTCGTATTTCGGTGATAAATGCATAATTTTCCTAAAATAAAGATGTATACCTCTTTATTTTAAAAAACGCCATGGTATGTAAGGGTTTAAATTAGTATTTTCGTTAAAACTAGGTATTTACGACCCAAACACGACGATTTTTAAAAAATTCTAAAAAAATATCTGTCACTTTTTTGGTGAAATTTTTATTTGCATCGTGTTTGTAACCACTAAAACTACCATCTGGCTTCGTTTTCGGTCGCAGTCTTGATATACCCGTTAAATAAAAAATAGTAGAATAATAATTTCCTGCCGCTAACGAAGCAGCAACATGCCTACTTTATTTTCGGTAAAATGCTGGAAAAATCTGCACCGATCCCTTTTCGACTGTCCTATGTAATAATTTGCGGCAGAATTCGTGTAGCATTAGGTATCAAATGTTTTGCTTAAATCCTGGCAATTCGCTTTGGTATTTTTCGCTCAGTCGGTCTTTTCTAAACGCCTCGTCGAGTAGGACGGTCTCGTGCATCCTTTGTGATGCTAACGACTCGATCCTCTCGTACAGTACTTGGTGTGCCAGCAGAAAATGCCTGTGGATACGGCATCGACATAGTCAATGGGATGCGGTAAATGTGTTGAGATGTAATAAGACTAGCCGGTTTTTTTTGGAGTCAGTTGGAGTTAGGCACATGTGCTCGATATTATGATAGGCTCGCCCTTCTACCACATCGTGGGATCCGTCCCACGTCGTTCCGACACACAAGGCGAAACGTAAGTCTCCTGGCACCTATGCCAACCCCGGTTAGGTTAGGTTTACAGTAACGATCCGTTATCTCACAACTCACAAGCGACAAGCGGTATCCTGCTCAATCCAACTGATATCCATCCTGAACCGGAGGGACGGAGTAAGCAATACGGTCTTATGACGGCTGTCTAGTCTTATCATTTGATAAATGATCCGATGATTTCGAGTTGGCATTTCGTCTCGCTAGTTTAATGTAAAACGCGATTAAGATATTCAGCTAAGTACTGATGAGTCAACACACATCTTGTGTAGTACTCGTGGTGTATCTAAGGAGTATTACGTCACCTGAAGTCATCGGCGTGGAGGCGGTAAACCTGGGTGATCTCCACCGCGACCACGGTGGCCACGCGCTTGCTGTCGCGCATCAGCAGCGCCACCTCGCCGAAATGCGCGCCGTCTCCCAAGTGGCAAACCTTATTTCAACCATAGTTACATTCATCAGAACCAATGGAAAATTAGAAGTTAACATAATAAATAATTCGGAACCAAATTACTGTCACCGACGAAAGACTTTCAAAAGTGCCATATAATTGTACTTAGATACAATCTTGATATACAAATATTTGTTCAGCGATTCGTATTTTACATTAACGCTCATTAAATCGCTGATAGTCATTAAATCGTGTGGATACTGGATACTTACACATCTGAAAATGACTCAAGAATTTCAAATGTACCTAAGTATGTGAAGTCCATCATCCCGCGCTAGGTCGGTGCGGTGCATTAAACGGCCAGTTACCGAAAAATACGGCTAATCGTAAAATTGTAAGCGAAATCGTTTTGCATCATCGATAAAAAAAACAATCAATTACAAGTTCTGAATGGTGTTGCTCTTGTCCATCAGCAGGTGTGGCGCTTAACCTCTTGCGAACGTCCTGTTGTACCGAAATCTAATCCTAGTGCCTTCGTTTTTACTATAATGTCGAATTAGCCTCTATACAACCCTTGTCGAGACTGTTGAATAGTTCAACAATCGCTGTGAATGAAAACAAAGGCACTAGAAGTAGGTTTAAACGCGCGGAATTGTACGGTATATCGAATAGTTTGTGGTAGCCCCCTGAAATGTGTTACAATAAAAGCGAGACGGTCACGTTTGTCACCTCGACTCCCTTCAAGGAGTAGACGGCGACGGTGCCGTTGGCGATGAAGTACATGCAGTCGCCGATGTCCCCGGCGCGCACCACGGGGTCGTTGGGCAGGTACACCTCGGGGCGCAGGCAGCCCAGCACCGAGCCCACCACGCCCGCCGGCACGCCCTCGAACAGCGACACCTTGTTCACCAGCTTGTGGCACGTGTGGAGAGTGATCTCGTTCCGCAGCTCCTCTGCAAATAAATACATTCAACAGTCGCCGATGCGGCGGCGTGGCGTCACCGTGAGTTAATGGCATAACTATCTGTCTAATTAATGTTAGCGAATTTATTATGCATCTCTGATGAAAGCTCCAATATGGTAATTATATCGGTGATATGCTTTGCATTCACCTGAGAGGCAGTCCAGAGAAGTCTCCTCCCGGTAGTACCGCTCCTGATACCTGTAGTTGTAGAAGGCTCGCACGCGCTTCTTCAGCGGCGCCGGGAACTGCTTGTATGTCATGTATTCCTTGAAATACAAGGGTACGTATTTAAATACAGGCTTTACGATTAGTCATCTTAATCCTGGGCTACAAGAAGTTTAATGCTAAAGGACTGCTCCAAGGATTTGAAGGCATTTTGAAAACAAGCGTAACACTCGTAAATTAGGCACGGAATATTTATGAATGATTGCAGTGCTTAGTTTCTGCAAGTTACCTCCACTTGGTTCATAAGTTCGTGGTAGCGCACCGTCGAGCTGTAGGTCGTCATGTACACTTTCAACAGGAACACTAAAATAAGAAAACGAAACACTTTGTAGTTGGTGAGGGATTTTCTTGCAGTCTTCTTATTAGCTAGTAGTTAAAATATGTTCAAATAATAATAATAAATACACCCAACAGTCACATACATAGTCCTGAGCCCGCAATAAGATCGAGTTTTGTGTCGTGGGTATCAGGAACCACGAGAGACTTCTGTCTCACAAAGACTCAGACCCGAAACAAATGCTAGTGGATTACATAAATATTTGTTTTGGTGCGGGAATCGAATCCGTGGCCTCTCGTTTCACAGCCGGCATCTAGCCAACTGCACCACGGAGGCAATCCAAAGGAGTGATTTTAATTTGCGATTCAACGCAAAGTCACATAAATAAATAATATTATAATTTAAAACATTTAAGATCACAGCGCAGTCTTTAGGTAGCGCGCTTTTGATAAAAACAATCACTACTTACTGTCTACGCTGCCAGAAGCTGTCCACCAAATGCTACAATTTTATCCGAATTGACAGCACAAGCGATTAAGTCTAAATATTCATAGAGCAGTGCACACTTGCCTAAAGTGTAGACCATGAACATCGCTGAGTAGAGCGTGATCAGCGCGTGTATGACGATCTCGTCGGGTTCGGACGCGCGGAACATTGAGAAACCCGTGCCTGATGTAGCAAAGAAATGTTGTATAAGCAAAGGCTTTTGGAAGGCGTTGGATGCAGGCCGCTTCCAACGGCTCGCTTTGGAAATTAAGCCTATTAACTATTGGGTTTCTTGTGGCTGTCAGTCTTGCTAAATCTATTGATTGCGAAATATTTTGATAATGTTCCATGAAAATGACTTCGTCAGATCGAGCATAGAATAACGTGCCGCGGTTTCTTTGACTATAGTTTTTATAGTTGCGTGTTAAATTGTTTATAGGAATAAAAAATCTAAACTTAAATTACTTAAATCATTTGTTATTGAGAGTGTAGCACTTTGCATATCAGGGTACTGGGAAATAAGTAGATTGTGCAATTGTTAATATACACACACCGAAAAAAGCCGAGAGCACGATGAATATTCCCTTCCTGTACCGGTTGTGCATGTCGATGTTTAAGATGTTTCTGTCGGGAGCGTTCAGGAAGCGATTGTAGTTTAAAGGCATTTTACCGGTCCCTGGAACACAAAATAGATAAATAATTCCAACGAATAATTACATGCAGTTCTAACGCCACAGTACTACAAGGCTGGTGTGGTAAATATCAGAAAAAATGAGTTCTCGGACTCACTATATCCAGAACTTAAATAAATATTTTAAAGTCCAGAAATATTTATTTTTGGATTCTCGCTCCAGTTTCCACAGTAGACGCTTTAACAGTTTATTGATTTATTTATACAATATAGTATGAAGGCGGACTTTTCCGTCGAACAGTTCCGCTACGGAAGTTAATAAAGTCAGTAGCTTTTGAGAATAGGGCTTTTTAGTCCCTTCCGCTAGTCTAATGTAGGTTGGCAGACTTCACCTACATTTGAAATAATTATACAAACTTCTATATATCCTAAAATTTAATATTACACATTAATATTGGGCTCCATATAATTATAATAAATAAATACACTCAACAGTTACATAGTCCTGACCCCACACTAAGATCGAGTCTTGTATCGTGGGTATCAGAAACTACGAGAGACCTTTCGGACTCACAAACATCCAGATACAAATATCAGTGGATCTCATAAATATTTGTCTCCGTGCGGAGTTCGAACCTGCGGCCTCACGTTTCACGGCCAGGGTTTAATCAACTACGCCACGGACGATGTCAAAATTGTGGCATATGGGCAGGCTGAAGAGGTATATAAACTACAAATAATATACTATAATTAAATATATTGGATATGTTACAGTAATAGGCAAGGACAGGCGGTAGGTAGACGACGCAGGTGCACCAGTGCGCCGTCATGACGAAGAGCACGGCGTGCCGCACCGAGCCGTGCCACATGTACGAGCTGCTGAACATCTGCGCGAAAATCATACCAGTGAACATATGTACGTACATAAACTCACGCCTGTTTCCTAGAAGAGGTAGGCAGAGGTGCTACCAGGACACCCACGTGTCGCTTTGTGTGTTCCGTCCCACTATGTGATAGGGGGCGGGCCTATCGCCATATCGGACACAAACTAACGAATCCGGGATGATAATGAATAGAAAAATCCAATATAACTGCCCGGGTTCGAACCCGGGACCTCAGCCTTGTAATCGTACGTACCACTGCGCCACCGAGGCCGTCTCCAGTCACCAGCCCATACACCGCCGGCCTCAAGATTTCAGAGGATGCGAGGCAATGATGTAGTACTTATGAACATCTATGATGCGAGCTAACGAAATAAGGTTGTGTTATTTATTTATTTATTTATAAATTCTTTATTGCAATTGGTCACGAAACAAAAATACTCCAGTTACTAACATAGCCAGTAAATACAACTTACTAACATGCTATGAATTCATTGAATTTGAAATAAAGGATATTTTATTTTTATTTAAGTATTTTATATTTATTGAACACCACATACATAAAAATAAAAATTAATTAAAACTAGTTTAAATAAAGGTGACAATCGGCGGTCTTATCGCTAACGATTTCTTCCAGTATATTCAAGTCATTGGTAACTCATATGACTTTTTTCGAATGTAAATCTCATACTAAGTTTAATTAGGGAGCTGCGAATCGAACGCAAGATTTTACCATCCACAGTTAATACACGACGTTACTGAAATAATATAGAATGACCACACGCAGATGTGGGAAGGTGCAGGCAGAAGGAGTCAGAAAGTGTTATTGTAACCGAACTCGCCTTGACAAAAACCTTTAAGTCCACTATGGCTGTGTAAAGCCTCGGCAAGCGCAGCAGAGGAAGAATGTGCGCGAGCAGTATGTACCGGAAGTCGTTAATCCCGCGGTACAGCAGTACGAACGCCACCGGGAGACTCGACGCGAGGTCCAACAGGAACCAACAACGCAGGTACCGACTGCCAAGCGAAACATCATATTGGAAAAGAGGCAATAGACATAATGGTCACACATATAAATAACTTGAAATACTTGGCGTAGTTGTATTACGGTACGACTACAAAGCTGAGGTCTCAGGTTCGAATCCCGGGTCGAGCAAAGTGGTATTGGGTTTTTCTATTCATTATCAGCCCGGAGTCAGGAATTTGTGCCCGATATGGCGATAGGCTCGCCCCCTATCACATCATGGGACGGAACATACAAGGCGAAATGTGGGTGTCCTAGTGGCGCCTCTGCCTACCCCTTTTGGGATAAAAAGGCGTGAGTTTATGTATGTGTGTATGTACATATAAATAACTTGAAATTACGCTTAAAACCCACCAAGCAATCTTTTGCCTGATCATGACGATGTTCGACGACTCCTTTTCAATATATCCGTAGTTGAACTTTAAAACGACGTCGATGAGGCACATGACGTGGAGCGCCAGCAACACCTCGTCGACGGCGTGCAGCTGCAGCACGCCGGGCGTGGGCAGCAGGAAGAACAGGCGCAGAGGAGCCATGAACATGTGCAGCAAGTTCACGAACGCCATCATAGTGTTCCAGAATAAGCTGTAAAAACGTCACAAGTGGAGCCAGGCTGATACGCGAATTGTCATTATTTTATTTGTATAATAACCACATACATTGTTATCTTAAATACAGTATTGTATAAAATAAATATATCAAGAAAGTCGGTATTAAAAATATTACACTTTGTTAAATATATGGAGGTACAAGCTAAAAACTCGGCAGTCATCTTCACCATATAAAGTCGAGTCACAGTCGGCTAGCTCAGTTCGACTGGTACTGTCGTGAGGAAAGGATCTCTTCCAAAAAGATGAAAGCCGCTACAGCATATACGAAATAACGAAGAAAACGGGATAAAGAGTGTCCACGAGGAGATTGGAACAAGATGAGTAAAATTAATTATCTTATTATATTTTAATTATCTATTTATATTATTGGTTTACATAAGGTCCATACAATATTGTTCTATTCCTAATAAAATAATGGATATAATAAATGTTGTAATGAATATTCTTGATTTTCTGTATCTGTATGGGATTTATTTAAAAGTAAATAATAAATATTGGGATAAACATTGTATTTTTCTATACCTACATATCATTTTTCTAACACGTGCGTAAGGAAAAAACAACACTTCAGGGTTCCGGCTGTGGTTCGGGTCTCCCTATGTTGTATAAAGACATACCCCGTTATACTCTCATCATCATCTCATTTTAGAAATTTCTAACTGCTAAGTTATGATGAGTTCCCACGGCAAGTGTCCTCTTCAAATAACATCGGCTAATAAGACCAGTAAACGTGACCTATGATTTTACTTACTACTTTGAGTTACCTACTTTTTTGTGGACTACATAGTAACAAGCGGTCCTAAAGGCGCGTATCGACATTGCGAGGCCGCTCGCGAGGCTGCTCGCAATCGCTCGTTTAGCGTCTACACCGTCACGTTAGTATACGTTTTCCATTGATTCAAATACTTTAGTTGCGTTTACAGCGTTTTTCTTTGAGTGTAAAATATTGAGAAAAAACAAACTAATAAAAAAAAGAGAAGAAAACCACGTTTGTGGATGAAACAGAGAAGATTACAAGTTCGTCTTTGTCTTCTATGTTGCGAGCGCACGAGGCAATACACATGCGTCCCATGCAACTGACCGGTTCACACTAAACGCCCTTTGAGCACCGCCATTTACCGACAGCGAGCCAGCTCGCACGAGCGATGCTCGCGCGCGGCAACGTTCAGATTGGCTCGCGAGGCAAATGCGTCTCCACACCAAGAGGCTGGTTCGCGAAGCATGCCTCGCGAGCCAGCCTCGCAATGTCGATACCTGGCTTTAGTCTTGTAAAGCCACCATGCTAGGTGTCAATTGAGTGCCATATTTTGTTTTCCCTTTTAGTTGCATTAAGTAGTGATACTAATAATCATAGAAGATTACTACCTGACCAGGCTAAGCGGGTGGATGAGGTGTCTCCCACCCTCGCGCAGTTGTCTCTGTCGCTCGGCCACCACGGCGGGGTAGCTTCGGAAGTGCTCGTACGTCTCCGGGTGGTACTGCGCCACTTGGCAGAGTTTCCGCATGGTGCGGTACATGTTCGCCCAGAGGTCTGTCGTCCGCGGCAACATACTATCCGATCCTACAAAAACCGACTTACTTACCAGATACTGTCCAGTTAATATTGGTTCATACGATGTGGTCAGAATCTTTCGGGGCTTGTGTCGATCTTCGCAATGATTCCGACTATCCAAATGTGTGATTTGGTAATTATGGAAACTTGAATGCTATCATTTACCATATAATTTAATTTTACTAACGCTTACTATATTAATGCAGTTTTGAATAATTTTAGTCCATTCCCTCTCTCTCTTCTGCCACAAGAAGTCCACTGCTGAACGAAGGCCTTCCACACGGATCTCCACATTAGCTGTATTAACGTATTTACAAAGAAATGTGCCGGTTTTATCATATTCTTCCAATGCTTCGGTAAATTTCTTGGGATCCTTCACATTACGAATATAATAGAATATTCAGCCAAAAAGTGTGGGCGATAATTACCGAGCCCCAACTGGCAATGATGTTTCTTGAACGGCATCTCGTTTTTTGCAAATATCTGCACATTTGTAAATTGCTTTGGCAAATTTGACAGATTTTATGTACACAGTTCATAGACAATTTCGCATGAGAATTTTTAGTGTTTTTCCTTCATCGTTATTGTGCATTGACTATCAATACACACCATAGAAACACACATAACTCCCGAAAAGTCAGAGATGTGCCCTGGGAATTGAACCCGCGACCACGGTGAACATGTTGGCACCACACACTTCTTCTACTTAGAGGTTATTCCGGTCGATGTTAGGGTCCAAATTCCAGCTGATATTATTAATGATTAATAACAATATTCGTTATTAATGATTCGATTACTCACAATAACTAGAACGGATATAAATGTTTGTGAGCATACACATATTTTGTCTCTTTGCGGGGATCTAACCCGCAGTCTCTCATTGCTTAGCTGGCTCACAACCAACTAAGCCACTGAGGCTATCGCAAAATTTTAATAATTATTACTTTACTTTTCTGTCTTGTATTGTATCATTCGTCCGACGCGTAATATTATATAAACCAGAATTAATTATAAATTTATAATCACTATTATAGGATAAATGAAACCAACCATATTGTATTGATAATACATTTATTTTACGAAAACTAAAATAATTGTTCTTACACTAAATTGAGTATATAATTGTGTACAAAATGAAAGCTTCACTCTCGGGTCGATGACGAAGAATTTCTGTAAAATTTATATCCCAAAAGCAGAATTAAAAAAATATCGTTTCTGCTCTGCAGTCTATGCCTTATTGTAAGTACAGACATCCATAGACAATTGATGAGACAATGGGGTAGTAGACAATGGCGTAGTCTCTCTACGATAAGCTCTCACCGGTCCATATAATTTATTGATTTTTAAATTGGTTTATTGACAGAGACCCCTTAAAGACCATCGGTATCGACTATCAGCCAAAATTAATAAAAGATTTTGATCTCTATCGAAGGATCCCGAAAATAGACCAATCAAGACAAAGAATTATCGACACGCCCACATCTAACTTATCTTGATTGGTTGATTTTTTGGATCGGTGTTTATATACAGATTAGGATTGCTTATTGAGTTCGGCCGCATTTTGGGTATGTTCTAGATCTTTCTGAACTGTCCGTTGGCGAAGCCGGGGCTGAAAGGCGTGGGGTTGAACGCGAAGTTGTTGCCGTGGCTTGCGATCGATTCGGGCTGCAACAAACATTCATAAATACACCAAACAGTCACACACATAGTTAATATTTTCTGTTATATAATAGGTCCTATTTCTTAGTATATCCAAAGGCAATACCCATTATTGACCACACAATAAGATTAATCTTGATACCCAGTAACTACGAGACATTTTATAATATAGTTGTGTGAATAGAAATAATAAATATATGTATGTTACCAGTCCGTTGCTGTCGTGTGTGGAGTCAGGGTCGGCGAGGAAGTTGCTGAAGTGCGGCAGGTCCTCGATGCCGATCAGGTCGGAGTCGTTGGAGTCGTCACTGTGGACATTATCACGTCAGGAATATAAGAGTAGTGTTTATACAACCCGATTCCTGCCGGCTTTCTTATTTATTCACTTATATTTATATACCGATCATATAATGTCATTAAATAACAAATTAAAGCCACATATTTAAAAAAAATATAAAGGTGCAATATTATTTTTTGAAAGCACCGGAAGCTTAACATCTTTCTTGTATAAAAAAATTGTAGTTTGTGTCCACAAATGGTGGTGGTCCATGGTGCGTTACCTCATGGCGTCCAGGTCGGGGGTCTTGATGGCTTCGTTGAAGATGGGGTTGGAGCCCTCGACGGTGTGCTTGTTGGTGCCGGGCGCGGCGATGCCGGCGCGGTTCAGCCCCGACTCCTGCGACCCGTACTTCGTCATCGACAGCGCCTCTAGTCGACGGTTGAGCCTGGTGGGGATAAATTACAGTTAATGTTTTTAGCTTGCTCGGCTAATTGCTGCACCATAATAGTACGATGTTGTCGACAAAAAGTGCTGATTGGCAACAGATGATCATCTCTTGACTCAAGACACAAGGTTTTTAATAGAAATCTGTAGATAGATGGTAGGATCCTGTAGTTTATAAATCCGCCCTAGATTCAGCTTGTGACAAACTGACAAGAGTACACGATGGTAAGATTGTGTATTTAGTAACGGGTGGCCTAACCCCTGTTGATCCGTCTCAGCTGTCGATGATGTCGGAGTCCCATACAGCAGGAATCGGTACTCACGCCCTGGTCCGGATGATGAAGGCGAGCAGCAGCACCAGAGACATGAAGCCGAGCAGCGCGGAGAGCGCGGCCAGCACGTACACGGTGAGCTGGTACGGGTCGGAGCCCGCGTCGGGGCTGGAGCCCGTCAGCAGGTCCTGCAGCACCAGCATCCTCGTCGCCAGCGTCGTCTGGATCGAGCTCAGGAGGACCAGGTCGCTACGGATCCTGGGGAGGGGAGATAGATACTATATCTACTATCTATGCATCCCGAAGCTTTTACATTATTATGCATAAACGTAACATTTTTATTTAAATATGGTGTTGCCTGCGGCAAAAGGTTTTCCGGTATGTAAAGTACCTTAAATGGACTGTCCAACACTTAAACTATTTTCCCATTCGAATCAAAAGTTCTTGTGAGATTATGTTTTACTACTATAGTCTAACAAAAATATGAGCTTATTCTCCACTAGAATATGGAAATGTAGCGTACGAAATTATGGCGATAGGGATGATAGAACATAATACATAGACTCGCAAACATATCTAAGAAGTAAAATCCTCCTAGATAAAGATGGATTGAATGAATAAGAATATTCATGGTATGTGAAGTCCGTCAACCCGCACTAGGTCAGCGTGGTGGATATGGCCTAACCCATCGTACTCTCGGTTGTAGAGGAGACCTGTAGCGAGGGAAGTATATGGATTGATACTGCTATAAAGATGGAGGGTAGTTACTGTTCGATCTCGGTGGCGAGCACGGGCACGTGGTCTCGTATGAAGTGTCCGCGCACCTCAGTGCTGTAGTCCAGCGCCACGCCGCCGCTGTCCGTGGCGGGCAGCACCTGGTCGATGTTGCACACCATGCCGAAGCCCGCCGTGAACGTGTCCGCGATCTGGACCGACAACATCATCATCATCATCATCATCATCATCATCACCATCATCATCATCATCATCGTCATCACCACCACCATCGTCATCACCATCATCATCGGCCTTTTATTATCAACCATTGGACATAGGACTTCTCCATATGCAGGCCACTTCCAACAGGTCGATGTGAAGATTCTTGGGGGAACCCTATGTTCAGTAGTGGTCTGCCTGTAGCTGAGGAGAGAGAAATAAAGAGAGACAGGGGAAGAAAGACAGGTGTGAGTGTAAAATGATATTTTTGCTATTTTTTTCTGTTTTTGTGTAATGATTGGATTGTGTCGTTGAAATGTAGGTATAGTATATATTTATGTCTTATTTTGGTGCATGAATTTCTCTGAGCTGTCGTAACTGTGTGTGTAGTGGTTCAGTGAAGCTACGTGGTTGACTCACAAAGTCCCGGTTGGAGTCGACTTGCTGCAGCGTGTTGATGAACACGAAGTACACGCGGTTCTGCGACGACACGATGTACACCGTCACCCGCGCGCGGTCCTGCGCACCAGCTGTAATACACCTGGTATTAATCCAATCCCACACTCTGTTTTATTGGAGAAACATGAGAAGACTACTAGGGGGATAAGGTATCAATCGTAGAAAGCCAGTTCCCAGCAGTTAAATGCATCCATAGGGATCCATGAGCTCATATGCAATATATAGAAATAGAGCAGTAGAGAAAAAAGCAGCTCCTTCATGTTAAGGTATGAAGTAAGAGCAATTGATGCAATAAATTATCACAATTAATACTTTTAAGCACAAATCTCCCTTTAAAGAGGAGTGGCAAGTATGTCGGGGCTTCGAAAATATCGAACTTAACCTGTAGTCATTATTTCTCGGTCTTTGACATCCGTTTCATCCGTCTTTGAGACCACAATTTTTGGGCTCTAACTAACTGCAAGAATTTAGCGTTTGCCACGCTTAAAGTAGGAATAAAGATGGGGGAAAGAAATATGGTACTGACCGCAAAAAACAGATTTAAATCAAATAAAAACTTCTACATACTGGTTTAAGAGCAATTGGATCAGTAGCTAAAAAGTTCATTGCGGCGGCAAACATTTTCAATGCTAAAGGTATATAAGCATCATTTTATTTCCCAATTGATATTTATAATATATTTTAATAGCATCAATATACCGATTTTAAGAGCAATCGGATCACTAACTAGTAGGTAATTGCGGCGGCCAAAATTTTTAATGCTGAAGTTATATAAGCATCATTTTATTTAGCTATATTTTTTAAAAAATAGCAAATAGGCTCAAGTTTTCAGTTCAAAAAGATATTAACACACCGGTGTCAGTAGCGACGACTTGAAACTGGAACATGCCGTGCATGGAGGCCGTGGGCTGGATGTTGAGGGTGAGCACCCCGCTCTGGGGGTTGAGCACGAAGGCCAGCCCTCTCACGCCCTCCAGGGTTGGGTCTACCACCATGGTCTCCTGGTCTATTGTGTACGTGATGGCGGAGCCTTCCGAATGGGCAGCCTGAACGACAAATAAAAAAGAACCAGTTGTCATTATTTGAGCTAGTTGAAAATGTGCGTGGTGGCGTGGTAACTGACCAGACCTCGCTGCCAATATGTTCACGGTGGTTCCAGGTTCAAATCCCATGGCACATATTCAACCACTATCTAATGATTGATCCCAAAAAGAAACCAATCACGAAACGTTACATGGGGCGAATTGATAATTATTTTTTTACGAATTGGTCAATTTAGGACTTGTACTTTGGATAGATCGGGATTGTTTATTAATATCGGTGGTATGAATATTCACAACACTCAGACTCGAAGCACATTATTGTGGGCCGCATAGACATTTCCCTCGGAGCGGGAATCGAACCCAGATTCTAAACCAACTGCAGTACGAAGGTTAGAAGTTACATCGGCTGATAAAACTAGTATCTTACGTGGAGAGTGAGCAGGTCCCTGCCGATGGAGTCTGATGTGGATATTCCCGCGGTATACACCTCGCGAGCGAAGATAGGCCGCGGGTCTGCCTCCCTCACCTGCAAACACAAACACAGCTACTTTTGACAAAACTCAATCTACAAATAGACTACAACGGGTTTGATGACCTATAGATATTACTATATCTTCAAACTTTAATGAAATGTAATGCGAGACGAGCATGCCGTCTGCCTAATGGTAAACGATACGACCGCTCATGGACAGTAGCAAAACCAAACAACCCCATGACTTAGAAAGCAATGCTTGGCATTGCCCTGCGCTTGCCATCCTGAGACATAAGATGTTAAGTCTCAATGTGTCCAGTAGTTACTCTGGCTACAATGACCTTCAAACCGGAACACAATAGCGCATTTACACTGCTGTTTGGCGGGAGAAATAGACATTGCGGTGGTACCTACCCAGGCGGCCTCTTACATATGAGCTACAACCGCTACATCCTTACCACGACAGTAACAGTGACAGTGGAGGCGGCGAGTGGGGTCCCACCGTTGGGGGAGTTGCTCGCCACCACCTGGAGAGTGTGGGAACTGCTCTCGTTCCTGTCCAGTTCCCGTTCTAGATACAGGACGTTGTTTACTGGGTCCAGCCCGAAGTGGCCCTCACTGTTGCCTTCTGTGAGGAATATGGTCTGATTAGTTTGTCCACGTGGTAAATGAAAATGAGAGTAATTTATTGAATTCATGTTCATAAAATTTTCAACATTATTAAGATTTAGTTGTTTTTTGTTCTACCAACCGGCAGCTGGAAGCAGTGCCGGGTTAAACAAGGTCTGTAGTACATTCCAGCAAAGGTTTTTAGTTTAGTTCTTCAAATTTAGGAAAACAATAATGTTTGTTACTGTACAGCGTGTAGAGTTTCAGATTCTATAACGCCGAACACTACCTACACTTTTGCTTGCATCGGTGCAATAAATCAGTGTGTTACACAAAAATAAAGCTGTATAACGTTAGTGTGGATGATGCTGCTAACGATGATAATAATTATGATAATGATAAAAAACGAAGCTGTAATTATGATGACGTTGGTGGTGATGATGGTCCTAACGATGATAATAATGATGACAATGATGATGATTTTAAGGTAGCAATCCACTAAAGAACTAATAAAGCACTGACCAACGATCCTGTAGTAGATGTTGTAGCAGTCGTCCTGACAGAGGTGGTTCTTGGAGTCTTCAGCTCGAGGCAGCTGGTGGCGCTCCGACATGCCGGCTTCTTTCTCTGTAATAACATTTAACATATATAACCTCACGCCTTTTCCCGGAAGGGGTAGGTACCCTGGTAGCAACCAGCACACCCTCATTTCACCTTGTATTTTCCGTCCCACGATGTGACAGGGGGCGAGCCTATCGCCATATCGGGCACAAATAACATTTAACAAAAAGGGGTTTTTGAACTGGTGTTACCACACCTCCAATAATTTCTGACAAGTTGCAGTGTGTAAGCACTTCATTCCGGTTTGAAGGATACTTAGCTATTGAAAATACAAGGCACAAGACACTTAACACCTAATTTCAATGAGCGTAGTGTACAACTTGCTAAGTTTAGCGGTGGTTCCTATTCCTTGGCAAACGTGACGCTTACCATAACCTACATACCTACTCAAAACGAGCATCTACAAGGCAATTTGTATGAGGACGTAGAGGACACAGATGTAGATCTTAAAGCCATTATGTATGTAGAAGAAACTGAAGATAACATTACCGATGAAGGCGACAGTATGTTCGGTGGAGGTGAAGGTGGGTTCTCCCTGTGTAGGCACAAACACGACGCGGAACGAGCAGTCCGTGGACAGAGGGCCTGGTTCCGTACCCTGGTCCGTCGCCCGGATCCGAACCTGGACATGCAAGGTAACTACTTCAGGACTTCAAATGGAAAGAATATTTAACAGTGTGCAGCGTGGCAAACGGCTTAACAGTTGGTGATATTCGTCGGTATCAACGTACACAGCAGTTAAGGTCAAATGTTGCACAAAAAAGTTCGCGTTCGGGATTCATCCAAATAAAAGCCGACAAAACTGCATTGACCGGCGGGAATTTTCAATCTCGAGTCATCTAGAATTCACCGCTTATACTATTAGGTAAATTATAGTGAAAGTTCTCCATGTCACAGTTGAGACGTCGACTGTAAGAGACTAAATAAGCGATGTAGCTGTCATGTTATTTATGTTACCGTGAATTCCCTGATGTCCTCAGGGAACAGCTGCAGCAACCGCAACGTGCCGAGGTTCTCGCCATCGTTCACCACTTGGAAGTACTCTTCAGACTCACCTGATATTCAGCAAATGAAACGTTAAGTAGGTATTTTATTTGTTTATGGATATGGCACATGTAGAGAGAATCGATAAAAAGATATTTACTATTAAAAGACCACCGAAATGTAAATACATAAAAATAGTATTTTCCATTAAAACATTAAACGATGTTTTTAATGCTGACTAAACAATACACGAGATGAGTGGGGTTTTATTTGTAAGAAAGTAGGGGTTGTCTACGACAATCAAATCGGTGACACTCTGAACAAGGAACATGTCAAAAGTATTCTAAACTGACGAGACTGTATAAAGTGATTGACGAGAGCCACAGCAACAGCAATTTGAATAAATCAATAATAAGTCCTGACCCCACAATAAGATCTGGACTTACTGTGAAAAAATAAGACGTATCACTATGGTGGTAGGTCTCTCATATGTGAGAGGCCGCCTGGGTAGGTACCACCGCAATGTCTATTTCTCCCGCCAAACAGCAGTGTAAATGCGCTGTTGTGTTCCGGTTTGAAGGACATTGTAGCCAGAGTAACCACTGGACATATCGAGACTTAACATCTTATGTCTCAGGATGGCGAGCGCAGTGGTATTCCAAGCATTTCCTTGTAATTCATGGTGTTGATTGTTTTTGCTACTGTCCATGAGCGGTCGTATCGCTTACCATCAGGCGAATGGCATGGTCGTCTCGCCATTCATTGCAATAAAAAAAAATGTGTGATTTTGTTCGTCTGAGATTTTTTTATATAAGTTGTTATAAGTAGGAATTTGTGTTCATCACAAGTCTTATGTCGTAGGTATCAGAAACTACGAGAGGCTTTTCGGTCTCACAAAAACCAGACCAGAAACAAATACTTATGGACCATACAAACATTTGTCTTGATGTGGCAATTGAACCCGCGGCCTCTCGTTTCACAGCCGGCGTCTATCCGACTGCGCCACACAGGCTGTCAATAATACATTCCTTGTAGGGGTTGACAAAGATTGCAGGAAGTTCTTGAATGCATATTCTTTGTGCATGTTCTTTGTGGTCATCTTTGGAGGCGACCTATGTTCAGGTCCTTTTTGTAGCTTAAGACAGAGAGAAAGAGAGAGGGGGGAGAAAGAGAGAGAGCAATAAGCAATAGCTCACCGTCGCCGACCACTTGGAAGGTGACGAGTCCAGCGTGCAGTCCATCTTCGTCTGTAGCTGATATCCTCTCCAGAAACTCTCCGTCCACTGTTGCTAAAACACCGTTAGCCACGGCGCGCTCCTGAATTATTTATTTATTTGTTGCAATAAGAATAACATACAAAGCAGGAGAAGCAAGCTAATCAGGAAAAGTAACTACTCATCAAGACATTCAATAATCAAAATAATTAAAAAATGTCAGGTAATTAATACTAGGACGGACATAACGAGCAAAATCTGTTTGCACTGCGCATGTCCTAAACAGAACCGCGAGAACCCCGTGGAAAGAGAGGTAATAGAGGTAATATAACATAGTGTAATTACTTATGAATAACAGAGACAGAAATAGTTATACATGTACCGCTCTTCCTATACTCATGTTTGGTGTGTCCCCTCTAGTATACCTCAAGGTCGCTGTCATTAACATTCGTGAGGCTATTGATCCTGGCTTACAGGAGTTGCAGTTAGTACGAGGGTAGGTTAGGCACTTGGCTAAAATCTATGAGAAGTAAAATATAGCCTATGTAGTTACACGACTAGTACTTTAACGGTGTTAGAAAACATCATGAGGAAACCTGCATACCGTAGCGATTTTAAAGAATTTCTACGGTATGTAAGTCTGCCAACCCGCACTAAGCCAGCGTGGTGGACTATATGGCCTAACTACTCTCCATCGATTCTCTCGATTGTAGAGTAGGCCCGTGCCCTGCAGTGGGACGTATATGGGCTGATATAGATAGATAGATATAGATATCAATGAATGGTCATACCCTGGCGAGGCGGATGGTGGAGGAGGGCGTCGGGAACACGAACTGCGGCGCGTGGAAGTTGAAGGGGCGGACGACCAGCTCGTAAGTCTCGTTGCTCGACTGTTGGGGGATGCCGTGGTCGAACGCCTGCAAAAACATTGCCCAATTAAATAATATACATCCATAGTCGTATCCCATTAACTACTAAGATACTACAATAGACTTCTCGTGAGGATCAGAAATTACGAGACATTTCAGTCTCTAAAAGACTTAGATAGAAATAAATATACCACACACATATTGCTTTGCTTTGTTTATTTTTTACGGTTTTGGGGTTTCTATCAACCTCATCGCACTAAGCTATATTAGATCGTAATTTGGCCTAAGAAATCCACTGTTGAATGTCGGACTACGACAAACATTTCCACAGCGACCACTTAGAAGTGATCTGTGTCAGCACTGGAATATTGCTTTGGTTTGGGTATAATAACGTATTTCTGTCTTTCCTTATGTCATGGTTGAATTGGGTCAATGGAATTCACTCTTGAGAATTACGTTATCCTTATATTCAAGTACAACCTGGTAGATTTCTGTTACCTTGACCCCTTTACGTATCTTAACTGAAGGGTCTGTCTTTACATCGCTCACCAGTATATGTATAGCGTAGGTGCCCCAATATCCTTTAAGGTCCATGGCGGTCTCCAGCTCCCCGGTGACGTTGGCGATCTGCACCATGGTGAAGAGTTCAGGAGCGTCCAGGTCTCTGTCGGTGAGGGTGAGGCTGAGGATGGCGTAGCCCACGCGCGAGTTGTCCGTGTCGGGCTCGTCGCGATCCGGAGCGTATATGTCTGGTTGGAGGCGGATGCCCTGGGGATAGATGTCTAGGATAATCAAAGTATTCTGTATTTAAATAGTATTTTAGGAGGTCTTCACAGTTGAGAGTATGATTGAGAGGGGTTAGGCCGTATAGTCCACCACGCTGCCCTAGTGCGGCTTGGCGGACTTTACATGCCTTAGAAATTTGGGAAATATGAAATGTTGGGTACCTGAGTGAGGTTTTCGGAGACGGACCAGGAGAGCAGGTGCGGCAGCGGCAGCTCAGGTGCGTTGTCGTTCACGTCCAGCAGCACCACCAACACCTCTGTGTCGTTCTGGTTTCTGTTGCCCTCTGCACACACACCCCAAAAAAACACTTTAGTTGTGAAACAACACAAGTGTTATACGTGAGGTTTTCTCAATTCTATTCCTGTTACTTAGGTAGAAATAAATGAACATAATGTATTTGTAGCAATTTACAATGAAGTACATAATCAATTAGCTACAGTAGTAAAAATTAGAGAACGATAGAAAATGGATACAGTGCATGTCGTCGCTATGAATGAATATAGGTGATCACTAAGCATTATATTGACAAGAACCACAATATAATTAATACTTATGACGTTATCCAAACATGTCCAACTGTCCAACAGCGTAGCCTTAGCTATCGTAGTATCGACTGCTTAACTCTTAAGTATTTTGGATGCATTAAAATTGTAGTCCATTTAGTGAAAAGTAAAGTTTCAAGGGAAATTGTGGATGAGACAAGCGCAGGACCGAGGAAAATGGTGTGATAGAGAAGAGACCTATTCCAGCAGTGGATGAATTCAGGCTGATATGATGATGGTGATAGTTAAAAGGTGGAGGACAGACCTCCTTCTCCAAAGAAGTTATCGACGAGATTGATGAAGATTCGGTGCTGCGGCTCATCCCCGTCGCGGTCCAGGACCTCGTCGGACGTGAAGTCCACGTACACCAGCCCCGACTCGCGCTCCACCGAGAAGAACACGCGCAGCCGCGGGTTCACCGCGTAGTTGATCTGGTAGCTCACCGTGTGGTACATCGCTGGAAAGTATATGAGTTTTTAGATCATTGTCATTATAACCACTTTAAACCTGCATAATATAGCGATCCATGGTAAGTAAAGACCGCCAAGCCATAAATCGCAAATGAAAAAATTGGGATGGATGGTCACTTACTTCCGGCCTTTACCTATATGTTGAATCCATCATAATGCCCTGAAGTTTAAATTTTCTTTACTATAAACCTACCAAATACACTGGATTACTCAAGTTACGTGTTGAAGTTTCTTGTAAACTCACCGTCTCTATCAAGATCGTTCGCGACCAGAGTGACGACTTCGGAGAGATGCGTGGCGTTCTCGTAGATGTACACCACTGAGGGGAACTTGTCTGTTTGCGCGTACGGAACCTTGTTGTTCGTGTCCGTGATGAAGATTGTGATCTGAAATTACAATAAATAAAAAATACACCCAACAGTCACATACATAGTCCTGACCCCACATTAAGATCAATTGAGTCTTGTGTCGCAGGTATCAGAACTACGAGAGACTTTTCGGTCTCACAAACACCCAGACCCGAAAGAAATATTTGTGGGCCGCACAAACATTTCTCTTGGTGTGGGGATCGAACCCGTGGCCTCTTGTTTCACAGCCGGCGTCTAACCAACTGCGCCGCGGAGGCTGTCAAATACAATAGAATAGCCTCAAGAAGAATAATGGTTGTATTGGTCGCAGCATTTGTAGATTTCACATTGATCCTGATGAGAATGATCCACCGGATGTCTATGACGAAGTAAAGGCGTCAGTAGAAGGATGAGCTCGTTCGGTAGCGATCGATTTTACATCACACAATTTTACAATCCAACACAGATTTTTTCTAGAAATTTTTCAATTGTGTAATTATATATTTTTCTAAAATATTTCAGCTAACCGTATGAAGTATTTGCTGTGGAGATTTTACAAAAATATTAAATTCATAAATGCTATATAATATATAGTTTAGTATTGTTATTTATATAGTTTGGTTTAGTTTAATTTCACAAAACACTGCAACAATCATCTGAGAAGATGCTGTGGCCAATGATGATAAATACCATGTAGCAATATGCAAATTCATAGGCTCATGCTCAGCAGTGTGGCTGAAGATGACGATAATGTTGAGTCATGAATTGTGGTGGTAATTTTCCATCGGATTGTCCGCTTTGCTGATGCTATGAAAAGTATGGATAATGGTACGAACATTCCCCTCGGTGTCCCAAGCGGTGGGGTCGTCGGGGCAGTCGCTGGGGTCGTCGGCGTAGCAGCGGTCGCTGGCTATGACGGTGTAGTAGAGGTGGTAGCGGGGAGGGGTGTCGGCGTCGATGGCGCCACTCGTATTCACTGTGATCTGACCCGTATAGAAGTCGATCATTACGAGGCCCTCGTCCGTGTCTTCGCGGGGACTGCAAGTGAATAGTATTACTTAGATTATATACTATCTTGTAGATAAAATAAAGTAGATGAAGTAGTAAAATTAGATAAATTAAAAATTATGAACTTTGGAACAATTCTCCCTGGAGATTGGGTGAAATAAACAATAAAATAAATATAGAAGTATGCAAGAAGGCTGAGGCTGGTCGGCATAATAACAAGTAGATCAAACGAAGCAAAGTGACATCCGCGGGTTAAACACTTTTTAATAGAGAACAGTAAAATGAGGAAGTAGTGAGCACTAAGAAGGCATATGAGAATAACTAGAAGTGAAACGCTAGAAACGAGAGGACCTGTATCTAGTGGGTATTCTGAGTAAAGAGTATCGACGTTAATCTCAACACACATGGTTATACTAAGGTAGAAGGCAGTGGAAATTGGGCACTGGTGGATGGTAGTGGGTGGTGGTACCGACCGTATGGTGTAGCGCACTTGGTTGTAGAGCGGGCCGTCGATGTCGCTGGCGTGCACGGAGCCGATGACGACGCCGGCGGCGGAGGTCTCGCGCACGCGCATCTCCTGCGTCAGCGTGCCTGCTGTCCACACCGGCCAGTTGTCGTTCATGTCGATTATCGTTATCGTGAACGTCGCTGGAACACACCATTTTTTTTTATTATTTTGTTCTGCAGTATCTCATTGCAGGGCACTCCTACCTATCGAAGATTACTGCAATTTTTACACATATTAAAAAAATAATGTGTCAAATTATGGAAGGTAGAGATTATGGAGCGCCAAGTGCCATTACAAGTATTATCCATACTTGCCTCTTTTACATCATCATCTGCTATTACTCTTTTTATGTAGTTACATGCTCGTCGGTTACGAATTCTTTTAACCTTGCTTCACATGTTTTGGGTAACTATGTTACTAATCCAGGTATTGTCATACGATAATTAGCTGGAGTCAAAATAATGTTATTTTATTTTATTTTATTGTTTAAGGACAATCAGTGGTAATTACATTACATTAAATTAACGTTACAAATACACCAACAATAAGTTAAATGTATTACCTTTAGTTGCCACATCATGTATTGACATTTAAGAAAAAATAGAAATTGCAATTAAAAAAATGTTAACCTATTTAAAACTTATAAAAATCTTAATGTTAGGATAGAATTTTGATTTTTCACTATATACAATGTATCTCACGAGCCTGATTATCCTAAGACTACACTTACACTCATCATAATCGTCTCCATACACAGTGTTGAGGTCGCGCACCCTGACGGTGAGGTACAGCATCTCAAACTCCTCGTAGTCGATGGTGACGTTGTGCCTGATCTCGCGGACCACCACGCGGCCGACAGCGGAGCCACGGTTGTTGGGATCGGGGAATATGGTATCGATCTCCACGCAGCTGAGGTACATCAAATTAAAGGTAAGTTAGTTGAGGCGGACTGAAGCGGATTTGATGCAGTAGATAACCGAGTTTTCGAAGAGGTGTGTGCATCGTAGTTAGTAATTGTGTTTTTGAACGAGACGGAAAATATCGTAAGATACAAAGAATGACACTTCTGAAGTTTATCGATGACTTCTTTGCATCAGTATAATTAAATATACTCGTATAAAATATGAAAGTCAATTAATCTTCCACAAGAGCTTTTGATTTTTGAATCGTGAATCAAAATTATCACCGTTTAATGTTGTAGTTGAGGAAAAGAAACGATACAAAAATTTTGATAATTTCCTTATACTACTGGCCTTTTTTACTCACCCTACAAATTCAACAGGGTTGGTTTCCCTGCCCTGCTTGGTGGCGTAGGAGGTGTCCCAGTTGATCTCGAAGCGCAAGTTAGCAGTGGTGTCTGGGTCTGTCGCTCGGAGCTCTTCCGTGATCACGAACCCGTCTGGGACGTTCTCCTCCACTTGAGGGCTGCCTCGGGGCTGTTGAGAACATTTTTTTATGTTAGGGTGGATCGGCAAGGAGAATTGACCAGGAAAGCGAAAGTTAGCACTGGCTAGGATAGAGACAAAATAAAGAACGAAAGGCATATAGATATTTTTTTTTTGTTATTTTATTATACCCACCTATTTTTATCCGTATAAAACCTGTCATGTGAGTGATGTCAACATCACAAATGCTTACTTCTGATAAGTCACATCTAATGACTTGGTTTATCTTCTCGTCCCTAGGTTACAAAAGCACACAACAAGATCAAAGAATTCAGTAACTTTAGCTGTGGAGTGCTCTCCCCAGCAATGAGTTTAATAGGCTAATTGTTCCATAGTTTTCTAATAGGGAGGCGTTTCTCCATTCCCTCTTACCAGGCGCAGCGTGGGTGGCGTGTTGTTGATGTCCAGGAGCTGTATGTTGAGCTGCGACGTGGCGGTGTGGTACGGCTCGCCCAGCGTGTCTGTAGCTCGAACCTAGAGAGAAATTGAGTTTTATATTCTTTTGTCTGTTATATGTTAGTATCTGGCACACTAGGCCTGATGGACAGTGGCGGAAGCCCTCTAGATAGCACTTCTTGCCAGAATACATGGCATGCTGCTAAAACGCAAGAGATGACCACCGAGAGAGATTTTAATCGGTAATACCAACATAGGATTTTGGATTATGGTTCCAATAACCAGCGGCGGTAATATTTCTCGGCTAACAGGCTGAAAAGCCGGAGCCCCCGACATACCCTGTCAACCTCCTATATGGCTCCAGGAAGGAAGCCTTAGTCGTTTTTCTGATAATATAGAAAAAAAAACATACATATATTATGTTTACTAGGTTGTGAGGGTATCGTTAAATTTCCAATTCCCTAGAAAATATGCAGTCAAATATATTATATTCAAACAATATGCAAGAGATTAAGGCATAAATAATAGAGTTGGACAGGGTAATGCACTAGATTCATACCTGCACGAACAGTTCACTTTGTCTATGGTAGTCAAAGGAATCGTTGACCTTCACGTAGATGCGGCCCGTGTCTTCATCTATGGTCAAGTAGTTTACAGCGTTACCCAGCAAAGAATGCCTGAAAAAAACATATTTTTTTTATTATTAGTTACTGCCTACTCGTTACGTAATAAATGCACGCAATGGTGTAAGTATCTCAGGAAACCTGCATTCTATAGCAATTCATAAGGATTTCTATGGTATCCGCCAACCCGCACTAGGCCAGCGTGGTGGACTATATGGCCTAACCCCTCTCAATCGTAGAGGAGCATGTGTCCTGCAGTGGCACGTGTATGGGCCGTTATAGGTTTATACTCACTGGACTCTGTCATCAATGTCCCGGTCAGTAGCGAGTACGGTGGCAACATGGAAGCCAGCACCCTCGGTCTCGTTGAAGGCGACGGCGTACACGTCCTGCGGGAAGATGGGCTGCTCGTCGTTCCAGTTGATGAGGTCGATGTACACCATCGCCACGCCCACGTGAGAGTTGTTGTTCATGTCTGTCGCTACCACCTGGAATACACATATTTTTACATACGGACACGGCAATGTTACTACAATGTCTGATAGTGGGAGTATTGTTATCCAAATAGAAGTTTACGATATTTTGGATCAAACAAATAGAAGAATATATCAATTCTTAACTTGAGAGTATCAAATAATATTAATAGTTGGAAGCTGCAATGTTATTTTACTAACATGAAAGGAAACCTGCGTACCATAGAGATAATCACAAATTTCTATGGTATGTGATGACCTCCAACTCGCTCTCGGCCAGAATTGTCTTCATAGAGGGGAGTTCATCCTTACCGCTCGTAAAGAGCTCGTTTAAGAGTGGGCGATTACGACAAAGTACATTACTATACTATTATTAGGTCCTCCATCAAGCAAAAGACCACAGCAAATACAAAAGCCTGCTGTCAAAGCCACGATCCCCATCAATGAGGGAACAATTTGAAGTCCTACATTAAGGAAGCTTCTTCTTAATCTTAAGGTTTCGGGTCTAGGTGTTTGTGAGGCCGAAAAAGTCTCTCGTAGATACCCAAGACTCTATCTTAGTGTGGAGCCAGGATTATGTATGTGACTGATGGGTGTATTTGTATGTGTAACTTACTTTGAGCGTGATGTGCTGGAACCTGGGCACCTCGTAGTCCAGCATGGAATGGTTGAGCGTGCCCATGATGAAGGTCTGGCGCTGGTAGCCCACCTCCGGCGCGATGTAGAACGCCTCCGCCGCGCCCGGAGGGTATACACTTTCTAGATGCACCTCGTATTGAGCGTTTTGACCCTGAAAATATTAGGACTTCTGATTAGTTTCTGTTACATCGCTGTGATTATTCCTGGGATGATGCCATACCACTTTGTAGAGAACCTAGCTTTGGTAAGGTCTTTCTATATGCGACGCAAAGGGCAGCGTTATTGCGGACGTACACAAATATCAAAGATTGTTAAGTATGTTGTTTAGGAAGATTATGCCACTGAGCGGTAATAAAAAACATATCTGCCGACTCTGAGTAGCCAGTCCGCCGCGTATGAGTATATTCGCTGGGTAAGCGGCTTGGTAAACGCAATACCGAAAGCACTTTAGTAGTGCCCACCATTGGATTGGACTTTGGCTATCTGCCTCATTTGTGTTTTTATTTATTTATATATATACACTTTATTGCACACACACAAAAAATACAAATAAAAAGAAAATCACATACATAAAAAGTACAATTGGCGGTCTTATCGCTCAAAGGCAATATCTTACAGACAACCATAGGATGGATTTTGGAAAAGGATTAACAGAGGGCAGTTTAAAGTGTAAGAGATAGAAGATAACACTGAATAATAAATCAAATAGAAATAATCTAATAACTACAAGTAATAAATATATATATACATACCTATATACGTATATATACATAATATATATAAAATAAAGCATAAATACACATACATACATATATATAAATATAATATAATACAAGTACATACAAGTAGGAAAAGTTATCCTCATTAATGTGACAATAATCAGGGAGAAAGGTATGGAGACTGTCCCGCCCTCACACCCGCCACTGCAACTCCTGTAAGCCAGGATCAACAGTGGCACGCATTTAATGACACTGAGCATTGAAGCTCAGCGAGTCTCCGGGAATGTCTAACTTGTCTTTAACCCGCAACGAAATCAATCAAAAAGTTAAATTAATAGGAGGAGTTGGAAATAAATTATTGTCCACTTCCCTCCCTAATAAAGCGGGTGACAAAACAATGAACTAAAGAGGTAAATAACCTCGCATAAAGACATTTACAGCCAGATAAGCCAGCTGTAAAGCACCACGGATTAGTCATTATTACATTTAAATGGGACCTATTATGTAAGCTGTTATACTTGATTCCAATAATAGGTATGGCAAAATCGCCGGAAAGCACGGAAATTCTTCCTAGTCTCCACAAGGTCCGTGTAGTATACAACTCCAGATGTTATTTGCATACTATCTAGCATGGTTTTACGCTCATTCTGCCAAAGACTACACTCCCAAAGTATATGATGCGCGGACTGCTCATATTCGCAATAAGGTGTTGAACATGAGCACGCAGGCGAATCAACAAGCTTAAATGAGTACAGTTTAGACTTAAAGTTACCATGGCCCGTAAGAAACTGTGATACGTAATAATCGATATCTAGCCAAGTCTTAGTCAAACGATCACGCACGCATGGAAAATATTGGTATAGATGCCGACCCTTCAAAGATACATCCCATCTATTTTGCCATTCATCTATTAGTTCGTTATATACAACTGAGAGCGGCTTAAATAATCTGTCTACTTTTAAAAGTTCACGTGAATTTAAAAATCTTTTGTCCATATTCTCTCTAGTTGAGTAATACATCGCGGCGCGACGTTGTACCTCCAGGTCGACTGGAAGTACACCCGCTAGGACAGGCAAAGCCTCGGTACTAACAGTTCTATACGCCTTACACAAGAATATCAATGCCAAACGTTGGCTCTGGAGCAATTTCCTTCGCACAGCACCGATAGTGGCCCTATCAGCCCATACGGGGGATCCGTAAGTAATACATCCTAAGTAAGTCGCTCCATAGATGGTTTTTAATGTATTGAAAGATAGCCCCCACGTTGATTTCGATATTCTTGTCAGAGCAAAAAAGTTCTTTTTCGATTTTTCCCCGACTTTCTTAATATGTTCAAGAAAGGAAAAATTCCTTTCCAAAATTAGACCAAGATAACAAACTGATTCTTTTTTCTTTACGGTAATATTATTAAATTTAATTCGCGGCGGTGATTTTAAAATTCCTTTTAGAAGTAATTGGAACGTTTTATGCGGTGCGAACTGTAAGCGATTTCGATCGCCCCAATCAGATATTAATTTTAAACACGTGTCTGCCATATGTTCGAGTCCCGACCTACTGTTTGACTCAATAAGCAAAAGGCCATCGTCCGCATATCCAATCAAAGAACACCCCGACGGTAAGGGAATTGTAAGAAAATCGTCGAAGCCTAAATTCCATAAATAAGGACCCAAGACCGAGCCTTGTGGACAGCCCATCGTCAGTGGCTTCGACACGGCATGGTGTCCAAGTTTAAGTTTTGTTGTTCCATGCGAGAAATACGAGTATATAAGTGAATATATATTTTTAAAGCAACCTCGCAGTTTCAACTTAAGAAGCAGCATTGGCCACCACGCATTGTCGAAAGCACCGGAGATGTCCAGGAAAATACCGAGTACATATTTGCGTATCGATGTACTTACTCTTCTTCTAACCGAAATTGCCGCGTCAATAGTCGACCTACCCATAGTAAAACCGAACTGTTTTTCATGGAATTTTGGTCCACCTGGTAGTAATCGAGGGACGGTAAGACGTTCTAAAAGTTTACCTAGCGACGGTAAGAGTGTAATGGGTCTGTAAGACTTAGGATCTTGAGGAGATTTATCGCCACCCTTGGGTATTATCCGAATGAAACCGGTACGCCAGATTCGCGGAAAGACCCCTTCACCAATACATCGATTAAAAACAGTTAGCACTGCATTGCCGGCCGATTTACACGCTTCTTTGATCATTTTGTTGGATATTTTATCGTCACCGGAAGCCTTGTTTAGGGGCAAAGATCGAACTATTTCACTAAATTCATCAAATGATGGGAGATTTGAATCGCAAGAGTTTGGCAGTTCCGCGGCCCACATCCTAATCTGCTTGTGGTATTCTGTGTCATTTCCAACATTATCATCCGGTATTAACGATTGTAACAAAGCTTCCGTTGTCTCCTCAATGCCAGTTGTGTAGTTGTTATTAATTTTTATATTCTCAATATAAGCCAAATTGATTGACCTATTAGCTTTAAACTCATGGTATAAAGGAGACCACGGACCTTCACTATCTAACCGGGCTACAATTTTACGTAATAAATTGCCTTTCGATTTTTGGACAGCCGCTCTATAATGTGATCTGGCAACTCTCAGTTCATTAAAAAGGGAGAAAGGTAGTGATCCTTAACTAGCTTTTTGAAAGAAGTTAGTGATCGTGCCCGTCTCACCGCAACTGGTAGTGCGTTCCACAATCGGACAGCTTCCACGGTGAACGACTTATCCATAAAGGTGGTGGAGTGCACGGGCATTCTCAACTCCAGGCTCTCTGATGACCTCAGGGACCTTGTATGTGAGTCATGGAGAAATACAAATCGATCTTTAAGATAAGAGGGGGTGAGAGGATTAAACAATATGTTGTACAGAAGAGAAAGAATGTGAGCATTCCGACGAAGCCGTATGGGCAACCACTTGAGCTTAGTACGAAACTCGGAAATATGATCATATTTGCGTAATCCAAATATGAATCTAATAATAAAGTTTTGAAGACGCTCAAGTTTATTAAGTTGGTCCTCGGTGAGATCTGGATAGCTGACATCGGCATAATCAAGGATAGGGAGAAGGAGAGTTTGCGCTAAGGAAATCTTCTGTTTTTGTGAAGACTGTCTTTTTACCATCTCCCAGATTTATCTAGGGGTTAAGGTAAGATGGTGTAATTTCCACAGCTGCATCGCCTCTACCACATACAAACATGCATTACTTACCAAATCCCTGTCATGGAATCCGAATTCCTCTTCAAAGTTGAGGGTCATGGGCGTCTCCTCCATGATCGCGATGCGGTACTCCGGGTGCAGCGGTTCCGGTATCTGGTCGTTGATGTCGTTGACTATGATGACCACGTTGATGGGCGTCGAGAACGTCTCGTTGTCGTACTTGTACGCGACTATGGTGAGCTGGAACACTTCGCGCTGAAGATAGTCGCGGTCGATTGGGTCCACCCGGAATATGGCGCCGTTCCTACCACCGGGCAGGGTCTCGATGCTGAAGAACGTGTCTAAGAACATACAATCAAAAAAAATATATAGAAGTACAGTAATACCACGTACTTACGCGGTAGGTGGGTCCGAGCGATTGCCGTGTAAGTCGAATTCACGTAAGTCAGGGGTTCAACTTTGCATATAAATACATATAAAGTATGTTTAATCGGATCTTCAAAGTCTTTAATTATATTCAGTTCACAATCCAGACAGTGTTCTTCTTTTCTTTTTAGGCTCAAATTAATCATTTTTCCTTCTTTTAGATGACATAATTAAAGATTATAAGTAAAACGCACTGCGCACGTAAACTAATTCCACGCGGAACACGTTTATATCTGTCGCAACTGAACACTGAGAGGGCGGAGCGAGAGCCGATAAGCGCGGAAATCAAAATAAAAAACCGCGTATCTCCGAATTCGCGTAAAACGGGGTAGCGTAAGTCAGGGTATTACTGTACTGACAAATATACGACAAGCTTTTACTTGTACCAGACTGGATGTGAGATCTGATGCTAGATTTGAGCGATATGGAATTATCATAAAAATATAGAAACCCCTTCTTTTGAATCTATTAGTAATGTGCGATAGGTCGCAAATAATTATTGAGGTTTTAATTTGCTTGGGCGTCATTCACTACCAAGTCTTTAAATTTTCAGTAAAAGGGTGTGAACCAAAGGGTTCTCCAATTCATTTTTCTGCCTCACAGTCAAGCTGTGGAACGGTTTGCTATCACACGTGTTCCCTCCTTCTTATAATCCTGGTTCCTTCCGCCGTAGCGTGAAGAGGCATCTCAGCAGGCCGCATGATTGTATACTCTATCTGGACGGCATACGCACTTACCACCAGGTGCAATGGAGCTATTATGCCACGCCAGAAAAAAAAATCTACATGGCACTACCGATTTGACATTTTTGTTACTGTGCTGTGATAAAATGAATTTTTAACAGATCCCTAATTGCAGGAAGTCGCTGGATGCAGACCACTTCTAACAACTCGATGTGGATATCGTTGGGGGAGGCCTATGTTCAGCAGTGAGAGAATAGATCCCTCACCATTAACAGCAGTCTCGAGCCGGTAGTTGATGGGCATGTCGATGCCGGTGTCGCCGTCGATGGCGCGCACGGTGAAGTTCTGGCTGGTCTTCTCGTCGAACTGCTGCACCGCGAAGATCTCCAGCCAGCGAGGCGGTCTGCTGTCCACGTTCTCCACTTGCACCATCATCGTTACCGTGTGCGTGTTGGGTAGGGAGTCCTAAGGAATTTTATGTTTTTTTTTACTGATACAACATTTATTGCATGTTTTTATGTTAGACACCGCTCTTCTTGAATCAAGGAATTTGAAGTCTTTGTTAGGCTATCAATGGCACTCTAAGGCGAAAAAGAAATATTTTGACAGTTTCCTTCAATTAAAGTGCTCTGTTTGCATCGCCTAAGAAGTAATTATAAGAACTTTTGCTTCATCCAAAAAGCTAAAACTGACTTACCAAGGCAGTGACACTGAATATATGCAGCGGATTGGTCTCGAAGTTGAGCGCGGTGTTGAGGCCGAGGGTCATGTTCATCCACATCCACTGGTTGGGGATGTTGGTGCCCTGGATGTAGAAGGTCTCGTTGTCGTTGCGTTCGCTGTCGATGCGGAACCGCATGAACTCGGTGCTGATGCGTCCATCCGCGTCCGAGACGTTGTAGACACATTGAGTGAGACCAGGTTCGCCTAGTTCCTGGAAGAGTTTGATGTTGACTTTATTAACCTCTGACGCAAAAGAGAGGTGTCATAAGTAGATTTGTCTGTCTGTGCTGTCGAAGCTCATAGTCTCTTCGAATGCAAATGAAGTGTTCCTTATACTGACATTTTTAATAATTGCTACATAATAATGTCTACCAACGTATCCAGCATTACAAATACGTTGCAATAATTGATTCAGGACATTCTTTGCGATCGGTGAAGGAAAGTATTGTGTATAGCACCGTTATCTGAAGATTTTCCGAAACATCTGTAAAGAGTCTAACAAGTAACGAAGTAGTAATTACCTTCGTAAAATTTAGTTCTAATAAATAGGGTATCCGCCTGTGCCTTGATAATGGTATTAATTGAACAGCTGAAACACTTACAGGAACCTGGCAGGGTCCAAAGTTGTGTATGATCGGGTCGTTGTCGTCGATGTTGACGATCTGCAAGGAGACGACGGCGATAAGCGGCTGGTCATCCACGCGCACGTTGAACACGTACTGCTGCATGCCTGGCGTCTCGAAGTCTTGTCTGAGGTCACAGTAATAAGGTTTGTATCGTGGCAGGGTGGGCAGAGATACTATTAGAATTAAACTTACTTCTAAGAAAAATCAATTCCACCTTGAGAGGTGATAGATAGCGAGCCTATAGTCAGGAAAGAGGCAAATTCCAGTCATGAAACTCCTGATATAGTTTAACCATATTCTTACTTATATTATGGTAACTGGTTTTGTTAACATCAGTAAACAATAATTGATTTGAAACATGAAACTTACTCCAAGATATTCAGATCTGCGATTATTCTTATTCTAAGATGTTCATTGAGATTGTTTTAAAGATAAGGACTTACCGTTGGGTTATGACGAGGTGCCAGTCTCCGTTGTTTGCTGGCACTCTCCTAATTACTGGCATTAGGAGGTTGAACGAACCGGACACGAATGGTGATTCAATATACGGAGTGGACGAGCCTGAAAACATTTTAGATAGGTACATACATACATATATATATAAACTCACGCCTTTATCCCAGAAGGGGTAGGCAGAGGCGCCACCAGGACACCCACTTTTCGCCTTGTATGTTCCGTTCCATGATGTGATAGGGGGCGATATCGCCATATCGGGCACAATTGAATCCGCGCTGATAAGGAATAGAAAAACCCAATATCATTTTACCCGGCCCGGGATTCGAACCTGAGACCTCAACTTCGTAGTCGTACCGTAGTACAACTACGCCACCGAGGCATTTTAGATAGGTATTTGTTAATATATTTCCATCTGGTAGAGTATTGGCAAGCGTTCAATCATGATTTCAGCATCATTATTTACAGCCAAAAATAGTTTCACTGTTGGACATAAGCGCCCCGCAAAGAAAAGCAGAACCTTGAGAAAGCAGCCTGTTTTTAGCGACTTCTCTCCAGCTGAAGTTTCGGTTTTGTGTTTAATCTGTGTACTTCCGATATCGTTCAGGTCGACATAATCATTAATTGGGTCGGCCAGTGAAATATAAACATTTCCCGCCGTTGAATTTTCCATTTGGATTATAGTTTCATAGTCGTTAGTTACTGCATTTACCTAGTATAGTCACTCTGTGGTGTCCGTTTAAACTGCCTTACCATTATAATTAAGTTTGGCGATGGACACGTCGCCTTCAATCTCCTCGTCCATGTAGATGATCTGCGAGCCCATGGTGGGGCCTAGCACGTGGTAGCCGTCCATGCACACATCTTCTCTGTCCTCCGCGGGGATCAGCGGTCTCTGGCTCCATGTAAGTCCTGGAATTATACGAGTAGCATCATTTGTATTTTACTTAAATGACGCTTGGATTTCAGCAACCTTTTGCAGGGTATGAACGACGGACACGTAATTAGACAGTCACCGTGGCGCAATTGGAGAGTCACTGACTGTGAAACTAGAGATCGCGGCTTCAATCCACGCAAAGAGATTAATGTTTGTAATTTGTATGATCCACAACTCACAAGTATGGGGTTTGGGTGTTTATGAGAATGAAATCCGGTGCCCTTTACAAATAAGCTCGCGACGCGGCGGTGTTAATTTTGTTTGTAATTAATAATTTTGTTCTACAATAGCAGTGTTAGTGCCGCAATGCATAGTTGGGTAAGCAACCAGGGCGTTAAAAACGAAATCACTGCACTCCTAGCATATCTGTTTGACAGCCTCCGTGCCGCAGTTGGTTAGACGCCGCCTGTGAAACGAGAGGCCGCGGGTTCGATCCCCGCACCGAAACAAATATTTGAGTCATGTGTGATCCACAGGTATTTTCTTCGGGTCTGGGTGTTTGTGAGACCGAAAAGTCTCTCGTAGTTTCTGATACCCACGACACAAGTCTCGATCTTAGTGTGGGGTCAGGACTATGTATGTGACTGTTGGGTGTATTTATTTATTTATTTATTTATTTTATCTGTTCGTCACTTTCCTGAAAAATCTCGTCCAGGGTCTCCGGCAGTGACAAATCGACACTGTCGCTCTGTTCATAGTTCCGTTTAATGGTATGAGACAGTTTTATGGGGTACTCAATGATTCAGACTTACCATCAAAATTCTGTTCTGGTAAATCGGGCCTCGGCTCCCTGGGTATAGCAGTCATATAGGAACATCTTTCTGCAAATTATAAACATAAAGCGTTAAATTAAAAAACACAATGTGCTTTGCTTTACATATATGTGCTTTATTAATCATATTCTGTATTTTATGGAACACGAAATAAATTAGTATTTGGTTATATTTTGGTAGTGAATGTAATGAAATAATATCTGATATTATCTTTTTTTAGGAATAACCTTTTGCTGACCACGTTTAGTGGCAAACAATACTAGATAACATAACATTATTGACACAGATATGAAATACGTTCTAAAAATGTGATAAAAATGATGTAATTTTGTCAAAGTTAATGGCATTCTTATCTATATATCAATCTTACATAATGCATTTACTCGTATAACTGTTACATTATATCAAAATCGAATATAGTAGCATTAATAACAGTAAAATAAATGCACTTTATTGGTCACATTCGAGTTTTTGTATTAATTCGAACAAGGATTTCCACAGTGAGCTATCGGGGACGGGCAAAAAGGTTTGAGTGCGGCCTGGACTTTCACAGGAAATCATTATGTTGCTTCAATTCGATTTATTTAGACTTGATAGAAATGTAATGAATAATTTACCTTGAGCTAAAACTATTGAAGACATGGAAACCAGCAGCAACGTCGCGAGCCGGACGTCAACTGCCATCTTGCATTATTTGCTAATATTCTCGATCCTGAAAATAGATTATAACTATGTATGTACGGAAGTGTAAGGACGGACATACAAAGCCTAAGATAGAGTAAATACAAATGATGAAAATTTCACAGCCTGGAATGAACATGAAATTCCTTAGATTCAAGTAGTCAGTGGTTCTATAACCGACCTTGAAATGTTATTTAAAGTAGGGTTGTCCAAGGGTCAAAGATGAGAGCTATTTTCTTGTTGGTCGAACCTATACTTCTAAAACTTATGAGCCGGGATATATGTACGAACGAACCGAAGTAACACAGAATACCGCAGCTAGGCAGTGTCTAATGAAACAGTAGTTTTCACCTGAACAAAGTTGATGTCGAAATGCAGAATAAAGATACACAGTGGCTCTACTTGGCCTTAAAAAGTCCAGATAAATAAGGGCCTCAGCGGTTTATTATCTACACAATAAATCTATACCTCCAGCAGGCACATACATACTTCTGCCTCCAAAGTAATATATTAAGCTTAGTGCAAGGGTATCAAAAACAACGAGATGCTTGTTGGTCTTTCAATACCCATAGGTAGGTCTCTCATATGTGAGCCGGCCTGGGTAGGTACCACCGCAATGTTTATTTCCCCCGCCAAATAGCAGTGTAAATGCACTGTTGTGTTTCGGTTTGAAGGACATTGTAGCCAGAGTAACTACGGGACATAATGAGACTTAACATCTTATGTCTCAGGATGGAGAGCGCAGTGAGATGCCAAAAATTGCTTTGTAATCGTATCGCTTATCATCAGGCGAACGGCACGATCGTCTCAGCATTCATCGCAATAAAAAAAAACTCAAGGTCGATAAAAATATTTGTGAGCCACACTATAGAGAAGAAGGCTTGAAGCTTGCACCATCATGGGATCCAATTCTACATTCAATTAAATCGGAACCCAAAAGACCAGCTGCCAGACCTCAAGACACAGTGAGCTCCTTCTGCGTAGATCGGATCGCAGAAACTAATTTCATTTTTTAATTTAATAATTGAAAATTAAGGGTAGTTAAATTGTAAGTCACTGAGCGGATGACTAATACCGCAGTCCGCCCCGTGACCACGAAAGCTGTAAAGCAATCGAAACGTCGGGAAGTTAAAAAATGTAAAATTTAACCAAATCGCGATGAAATCCGTAAAAAATAATTTTATTTCAACAAACATTTGTATCAATGCGGAGAATAAACCCATTCTCTGGTTTCATAGCCGGATGTCAACTGTGCCACGAAGACTGCCGAATGGCATGTTGCATCCATTTCTTCCCAAAAACATTTAACTTTATCAAAAAAATATTCTATGAGTAACTTAGCAGATTAATTTGTATTTATATAGATTATTTATTAATTGTTTTATATCTTAATACTTCCTCGTGATTGCAAAAATTGAAGAGTTGATAAAAAAATGGTAGTTTCGTGTAAACAAGACGTCATGTTATCTTTAATACAGGGATAATTATGTTTCTATAACTTTTTTTTACTGCAGTTAGAATGAATGCAAAGAATCTCATTATATAATAATATGTAATACTGACATATTTTTTGAGTACAAGTTCCTATGGGTATTGACATATTGTTAGATTTGCAGGAACTTTTTAAGCACATTTAAACCGGTTTAGGATAGTTTTGCTTCATTTTGCGGGGCCCCATACTAATAACGTGTAAACAAAATATGTCTACAAATGAAAAGTTTTACATTTTTCATGCATTATTTGGGAGACGCCTATGTTCAGCAGTGGACTGCAACGGGCTGATGATGATGATGATGCATTATTTAAATCTTATGACCAAGAACATCCCTATCTTTGTTCATTCAATCAACATTTTATCCAAATATGTTAGTCCTGATTATAAAAAGTTAAGTTCGAAATTATTTTTAAACATTATCAAACTATTATTTATTATTGATTCGGATTTTACTCAAATTACTAGCAACAAGGTCGTAAATACAATATCGACTGTCATGAATAATCTTAGATCTACAACATCAACCATCGCAAGATAATCAATAAATCACGGATAATTAAAATACGAAAAAAAGGAAAATTCGTGCATTATCAAATAATAGAGACAGAAACATCTATAAATGGCAATAATCATATTTCATCGGAATTTTAGTAAAAGTCTTTTAAATTTACACACTAACCCATATAAAAACAACGCTAGCCTAGACAAACGAATCTTCCCACATGTTTGAGAATTGCCTGGTACCATCGATATCAATGTTACACTAGATAAGACATTCAGTACAAAAAATGTGTCCCACCTACTTGCGGTGCATGCACCACACATGAATCAGTTTGCTTCGTGACAGTGACAGTGCAGTACGCCTTATCGCATACGTTTAAAAGGAATAAATGAATGGTTCGCCGTCAAACCGAAAGCAAATCGTCTGAAATTACAATATTTTAATAAAATACCAGGTAAGTGATGTAATATTGCAGTGTGCTTTTAAAATACGGGGGCACTTCATTTCTTTGACGTGTCTCGTCTATCGGTAGAATATAAGTCAGTGCCTGGTACATATACGGGCCGGCGCAGATAGGTCTACAAAATAAGCAACGGGTTCTCTCTATACGTGTATAATAGAAAAGAGTGGGCCTTTGATATTTGGAAAATGCTTTAAGGGGAAGAGCCTTCCTTTTTTTAGGTATACAATAGGTCTGGTAAACGAGCAAACAGGTCGCCTGATGGTAAATGATCACTGCCGCCCATGAACATCAATAATACTTTGATCATAGATGTGTTGCCAGTCCATGAAATCGGATGGGGAGCGGGATGGAAAAAAGAATGGTAAGAGGAAAAGGGCATCCGGCTATCTCCGATCAAAATTATGTAAGACGTAAGTTATTGTTACAAGACTACTAATACGAGTACTTAGTAGTCCATTGAAATGTTACATGAGCTTTGGATTTTCTAGAGGACGCAATTTTATTTTTGGGACATGTGTAGGGGGTCAATAGAAGCTTAACCTCAAGTTTGTGGGGTCGCCCTTTTCCCCCGGCCGCCATCTTGGAAAAAGGGGTGAAAACACTTTTTTCGCGAAATCTCGGAAACAATGCGTCATACAAAAAATTCGTAAAGACATAATTTGTAGCAAATTGTTTTGCCTACAAGTATGTTTATATAACTTTTTGCCCTAAATTAGAAATTAAAGAAGTTATAAGAAAAAAAGTGAGAATTTATGTATAAAAATTTTCTTGTTGCTCTTGCTTGTGCTATATAACTTATTTTTATACATTTTACAAAAAATATACCTCAGACCAATCTTGTAGATGATCTTTTGAGGAAAATAACGGATGACGGATTATCATGAGCATTGACGAACCCGGTTAACTTTGTAACAGCGTTTTAAATGAATGAAATTAAAAAAAATACAGGGACAAATTTTCATTAAAGAATAGCAGAACATTATGTATAATTCCAAAGTGACTTTATAGTCAGTTTACTTTAGGTAGATATTTGTATAAAGCGAAAACACTGCGACATCGCATCATTCTATCCATATACCTACATAATTTGTAACATGTTTTGCTAACCGCTAATTACAATAGAGTCGTCATCAAGGACCTACAATGATGTAGATACTAACAGTGGTGCAATCTTTACGAGCGTGATACAGAGGTGTATTTTTCATATTCAACATGAAAATAAGCATCTCTGATAAGAAAAGGAAAACTAATTATAGGAGATACTAAGACGAATACCGTCTCAAAATCACTGAACAGTAACTATATGGTGTGCTTATGGGTGGAAAATTATATATAAAACATTACACATTTTATATCACACTATAATAATATTTAGCTGGACAATATGAGTGCACTGCAGCCTATATCAGGGATTAGCTGTGAGCGATAATGCGTTTATTAGCATGATGGTAATGACGAAATGCGTCATACACTGGTCACTGCATGTTAATTACTGACAATATGTTTCAATAAAATCACCACAACTGGTGGCAGAATATCTGGACTGTACTGTATTTACTATTCGTATCATGTAGATTGTAATCGCTTCGTCATACCAGTTTAAAAAACTACCGATACCTAATATCAAGGGTTTGTGGTAATTTTTACTACCTAAATAAACAATCTTAATAGATTACTTGGCGAGGTCGTGTATAAACGTGTTTATTGTCATTTATTTAAAACATAATTAAGATTTATTGGGTTTACATTAATTTATAGGATTACATTTACTATACCCTGAATCTTCAAATTTTGAATGAAATGTGTGAAATTAAAATGTAGAATGTAGAACACATGACAATGAAGATGAAATTGCTAAAGTTAGGTAGAACACGCGTATCGTCAGCTAGTTCGTGCATCTTATTGTTCAATCAATCCTCCTAGGATACTATTGTTAAGGGTTTGATGGACATTTACTACTCGTCTCTATGTCAACTCTTTTGAAGGCCTTAGATGTCCTTTTCAACTTCAAACAATTAAGTTACTCGTGGTTATGTAAAATGAAGACATATCCCTAACAACGAAGTACGAAAACATTTTATCTAGGTACGAATTTCGTAGACAAATAACACAAATAACATTCATTCTGCCGTACCTGAATATTCCAAAAAACAACCAAAAATCACCCTTATTTCGTCACCCAACAAAAACCAAAAAAAATTCCAAAAAAAAAAACGCCACACACTTCCAATGTCCGCTTATAATGAGACTGTTGTATTTTTTTCGGTGTGTCACAGTGGGCGATAATGATAAGATTGTATATAGTGATAATTATTTTATTTTACATATCGATTAATGGCGTCGCTGATACGGATAAGACGGGAATTCGCACGATGATTCCTATCACTCCGAACGATTGTTTCATCAACAAAGAATTCTGATGAGCGTTTAGTCGCTGGCGTATCACCAGTTATCTCAAATTTATGGACAACAGGCGCTTCTGTTCTTATTAATACGCTTGTAATAATATTGAAAAAAATGCTGATATGTAGAATGGATACCCATTAATGATGGTTTCGTCACATAGCTGAAAAATCTCACCTTCTACATTGTAAAACTTTACTTTTTATTAGAATGTCCATCAAACTATTGTCCTTATTACCGAATTAAGCCTGAACCGTAAGTAGATAGGGGAAATCTCTTATGTGAGTTCTGCAGCACCAACATATGAATGTTACAGTAACTCGATATAACTAGCTCTTCACTATAGAGTTACTGGCACTGGTATAAGAAATATATTTAGTATCAGCGATTGACTGTCTAATGGTCCCAACTTGTACAATACACACAAGATCCTAGTCGTGACACAAGTTTTACAAGAGGAAATGACCACAAGAGTCCTTTAGAGATTCTTCGATATTTTTATTATGTCAGCGCAGATGACAAAGCCCTCACTTACACCAAAGTGATGAACACCTTCCATAAGCACTCGTTAGATAGGGTAAGCAGTTTGTTGTCAGCTTCATTATGTTGGAATTATTAAGATTCTATTTTGGTAAATGAAAGAGGGACTTTCCGGTACTACTTATTAGGAGGATATGCTTTGTTATCGGCTTAATCCTCACTTCGTCCGCAATTACGTTTACCGATAAAGATAATTGTTTAAATATAGTTCAAGTAATCACGTTACAGAAAATGTTTTGATGTGAAATACTAACATTTGTATTTCTTAAATAATTACTTCCTTATTTCCGATATTTAATGTATGAAAAAAACGACAAATCAATTTAAATATTATATTGCTTTGTACGAAATAAAGGTACAGAAAAGATAACAAAATTAGCGTAAACACCGAAAATCTTTGATAATTTTTCGATTCTATTACGGCCATTTTGTCATTTATGACTTTTCATAAGATAATTTGCGCATTTCATTTGAAGCTAGATAAGTTTTCAAACGATTGTAAACATATTGCTTTATCTACTTTGTTTTGATGTAAACAAATATCTTGATTTGTATTTTGCCTTTGTTATTCGTCTTTAAAATGAAAAAAAAAATATTATATTCAATACATTACATAATAAATTTGATTTAAAGTATTTTGTATATTCTTTGTAGGTATTATCCGAGAAAAACAAGGCAAGGCAACATAGTAATGGCTTCTTTATCCTAAATGCACGCTTAACCTTTACTCATGTCAGTGTAATATTTTTTATATCTCACAAAATCTTAGAAATGACATTGATGACATCATAATCGTCTTATTCTAGGACAATTTCAACTTAGAAATCAAACCGAGAATCTCACTCTCCTCCGCCTTATTTAGTATCACTAAAATCCAGTGACTAGATTAATGATGATGACTCAAATATAATTAATCAACTCATTTTTGAACTCTATTTAACTCCCCTCTTAAAACTCTCGTTACAAAACTCAATGGAATAATATCTCTCGTATTATTCCAGAAATAAGTTTAATTGTTCGAGATATACAAACGTTATGGTAATTAATAATAAATATTGATGCATTAATGTTATCTGTACATTTCTCTGCGTAGGAAGGTTCGTCGCGGATCGCTCGTAATCGCAGCCGAGGGATAATACAGGAGTAATGGGGACATTTACATAAACAATAGAACTTTCCACGGGCTGATCAGTGAAGATATGATATGATTAATATCCACTGCAACGTGATCGCTGAATTTTATTGCTGTGAATGGCGAGACGAGCACCGGTCATGGACAGTAGCAAAAACAGACAACACCATGAATAACAAAGAAATGCTTGGTCTTCCACCTGCGATATAAGATGTTAAGTCTCATTAGTAGTTACTCTGGCTACAATGTCCTTCAAACCGGAAGACAACAGAGAATTAACAATGCCGTTTAGCGGGAGAAATAGAAATTGCGGTAGTACGTTCCCAGGCGGCCTCGTACATACAAGAGACCTACCACCAGTTACTGCAAATACAAACTATTACGTGTCACATATTCCCTGTTTAAACAATGAATAAATTAAAAATTAATCAAGACTAAAACAACAAAAAAATGACGTGAGATCGAGTAGAGAGGTCAGAGCTCTGAGCTCTAGCTCTGAACTGCTGGAGAGTCAAATAAACGGAGCACTGGAAGACTCGCCAGATGAGCTAACAACATCAAGCTAATAGCCGGAAATACCTGGGTGAGTTTAGCCCAAGGTAGAGAACCGTGGACAAACATAAAGGAGGCCTATATTCAGCAGTGGGTGAATACGGCCTGAAAATGATGATGTTGTACTGAGGCAAGTATTCTGATGTTAACAATCGCTTGTCAGCCCATTCGTAACTCAGTGACCCTGTCGACTTTATAGTACTTACAACACTCGATTTAAGCTTATCACGACCATCACTCAGGACTTCGATTCCATTACATAATGGGTAATTAAGAATAATGAAACCATAATCACTATGCAAATGTTATTTCGTGTAAATAATAAAGACCATAGGCAGACAATTTAATTTTTAAACAAATTAAATTATGGAGCCACATAAAGCTAAAAAATACGTAATAGTTTAAAGTAGAAATTCTGACGTTATAGTATCCGTATTCTTATCGTATAGTTTATCTATTGATTGATTCGGTTCATGCAACTCTCTATAACAACATAGAAATAAACTGTGGTTTAATATTATGTATTTTGCGTTACAATTTATATTATTATGTATCATTTTTTCATATATGGAGACTGTCCCGCCCTCACACCCGCCACTGCAACTCCTGTAAGCCAGGATCAACAGTGGCACGCATTTTAATGACACTGAGCATTGAAGCTCAGCGAGTCTCCGGGAATGTCTAACTTGTCTTTAACCCGCAACGAAATCAATCAAAAAGTTAAATTAATAGGAGGAGTTGGAAATAAATTATTGTCCACTTCCCTCCCTAATAAAGCGGGTGACAAAACAATGAACTAAAGAGGTAAATAACCTCGCATAAAGACATTTACAGCCAGATAAGCCAGCTGTAAAGCACCACGGATTAGTCATTATTACATTTAAATGGGGCCTATTATGTAAGCTGTTATACTTGATTCCAATAATAGGTATGGCAAAATCGCCGGAAAGCACGGAAATTCTTCCTAGTCTCCACAAGGTCCGTGTAGTATACAACTCCAGATGTTATTTGCATGCTATCTAGCATGGTTTTACGCTCATTCTGCCAAAGACTACACTCCCAAAGTATATGATGCGCGGACTGCTCATATTCGCAATAAGGTGTTGAACATGAGCACGCAGGCGAATCAACGAGCTTAAATGAGTACAGTTTAGACCTAAAGTTACCATGGCCCGTAAGAAACTGTGATACGTAATAATCGATATCTAGCCAAGTCTTAGTCAAACGATCACGCACGCATGGAAAAAATTGGTATAGATGCCGACCCTTCAAAGATACATCCCATCTATTTTGCCATTCATCTATTAGTTCGTTATATACAACTGAGAGCGGCTTAAATAATCTGTCTACTTTTAAAAGTTCACGTGAATTTAAAAATCTTTTGTCCATATTCTCTCTAGTTGAGTAATACATCGCGGCGCGACGTTGTACCTCCAGGTCGACTGGAAGTACACCCGCTAGGACAGGCAAAGCCTCGGTACTAACAGTTCTATACGCCTTACACAAGAATATCAACGCCAAACGTTGGCTCTGGAGCAATTTCCTTCGCACAGCACCGATAGTGGCCCTATCAGCCCATACGGGGGATCCGTAAGTAATACATCCTAAGTAAGTCGCTCCATAGATGGTTTTTAATGTATTGAAAGATAGCCCCCACGTTGATTTCGATATTCTTGTCAGAGCAAAAAAGTTCTTTTTCGATTTTTCCCCGACTTTCTTAATATGTTCAAGAAAGGAAAAATTCCTTTCCAAAATTAGACCAAGATAACAAACTGATTCTTTTTTCTTTACGGTGATATTATTAAATTTAATTCGCGGCGGTGATTTGAAAATTCCTTTTAGAAGTAATTGGAACGTTTGTGACGTTGTAGAATGTCACCCGGATTAGCTGCCGTCTATGGTCTATAGTAATCATATTGTTTATGCCAATCAACGCCTCCATTGCGCTGATTGGTCGATTTAATTCTGACAGCTAAAACGTGCGAACTGTCATCGCGCGCATAAATACGCGTGTAACCTCGCTCGCGTCCTCTTTCCTTTTTATTAACTGCGTGCTACCACGCGTGTTGGTGTACCCGCTGGGGTTCATCAGCTTCATCTTCATCACCTTCACCTTCACCTGCTTCATGCTTCTCTCTTCCTGCTTACGGCACGGAGCGTGCCGTGCGTGACTTCACTCCGCACCGCTTCCTGCCCGTGCTGCGACCGCACCTGCGCCGAGCCGCTGACCTGCGCATCACTACCGGCCACGTGGCAGCCAACCTTGCCGGCGAGCTGTCGTCGGAACCGCCACGTGCAGAAGACCCGGATCAGTGTCCACAGAAGGCCAGTGACTCTTGTTGCATAACACCAGCAACAGTATCGAGTGTAAGACGGTGATGCGAAATATTAAAGCCTGTACCACGTAATCACCCTGAGTTCTTATTTTCTACCTACTCCTATCTGCGGGCGGTCCCTAAAACCCGCCCCAGTGGCGCCCAATCATTCTAATACGTGGGTTTTCGCATCACCATTATACTCGGTACTCCACACACAGTCCGGTTGCGCAGTCTACAGCTGGGCAATCGAGCGGTTAAAAGGTTGCAAACAGGTTAGTAATTTTTTTCTTTATAAGTGAAGTGTAACGTTTGATTTTATAGTTTATCCTAAAGTAATTTGTTTGCAATTTTTTCCTGCTTTAACTTTCTTTTCCTTATTTTAAATTAACTAAATTTCATTATGGGCACTCACCCTATTAAATATTTTCTACTAAACAAAAGTGAACTGAGTTACGAAGTCTTAATTCGCGGCGAGGACCCGACTAACACAGTCCTACAACTGCGTAAGCAGATACACAAACTGTCTGTGTTGTATCCATCAGAGGACATAGACGAGTCAGGATTAGCATTCGACGATGATTTCAATTCACTTAATGATTCCTTTAATGACCTACAATCTAAAATTTCAAACCTAGAATGTTCATTTGATACTAACATGTTTAAACGCACATCCAATCTGGCAAATCATATTTTTCACAGAGCACGTAGATTGAAACCATTAACATCTGCCGATAAAAAGTTATTGCATACATTCCACACTAATTACGATCTATTTGTCAATAAGCTTAAAAAACTTCACTCTAGTGAACAGACTACATCTAATGTACCCACATCGGTTGATAAAACAGATGTTACAACGTATTTATGCGAGCGTCCTCAAATGTCCGATTTTAAACTATTAAAATACGACGGTTCTACTTGTGTTCGAATATTTTTACAAAAGGTCGATGATTTTAAAGTCGCTAGGGGTATTTCATCTTCTGATCTATTGAATTTCGCTACCGAAATATTTTGTGGCAATGCACTACATTGGTTCCGTAGCATTAAAAGTAAAATTAAAGATTGGGATCAATTATCTAAATTTTTGATCGAGGATTTTGGCCAGTTTGATTATGATTATCGTTTAGTTTCAGAAATTCGTAACCGAACTCAGAGTGAAACTGAAAACATCACTATATATTTTTCTATAATGTCTGAATATTTTTCTCGTCTTTCTAAAGAATTACCTGAGTCGGAAAAATTAGAAATTTTGTTACATAACATTCGTCCCTGCTACTCTAACGTTATAGCTTGCTCACCTAAAATTTCTACAATTGAGGAACTTCGTTTAATTTGTAAAAATTTCGAAAATATTCAATCTATGACTGCTCAATGTCATGAACCACCTCCTATAACTAATACTACGCTAGCTCCAGATTTAGCCTACACTAACAAAACTAACAACACTAACATTCAATCTAATAAAAAGTCTACACATTTCTACAATTTCAATAAACAAACAAATACACAAACTAACCCTTTATATACATCTATTAGTTCAAGTAAACCGGTTGCTCGCTTATCGCTCGAGAACAAAAGACGCTCAGGTAGCCATTCACATTGTCCGCGCTGCCGCACTAATGACCACTCGCTCGCCGAGTGTAAACAAAATAGGTTTCCGATTTGTTTTAAATGTGGTGCTAAAGATGTTATTTATCCTAATTGTTCGAATTGTCATTCTAAATCGAGTCCAAAAAACTTGTAGGGCCAGATTGTTGTGATATTACTACTAAAAGTGCTAATTTTGATAAGGAAGATTGGGAACAATGGCTTTCCACTATTAAAATCTTTTTTTCTACTTATAACATCACTTCAATCTGGGAACGTAAACCGGAGAATGATTCTCGTCCGTATGTTAACGTTAAAATTAGTGAAATTTCTTTTTGTGCTTTGTTGGATTCTGGTTCTTCAGTGACTATACTAGGGAACGATTCACATAAACTATTATTGTCAGCTGGTTTTAAGTTGTGTACAGATCTTAATGACACATATTTTGTTGCCGCTGGTGGCCAACGGTTAAACCCTATAGGATATATGAATATCCCTATAAGTTTTGAGAATAATTTTCATGTTCTTAAAGCCTACGTGATACCTACAGTGTCATCGTATTTAATTTTAGGTATTGATTTTTGGTCTAGGTTTGAGATTAGTCCCAAGTATTTAAAATCAATAACTATGGGTAATTCTAGTACTAGTAGTGTTTCTTATTTAAATGAAAATAAAACTAAATTATTTTCTTATGACGATTTAACTAAATCGCAGCGTCTAAACGCTGATAATACTATTGACCTATTTCGTTCTATTTCTATGGAAACTCGAGGCCTAGGCAGAACACATCTCATCACTCATCGCATTGATACTGGCAACTCGCAGCCAATGCGACAACGCTATTATAGACTTTCTCCCGAAAAACAACGCGTGTTATGTAACGAGCTAGATGAAATGATAGCACTCGGTGTTGTGGAACCCTGTGAAAGTCCTTGGTGTTCACCTGTCTTACTAACTCCTAAAAAAGATGGAACATTGAGATTTTGTTTAGACAGCCGTAAACTCAATTCAGTAACTAAAAAAGATGCTTATAAATTACCGTATATGTCAGAAATTTTGGATAATTTGAGTAACGCTTGTTATTTGAGTTCTATCGATCTTTCGAAAGCCTTTTGGCAAATACCTATTGAAGAGTGTGATCGTGATAAAACAGCATTTTATATTCCATCACGTGGTTCGTTCAGGTTTGTCACTACTCCATTTGGTCTTACTAACGCACCTGCAACGCAGCAAAGGCTGGTTGATATTTTGTTCTATGGTCCTGAATTTGAGAATTGCGTTTTCGTTTTCTTAGACGATATTATTGTTGTATCTCCAAATTTTGATCATCATATGGCTATGCTTTTACGTGTCTATAATAAATTAAAATATGCTAATTTGACTATTAATTATTCTAAATCACAATTTTTTCGTACTGAACTAAAATATTTAGGTTATGTTGTTAACTCGAATGGTCTACAAGTTGATCCTGGAAAAGTCGATGCTATTCTGAATTTTCCTACACCGACCAACCCTAAGGAGGTCAAACGTTTTCTAGGCACTGCATCTTGGTATCGTAGATTTGTTCCTAACTTTAGTTCAATTGCTGGTCCCCTCAATAAACTTACTTCTACAAGTAAGAAGGCTAAACCCTTCATTTGGTCTCCAGAGGCGCAGGACTCTTTCAACAAACTAAAGGACTGTCTAGTGCAAGCCCCCATATTGTCGTGTCCTAATTATGACATGCCCTTCGAAGTTCACACAGATGCTAGCGACTATGGTGTCGGTGCTTTACTGACTCAAACCATTGATGGCGTAGAACATCCCATTGCCTATATGAGTAAATCATTGTCCCCACAGGAGCGTAACTACAGCATTACTGAACGCGAAGCTTTAGCAGTCTTAGTTGCTTTAGAACATTGGCGATGTTACCTAGAGAGTGGTAAAAAATTTACTGTCTACACAGACCACTCAGCTCTTAAATGGTTTCTAAACCTGAATAACCCTACAGGTCGGCTCGCTCGCTGGGGTGTCCGACTCTCTGCATTTTCCTTCGACATTAAACATCGTAAGGGTGCAGATAATGTTATTCCTGATGCATTGTCTCGTTCTTGTCCTAAGCATATAAGTACTATTGATACTTCCATGAATGTTACTAAAACAGCTGATGAATGGTACCTAAATATCTTTCACGGTTGTCAAAATTCACCAACTTCATACCCTAACTATATAATTAAAGATAATCGTCTTTATCGTTTTATGAAATCTAAATGTGTACTTAATACTGAATTTGAGTGGAAGGAAGTTGTACCTCAGGAACTTCGGTCCCCTATTATTTTTGAAAACCATAGTAACCCTTTAGCTGGACATTTTGGTATTTTCAAAACTTACAGAAGGCTGGCACAAAAATACTACTGGCCAGGAATGCATGCTAGTGTTGTAGAATTTGTTTCTTCTTGTGATGTCTGTATTTCCCATAAACATCAAAACCACACCACTTTGGGTGAAATGGGCAGACCTAAGTCGTGTTCCCGACCATTTCAAATGCTAAGTATTGATATTGTTGGACCTCTCCCTTGTACTAGAAAGCAAAATTGTTATATTTTTGTAGTCACTTGTTGTTTTTCTAAATATTGCTTACTTTTTCCATTAAAACGCGCTACCGCGGAAATTATAACTAAAATTCTAGAAGAAAATGTTTTCCTTGTTCATGGCATTCCATCAACCATTCTTATGGATAATGGACGTCAATTTATTAGCTCAACTTTAAAAAATATGTTAGAGAAGTATAAAATTCCAAAAATTCATTTTACACCTAAATATACTCCTCATGTCAATACTGTCGAACGCTACAACAAAACTATCATGACAGCTATTTCTACATTTATTGAAAATGATCAACGCGTATGGGATCTCTTGATTCCCAAAATACAGTTTGCAATTAACAACTCTGTTAATGAGGTGACTGGCTACACTCCCTCATTTCTAGTATATGGTCGTGAACTAGTTACTTGTGGCTCACACTATGTAGACACTAATGTGGATCAGGATATTATTTTCATACCTCGAGATCATTATGCTGAAAACTTAGGCATACTATCTAATATTTTTAACAAAGTACAGTCGTTGCTTCTGCAGGCACATCAGAGGAATAGTGCTAACTATAACCTTAGGAAGAAACCGGCTGAATTTAATGTAGGCGATGTAGTTTGGAGAAAAACTTTTTATCAAAGCGACAAGGATAAGCATTTTAATAGAAAACTTGCTCCCAAGTTTATAAAGTGTAAAATTATTTCGAAAAAATCACCTTTAGTATATGATTTGGAAGATATGAACGGTAATCCACTAGGTACCTGGCATATCAAAGATTTAAAACTAACTAACTACAAATACTAATATCTATTAACACATCTAACATTTTATATATTTTTAACTACATGACATTAACAGCGACACTAAACATATCCTGCCATTTACTAACATCTACTAATCTACAATTATTCTTCTTGTTATTTTGGAGAGTTCTTTAGTATTGCAAAGTATTCTCTGTTCTATAGGGTCTTGGTCATAATATATTTTGATGCTAGACATTTTGTATGAAAGATGTATGTAAGAAGATAGAATGAAAGTGAATATTACAAGAATGTTAAGTAGGCAGACGGATTTTACTTATATTTAGTTATAAGTAAAATCCTGGTCTTTTCGGCGGGGTACTGTGACGTTGTAGAATGTCACCCGGATTAGTTGCCGTCTATGGTCTATAGTAATCATATTGTTTATGCCAATCAACGCCTCCATTGCGCTGATTGGTCGATTTAATTCTGACAGCTAAAACGTGCGAACTGTCATCGCGCGCATAAATACGCGTGTAACCTCGCTCGCGTCCTCTTTCCTTTTTATTAACTGCGTGCTACCACGCGTGTTGGTGTACCCGCTGGGGTTCATCAGCTTCATCTTCATCACCTTCACCTTCACCTGCTTCATGCTTCTCTCTTCCTGCTTACGGCACGGAGCGTGCCGTGCGTGACTTCACTCCGCACCGCTTCCTGCCCGTGCTGCGACCGCACCTGCGCCGAGCCGCTGACCTGCGCATCACTACCGGCCACGTGGCAGCCAACCTTGCCGGCGAGCTGTCGTCGGAACCGCCACGTGCAGAAGACCCGGATCAGTGTCCACAGAAGGCCAGTGACTCTTGTTGCATAACACCAGCAACAGTATCGAGTGTAAGACGGTGATGCGAAATATTAAAGCCTGTACCACGTAATCACCCTGAGTTCTTATTTTCTACCTACTCCTATCTGCGGGCGGTCCCTAAAACCCGCCGCACGTTTTATGTGGTGCGAACTGTAAGCGATTTCGATCGCCCCAATCAGATATTAATTTTCATATATGTTAGATTTGCAAGCTTCGTGGAGGAATACATGCTTAATCGTTGGAAATATTAAATTTGTATTTTATAATCAAACAATGCGTTCCACCCTTTACAACCGAGATTAATGTAACATAATATTTTTGACTACACAAAGCGACATATTTTTTTTCGAAAGTAATAAGGATTCGAATTGACACCCCAGCGGAATAAACTACGTGTCGCCAAGCGATCAGTAAATACTATTTATTGTACAACTTAATTATCATTAGTATAAATACGAGAGAGTCCTTATCGTTCGCCAGCGTGTGACAGCCGAGTCCGCAGCGCGCGCCACTCGCCCCATCTCAGTAGACATCGCCGTGCCCTCACAACAAGTAACAACCCACTATCACAAGTAAGTTATTTATTATTTACCGTTTTTGACGGATTTTTGAAAAAGAGGGGCTGAATTCCATATCGGGCTGTGTGAAATAATGATATTTATAAAAACAATGTACCCCTGTGCCCCTAGCCGGAACATTTTGAAGTATCGTAATAGAGTAGTAATAGTAAAATTTTGTATGGGAATTTAAACAGCGCCATTGTGAGCGTATTTGGAACTAAAATTTCACAGAGGGAAACGTTTACTTTACTATACGAGAATTACTATACGATACTTCAAAATGTTCCGGCTAGGGGCACTGGTCGCGTCAGTAGTTTATACTAGTATATCAAAAATAAATAATTTACGTTTAAGGATGTAGCCACTAGAAAATGTTTACTAGATGAATTATTTTAGATATAATGGACTCAGTTTGTTTAAAAATTCTGATGGTTTTGTTTTGTTAAGACACCAATGTCAATAACTTGAATGTATTTTGATTAACTTGTAGTGATCGTTATAGAAGATACTTATAGTGATTCTGATTAACTTGTAGAGTCTTGATGTAGTCAAATGTTGTTACATTTCTTATACATATTTTATGTATGTTCGCCTTCGCGGATATCTTCGTTACTTATCGATGCATGTTGTTGTTTTCATGTCGATGTTTGTTTGTTTCACGTGTAGTTTATATTAGCTCATATTCCTATTTTAATTATATTAATTTATACTGTTAAGAAAAAGCTATGTATGTACCTCACGGCAATTATAACTGATTGCAGTCCAATCCAAATAAAATATCCACCGGCTGTCCGTTCGATACAATAATCCCCGACTGCTCGAAAATGCATAGATATAATGTTCAAATCTGTAACGAGATAAACTATGGCGGGTTTGATCTCCATAGATTATAATTTATATTACGCGTGTGTTAATGTCTATAATTTGGGACTTCTTCTAAGCATTTAGTGCTAATAAACGGCTAAATAACAACTTTCATTTTACTACAACATCTATAGAAGACTCCTGAGATTTAAGTGATAATATATACGCTAAACGAAATGGTTCTTTGGGCCAATAAACCCCACATTTTGATATCGCGATAAATACACTTCTCTGGTTGAAATATAATAATTGGGGTTATGATGTATCATTGTCTAGATGTGTACGGCTAGAGGAAGGACCATGTGTGGTGATTATCAAAAACTACACGGACTTTGATCTTACAACAGCCAGATTACAAACGAATATTTGTAGACTATAAACAAACATCTGTTGCTTACCAACAAACATTTATTGATCACATACAAATATTTGTTCATAACACAATTATTAAAATTGACACCATTTCCTAAATAGAATATTTATCGCCCTACAAAATTTTCCCTCTATACATATTGACTTTAAGATTAACCGAGGAATTCGTCTCTTTCATTTTAGGTTGCTACTGATTAAATAACGAGAAGTATCAATGTATATTGTTTCTAAGTATTTCTTTCGAATTATTAGATACCATTTTAATTTTAAATAAATATGTACCTATTGACCTAATCACCGAAGTATTTCAGAATCTATTGACTTGCACGAAAGCAATAGATATTCGCTTAAGTTCGCGATCATCAATTTTCTCAATTAGAGACTCTAATCTCTAAATTGAACTTGGGATTTGGAACCATTTTATTTAACTACATTTTTATTATATGTATAGATGATTTAGTAATTATTTTATTAGAAAATCGACTACTTAAATTAATTATATCGCAACTTGATGACTAAATATGTATTCCTGCATGCAGGTCTGCCTTAGAGATTTTTAGATTTACCTATTCCGATTGACTTAAACGTACCATTCTCTTGCAATATTCTATGTGATGTTGCTTCAATGGTCTAGACTTAAAGAGAGCATGTAATCCGCGAGGTCCTGAGTTCCACGCTTGATTTAGGCAAACACCTTTGAGTGAATTTTCCTGTTTGAGATTTATTTCGTGAAATTCAATGTATGATCTATATTTCTTTAACTACTTGTGATTTTTAATTGGTGGATAACCGGGGTGGACTGTATTTGAATTCTCAAAGGAAATAGAGGATTTTAGTCTTATCAAATGATGTTAGTCTTATGTATGTAAGTCGTGAGCATAGAAGTCGTAAAAATAAGATGTTATTAAGATTTGTGTGGTTGTGAGTCATTACACGACGTGGTGGCAGGGGTCCAAAGTTGAGTTGATATCGCGGGTTCCGGGTGACAGACAGAACGTGATACTTCGCTCAACTTGCGTTGTTATTAACTGATCACTGTATGTACTATAATATATTATAGCATTACATGTATGTAATTTATAGTGATAATAGTAATACTGAGGGAGTTAATGGTATTTTGTTTGAAGGTTTAGAATTAGTGGTTTTATTTTATCAGAATGCATTTTGTTAGCTCGATGTACAGTTTTTATAATTAAAATAAACATACACAACAGTCACATACATAGTCCTGACCCCACACTAAGATCGAGTCTTGTGTTGTGGGTATCAGAAACAACGAGAGACTTTTTCGGTCTCACAAACACCCAGACCCGAAACAAATACCTATTACCCGTGGATCACACAAATATTTGTTTCGGTGCGGGAATCGAAACCGCGGCCTCTCTTTTCACAGCCGGCATCTAACCAACTGCGCACCGGAGGCTGTTTATATTCGTCATTAAGTTTCAATATTGTTGCATGCAGGCAATACGAGTCCGTATAATTAATAAATTAGTTTTGATTTTGTAAGATTCCCCCTTTTGCAACTTGTCAGATCATCCAAACATGTCCAACTAGTAACGACATAGTTATTATAATTATGACTACTGGTGATAAAGTGAGCAGAAGGTAGGTCCCTCGTATGTAAAGGGCTGAATCGGTAGTTAGTAAGTACAACCACTTTGTCTTTTTTGTTGTCTAGTTGCATTCTGTATGCTATATTTCGTTCCTACTTGAAGAAAATTACAGCCAGTGGTTATTGGGCATTAAAATACATAAGACCCAGTATAATCTACGTATATACTAATAGAAACATACAGCCTCCTTTGTTTTATCACTCTCCAAGGTTACCCGGTAAGACTATTTATTGCGATGACATACTTCATTAATACATGGAAGATTACAATTATTTTAAAACCGAGATAACCTTTACATAACAATAAACACGCAATCAAGAACAAGCTCAGTCTCACTCGGTTGCAGCCGTGAAAATACCCGCGAACACTTTAGTTTAAAAAAGGAATATATTTTTAAATGTCATTCGAATATCGCGCGCAAATAACGGTAACAAAGATGGCGGGCAATGGTGACGTGTACAAGAAATGTTTTAACGGAACGTGCACCATCGGGGTGAATAAAAAAGTGAGAGGTTCTATAGCTAAGAAGGCCGAGGCATACTTACACGCAGTGGAACAGAGTCAGGGAAATAAAGGTAGGAAGTACTCACCTAAAAACAGTTTGGCAACGATTATGGGAAAGTGTTCCACTCTAAACGGCAGTACCTATAATATAAAAATTATTTCTATAAATTGTTTCACTCTTCCATAAAGTATAATGTAACTAAATAAAAAACTGAAATTATTAAATCTCGTACTTACATTGGTTTACTTGAAATACTTTTTTATTGAAAATGTGCAAATAAATAGCATTCCATCAACTTGTACTATTTAAATTGTGTTGTCTTTTCAATTCTTTGAGGATATTTTATTTGGAGGATCTTTACTAATTTTGTCAATTGTTTGATTTTACAATGTTAATGGTTTCATTTTTATTGAATTAGCTCGAAATAAAACTATTTTTTACGGATTTTATCGCGATTAGGTTTAATTTTTACATTTTTTAATTTCCCGACGTTTCGATTACTTTACAGCTTTCGTAGTCACGGGGCGGACTGAGGTATTAGTCATCCGCTCAGTGACTGTTACAATTGAACTACCCTTAATTTACAATTATTAAATGTCGGGAAGTAAAAAAATGTAAAAATTAAACCAAATCGCGATAAAATCCGTAAAAAATAGTTTTATTTCAATGTGTAATATTCGCGTAAATCTAAGAAACCATTATTGAGTTAGCTTGTTTATTTATGTGTTACCTACGGCCGCACACAGAGACGTTTAAAGTCAATTAAATCGTTCCTTTGTATAGATTCTCTTCGTAAAATCTACACTATCAACCCTTCAGGTTTCCATGTATAGAGAATAGACTTTTGACAGATGTGACACAATGGAGAACAATTGGAGAACAATGGAGAACGTCACATAAATTTTGATAGCGAGCCTCATAATATGAGCTTTTTGGACACCGGAAGGGTTAAGTAATGATTTAATTGACATTAAATGACTCTGAGTACGGCAGTAAGTGACATTATAATATGGATACATTAAAACACACACACACACACATACATACATAGGTTCAGCCATCAGATAAATCATCAGAAGTTCAGGAAATATAATTACCAAGATTTTGTACTTACAAGATGGTTAACATCGGTGTTTGCTCAAACTTGCACCATTCCTAACTAAAGAAACATTGTTTTATCTATTTTATCACAATTTGTAAAATAATTCAGGGGCAGAAAATGTGCAGAAAATATTGACAAATATTCCCGCCAAACGATTGATATGTTTTAAAAATTCATCCCTCGAAAACGGCAAAGGAATTTTTGTATATCCTGTCTAATAAATTAATAATAATATTTTAAGATTAGAATATTTTCTATTTAATAAATGTGCGTGATGAGTAATATGGAAATAGCAATAAATGTTAATAATATTAGCCGGTGATATAACGCGCCTACTAATTCAACAGCGAATTAAAATTAAACATATTTATAAGAACTTTATGTAGTTAATTCCTATTTGCATAGAGTAGTGCTAATTCAACGAACATGTTTTAAACAATGCTTCCTTTATAAAAAGTAATATTGTGATGTTTGATTTAGGTTAAATAATTTGTGTTATTAAAACAAAATACATTTATGTAGCACGAGTCCCAAAAAAAGATCAATATTCATAACTTTATTAGTTATACTGTTGGTTTCCTTTATCTCAAATAAATCAAGTTACAATGCGGTAGAGCCACGCTTTTGTCAGTCATGACTCAGGATATAGGGGCGGGCTCGTCCAGGGCGGTAGCTCTGTCTCACAGGAGATCGACGTAAGTTGACAGCTTAGCTGTCGCGTTTCGTTCGGTGAGTGAGATTCACAGGTGAGATTGCCGAATGCACAATACCCCTTCCTTTCTTCCCGCTCCTCTCCTGATTTGATGGGCCGGCGACACATCTATTACCTAAGCGTTGTGGATGTTCATGTGCAGTGCTATTGTATAAATCAAGCTTAGCAATAGTGATAAATAGTGTTTTTTATAATTCTAGAATAAATGTATATGTACCATGGAATTGAGAGAGTGGTTTAAATTTTTATACTTTAATCAAATCAAATCAAATCAAATATATTTATTGTGGAACATAGGTACAATAAGGTGTTAGAATGTGTCTCTAAGGTACTAGTTCAACTATGACCCGCCACATTGGCAAACAATAGATTAGTAGATAACTTAAGTCAGATAACTATTCATTAAATTTATTTGTTACATATTCTTATTATTCTTTCAGTTTAACTTTTCCGTGAGAAACTCCGCAATACTGTAATATGCTTTTTTGATAAGAAATTATTTAAGGTATTTTTTGAATTGATTTATTTTAAGCTCCTTAATTGAAGACGGTATATGATTATATAATAATAATAGGCGGTATATAATATATATAATATATATAATCATTTATTATTTTAATTCTTAGTGACTCGCACCAAACAATCAAACATGCCGAGGCTTGAAGTGGTGTCCAGGGTAGCCGCCATCCCCATTGTGGAGTCCGGCATTGGCGTCACTGAAAAAATATATTTCAAAATCAGGGTAAGGACTACATTCATACTTTTTAGGTAGAGTTTAGGAGTAGTAACGCAAAATGCTCGGGCATGCCATACATTTTATTAATTAAAAATATGTCTTCCCACAATAAAAGTTTTATTTATTTACAGAGCGCAAAATTTAATTGTGCTGTAATTCCTTGAAACCTTCGCATCGTTGCTTATTATGTACTATTTATTTTTACATTTTCGTGGAATGTCATGGTTCTAAGAGCGAACTCTTAAATGTTTATAAAACAATAATGATTTACTCAACGTGTACATTGTATTAAATAATTTCGTGAGTGGGCTTTCACCATTGGACAGAATGTGGCTACACAGATCTTTTACATCCAAAACACTTTTAATAAACCAGGAATCGAACCCGCTCTTCCGCTGGTACCTCTCCCTAGGCGAGAAGTCCCTGGCAACTGGCATGCAGCTGGCCATGCCGGCAGTGCAGATGCTGGAGACGCCCATCCTGCAGCTCGACAGGTTCCTGTGCAAGTCGCTGGACGTGGTGGAGAAACGAGTGCCTTCCATATATCTGCCGCCGCAAGCCGTGAGTAATCAAGGGTTTTTTAACTGTTTATAGATCACTGAATAGTGTCGTGTCATGAGGATTTCTATGGTTCTATCGACAATCTACATAGCTCAATTGCAACTGAAAAACCTTTGACCATTTTCTCGAATTTAGTCGTGGTTGCTAAATTGATACCCAAAGCAACATGGAGAGCCATTTTTAACATTGTATGATAAGACCAGTCGTTCTTAACAGATATAGGACTAAGCAGTTTTCTCTAAACTTTAAAAAATAAATAGATTGGTGGTATCGTTCGTGTTATAGAGCCTTAAGCCTCATTTCCACGGGGAGAGTTTCTCGCCTCGAAGATACGATTATCGTAATGATATAAAAATGTTGCACCGTGTAAACATTTGTCAGAACACGATAATCTATGGTGGTTATGTCTTGCGATAATCGCATACGATTCTCGCCGCGAGAATCTCTCCCCGTGTAAATGGCGCCTTATAATTATTGTGATTAAATTCTAGTTACTAGTAATAACAAACGAAATTCCTCGAAAGTCAGATAATAAAAAAAAAGAGTTTACTTTAGAATTGTTTGTTTGTATTTTTTTTCTCGTAATAGTGATAGAGACAGTGTTTCGTAGAGAAAAAATAAATTGAGTAATGAAATTGAAAAATATTCAAAATTTCAGGGCGCATATTAATTGACTTAAATTTCATTTAGTAAAATTGTTATAGTAAATTATATCTACCATCATACCTCCAATGATTTCGTTAAATAAATTATTGATTTGACTGCCTTGCGTATTTTTTTACATGTGCTTAGGTAAGTTTAACAAATGTATTACGCTTTAAATCATTAAGCTATAGCTAATAGCTATAAATATAATATTAAGGGTTAATATGTGAATACCAAATAAGATGCTTTTATTTCAAGATCATAACTTTTATAGAGCACAGCTTTTTAAAATCGAACAGCTACTTCATCCTAAACATCCTTAGAAGTACCTATCAAAAAATAAAACACAACTAAAGAAACTGAGGATAATATATTACTCACTACATTGATTACTAATAAAATACAAATCAAATAAAGGAATATAATGTCGGCAAATCACAAACGCATTTTACTGTGCTGTGGGGCACTACTCGCTTAATAATACTAATAAAAAAATCACACAGGAGTAATTTTTAATTACTAATAATCCTCATTTAATAACCTTTTCTAGAGGGCTAAGAGAAGCACCGATCCAGACGAAGAAGATGGTTTGGATGTAGTCGATGGTTCTACAGACGTATCTGTGGACAAGCTGAAGAAAAGGCTGTCCCAAAATCAACTGGTTTACAGGGAGAAGAAGATACAAATGGAACTTCTGCACCTCAAAAAGACCCAAGAGTTGCAGCAAAAGATTTTGGAAGTGGAGTTGGAACACAAGAAACGAGTTTTGAAAATGGCTGAAGACGAACACATGAATAAATTAGCTAAAAGTTAAAATTAATGCATTTGTTGATTTCTTTTCAGTATTTTAGTGTTGTGATTTTAATACTTTCATTAATAAAATTGTATGTAACGTTACCTTACGTTATATATTTAATATAACTTAATATGTTGACGATGTTTCTTTATGTTTTTAAATATTTTTTGATTTTTTACTAATATCTGTATTAACATAACATTAAGTAAGCCATTTTGATAAATTGTTCTAATAAAATATTAACATAATTAATTATAAAAACACTCTAAACTATAGATTGGCCATCACTCATCACGTATTAAAAGAAAACATCAACAGGGTGCGTTGGGGTAACATCGTAATACAAGGATGGAGGGAGTAAGAACGTAAACACCTACATTTTAAATGTAGTAAATTTAAAATGTTGGAGTTTACGTTCTTACCACTTCTATCCTTGTATTACGGTGTTACCCCAACGCACCATATTTATTTCATAACATTGCGCTAAACTAATGTTCGTTCATGGATCAGCTTTTATTGTATTTGCTGTAAAAAAAACCTATTATGATTTTGTATCTGTGTGTTAGCTGTAAATAATTAAATATTTTACACCAATGTGAAAATCATTTATCATGTCCTCACCCTTATTTGCATGCAATAAAGCTATTTGAGCTAGATTCTATAGTATTAGTTTAAACTAAAGTTATTAAATGACAAACGTTGCTTGCAATTTTTTCAGCTTTTCTAATTCAACTACCTTAATATTATGATCTTCATTTAATTGCTGATTTTTATTAAACATAACATATTCGTTTTAAATACTGAAATGTCGCAATAGAATAAAACAAAGCACATCATGCTAGCGCGGTGAAATACATTTTATAAAGATAAAGATGCTTAGCTGACTTTTGAATGGGCTGGAAAATGCATGCCGGTGTCCTAAGCCTTCAGCCGCAATGTTACTTTACTATGCCATTACAAAAATATACATAGATATAGCATTAAATTATTAGCATCATTATTAGCACAGTATTCGTGGGTTCAAATCGCAGGGTACTCCTCTGACTTTTCGGAGTCATGTGTGTATTGATAGTCAATCACCACTATAACGGTGAAGGAAAATATCGTGAGCAAACCTGCATACCATAACGATTTGTAATAATTTCTACGGCATGTAAAGTCCGCCAACCCACATCAGGCCAGCGTGGTGGACTTTATGGCCTTAACCCCTCTCAATCGTACTCTCGATTGTAGATGATGCTCGTGCCCAGCGGGACCAATATGGGCAGATATAGATACAGATATAGCAAACAGTAGTTAAAAAGGTTTTTACAAGAATATAAAATTCTAGCATGAAGTAGCAGATGTTACTGCAAATCATTGGTTAATTTCATTCATAAATCATTTATGTATGTATAATGTGCAATGCAATATATGTTCAATATGTACCGCATGAGTTATCTGTGCCCCAGCGCAGGTCACTGTTGTTTTGGTAACGGTAGGTTGTTTGTGATATCAACATGTTTCTTCTACTTATCATCGACAGAAGCGTGTTTTTCACACTGTACTCTCGTTTAATAGGCAGAAAAGGTCATAGATCAAATGGATATATTTGTATTATTATTTCGTTGTATTCAGATGTACCCAAAGATGACTATAAATTGATAAGTATACTAGAAAGTAAATACCTCTATCTCTCGCCTTCTCGTCTACGCCAAATTACCCTTTATATCAAATTTTATGAAAGGAATGAATATATAAATTATACTATTAAATATTCATTACACGTAGTGACAAAAAATACTTTACAATTTGATATAAACATCACGTATTATTTACAACGCCTAACAAGAAAATATATCCAGCAGATATATTCATTGAATTAAAAAAAAAGTACTAGATGCAGGATTCCGTTTCAGGGTATCCCGAATATTATGGGCTGACATTCTCTTCACAAGGCATAAAAATATGGGTCACTACATGACTGGCGGCTTAACTGTACCCCTGGTAGTCGTATACTAACTTCACTTCTCGCTCTTTTACTATAAAAACCATTAAATTCAACCTAGACCGCACTCATCAAAACCCCATACTTTGATCGTAACACAGATGTATTCCGAAACCCGTCAGTACGTCCTGCGGCGCGCAGACTCGGTGAAGCAGCTCGGGTCCGCTGTCCTGGACTCTCGGATGACGGCAGTCACTGCTGAGGCGCTGGACAGGGCTCTCACCACCGCTGACAAGTACGTCGACAAGTACCTGCCGCCTGACAACCAGGACGCTGCTGATGGTAAGCAATTTAACCTGCTACTACCACTTTTGAGACTTAAAAGTGTTACATTAAATAATAACCGATGATAACTATAGACATAAGTTGTTTAAATGGTAAATTGCTGTAGATAGTTGAAGTTACAGGAGATAAAAAAGGGTGGGCCCGAACAGGGGTGATGCATCTGTTCCACCGAAAACTCGTGTGACCATAAACACATGTAATACCTAGCTTTGTTGTTGCGTGCAACAAAGTGATTGCGGTAGCCGCAGAAGCAAGCAGTAAAGTATTTGTAGACAATGATAGAAAATCCGTCATAGTAGCCCACGCAAGTGTGTCATATTTGAATTTTAGTCTGTGTAGATATATCCGGTTCAGAACGTACCGAAATAATTGGATCGACCGTGTCTCAAGTTAGTTTTACACCTATTAAGTGCATTTTAGTAGTCTGAACTCTGGTGGAGTTAGATCGAATTACGAGTGATCTGTAGCTATTTGATACCTTCACTGTCTGGAATGTGCATCATGTGCAAAGCAGTCGCATTGTAGTGCTATTAGGATTCTCATACGATACACAAAAAAAAATCGAATCTAAAAAAATTCTCAGTTCCGAAACACACAATTTCAGACTGGTTTCCGAAACCGATATGATGTTAATGATGGAAATAAGAATGATCTAAATTATATCTCGGCATGCATTTACAGTCTCAATGTTTAATTTTGTATGGCTGCGGTTATTTATCAAACCGTCTGGGGGTGACAAATTAGACCCGTTATCGCCAGTGCAAGCGGACTCTGCCCCAGCCATGCACCAATAATGTGATATAATATGTCTGATCGTCGCGGTGGCAAGCCGCCTGCTTCTATATTCGGATGTAAATAATTACGTCTCATTAGAAGCGACGAGTTCAACCTTTGATGTAAGACTGTTTTGTTTGGTATTTAGATGTTTCTTTGGAATATTGTCAGGTATCCTGTAATTGCATTTATGTTGTCTAAATAGTGAATTTATTGTAGGAGTATTAAATGAAATATTGAAGTTTAAAAAGCAAATATAAGTAGATTAGGTTCGTAGAATGTTTTAAATATAAATAGTAATCGTGAAAATTATGTGGAAAATTATAGTACCTAATGTGGACACGAATGTTTTTTTGACGAAGGAATAATTTCAGTTTCATTAATTACATTATAAGGGCTGATAACCTATTTATAAAACAGCAGTCTTTGAAATTCAAAATTTATTCAAAACCATAATGGAGTCCAAGGAAAAGAAATTATCCTCCAAGGTTGCTAATACCTTCAGTTATAGCGCCTAACTCAGAACCCAAAAGCAATCTATACAAGTATTATGTATTGAGGTTTCCGGTCTTACATAGTGGTGATCATAGTGACGAGTGCGGACGCGGTGGACGGCTCGGACGGAGAGTCGGGGCGAGCTCGGGCTGCGCAGGCGGTCCAGCATGGCGCCCGGCTTCGCAGGAAGCTACAGAGGAGGCTCACCAGGCAGGCCCTCGCCGAGGCCAAGGCTATCAAGGAGCAGATCAACGTGCTTGTTTATGTTGCTGAATTGGTGAGTGAAAAGACATATTAAAAAGTAATAAACATAGCAGTACATCTGACTATTATTTGGCCTGATCATGCAGCTGTTTAATCTGTCTAGCAGAGTTTACAATTAGTAGACATGGGTTCGCTGTAGCGCATGGAGACTGTCCCGCCCTCACACCCGTCACTGCAACTCCTGTAAGCCAGGATAAACAGCGGCACGCATTATAATGACACTGAGCATTGAAGCTCAGCAAGTCTCCGGGAATGTCTAACTTGTCTTTAGCCCGCAACGAAATTAATCACAAAGTTAAATTAATAGGAGGAGTTGAAACAACGAAGGTGATACAAGAGGCGACAGGTTAAAACCCCATACAGAGATATGTATTTTTATCTGATGCATGTGATCCACAACTATTTATTTCGGGTCTGAATGTTTGTAAGACCGAAAACTTGCTACACAAGACTGGTACTTTATTGGTCAAGAGTCAAGACTATGTATAGGTAATGTAATATATTTCGTGGTTGCATACAGGTCGCAACAGACCCAGTGCTGGCGTGGAAGAAGGCCAAGGATTTGTACGCGACGCTGAGCCAGCCCGAGCCGGAGAACCAGGCCAGACCAGCCACCTTCGAGGAGCTGGTGGTGCTGCTGACCAGGGAGACAGCCCGGAAGATGGTGCACCTCGTCAACTACACGCACACCGATCTGCCCAGGTATGAGAATTTTGCCTATATCGACTGAAGCCCGTTCGCATCAACTAACTTGGACATTTACTTTATCTTTGACACTGTCTGCGCCTTATGTTGGCGTTGATATGGTTTATAAAAGTTGTCATTAACGTTTATTGATGCAACTAGGCCGAAATCTGATGGTCGGTGCAGTTTTATCCAAGTGGGATGTCGATTCTTTATTTCCTACGAAAAGTATACATAACTATTGACTATTACAACATGTGTATCATGTTATGCCTTATTGTCTGCAAGCGAAATGAAATAATAATCAATAAAAGCTGTAATAAAATTTGTTATTTATTGGAAGCAGCAATATAAAAATAAACGATTAGCGAGTTTTCATAGATAACACAATTTCCTCAAACGTGTTACGGCAAATAACAGTAGTCTACGTACGTCTAGGCATTGTAGTCTACAGGAAATTTGATGTACAACAAGATAGGATATTATTCACATGATTCGATACGCACACGAAAAAAATAATATGCAAGCACTGCGGACCTGAGTGTTGTGAGACTGAAATAAATGTCCAATTAAAAAAGAAATATGTGATAATCTTATACATCACGAATTTTTGACACTGGGAATTCCTGACGATAAGCTATAAGCGCCATCCATACATATAAGTACACAGTAAAACATAGAATATCATGGGTACCTGGGTTCCCATCCTTGAAAATGGATACGAAACAAGAGAAAATCAGAGTGAGAGGTAAAAATTGTCTAGGATAATCTGACGTCATATGAAATATGACAGCAAAATTTGACCACCTCCGTGGCGCAGTTGGTAAGACGCCGATTGCGAAACGAGAGGCCGCGGATTCGGTCCCCACACCGAAACAAATACATAGGTATTTGTGTGATCCAGAGGTATTTGTGAACCGAAAAAGTCTCTCGTAGTTTTTGATACCCGCGACATGACACTAGTCTCAATCTTAGTGTGGGGTCAGGACTATGTATGTGACAGTTGGGTGTATTTATTATTTATTATTAAAATTGTTGCTATACCTAGTCAACAGTGTTGCTTTTGTGAGAGATTGGCTGTGGAGTCAAGCCCCGGCTGAACCAAAATTTTATAAAAGTATTTTTGTTACAGGAATGTCCGTCAAGGCATGTCGCTGATTACCAGACAACTGTCATTCGCAGCAGATGCCCTGCTTACGGTAATGCACGTTTATATTGCCCCAAATTATATATTGCAGATTTTTAAAGAAATCAATAGTTAACATATTTTTTTCGCTTTGGATCAATTTATTTTTTAAATACTTATATCATCGATCAATTATACACACTTATATGCATTCGTGTTACTTAGTCAGGTATTTATTTTAATATTTACAGTAAACTAATGTTTTTTTTACTTCGCTTCAAAATGTAAGCAAATAAATAATATGTTAACATGCCACTTGTTTCTCATAAAAGCTAATTAATTGAGATTCACATATTAAATGTACTTATGTTATTTATATTACATTTTTAACATACATACATACATAAACTCACGCCTTTATCCCAGAAGGGGTAGGCAGAGGCGCCACCAGAACACCCACATTTCGCCTTGTTTGTTTCGTCCCATGATGTGATAGGTGGCGAGCCTATCGCCATTACATTATTATTGATAATAATCTTTATAAGTATACAAGAATTAATACTTATACTTCGTTTCAGTCGGTGCCTGTAGAAACTGCATTGACGGAGGTGAAAGGCTGGCGCAGCAAGCTTAACGTGCTGCTTCAACAACTGCAGTCCACATCCAAAGTCTACCTTGTAAGTCTATATAGATATTTTCCTTCTTTAGGCTGCGTTTTCATTAAAGCGAAAGTGGCGAAAGGCACTTAAGAGAAGATCTGGAATCGACCAATCATAATATGGAACACTCTGTCATCAAACATCATAGATGTACCTATTTGCAATTGAACTTATCTGATTGGTCGAATTGATGTTTGACGAGTTGTTTCCATCCTCCCTTTACAGATAGTTTATTTTAAAGTAGGAATTCCCCAATATTTGTATTTCCAGGACTGAGAACGCCCTCACTTCTCCGCCATATGCATCAGATTCTCCGCGATCAATATAATTAAATAATAACGACTCACTTTTCTGGCAATCTCCCGGTGACTTTAAACGAGGACTGAATATTTTAATATTTTTTGTAACTCACAATAAAGTCACGATATTGGTCAATTTCGAATTTGTCAATAATTTTTGGAGTTTTGGTATGGATACCATCTTTGATGTAATTTTGATTAAGGCCTCATTAAAGAAACCCTTGTATAGCGTAAATTTTCGTTCAAATAAAATTTCTACTCAACTTATATAGTTTCATTTCCTGGTTTTATCAAACTTTTAGTACTGCAATCTCTGAAGATAATTTAAAATAAATACACCGAAATACACCCAACAGTTACATACATAGTCCTGATACCACACTAAGATCGAGTTTTGTGTCGTGGGTATCAGGAACTACGAGAGACTTTTCGGTCTCACAAACACCCATACCCGAAACAAATATCTGTGGAGGACTGCGCCACGGAGGCTGTCAAAAAAACCTAACAATTTGTAGGAACACGTTTTAATACATATATTTATGTATTTACATACTTTATTGTACACCACAATAAAAGAGTAACACAATAACAGGCAAATAACTTAAAACTAAAATCATGGTTATAATTGGCGGCCTTATCTGCGATCTCTTCCAGACAACCTTTGGATGGATTAAATCATTATTATATAGAATTATGGGGTAGCTAGTACACATTCCTAGGTTACGAAATAAAGCGTGTATCATTGTGCCCGATCTCCTCTATTGATATATCACTTTCCCTTAGGAACACCTGGCCATATTCCTGGCGGGAAACGAGGAGCGAGAGAAGATAGCCCCGCGGTCGGCTTTCGAGCAACGGGACGACCTAGCGGCGATAAACGGACTCAACTAATGTACAAGCTTACTTACTCTACTGTAATGTTGCGTAACGTTATTGATTAGGTTTTAGATTATAACTACGTTTTTATAATAGAGGCCGTCTGCGTCTTTTCTCCCCCGTCTCCCTTGTAATGATCCTTACGTGACAAGTACGGTCATATTCTAAGATTTACAAGTAGGTTAAGTTGGACAAGTCAAAAATTCTGGCATAAACTTAGCTACTATTCATTTTATTTGTAAGAAAATAATACAAAATTAAATTGTTGTTACAACTTTTAAAATCATATAAAGTGTATTTCAATGATTTCATTTGTACATCGCTAATTCTAGGACAAAATAAAGCTATAAACTTTAATTTAGTGAACAATCTAGTTAAGCAAGCTCTACTTGACTTAAATTAATTTTAATGTAAACTAATTATAAGCAAAATTCAGAACGACTCGTATGATGTATGTAATTTAAATGTACCTAGTCTAGTAATGACACTGGTTTTGGAAATGCGTAATTTTTAGTGCAATAAAATTAAAGAATTTTTGGATAAATATTACGTTTTATTTCGAACGATTACGATTACTGCAAAAAAGATATTCATAGAGAGGTATTCAACGAGATATAGTTACCTAGATCATAGATGTTTTGCAATCACATACATATATCCTCCTTGGTCAGACGATACCGATTGCTGTGTGTGGCTGTGAACCTTAAAGTTTTGGGTTCGATTCCTAGATCTAAATATCCATCTTTCCGCTTATAGTTGAAAAAATAATTCTGGCGCCTTGTGACAAAATTCGGCATGTGGAGAGGATGGATAAAAGGCTATTAACCAGACGAACACATGAGGCGAGAGGGAAAGGAAGAGTCGGTGGAAGTCGATCCCATCTAACCTACTTCAACCAGATTGATGGCACCATAGGCAAGGATCAGGTTAAAAGTGCCATAAACCGACGAAATCTGAGTTTTCGGAGTCATGTGTGTATTGATAGTTAATCACCACGCAATATAACGGTGAAGAAAAACATCTTGAGGTTTGCATACCCACTATAGCCATTAGTAAGAATTTCTATGCTATGTAAACTCCGCCAAGTCGCACTGCCGCACGGCCCACCACTGCAGTAGGACGTATATGGGTTGATATAGATACATAGTAATTGATTCATACAAAATCACCTCTTTAAAATGTTCTTGAATCTGGCTGATGGAAAAATGAACTAACTGAAGGTTTTGACGTGGTTTTGACAGTCAGTTATATAGTTTTACATTTACATAGTAGATAGGTTATTATAATCCGGCCGCTCAGAGAATGCGTTCCTGACACATGTCAGTTGATCATGAGTAGTGATGGGAAATAATTATCATTTTGCTAAACTTTTGAATTATTCCCAGTAAAAGTAGCAAGTTAAAATAATTGGATACTTGACTATTTTCTATAAAGTGTTTTAAAATCTAGGTATAATAATTCTTTAAATCTTCCAACCGTTAATATATTTTTAAAGAGATCTTTATAACGAATAAACATGTTTTTCTTTATTACTAAAAATATTGTCACCAAAACGGTTGGTCACGTGACTTTTTAAAATTTACGTCACACTTTACAATTGGTGAATGATCTTAGTGGCAGAAATTAAAAAAATTGTACATTGTGACGTCACACGCTGCACAAGGACAGCCGATCCTGTTTTGTTACATTTAATCAATAAATAAAAACTCACAAACTTCTTTCAGATCATTATAATATTTACAATTTATACAAATGTATAAGATATTATATTGCTGCCAGGTGAAATAAAGAGTTAGATCCGTTTAATTATTACGTTATACATTATTAAAAACACAAATGTATTATTTTATATTATAACTGAAAATAACGTTATAATAATCTGCTATTTTTTGGCCACATCACTCCAGAAATGAACAGTTGACATAACCTTGTAACGGCGTGGTATGAACTTATAAATATAATATTTTTATTTTTATTTACCGTCAAATTTAGTCCAAAGTGATAAAATTTAACCTAAATTTACATATTATATAATTTTTTATGATGTTTTATTTCGTAAGTAGGGTAAATAAATAAAATTGTTCGATAATGTATTTACATTTGCTGTCGTTGCATTTGCAACGACACTTCAAAGTTACGTCGTCCGTTCGATTACAACCTTTCAGGAACGCATTCTCTGAGCGGCCGGATTATAATTTTAGATTTATTTAGCATGTACGCCGAGCGTTGAATTAAAATTAAATGTTATTGATATTGAAGCAAGGTAAAAGGAGGAGAAATGTCTTCTCTTAAAGAACACGTTTTGGATGTGCCGCTTTATTATGTAAGAGATATTTAATTTATGAACAAGTAAAACTATTTTCAAGTATAATTCATAATTTATTTATATTAGAAATTTGTAAGTGAGCGAGTCTCATTAGGGGCTGACCTGATTAAGCTAAGGACGCGGGTTCCAACCCAAGTCAATACGAATAAATAAGTGATAAGGTGGTACACCTCACAGTGACATACGTATTCCTGGCCCCACATTAAAATACCAAGTGTTAAGAGTTGTGCACATTACGAGAAAATAACTGTCTTCTTTTATTGCCATGAAAGGCGAGACGAGCATGTCATTCGCTTGATGGTAAGCGATAACCAAATGATACAAAGATAACTGAAAATACCAGGAGAAAACTGGCTTTATTCAACTATAAAATATGCTATACGTTTTACTGACGAAATAACAATGTCGCTATGGTGATTGATCAACCATAGAGAATAGGCCAGTAGTGGCCAGTAGTATTATATCATTCACCCTCCCCTAAGACGTAATCCTTATAATACGCCGGTGGACGTTTGAGACGCGTAGAACGCCGGAGGTCATCTCTGTGAACTTCAACTATAGGTTCAGGAGTTCCATAATCATTATCTATTATAGGTTCAGGATGATCATTATCTGGCAATAGAGGTGGTTCAGTTTTAATAACTATAGGTTCAGGAGATTCAGAATTATTAACAGTTAGCTCAGAATCATTTTCATCAGAAGACGGTAGTGGTGCCAGATATCTGTTTGATATTGTTCCTTCTCTTCCATCTGAGTATCGGACATAGGAATAATTTGGATTACTTTGTAGCAGCTCGCCTTCTTCAACAATGGGATCAAATTTCGAGTTCCTAATTAACTTTTTAATTAAAATCGGCCCTGGAGTGGTCAGCCACGCAGGTAGGGATACTCCGTTTGGGCTTCTTCGTGAATGACCAAACATTCGTTCATGTGGTGTCATATTGGTGGTCGTACACAACAGTGATCTAATCGAATGCAACGCTAATGGTAAAACTCTTTCCCATTCTGTAATATCTAAACATTTGGTTTTGAGACTTAATTGTATAGTCTTCCATAATGTTCCATTTAAACGTTCCACTTGTCCATTCCCTTGAGGATTATATGGCGTCGTTCTACTACAGGCTATGCCCAGAGAAACAAGATACTTTGTAAGTTCTTGCGACATAAACGAAGTTCCTCTATCTGAGTGTATATAAGCTGGCGTTCCAAAAATATAAAAAACTTCGTTGAGGCATTGAATGACAGTGCTTGAAGTTATATCCTTACAGGCAAAGGCGAAAGGAAAGCGACTGAATTCGTCAATTATCGACAATATATATTTATTGTGCGTTTTAGATGGTAATGGTCCTTTGAAATCAATGTTGAGTCTTTCAAAGCATGCTGTCGCTTTGATAAGCTGACCATTTGACTGCGCGTATCTCGGTTTGATTTCCGAGCATACTCGACAATTAGCAGTCATTTGGCGAATGTCATTAATAGAATACGGAAGATTCTTTGATCGGACCCAGTGATTCATTCGTGTTATTCCTGGATGACATAAATTTTCATGCAAATGTTTAAGATTGCTTATGTCCATATGAGCGCAAACTCGAGACAAAGCGTCGGCAGCTTTATTCTCCTTGCCCGGACGATAAATTATATCATACTTATAACAGGATAATTCTAATCTCCAACGCTCAATTTTTTCATTTTTTATTTTACTTGAGTGCTTGCTAAACATGAAACAGACCGATTTTTGATTTGTTATAAGTAAAAAATGGCGTGATCTAAGATAATGACGCCATTTGCGTAGAGCTTCGACTATAGCACCTGCTTCCTTTTCAATTGAAGGCTGTCGTCTTTCTGAATCAGTCAAAGTTCGAGAAAAAAATGCAACTGGTTGGCCTTTTTGTGTTAGAGTAGCCGCTAACGCGTTTTCAGAGGCATCTGTTTCTACGACAAATGTAGCACTCTCGTCGATAGCGAATAAAGTTGCCTTAGCTATATTTTTTTTTAGATCACTAAATATAGTAATAGCTTCATCTAAAAGCGGAAATGAATTTATAGAAAGAAGTGGCTTAATTCTCTCTGAAAAGTTTTGTATCCATCTTGAATAATGAGCGAAAAGCCCTAACGCTCGTTTTAAGCTGCAGCATTTTCAGGTGTCGGGAGATTCAACAATGGCTTTAATCGATTTTCATCTGGTTTGATCTTATTGTTCTGTATCGTGTAGCCAAGAAGGCTTATAGTCTCTTGAATTAATATACATTTTTGTTCGTTTAATGTAAAATTGTAATTAGTCACTGCTTTCATAAATTTTGATAAATTAGCATCATGTTCTTGTTTTGTCTTTCCGCAAACAGTAACGTCGTCAAGATACGTGAATACTCCCTTTAGATTCGCTTGTTCTACAATATAATTCATAGTGCGCTGGAATGCTGCCACACCATTTGTTACTCCAAATGGAATCCTAGTAAATTGGTATAGTTTTCCATTTGCTTCAAATGCTGTATAGATTTTTTTTTCCTTGCTATAGGTACTTGATGATAAGCATTTTTTAGATCAATTTGGCTAAAATAATTGAATTTAGCTACTTCCCCCACAATAGTTTCTATCTTAGGTAGTGGAAATGCGTCAAGCTCAGTGAATTTGTTTATAGTTTGCGAGTAATCTATTACTAGCCTCTTTTTATGAAGACCGCCACCTGCAATTAAAACTTGTGCACGCCAGGGTGATACACTGGGCTCAATAATTCCATGGCTAAGAAGCTTGGAGATTTCTGTGGTTATAAATATTTTGTCTTCTTGATTATGGCTTCTTGAACGAACAGCTATGGGCCTTATGTTGGGTGTTAAATTGGTAAATAAGGATACAGGTGGTAATAACGCCTCCATGACATTGCAAATTCGTAAAGCTTCTTGTGTTCCTCCAAAACTTAGTTCTAAGGAGGAATGTTTCCTTAAAATGTCGTGACCAATGATTATGTCAGAGCAAAGATTATTAACAATTAATAATGGTTGACATTTGTAAATATGCTTTTCAAGTTGAATATTTGCTTGACAGATTCCTTGAACAAAGGATATATGATTTAATGATGCTAATGTGACAGTTTGGTTGCAGGGATTCGTTTTTATCTTTAGTTTTTGGACTAGATTCCTGTCGATGAAACTTACAGAGCTTCCGGTATCTATCAAAGCCTCTGCTTTGTAACCATTAATAGTAATATAGACAGTAGCCTTCTTTAAACTATTCGGTGATGCAGCAGATATGGCAGTCAAAGTATTGTTACATCCTTGCTGGACATCATCCTCAGTTATAGCGTTCGATCTTTGTGTTTGTCCAGATCTGCACACGTTTGCAAAGTGCCCTTTTTTAGAACATACCTGGCACTGTTTATTGACTGCTGGGCAATTTATACGCTGGTGAACATTTCCACCACAAAAGAAACATCGGCGTTTTGAAATAGGGTGAAAATTAGTGGTAGTAGTAACTGCTGCGTTATTCCCCGAATGAGACGTTGTAGCATTAAGATTCAGCGGGATGCGAGTGGAGGTGTCTTCAGTGAAAGCATGGTTATTCTTCTCTGCATTCTCTAGTGAAAATGCCAAGTCAACAGCTTCGTCCAAATTCAGATCCAATTTTTCAAGTAATCTCTCTCTTATCTTTTGAGAGTAAATGCCAGCAATGAAAGCACCGCGCGTCGCTTCGCTTTTATGTTCTTCCGCAGTAACTTCTTTAAATACACATTCAAGTGCAAGTATTTTTAGTGCTTGCGCATAATCTTTTATAGATTCTTCTGTTCTTTGCTTACGGTTTGTCAGAAGATGTCTAGCCAATATAATGTTTCTAGGCTTTATGTAAATACTTTGTAATTGTGAAATTGCGTCGACATATGTTTTGCATGCTTGTATGTAACAGTATATTGAAGGTGATAAGTGATTTACTAACAGCTTCAGTTTCATTGAATCCGGCATGTCAGCGCATTCTTCGGTTAGAAAATTTTCGAAAGTGGAGCGCCAATGTTTCCATTTTAAATCTGAAGACGTTCCTCTTGGTTCTTCATCGAAACGCTCTGGGCGAAGATAACGTGATAACGAAGATTCAATTTTCTTTCCAGTAGACATTATGGAAAAATTATAGTTGAATAAATTGATACAAAGACAACTGAAAATACCAGGAGAAAACTGGCTTTATTCAACTATAAAATATGCTATACGTTTTACTGACGAAATAACAATGTCGCTATGGTGATTGATCAACCATAGAGAATAGGCCAGTAGTGGCCAGTAGTATTATATCACCAAACAACATTATGATTAACAAAGCAATGCTTGGCATTCCACTGCGCTCGCCATCCTGAGACATAAGATGTTAAGTGTCATTATGTCCAGTAGTTACTCTGGCTACAATGTCCTTCAAACTTGTCTTGCAGTCCTCGAGACCACACACATAACAAAGAATATTTGCCACAGTGCAAAGATAAAAATACCTATAATGAATATTTCATCATAGAATTTCTAGTACCTAACATTTTTTTCATCAAGCTATTTATTGCCTGTTTTAGCCGGAACACTGCTCCGAAGAATTAGGTCTCGTTCAACCTAAAAGCTCAAGGGAATGGCAGCCGAACTCGACGTTGTGGATGCTGGTGTACGCGCTGTTGTTGTGGGTGATCACATATCTGATGGTGATCACGTTGTCCCTGACTTTTGATTTTGGAATCCGATCTGTGGCTAGTTTCAACAGTTTGATGCATTGGTACAACGGCAGTTCGTCTTATGAACAGTACAATTCTAAATATATTGTTGCTTATTAAAATTGTGAGTAGGTATAATATAGTTTTATTTTTGAGAAGTTTTTTAAAGAACTTTGTAGTTATGTCCACCAAGCATGAAGCAACATTATTAAGAAGCGAAGGTAGTTCAAGATTCATGACGTAAAATTCCATTTGGAAATCGTCTTACAAACTTTCAAATTACAAGTTCAAAGTCGAATCTATAAAAAGTTGCTTCAATAAATAAACCTTATTACTGCAACGTTTTCTTGTTAGTCTGTGCTGCAACCGTATTATCTGTGGAACGAATGAAACTTTGTTTCTATAATCTGTGGCAGCCCAAACCAAACCATTCGTTTTTCATTCATCATTCATTCCCATTCATTCCTAAGCGTTGTTGTCACTGGGGTGGCATATTATTTTATCATAATCTAAGTAAAAATATAGTTGTGCTTACGGATTCTAGTGGTGTAGTAATAAATCTTGGAGGCCAAAATGCCTTCCATCGATGTGATGATGCCTCCGGGGCAGGGCATGGACATCCCGCCAGAGGAGCCCCAGGCGCCCCCGCCGCCTGTTATCGGCATCATATACCCGCCGCCCGAAGTTAGAAGTATCCTTTTTACAAATACAAAGAAATATACAAATATTTAATGGTAAAAATAAAAATCAACTTATGACGAAAACATAACCTCAATTTATTGTGAATAATTTCCTGACATGGCACCGTTCTGGCACGTCGTGTGCTGGAATCCACGGAACACGGGGAGGGGTATATTTTTGGAGTCTCAATGGTTCAGCTCGACTAAAGCAGTACCTCATACCATTTTTATGATATCCTAGATCTATTGGTTGTATATTCATATCCACCTTGATAGCCACCACAGTTATTGACACCTCTTGCTGCGGGGAACTAACACTTTACTATAACCATAGTATGTAGATAATCTATGTATGAACAATGAATTGCCCAGCAGTAATAATAAAACTATTATTTTAGAATTGTACATTAATATAAAACAAAGTGGAAATGGGAAACTCAACACTCAACATTACATTGCAACTAAATGCAAAATTGATGACAAAAATCATTGAGTAATAACTATGTAAGTCCATGCAACATTTATTAAATCATTTATCAGATTTATTTTCAGACATTCAAACAAATAATTTCTTTAACCACCTCTCATAGACATTGTTGACAAGACCGCCAGTTTCGTTGCTAGAAATGGACCAGAATTTGAGGCAAGAATCCGACAAAATGAACTCGGCAACCCAAAGTTCAATTTCCTTAATTCTGGAGATCCGTACCATGCATACTACCAGCATAAAGTCAAGGAGATCAGAGAGGGAAAAGGTGAATATTTATTTATTTTTATTTGAACATATTTTTGTTGTTAATGTTCATTGAAATATCTGCAGTAAATATAATTTATGCACACATTCTCAACATAATTAGTATCATTTGTATAAAATTAACATAGCCATAACTTTGAGATTCCATATTTATTTTGCAATTTAAAATATTAGTCAAAAGCTTTTCCTGTGTCTTAAATGTACATACAATGTTTTAGGTAGTGTTTGACTGCCTCGGTGGCGTGGTTGTACTGCGGTACGACTACAAAGCTGAGGTCTCGGGTTCGAATCCCGGGTCGAGCAAAGTGATATTGGATTTTTCTGTTCATTATCAGCCCGGAGTCAGGAATTTGTGCCCGATATGGCGATAGGCTCGCCCCCTATCACATCATGGGACGGAACATGTAAGGCGAAATGTGGGTGTCCTAGTGGCGCCTCTGCCTACCCCTTCGGGGATAAAGGCGTGAGTTTATGTATGTATGTATGTATGTTTTAGGGCCTGAGTCATTGCCTCCCGCTCCTGGTCTTATGCCACCACCACAACGACCAGGCCTTGCCCCAGCGACCGCAGCACGTCAACAGGAACTCCTCAAGGCGGCCGCTCCAGCAGAACCCCCGCCGCCACGCGACCCTCCTCCAGACTTCGAGTTCATCGCCGACCCGCCGTCCATATCCGCCCTGGAACTAGACATAGTCAAGCTTACTGCTCAGTTTGTAGCCAGGAATGGCAGACAATTCCTCACTGACTTGATGAAGAAGGAAGAGCGCAACCACCAGTTTGACTTCCTTCGTCCGCAGCATTCATTGTTCCAGTACTTCACTCGTTTGCTGGAGCAGTATACTAAAGTGCTGCTACCGCCGAAAGAATTAGTATCGAAACTAGGCGCTGAGATCCGTAGTGGAGTGTTAGAGCAGGCTCGCAGTCGTGCCGCGTGGCACTCGCACCAGTCACGTCGCAAGGCGGCCGACGAGGCCAAAATCGAAAAGGAACGACTCGCGTACGCTTCCATCGACTGGCACGACTTCGTTGTAGTGGAGACAGTAGACTACCCTGCTGGAGAGCCTGGCGACTTCCCCCCTCCCACCACACCGCTGGAAGTAGGCGCACGAGTCCTCGCCCAGGAGAGAGGCGAAGACATTACCCACGGAGGAGAAGATGACGATACAGAGATGCAGCTGGAATCAGAATCGGACTCGGAATCAGAGGATGATCTTGCCGAAATGGAGGATAGGACGCAGCAACAGCAGCGGCCTGATGACAACCGCGTGCAGGACATGGAAGAGGAGAGCTCGTCATCAGATGACGACGGGCCTTCAGAGCGCGGCGAGGAGGCGCCACTGCCGCCGCGTCCGGACCGCGTGGTGGTGAAGAAGTACAACCCGAAGGAGGCCAAGCCCCGGCCGTCGCCCGCGAGCGAGGAGTGGCTGGTGTCGCCTATAACGGGAGAGAAGATCCCGGCCAACAAGGTGGCGGACCACGTGCGCATCGGCCTGCTGGACCCGCGCTGGCTGGAGCAACGCGACCGCGCCACCGCCGAGCGGACCGACCGCGACGAGGCCCTCGCTCCTGGAGCCGCTATCGAGGCTTCGCTTAAACAGGTGCGCCTACTAACACATTATTTCAAAACTAATATTTAACTATTAGTTATTTAACTCTTACATTTTTCATTTGGAACTAGCAATCCACAACTTTGTAGTGGTCTTCATATCTAAAATTATATAACTTAATTTTGAAATTCATTCAGTTAGTCGCGTTATGGACAACAATAAAACTTCAATTCCGTTAATTTAATTACTGTATTTGAACATTACAGTTAGCGGAGCGTCGTACGGACATCTTCGGTGTGGGCGACGAGGAAACGGCCATCGGCAAGAAGATCGGCGAAGAGGAGAAGCGGCGCGACGACCGCGTCACGTGGGACGGACACACCTCCAGCGTGGAGGCCGCCACGCGCGCCGCGCGCGCACACATCACGCTCGAGGACCAGATACAACAGATACACAAGGTTTTTGCTTACATTTATTATAGTAAAACGCTGGTTGTTCAATTATAATGACACTATTTTACAAGGTTTAGTGTTGTTTGTACATACAGAGTATTCCTAGCTTGTCACTGGTAGATGATTGAGCCCTGCTCATAATATTATTATGCCACGGGAGTAAGTTTACTACAGGGTATTACACTTTGTGTAAGGTTGTTTAATTATCTGGAATGAATTCATATTTGAGAAGATGGATGGTAGAAATCTCACTAGCAAATAATTTTGTCGTCATTCAATATACGTACAATGTAAAACGTTATTTTTAAACTACTAAACTTGATTGTTGTCATCTTTCCTCAGGTGAAAGGTCTGCTCCCAGACGAGGAGAAAGAGAAAATAGGTCCGAAGCCGGTGGCGGCGCCGGGCCCGGGTCGCGCGGCGCCGGGGCGCGGCCCCCCGCCCGCCCCCCCGCGCGCCGTGCCCCCCGCGCCGCCCGCGCCCGTGCTGCTGCCGCCGCTCACGCCGCTCATGGTGCTGCCGCCGCTGGCGCCGCGCGCGCCGCTCATACCCACGCCCGTCGGCGCCGTGCCGCCTGTCGGTCTGTACCTATGCATAGTAGTAACTAGTAGGATGTTTGGTCTTATTGGTCATTTGTTGCCGAGATAAATGTAAACCATGCGATGCTGGGTCAATCATTGCCAGACCAAATCAGATCGAATCTGTTTTATGGGATTTTTCAATTTCAACAAATCTCATATCAGTACAACTTATATGTGCAGTCAATTTATCAAGTAAATATAAAAAAATACATTAATTATTAATACATAATGCCACAACATTTAAAATAGAAATGCGTGAGTTATTTGAGAAGTGCGTGGTGGCCTGTTGATAAACGGACCAGACGTGACTGCCAACATGTTCACGGTGTTCGCGGGTTTAAATCCTCGCCTCTGACTTTTCGGAATCATGTGTGTATTGATAGTCAATCACCACGCACAATAATAGTGAAGGAAAACGTCATAAGGAAACCTGCATGCCATAGCGATTTGTAATAATTTTTATGTATGTAAAGTCTGTCAACCCACACTAAGCCAGCATGGTGGACTATATGGCCTAACCCCTGTAAATCGTACTCTCGATTATAAAGGAGGCTCGTGCAGTGGGATGTATATGGACTGATAACATTAGAATTTATATAGAAAGTCTTTTCAAAGTCTGTATAAAATCCAAAAAGTTATAAAACTAATTGCTGACAAATACCAATCGGAACATAGTTACTACTACCATAAGTTAATTGAACACTTTTTAAGCTTGTTTACCACATGCAAATGTATCTATCAAAATATATGAATTAATGAATATTTATCTAAGTTGAAACAAATTATTTTACATCATTTTTCATTAAATTTAGGTCAAACAGTGGTGGTTAAAAATTTGCTTACACTAAAAGAACACAAAAAAAATTAAATAAAAGTAACACTTTTTAAGGCTATTTTTGGGGAAACACAATTTCCTAACTAAATCATTTTTTACTTTTATCTTAATCTTCCCAATCTTGCAAATAAGTATTATAGCATGACATTAAATCGCAGGTGCAGTGAACCCCGCTGCGTACGGGTACGGCGGCGTGGGCAGCGCGGTGGCGGCGCCGCCCCCCGAGGAGGAGGAGGGCCCCGCCGCCAAGCGAGCGCGCACCGACGACTCCCTCGAGCCGGAGGGCGCGTGGTTCGCACGACACCCGGGGGTGGTGCCGCTACAGGTAACAAGCCAGGACCATACCCACTGTGCCACTGTTGCTATTAAAGACATCGGGGTTTTAAAATCCAGTCTATTTTAAGTTTGAAATCAAATGTAATAAAACATACATAGATGCTTGATTGACTAAAGCTTTGCAGTGGTTCATAGCTTACATAATTATAGTGATGGATGGGACCAGGAAGAAATTAATTTATTTAACAGCCTCCATGGCCTGAGTTAGACTCTGGCTGTGAAACGAAAGGCCGCGTGTTCGATCCCCGCACTGAAACAAATGTTTGTGTGAACCACAGGTATTTGTTTTGGGTCAGGGTGTTTGTGAGACCAAAAATTCTCTCGTAGTTTCTGATACCCACGACACTAGACTCGATCTTAGTGTGGGGTCAGGACTATGTATGTATGTCTTTTGGGTGTATTTATTATTATTATTTATTGTCAGCAATATTTTATCAATAAATAAAAAAATACATCGTACATGCTTTTAATGCACAGTTGTTCAATTGAATTTTTTACTTACTTACATACACAAACTCACGCCTCTCTCCCAGAAGGGATAGGCAGAGGTGCCACCAAGACACTCACATTTCGCTTTGTATGTTCCATCCCATGATGTGATAGGGGCAAGCCTATCGCCATCGCGCACAAATTCCTGACTTCAAGCTGATAATGAATTGAATAATCCGATACCACATTGCCTGACCCGGGATATTTTACTTACTATAATAAATAATGTAGCTGGTATCTGTTATACAATTATTTGTTGTCCCCAGGTGTCGCTGCCGTCGTTGCCGGAGCGCAGTGAGTGGCGGCTGGACGGGCGCGCGTTGCCGCTATCGCTGCCGCTCAACACCTCCGTGGCCGAACTCAAGAACATCGTGCAGAGGTCTACCAACATGCCCACCGCCAAGCAGAAGCTACATTATGAGGTCACTATATGTCTCTTGTGTGTTGATAGTCAATCACCACGCACTATAACGGTGAAAGAAAACATTGTGAGGAAACCTGCATACCATAGCGATTTGTAATAATTTCTATGGCATGTAAAGTCCGCCAAACCGCACTAGGCCAGGGTGGTAGACTATATGGCCTAACCCCTCTCAATCATACTCTCGATTGTAGAGGAGGCTACGTATATGGGCTGATACAGTACAAGTACAGTATATGTCTCCTTGCTGTGTCAGCTCATAAACGCAAACTGCGGAGTACAAGACGCTTCTACTATCGATAGTTTGATTGATAAGGTCTAATTGACTATCGAAACGCTAATAATTCCGATATACGAGCGGTGTGTGTCTGCAAATTGCGTCAAATTTGTTTAATAAAAATACTGGATCAAGATTGTTTTGCTTCAATGGATTTGTTTGCACCTAATGAACCGAAAAGTAAAATTTGTTAAAAGAAATTAAAATGATCTTACGTAAAATAAACACAAGATTTGTATTACCATCAAATAAAAGCTGTTTACTACTGTACATAGGCTACAAATTGAGAGCCATTGATCATTACCCTCAGCTCATCTCCAAAAATGTGTGGCCAAAATATTCTAAGCTTATTAAGTTTTACTAGAAATATTAAACAGTATTTAATACTTACAGGGCCTGTTCTTCAAAGACACGAACACCCTGGCGTACTACAACGTGCCCCCCGGCGCGGTCATCCAGCTGCAGGTCAAGGAACGAGGTGGACGCAAGAAATAGCATTAACTCCCGACGCTACCGCGTGTGGCGCCACTTGTATTCAACGGATACACTTTCAATCTAATTGCACTAAATACACAATAGCTTAATTGGTTATAGATAATGTAATGAGATGGTTTAATAAATTCTATATTCTATGAGTTGTTTTATTGTAGTGAATATTTGTGATATGAAAATCGATGAAACTCCAGAGACACAAAAAGTATTAGGCGTAGACAAAGAAACAAAGGAAGGTTTGTTAAACCCGTCATCAATATGTGGAATATTTTACAGAGCACAAAAAGTACTAGAACGACAGAGAAAGAAAACTTTTAGAGAAAGTTGTGTCATCAATATGTGTAAGAATTATCATAAGTAAAAAAGTACTAGGGCGACAAACAATTGAGGAGGTTCCTATAGTTAGAGAGTTCTACCTGTGCGATGCCGCAAGTTTATTTCGTAATTTTTTTACAATGCGCGCGCGCTCTCCGACCGACAGCCAAAAGACAGATGAAACGTATAAAGTTGGAGATATATTTGTTCTACACAGGTAATTAGCGATATTAGCAAATTCATCATACATTTTAATTTAAACGGTTTTCTCCTTTCGGAACACATGAAGTAGGTGGAGACTGGAAATATTTTTATTTTATTCACAATAAGAAGCTAACTACCTATTGGCTACACCTGACGCTCGCACTAGTTTAAGCCGCGCCCACCAACTACGAAGGACCAATCAGCGTCTCCATCACACCATTGATATTAATGTTCTAGAAAGTTAGTTTTAAATTAGCAGTGGCGATGGGCGACTTTTTAACTTTTTAGACTATAAAATATAAATTATTAATATAGTTTTATACATATTGTATGTGATTTTAATTGAAATGTGATGTTGAATGATAGACAATTGTAAAAATTCGTGATAAAAGGGACTTAGACCTTAAAAAAAGCAGATATAACTTCTTACGTGCGTACATAAGGACACACATAGCTTTTTAAATGTATTTTGTTTATAGTTATGTGGATGTAATATTAAGGATTAATAATTGAGAACATAAAGAAAACGCACTTTTTAGTAAACATTTATTAAAAACGTGTAAAAATAGTAACAAAGCTTGCATGAATCTCATTAACCATGATAAAATATAATTTAGGCTTGTGTGTGTTTGTCAAATGAAATATAAATAACATTACAGATAAATTGAGGAAAGTAAATATAAATCAGGAGATACCAGGACAATATTAAATTGCAGTTTCCAGTACCCATTTCACTATTTCTTGTAATGAATTGATAAAAGAAAAATATAGATTACTATGTTTCCTCCATATTTTATTATTATTTATTTATATTGTAGTTTCTAAATAATATTCAGTAAGTATTACAAATCAAAATGTGTATTTGTATTCATTTAACAAACACATAACAGACTTGGAGTAAAAATATGAAAAATCATAAAGGAATGTATAAATTGCACATTATTTATGTATTTATAAGCACCATTTTGCGTGTCAATTAATAAAATATTATAAAAACAAAACATGTAAAAATGATCACAACATAACTCAGATTCTAAATCCGTTCACACTTACTATAACACTAGTATATTCTCATATATCTCAATAAGATATAAAAAATACTCAATATAACTCATGATTGATACATAGTCATTAAACATCTCAAAATATATCCAATTGGATGCATTAAATACCAAGAAATGAATCCATTGCTTTACACAAGTCAGAAAAATCAATAATGATCAATATTCCTTATCATAGAGTGAATAAAAGTATGCAGTGTGTGAACGGTTAAACACATATAAATAAACAACAATATAAAATGATTACATTATAGTAAATGCTTATGGAATGTAAATAGTCATTATTAGTGAGGTTCCGATCAGACCAGTGAAGGCAAATTACTTAAATTACAGCTAGTGTCTTTGCAAACAATATTTAGATACAGGGTGCTTCTAGCCCTGGGTAATCCACTACAAGTAGGTTTCATAGAGGTTTATTGGGAATACAGGTTTTTTTTTTTATTAAGACCTAGTTAAACAGTAGCACCTAGGAACAATCCAGACTGGAAGACAGGAGACACCGGCATAATCCTTTTTACCTCTCTTAGGATTTAAAGACGAGTTAAAAAATAAACATCTTTTCCCCTAGTTCAAATAATCCACAGTGCATCACAATTTGCAAGAAATTGTTGATTGTTGATGTAATTCACGAATGATATGCTAAGATATGCCTATATTACGTCTTTATAAAGGCCGCAAGATTTTTTGACGACAATTTCACATCGCTATTAATATAATTACAAAATAGTTTCTAGCTTTGCAATGTTTGTCTTAGAATCAGCACTAACTTTGCAGTAAAATTACTTAACATTTTCTTTCACAATGAGTAAAACTGTGTGCTATTTTCAATTCTATAACGATCGCAATTAAGTTTAATATATCTCAATAGTATGTTAGATATCAATACTTGAATCTGCAAGTATTTTTACTGCTCAATTTGATCTGACACTTAACTCTAATGTAACATGGAATTATCTGAATTTCTTTCACTATTCTCTTATACATAATGCTTATGTTGATATGTAACTAATCAAGGCACGAGTGTTACCTATGTTTGCAAGCAAAGCTTTTAGTTGTAAAATAATGCAAATATTAGGGGGACCGGAAAGTAATGTCGTATTTTTGATAATAACTTCAAAGGAATAAATTTTGCTCTGCTTCTTTTTCCAATCTGGTGTAAATGTTCCTGGATGGTCGACCAAGGTTGGTTTAAGGCTTTTGACAGTTTCTCGATTGTTTGACATGGATTTGCTTCCACTTCTGCCCTTAGCATGTCGTTGTCTAATGTTGTTGGTCTTCCTAATCGATAGGAGTCAGACAGATCAAAATTACCGGATTTGAACTTGGAAAACCATCTTTGGCATTTACGAACGTCTAATGCACTTGGATAAACATCGCAAATGTTTTTGGTCGCAACTGTTGCGTAACTACCCTTGCGAAATCCAAAAAGCATACAATTCCGAATATGCTCTTCTGGTATTTGGTTGGCCATGTCTAATATTGAATTATTTAGAAGTAAACAAGTCACAATAACCTTAAAAAGACTTTGCACACCTTCGAAATACACTGAGCTGATAAAAGATAAGCAAATATCGACATGCGCAGAAACGACATTACTTTCCGGTCCCCCTATTATTTCTCGATATGTTCTGATGTATAAATATGTTTGTTAATCAGATTTTAGAATCAACCTTTTGAATACAGCCATTTGCAGTTATTAATGGACCGCCCGTCTAGCTTATCCCATATCCAAGTAAAGTCATGTCTTTATTGTTAGTTTTTCTAGTATCTTTATATTTGCTTTAATGGGCTTTCAGCGACAATGTAAAAACGAATCACTTTTTAGCATAACCATTGTATTACATTCTTAGTAATACATTTGTTTTCTTATAGTATCGATCATTAAAAATATTGAGATCTTTACAACCTTCAAAATTTGCTCACCAAAATAGCAGCGTTTCATAAGTTGATTCTACAATCTGATGATGTTTAGTATGTTATTTCTTTTTACTGGAGTTTGGGAATGTTCTCGATCATCTCTCGGTAGCGGGCCAGCATGGGCGTGTAGATCTTGTCGTGGTCCGGGTACGGGGTCGCCACTGGAGATACCGTCGGTTCGGATCCTGTCAGAATATACACATTAGATTTATATTCTACCACTGGGAACTAGGCTAGTCCCATGCTTAGTTTCAAAGTGAGTGAACCAAAAAACTCTGATTACGGTACAGTGCAGTACTACACCTAAATCCCCATTAACACGGGGAGAGTTCCTCGCCTCGAAGACAGGATTATCGTAGGAATATAAAAAAGTTGCATCGTGTAAACATTTGTCAGAACAAGATAATCTATGGCGGTTATGTCTTGCGATAATCGAATACGATTCTCGCCGCGAGAAACTAACCCCGTGTAAATGGTAAGAGCAATGGCACGTAGAAATATTGAACCGATTCGTAGCAGTTTTCAGCAATTCCACTGACTAAAAATGGTGTGCAAGGTCTCGCTATTTGTTATGTTAGCTTTTGGTCCACTATGTTAGCCTAATGGATGTTGAGGATGGTGTTATTTTATTGGTCGGTCAGTCCAGTTACAGAATTTTTAAGTATGAATTTGTACCTGGTAGCTTAGTGTTGGTGGCGGCGCTCCACACATCAGCTGCCCTGATGGCCGCGCCCAGCAACGCTGCATTACCGTGCTGTTCCTGTAACAAAAGAAAATAAAAATTAAAATAAAAAAATAAATGCACCCAACAGTCACATACATAGTCCTGACCCCACATTAAGAATAATTAAGTCTTGTATCGTAGGTATCAGAAACTACGAGACTTTTCGGTCTCACAAACACCCAGACCCGAGACAAATATCTGTAAGCCTTACAAACATTTGTCTCGGTGCGGGGATCGAACCCGCGGCCTCTCGTTTCTCAGCCGGCGTCTAACCAACTGCGCCACGGAGGCTGTGTTTACTCCTCCCTGTCAAAACGCGTGTTAAAATAAATACTTCGCTGTTTTTTTTTTCACGACAAATTGACTACAATGCACCTAACTTTATAAGATATTCAATCCAAATAGAATTAACCATCACTCATTGGTCGATAGAGGGCCGGTTTTCTCGATAGATATACACAGGCTGAATCCAAAGTGCAATATACTTTCGTATATCCGATATCACAATCCGGAGTTTTCCAGCATTATGTAAAATGGTCGCTTTTCGGGCGAAGATATCACCACCAACTTCACGTTTTTAAAATATTGCAAGTTGTTGTGATTATGTATTTATTTATTTATTTGAAAACTTATTGTACACCAGTGAAAAAAAATTACAAAAATGAATAAAATGTAAAAAAGTATACAATGGCGGCCTTATCGCTCGAGGCGATCTCTTCCAGGCAACCTACTATAGGATGGATAAGACAGAACGACAAATTGGGTATGTATGTTTCTTTTTTCGTCCCTTATATTCCATCTACAATCGGCTGTTGTAGCCATAATTAGATATGGTCTCGGTGGGGTGTTGCTATTAGTTATTCTCCATTGAGAATTAACCTCATAATATTTCTCAGTTTCTTAGATCAAATATATGCAGTCTCTTTAATCTTTTAATATCTTGTTGTTTGTTCAAAAGTTCTCTAGCTAATTCGTTTCTGTGCTCAGAAAGTCTCTTTATAGTGTTCACTATTCCTATTTACTTCCTCCTTAACTGGGCATTTCAAGGTAGGGTATGTAGGCAAGATTAAAAATTATAATACGCACCAGCACGTATACGGGCACGTTGAACACGTCGGAGAATATCTGCAAGAGGTCCTTGTTGACGGCCGCGCCGCCCGTAGCTATCAGCCGAGACGATTCGTCTGAACAGAAAAATACATTTACATTTTATTCATGTGGATGGTGTTACTTTTTAGTGTGATATCTAAAATGCTATCTATGAACCATATGCTCGTATGCCCCCTATAATTTAAAAAATGTACTTGCCTATTACACAGTCATACAAAATGTTTTGTACAGTATTCGGTAGTAATTTGAAAAGTAAATTAATATAGTTATTGGAAAACTATATTTACTAAGGAAAAAAGAGCTTGTGTTTGGTGCGATTTTTTCTTCACCTTTATGAATATAATCTTAATAAGTTGCACATCATTTGTGTCTACTAGACAATGTATTACATTAACTTGTGTAGATTTTTGAGAAGGGCACGTTTTTCACTGGTGTATTTGTTACGTACGGCTGCTTCAGTGGCGTAGTTGTACTACGGTACGACTACAAAGCTGAGGTCTTGGGTTCGAATCCCGGGTCGAGCAAAGTGATATTGGGTTTTTCCATTCATTATCAGCCCGGAGTCAGGAATTTGTACCCGATATGGCGATAGGCTCGCCCCCTATCACATCATGGGACGGAACATACAAGGCGAAATGTGGGTGTCCTGATGGCGCCTCTGCCTACCCCTTCTGGGATAAAGGCGTGAGTTTATGTATGTATGTATGCATTTGTTACGATCAACGTCATAGCATGAGCATAAGCAGTGCAGCACGTACCGGTGTGGAGCCCCATGTCCTGGGCGTGCGCCCTGCGTGCGAGCGCCTGCCCCTCGAGCAGCGCGCGCGCGTGGTGCTGCGCGGGCAGGCGCGGGGTGCTGCGCCCCGCCGCGTCGCACTGCCAGCGCCCCGGCGCCGCGCGCGGGACTATCTCCGCCGTGTCGTAGTATATGCCTGCATATATAAGCATTAGTATGATAAAGGACTTAGAAACTGTAGCCAAAATGTTTTTTTTATAGACCAGTATACAGATATTTGTGCGATATTTTTAGAAATAAACGCGTTATAAGTTAAAAATCACACGTAGATACATTGTACGCTCGCCCGCATTCACACACACTAATATCCAGTGCGTACACTATGACTCTAACACTTTTACTTAGCGCAATATCACGCTGTTAATAGTTAGCCGACCCATGTGTTCTCTCTTTTCTAAAATCCTAGATCCTTTCGCCACACCATCAAGAAGCAGTCACAATTATATCAAAGAGCATAAAATAATTGTCTATTACCAATTATTGACACTAACTGGACGACATTATATTTTGAATTACTCACAATCACTTTTTGACTAAATGAAACCAACTTACCCATATATCCCATATTGCCTCTAACAGTGGACCGCAGCAGTTCATTAAAGGCATCCCAGCTCGGGCCAGCTAATGTATCCCGGTGGTTCTGCCTGGTCAAGGAGCCGTTGGCGAAGCACAGCAGCGCCATGTAGGGCGCGTGGGGGGTGGGCCCCACCAGCACGTGCCCCGCCAGCGGCGCCGCGGGGGCCTGCAGACCCAGGATCAGGGTGTCGCTCGTACCCAGGCTGAGACCCACCCAGCCGGTGCGGAGACGGAGACCTGGGGACCAGAAATAATCTGTTAGCTACACACAGTTAAATTCTACAGTAAATGAAGTGATAAAATCTGCGAGCACGTGTCAAGTACGCGAGAATATAGTGGACCGGGAGTGAGTTATAGTGACTTCACAGAAATGACAGAGATAGAAACAGCAAGAGCGGTATGGCAATCGTTTTGGTACATTCAGTTCGCGGTATCTTTTATTATCTCAATGTTTGACAGTATTCGGTATGTGTTAGGAGGCTGGCTGTCAAAGGGGTAAAATACAAAAATATTTCGACAGGCCCTAAGTACATACTTTAAAATACTGAAACATTAACAGGTATTTTTCTGTTATACATCCACAAATATTATTTTAGGATATAAATGTTACAAAGACAAATATCTTGCAGTAACTAATATCTGATACATAAGACTTATATTTCAGTGTATCAGGTCTGGTCAATTGGGTGTACCTGCAAGTGCTGAGCAGTTGTCTCCAGTGAAGGCGATCACGCGACACTCGGGTTTGAACCCGTACCGCTGCACGAAGTACGGCGATATCGCACCCAGATCCGTCGGCGTGGGGACTGGAGTTCCTAGCTTGACTTCTAATGTTTCATCACCACATGCCTATAATTAATATTAATTAACATCATGGGACGGAACATACAAGGCGAAATGTGGGTGTCCTGGTGGCGCCTCTGCCTACCCCTTCTGGGATAAAGGCGTGAGTTTATGTATGTATGTAATATTAACTATACAAAGAAACACGTCTAATACTTAATATTTAAATTTTATAATTATTTTGTTATTATTTAAACAAAAGTATTTGGTTATAATAAAATTCAATTTAATTCCATTACATTGGACGTCCACTCACAAGGTGCGCACTGGGCAGACCAGACAGAGACAGCCATAATATAAAACTTGCAGAAATATCACTTACATCAGGTCGTTGTGAAAATATTTAAAAAGCCATATAATTACAATGGACTTCCTATAACCGAATAAAACCTCATTTACACGGGGAGACTCGCCTCGAGGATACGATTATCGTAACGATATAAAAAAGTTGCATCGTGTAAACATTTGTCAGAACACGTTAATCTATGGCGGTTATGTCATGCTATAATCGAATACGATTCTCAATGCGAGAAACTTCTTACCTTCAAAGCCCTCTCATCCCACTCCTTCTTACTAATATCGAGCAAATTCATCCCGGATCCATCAGCCAGGTCTATAGGCGCCACCTTGCCCAGGAACAGCGAGGCGGCGAAGGAGGAGACCAGGGATATCCGGGACGCGGCGTGGTATACGCGAGGTTTGGTGCGGTACACCTTGCGGATCTGCGGGCCCGTGAAACGCTCGTAGGCGCGGGAGCCCGTGGTTTTTGCTAGCTCCTGTGAAGGTGAGATACGTGGTAGAAATCTGCAGTAGAATGGGGTGAAAACCTCGTGTAGTTACACAGGTACTTAAATAAATAAATACACCCAACAGTCACATACATAGTCCTGACCCCACACTAAGATCGAGTCTTGTGTCGTGGGTATCAAGAACTACGAAACTTTTCGGTTTCACAAACACCCAGACCCGAAACAAATATTTGTGGTTGACACAAACATTTGATCGAACCCGCGTAGCCAACTGCGCCACAGAGGCCGTCACTTAGTTATATTATTACCGCGAATGGAGTAGTACCACTATTTTAAATTGATGAATTAAGTAATTGTTTTTAGTAGTTAGTTATTTCTGTAGATTTCACATCTGGACAACAGTTTTATAAACGTTATACAATTTTATAAAGAATATCTTCCGACTACCACGTGGTTTCATCACAAACCGGAGTACATCATTATACAAATCCTACATTTTAAAGGATTTTTCTACGTTTATTTTATAAAATCTCGTACGTACCTCCGGCCCTCCCATAGCCTCCTCCAGAGCCTTGCAGTCCTCAGTAGTGCTGGAGTCCATCCACACGGGCGAGTCACACACGAACGCCGCTGCTAACTGTGTATGCAAGAAGTCGTCGGGAGTCAGGTTACCCAGCCGAGACTCCGCGTCCTTCGACCACCATACCGAGCCGTGTTGCTGCAACAAATGTATAAGACTGTGTCGAAAAAAATAAAAATAAATACATCCAACATTATACAAGCACTATAATGGTGAAGGAAAACATCGTGAGGTATGTATGTTTGTATGCTGTTTTTTGCTTCATCCTGCCCATGACGTAATCCAAAAATTGTATGTTGTCTTTTCACAGTACATTTGTAGTTACTTTACCATGACAGTATAGAAATGGAAACCACATCATTTTGTAATGATATCACTGTGTTGACTCATTTATTTGCCAAGGCTGTCACTCACTAAAAATAAACCAACATTCTAATTTTTTTTTTCATATTTCTTTACAAAAGTATCAATTTACCTTTCCACTTTATTCTGATTCAAATGAAATTGAATGTCTTAGTAATTTACTGCCTATATGAATTTATTTGCAAATTCAACAGATTGAGTGAGTTTAAATTTTGATTAGTTTTTTCATACAGATATGACACTGGGACTTCAAAGAATGTGATGGCTCATGCAGCCCAAAAGACTCTGTACCTTACTGTGGGGTCTATATGTTACTATTGCAAGTGTCTGTTACCTGTGCTGCTCCAGAGAGGGCCTCGACTACGGAGAAGTCTACTCCGGCCACCACAAGCCTGTCCATCACCATATCCAAGGCTTTGACCCATAGCAGCGGCGGAGCGGCTACCTCACCCCGACGCTCGCCGCGTAAGACACCCCCTGCCGTCCTGAGGGACGGAAAGTTAAAAATTGTGTATCAATTGACAGACTTTTGTCCATGTTTATGTTACCTATTTGTGACTTTTTGTAAAATACTGGCCCAGAAGAATGACAATACCCTTGAATATGAATCAAAATTCGGTTATTGGTACAATTATACCAGCTTAATTAATTACAGTTTATTCAATCTTTTGTCTTTTATAAGTCAAAAACAATAAGTTAAATTAATTTACACTTTGGCTTTAGATAGAATGCAGTAGTAATATAGTTTTTTTAAATTTAGTTTTGCCAATTCAAGCATGCCTGGTGCGGACCACAGTAAAATAGTAAAGCTGAGTAAGGAAATAATGCACAAGATTTATCTCATGTTATGGTCTAATATTTGTAATGCACAGATTGGTATATTTTGATATTCATTTTTTTCATATTTTCTACATACAGGCTGCCTTCTATTGGTCTCTGCGAAATCTTTTAAGAAACTCTAAGTCAACACTGTTTTAATAGCAAATGACTGGTAAACAAGTATGACCTACTGAAAAGACTATTCACACACCAGTTTTAGTCAGAAAGGTGCCCATTATAAGTTAAATCATTCCAGATCATACATAGTCACGTGGCCACTAATTTAAAGCAAATTATGCATTATACTGTAAGCATGGAGCAACTTTATTTGAAGGAAACTATCAACATTTGCTAGTTTCAATAGAAGTTGCTAGTTGCAGCAACAGTGTTTAAACTTGTTCTGTGTGCACAGCGCTTAATGATAAAAATAAATATTATTTATTCAGTGGCAAGTTTATTGCCATCTAGAGATTATTTTGCTCACCTAAACTCTGGAAGATCCACATCAAACTCGACATCTGCCTCATGGAGCACACGGTAGTCTTCGCCAATCACTAAGGCTTTTAGCTGTAAAAACAATATGAAAATCAAATGTTTAATGTATCTTCTTATTGTGATATACTGTGCTACTTGGTTTGTTAAAAGTTAAAACCACTTGAAATTGTCTCATACGCTAAAAAATAAATTGATTCATTGTAAGCTGAATGAATGAATTAATTAATCTTTTTAAAGGTATTGAAAAGCTTGTGAGTTGAGCATAAGCTTTTAAGAATATATACAATGAAAATCAAAATAAAATGTAGCACCAAAATATTAATATTTAAAAATAAATGACTTATGTTCCAAATTCAAGTTATGACAAATTCCAATAATATTTAATGTGAAGAATGCCGGAAGTTTATGCAAAGTAACCAGACAAATTAAAATTATGCAGTGTTACAATCATCATTGAATCGTTTACTTACTGCGTTTCAATATTAAAGAATATAAAATAAATATAATTCAATTTGTGAATACGTACCAATGAACACTAGTCACTACTGCAGACGCATCAATTTAATATTTTTTTATAAGCAAACGCTAGCAATGAGGAAGATAACATTATCTTGAAAAACAATTGCAAAATAATTGGATTATTATAGATGTTAAGCAATTTTTTACGTACTCTTTGTGTGCTAAAATCAAATCCCAAAAAAGTTTTTTTCTTCTCTTCCTCAATCATGTTTTTTTTTATTTTGACAGCGCGGATGTTCGGACGGTGGCACGGCCGCGTTCCGTTCGGGAACGTTCAGAGTCAGCTCCTCACTATCCGTGACTGAGAACCGTTTTAACAAAATTCATGCGATTTCACATTATCATTAACGTATTTTATTAGTCTGAGTAGAAATTAATCGTTAAAGTCGGGTAATTCGCGTAATGCGATAAACAATTCCCACCAAGGTTGTCGTTATCTGTTAATGATAAAACAATTATATCTCAGTTATAAAATATATTTTCCTATAAGCGGTAAATATTACATAAGTTTCAAAACAAATTAAATATGGTAGGTGATGGTAAGCCATACCATCAATGTTTGTAACATAAGGTCAAAATCTCTACCTTAAGGTTCCGCAGCAATTTAATGTACCCACTTTCCTAAACTACCTTTAATCTATGAGCTACATCCGAATGGGTTAAAAATGCGTCCACATTTCTATTTAGACAATAAACAATTACAATGCGCAACGGTTAATTGCTCCCATAACCACCCATAACGGCAGCCGAACATATTCGTGTGAATCATGCTGCACCTACACCACAGGGCAGGCAAGTTCACTGACCCACATACTGATCTCACACTAATTAAAAACAGAAAGTAATCCCTGTATTCATCCAATGTTTGTTTTATTGTTACTGGCACGGCAAATTGAATCTCATTAGTAACTACAAGTCGCCCAATGTTAAGCGCCGTGCAATACGAATACAATATCCAGCACGCCATTACCACTATACATTTTTATTATTACTTATTAACCATGTTATGATTACCTGTATGATACATTAACCGAATTGCCAATTGCCGAAATTGGCCAAAACCCGACCCACATAAGTGTGTAACTGTGTACAATAAATATGCTGTTTTTGTGATAAAATGTTACATTTCTCTACTAGCTTGTTAAAAGGCCTCGCATCGTAGCTCAAAGTGAATATGGACCAACGACACACGTAAGAATCTCTCGACGGTTTTCATAATTATGCCAGCGTGCTTAATTGCTTCTTTACGCTTCGCTTAGAGAGCCCAATTTTGTAGACTAGAACTTTTGAGTCGGTAGGAATACTAGCTATTTTTAGATGTCAAAAATGCCCAAATATGAGAATAAATGCATGTTTCACAGTATTGTGAATTTGCTCAGAATATTTGTCAGGCGTTATTGAAAATTCGACGAAGTCTTTATAAATAACGATTAAAGGAAAACGCAGATGGTATGGTTTAATTTGTATTTATATTGGTAATGAATACTACGATGTGCTTAAGTTAACAATAAATCCCTACTTTGACTAATAATACCGCTAAATGTGAGCCCCATTCGCGCATCGAGAATTTCGTACCACATACTTAATTGCTCACAATATTAGAATAAGTAAATAAATAAATACACCCAACAGTCCCATACATAGTCCTGACCCCACACTAAGATCGAGTCTTGTGTCGTTGGTATCAAGAACTACGAGAGACTTTTCGGTCTCACAAACACCCAGACCCGAAACAAATATTTGCGGTTTACACAAACATTTGTCTCGGTGCGGGGATCAAACCCGCGGACTCTCGTTTCACAGCCGGCGTCTAACCAACTGCGCCACGGAGGCTGTCAAACTAGGTAGGTTTTGATATGCTTGGGTCAATGTATATGATTTTTCATGACTCTTACAACCCTTAACCCGTTCTCGGGCAGCCCTTGGTTTGCAGTACGGAACTTTACTTTTTTCTCTTGTTCAATTAATTTTAATAGTTTGTAATTCAGAGTCCAAGGGTCCCCTTGGGCTTGGGGATCCCAGGGCACTACCCTGTCGTATAGCCTTCCGGTACCTACGCCACTGGGTGATATCATGTGGTATAAAGTCCTGCAAACTCACGCTGAAATATTTCAGTGTGCAGGCTCTTTCAGCATGAGCTGCTGTAAACAATTGACACTTACCACTGAGGCAAGGCGCGTCTCTTGCATACATTAGTAAAAATTAACAACCGATAGGAACATGGTCTTTTTCACTGAAGCTTACGGGTTCAATGTTCGTCCGAAAAAATATTTATGTGCTCAACAGCTTTTTTCTTATTATGGGGGTTGGTTCAACTGAAATTTGAGTTTTTTTAAAACTCACTATTGATACAGGCGAAATTTTATTGTAACTAATTCATTAATTTAGAAATCACAACGTTTACCTGATACTGCCCTGCCAAGCTATTATTACGTTATCTACTTCCGCCATGAGCGAAACTTGCCTTTTAATAGCATGTATAATGTAGGCTTCATAGTTCTGCTATAAATATTCCACATTGATACATCATCTGAATGCGAAAGGTAAGAGTAAGTATTTGAATAAATTAAGTCAAACAAAAACATTTTCGGAAGTGATAGAGCCACGCTGTTGTCAGTCATGAGTCAGCATGAATGGGCAGGCTCATCCGTGGTTGTAATACTATCTCACAGGAAATCGACTTGAATTTATTGAATTGATGAGCCGGTAATACATCCAGCGTTATGGATGGTCATGGGCAGCAGTGATCACTCACCATCAGGAAACCTGTTTTTTACCGGACATTTATTTAAGGAAAAAGGACTGATCTTGTGTCCTTGATATTATGCTCGTAATACATGAGGTACTTTTTCGGTCGACACCCAGATCCGAACAAATATTTGTGGGTCATAATTTATCTCGGTGTCGGGATAGGACCCACGACCTCTCGGTACACATCAATTTAGCACCAAGGAGGCTGTAAAATCATCTGTCTTTATTAACGAATCAAGATATCAGTATTTTTTGCATATTGGTTTAAGTATAAGAGTGACATGGGTTATTTTTAATCTGAAAAAATAGAGGGTGCTGAATGCAATAGATTGATTTTGTTCGTATGAGAGTAAATAAAAACTAATTAGCCCACATAAATCCCACTGTAGAATACAGGCATCCTCTCTAAGATTAAGTCTGACTTGGGCCATAGTGCACAAAACTTGCTTATTGCCGGTTAAGAACTCTAGCTTTATCGTATTCGTAGCTGCGGATCATACTAGTACTTAGGTATTCAATCGGCATGATCAGGCATTACTAAATAAGTCATCGACATTATACTAGATAAGACAGACACTCTACTTACGAGAGTGTCTTTTATTATTTCGCCAGTTCAGGCTCTAAAAATATTCACGGATTCGAAATATTCAATATTTTTTACAATTTAAATTAGGAATATACATTACCTTGCTTAATTTCCAGCCAGTGTTATCTGCCTCAGAAAAAATATGTTTTTTAAATCTGCCATTGACAAAAACCATATAGGTATTAGGTAGTATTATTATCGGAGGCTTTACATAGTGGTATGGTGTGCTGTGTGCATGTAACGAGAGTAATCGCGTGGAAAGCCGGCCGGCGCGCCCCGGCTATATATAACCTGGCCACCCCAACGCTCAATGGAACGGTAATTCACGCCTGCGGCACTTCAAATACGATCAACTTTGAACATTAGGCCGGCCATCACACGCTTTGCTTCCTTTGCCACTTGCTACTTACCTACGTGTATGGTGGCGAGTCGATTCGGCTTCGACCACACCCTTTGAAGACAGTGCTTAATATATACTAGTTTTTTATTAAAACGTTACCGACATATAAAGTTATAGGTACAACTTTATTTGTCTATACAGAGGGAAGCGTAAAATAATTTCTTGTTATATTGATCCAACTATGTTGTTCCGACGGGTGTAATGATCATTAACAAAACCATGACAGGCTGTTCGAAACCGGATACACATAGACTGAGTCGGGTTCATGTGACAATAGTTTCGAGGTCCCTATGATGGTGTCCCAACATCGTGTTTGGTAGTCACTATCCGGGATATGGTGTCTATGGCTACCACCAGTGGAAAAACAATTCTTTTATTTCGCGTCGGTTTCTTCTAAGAAAATAATGCCTACCACCCCCGTCGTACTAGCGCTAGCACTTCATAAACTTCCGTAAAAAAGACAATGTTAAAATGATAACAGTCCAAATAACGAATATTAATATATAATTTTACAAAGCCCGAAAAATATTTTTCTTTTATTCTTTATGTATGTGGTGTTCAATAAAGAATTTATAAATAAACTAGCTTCTGCCCGCAAACTTCGTCAGCGTGATTAACTTTATTTGGTATTTCTCATCCTGTCCCGTCCCGTCCTGTTATATCCCGCCCGTCCCGTATCATTCTCACTCAAGGCATGTAATCCAGTCCCATCCCATCCCTTTGAGTATAAAAAGTAACAAATATATCGGTATTCCTTCCTCATCCCACGGGAATACTTAATTTTTCGGGATAAAAGTAGCCTAAGTGGTAATCCAGGGTGTCAGCTACTTCCATATCCATACTAAATTTCATCGAAATTCGTTAAGCGGTTTCGGAGTTCATCACGCACAACCGCACAGACAAACATACAAAAATTCTAAAAATCATTATTTTTATTACGTTAATACAGACCCCCCATATTAGTTTTTCTCGTTTATCTTCCATAGTACAAATAAACACCCTGTATGGAAATAAGACATATACCAGTTTTTAAGTTGGACTTGTACCTATATAACTGTAAAAACCGCATCTCATTTCGTGTGGTAGTTTTTGCGTGATGCGCAAATAAATAAAATGAAACACTCTGTATGTAAATGCAACATATACCAGTTTTTAAGTTAAACCTGCAGCAATACAACTGTGAAAACCGCATCTCAATTCATGTGGTAGTTTTTGAGTAATGTGCAAGTAAACAAAAAGAAACATCCTGTACGTAAATGAAATATATACCAGTTTTCAAGTTGGACCTGCACCAATATAACTGTGAAAATTGCATCTCATTTCATGCGGTAGTTTTTGAGTAATGTGCAAGCAAACAAAAAGAAACAACCTGTATGTGAATGCAACATATACCAGTTTTTAAGTTGAACCTACAGTAATACAACTGTGAAAACCGCATCTCATTTGGTGCAGTAGTTTTCACGTGATGCGCAAGCAAACATACAGACAGACAGACAGACAGACAGACAGACAAAAATTCTAAAAAAAATTGTTTTGGCTTCTGTTGCTGTTATAAAGACCCCTCGCGTTAAAATTTCTTAAATATCTTCCATGTACAGACATCGACCATTTACATTTTTATTATATGTATAGATAAATGGTAAAGCTACTCTGTAGCTACTTTGGTCTACAGTTGGAATCTGCCGGGTCAACCAGGGTGGTGTTACAGTCTCACAGCAGACAGATGTAAAGCTAGAGGCATGACATGGACCAATGTAATTATACTATATATGGCTTTAGAAAAAAATAAAAAATAAAAATAAAGTGAAGAAAAATCTTTGTATGCATTTTTACGAAAATTGTGTGGACGAAAGAGTACGAAATTTGGCAAGGTTGAAGATTATTAGCCCGGCCTCAGATATTTGTGCCCGATATGGTGATAGGCTCGCTCCCAATCACATCGTGTGACGGAGCACACAAGGCGAGGTATCCTGGTAGCACCTCTACCTATACCTTCTGGGAAAAAGTATTATAAATGTATGAATTATGGTATTTCGACCGCCACGTGACCCCTAGTCGTTTTTTATTTTACATGTGACAGGCAAAGGAAGTAGAATCCATAATGCCATGGCGCGGCGATCGTTGCGTTGCAGCTAGCGCGGCTTGCGCGGTGGCTGCGGCGTCTGCTCGCCGCGCCGCTAGGATGCTGCGCCTCTCAATATTGTAAACAAGAGCTTATTCGATTGGTGGGCGGCACCGCGCACGCGCCGCGCTACGTGATCTTGCTGTGAGGTCCTTTCATTTTATTTCGTTAGTATTTTTATTTTGAAACAGAAACTCTTTTATTAAAAAACACTAACATAAGACATATATTTAACTTGTTTTCAACTGTCGTAATTTCTTTGAAGCTTGATACGCGCGCAAATCACAATTCTTGAGAGACTTCTGATCATACATTCGCTTTATCTCTTTCACATAGGTCTATTTTTGCCACCTTTATAATGACTGTTCGCTGTAAACTGCAAGCGATCTAGTAAAAACTGGCACTGGATTGTGAGAAAGCGAATCTCACAGGTCACCCTTGCAACTGTTGTCGCTGGTTATCGTCGTAATAGGCTTATTAATTTTACTGGCTCGACAAAGACAATACACATAGAGAATCCACCGAAGAGTGAAGTTTAGCTCTCATTGGTCGACACAATTATGCTGACCTTATTGTATGCAGATGAATAGGTACAAGATCACTGCTTACGGTGGTTACGAATATATCCTAGCTTTGGGGTTAGGTAACAGTTAATCTTTTTGTGTAGTGCACTATGCCGGTCGAGTCAATTCATTCGTGCTGTAGCTTTAACGCTCTCGCAAGGTTCCACCACGTATAAAAGTGCTCTGGTTCGATGATGATGAACCATTAAATTTCTATGGACAAGGTTGCATTTTTCCGCTTCATGTTCATTCGTCTATTATCCACATAATCGTATAATACTAAAACGACTGTTGATAGAGCATAGTGGCAGTAGATGTCAAAAGCTCATATTTTCTTTCCACAAATATCATACATACATAAACTCACGACTTTTTCCCAGAAGGGGCCGGCAGAGGTGCAACCAGGACACATACGTTTCGCTTTATATTTTCTGTCCCACGATGTGATAGGGTGCGAGCCTATCGCCATATCGGGTACAAATTTCTGATTCCGGGCTCATAATGAACAGAAAAATTTATGTAATGGTTAACAAATGAGATCCAATAAAAAAAGAATAGGAAACGGAATATTATGGTATGTTGGTCGTTTGTCGGTCGGAAAACGTCTCTTTTAAAGATGAAATCGATCGAAGCTCGGGATAAAAAGCCGCCGGCACAAGGATCGCACATGGGGCAGCGTGCGTCGGGGCGGACATGCGCGGCGCGGGGCGCGGCGTGCGGGGCGCGGGCGGGGCGCGGCGCGGGTGGCGGCAGGGTGCGCGGGGCGCGGCGGCGCGGGCCGAGCGCGTGCGCGGTGGGCTCGGGACGCGGGCGGCAGACGCGCCGCGATGGTGGGCCGCGACAGCCGCTCGGAGAGCGCGGCGCGCCCCTGGGCGCCGCGGCATGAGTAGCGCGCCCGCTCGGCCCGGCCCGCGCGCCAGCCATGGCGCAGGCCGCGCCCGCGCCCCATCGCACCCACTCCTTCGCGAAGAAGACCTTCCACAAGCCCACGTACTGCCACCACTGCTCGGATCTGCTGTGGGGCCTCATCGGGCAGGGCTACGGCTGCGAAGGTAGGCGCCGCGCATGCGCCCCGCGCGCGTCGATACCGGCTCCGCGCGCTCGCCGCTGCCGCCCGGCGCCGCCTCGTGCACGACCAGCACGTTATGCAACCCGGGGCCCGCGGCCCCCGGGCGTGTCCGCGTGTCCGCGCCGCGAGCGTGCGATCGATCGCCGTCCGCCGGCAGGCTAGCGTGCCGACCGCCCCGAGCCTTGCACTTGAAATTTCAAGGGCGGCGGCGCGCGGTGCCGGCCGGCGCGTGCTCGTGCGGGTGGCGCGCACTGCACGCGAGCCTGGCCGCGCCGCCCGCACATGGCGTGCTAGCTTGTTTCCGCTGGTGACGAGCCTAGTGAGCATTTGAGAGCATATCGATCGATCTGTTTTGTAAGAGATTTTTTGGCAGCGCGGGCGGCGGCGCGGGCGGGCGGGGCGCGGCGCTGCATCCCCCGCTGAACCCTTAGCTGTAAGCTAGATGTTGTGAGCGTGCTGCGTGGCGGTTGCGTGGCGGCGGCGGTGATTCGCTGCCGCGTACGCGATCATTACGACGCACCACTGACGTCAGAAGACATTTTGATTTCCCCAATGTTTTGATTCGGTGACCTACAAAAACGCCCCACCATGTTACGTGGCTCCCCGCGAAGAGCTGTTACAGCTCGGCCGCCCGACCGAGACCATTACTGCACGATCAATATTTATATCATTATACGATATCGGAGATGATATATGTGACGTGAGCTTTAATATAATGACCTCTGTATTTAACTGTATTATGCAATTTTTTGCTTGGTTCGTCACACGCGTTATTACGTCACTGAACTACGGACAGCGCGTAGTGTTTTTGTCCTTCTTATCCTTTGCAAGGAATCTGATGACGAAAACGAACTAATTATACTCGAGGAGCTTTAAGTTTACAATAAACAATATCAATTGCCTAACAACACTGAACATTTTATAAATTAATTCGCATTAAAGCATTTGGAACGAAAAAGTCTTAATGATCTACCATAGATCATTGAATCAGGGCATTTAGATTAACTCGAAATGTGAAGTTATTTCATTTAATCACAACTTTCTTATAATTCAATTGTTGCTTATGAATCAATTAGAGTATTCGCTAATAAGCTACAATAACTTTATTTGTTTATGTGCTATTAGTAAATAATAACCGCATACTTATGTGACCTAAATAACATAATTTTAATTTCGAAACAATATGTGTTTCGGAACATGCGCTTAGACCAACCCTCCTGTTTTATATGTAATGCCTCGTGGTTACTCGTATTTAAATGATTGAACACATTTTCATCTAGACATTGTGTTTGGTCTATGCGTCTACGTCTAAATAATATACGTTTGACTTTCTGACTTGCCATTTCAAATAGCACATTTTAACTCCGGTATCCCAGCCATTGGCGCCTCATGGACATATTAACTTTTCTTGAGAATTTACTTGAGTATAAATTGGTATCTATAGAATTTGCCCATCCTCGACCTACATTAGACCCCTGAGTTATAAATTTGACTCTATCATTTAAGTTCGAAGGACTAATTCGAAAGACTAATAAATACAACACTTCATTTGTTCTTTTGTTCTAATTTTCATCTCTTGATTTGAAGTCATTTGTAACTTTAGCATATTCCTAACGTGAAACAACATAACTGCTTCCGTCGTCTGATAATTATATAAAATAGTCTTCAAAATCATAATAATTTATTCAAATAATATAACATTGTTGTTTGAATCGTTAATTATCATTATTACCTACCATAAATACTCAAAAACCTCTTACAATTTTGTTCTTTGTGATCGTCTAGTAGTTGGGTAACGTAGGGTTGGGATTATCTTCGCCTAATGTTCACGGCTGTTCCTTCCAATTGATATCGTCAGTCCATTTGGCCAGTGGCGTACGGACGCTCTTTGGATAGAAAAACGTATTTTTTTTTATTATTATCCCTCTCTCTCTTCAACCACAGGAAGTCCACTACGAAACATAGGCGGGAGGCCTAATGATCTCCACATCGACCTGTTAGAAGCAGCCAAATCTATTATATTAAAACAATTACAAAGGTTTTGTTCTAGCCCAATGTAGTCCAATGCTGAGAACAGGCTGCCCTCGAAAGCTCCGTTGAAAGGATCAATCGTAGATCTTAGTCAACCACAGTGGTTTATATTCGATTGACTGTCATCAAAAATCATAGAAATTCTACATACAGTAAACTATAATGTATTACCATATATTTGGTTAAACATTTGTAGGTCTCCAAAACTTATTCTGCTTTGGTGTCGTATATGTGCTTTTAAGCTTCAATATCTAACTCCACGACTTATAGTTTATTTTTTATCAATTTCTTATTGTATTTCTCTCTTCGTTTTTGGATAAGTGAGAGATTATCGTATTGTATCATTGAGTTTAGAAAAATCAGAACCTGATCTTGGTACTACTTAAAAGACGATGTATATATTCGTTGGACCACGAAATACTAAGCTAATAAATAAAATATTACCTGACTTCCAAGTGGCAACGACAATCGAATTGTTAACCCCCTACTTTGAAGACAGTTAAAATGGCCACAATAGCCTCAAAAACTGGTGCGCAAGTGTGTGACACAGACAGAGCGAACTTCATTAACTAACTAATATTTTCCCAATAAGACTAGGTAGGCATTCTGTATTATTAAAAAAATATTTGTCTACAAGATTTCTCATAAGGACGATTATAATAAAACATTTATTAAAATGTCTATAGGCTTACGTTTCTTTCGAGACTCTAATTTTTTTAAAACAGATACCCCCAAGAATTCCATTTAGCATAGAAATCTTACTTAAGTTCTTTCTTCATCACCTATTCTATTCCATAAATTAGAGGCGTCTTTAGTGTGCGCCCTAGAAAGTGAAGGAAGCAATAACTCTCTCTCAATTTAAATTTTTGTGCCTTTCTACCTATTTAATGTCATTGTACCTATCTATTTCCAGCTGGATAGATTAGGGCGCCAATACAAAATAAACATGAATGTGCGTCGCAAACTGAAAAAGATTGGGAGCCTCTGCTCTATAAACATGCCTAGGAATCAAATTCAGTATCCGTTACAGAGGCGTCGTAATTTCCTGTGCACCTGATCGCTATTACTTCCTGCAGCAAATAGATTTTCCTATTGCGGTGCTTGTAAGTCTTTCGATGTAACAACTTTATATGTTGAATTTTACATTTCGATTTGAAAAGTCTGATTTGAGTTGCAAAGGACTCGGATGGTCGTTTATCAGTTATTGGGTCAGAATTATAAGCACGATAAACTATATATAGGATCGAGCTTATTTTTAATGTGTTTGCCTTTCTACCTGACGTTACCAAAAAAGAGCTCACGTTCGCTTTCCTGCCGAATCTCATTCACTTAATAAATAAATAAATAAATAAATACACCCAACAATAGATGAAGTGAACATCTAATATTTGGCATCCTGGAGCATAAGTAATTGGCTTCTTATATATTTCCTGAAAACAGCAAGTCAGTGGTTTTGTGGTTATATCACGTGGCTATCTCGAGGCCTAGTAATGTTACAGTTAATACATACATAAACTCAAGTCTTTCTTCTGGAAAGGGTAGGCTGAGGTGCTACCAGAACACCCACATTGCGTCTTGTGTGCTCCATCCCACGATTTGATAGGGGGTGAGCCTATCGGGCACAAATTCCTGACTCCGGGCTATAAATAGAAAAACAAATTCACTTTGCCCGACGCATTTATTTTATATCCCAGTCTATCCCGTGGGGTTGTGTCTTCTCGCGGGTTTCAAAGTAAATCCGATATGCAATTAGAAAAAGGAAAATTGTATAAAATGCAAAAATATACCTATACTAATCTCACAAATTTCACAGTTTGCAAAATTATTTATTTCATTCAAAGTTATAAATTGAGAAAATTAATATAGTTAAGATTTGTGTTTTCATTAGTACCCGAATATTAAGAAAAAACTAAGTATTAATTAATAACTTCTGAGTTTAAATTTATAATTACTATTTTTGTACCATTTTTGCGTGTAGTCATTGCTTTTATCACGAAACTCTGACGTAAAAGTTTTGTACGCGCTATCGTAAAATTAACATAAAAGAACGTCTTTAAGGAAAATAAATAGAAGTCACAACCACATACTATAATCAAATAATTGACTTACCTTACCATTACAAGCCTAATAATACATACCCTGTCCATCCCCTCTCCCCTTTTTGATCCGATAACTGCCAACTAAACACCTAAAATTGTTTAGGTATTGTATGAACCCAAGTTTACTTATTATACATACATAAATTCACAACTTTATCCCAGAAGGGTTAGGCAAAGGCCCTACCACGACACCCACATTTCGCCTCGTATGTGCCATCCCACGATGTGATAGGGAGCGAGCCTATCGCCATATCCCTAAGGGTTTTTGATATCCATCTGATCCCTTTCAGTGTAATAAAATATATTATTACCTATGAGTGCCATTTTCAAGTAAATTTACTTCATAATCTGCAGTATGAATTTTTAATCCAAGACAATTGCCTGATTCCAGTAATTATTACGCTTTTTAATACGCTTTTATTAGCTTCAGGCGTACACAGTATGTTAGTATGTAACGGAATCTTTAAACATGATTTTGACCCCCTTCAAAACGTCGGATTAACTCGAAATTTGGCATTCTTATGAAGGACGGATGACAATTCAATATTTTGAACAGTTTGACCCGTTATTATGATAATCAGGATTAGTGATTTTTGTTTTCCTGAGACCCGGAGTGTCTGCGTCAAGACCAATAAAGGAATCTACCAGGCGCATTCGACTAAAAAATGAAAAATAAATAATAGTTAAAAAAACTAAATAAATACGCTTTTATATTATTACAATAACATTGTATAGTATGGAGATGCCGTGAGTTAAATCTTGGAGTGGTTATTAAACATGTTGCGCCGGCTCTCGGCTAACAGGTGGAAGTGGCAGGTGAAGTGGTGGAACCGCTGTGCCCTCGAGAGCGTGAATGGGCGGTCGCGGCCGGGCCTGTCTCACAACTGACGTAACAGCTCTTGCTCTTTATACGGTTAAACACTATATGGTTGAAAACCTATGCAAATGTGTCGCGAGTCGGGTTCAACCTATGTATATTAACAGAACCACGTCTGCTGTAGGTCGTCTACCATCTTCAATCGTGGAAACGCTGTTTTCAAAATAATAAGAATAGTTTTTCTCTCTTCTCATTTTGTAACATTGGACATGTTAATACTATTAGATTATCGGCCTCATTTATACAGAGTTTTAAAAACTATTTTTGTCATCGAATGTTTTGTCCCTTTCGTATGACTTTTGAATTCAGTTTGAACGAAGAATACAAAACATTAGATAACTAATATTGGTTTTTAAACTGTCTTTAAATAAGGCCATGTGTGTATAAATGCTTGTGTGTATTATGAAAACGTATCTTAAACAATGAATTAAATATATATTTTTTATTTTATTTGTAATAGACCCAATATATGATAGATGACTATAGCATAACCTACAGTTTGGTGGTCAATACCACTTTGGCCGAAAGCAAGAGCTTCACATTTTTTGCCCCATTACGTTGTTAAACAGTTTTCCATTCCGAGTATTCCTTCCTTCCTATAAATAGAAACTCTCCATCTTAACATGAAGAAGCAGTCATGCAGACATGGCATAAATGTGTCTAATGAAAAGGGATTACTATTTGTTGTCTATTGGTACTGTACTGCAATGTCTATTTCTTCCGCCAAACAGCAGTGTAAATGCACTGTTGTGTTCCCGTTTGAAGGATATTGTAGCTGGAGTAACTACTGGATATAACTAGACTTAACATCTTATGTCTCAGGATGGCGAGCGTAGTGCTAGGCATTCTAGCATTGCTTTATAATTCAAGGTGTCGTTTGGTTTTGCTACTGTCCATGAGCGGTCGTATCGCTTACCATCAGGCAAATATTCATCACAATAAAAAATAATCTCTATTTGGAAGGGTATAGCGCTTACCCTCCTGTCTGTCCACTCGCCATAGTACGGCAACCCACCAAAGAAATATACAATTACCATCAAATACAGTGCAGCCACTTTCCCGAGCCAACATTTAACCTCACATTGTGATCGAGCTGGCATAGTCATTCTGTGTAGGTTTTAAGTATTCATGAGTGGTAGCTGAGCTGGGATGAGCTAAGCTGGTCGCTCGAATACCGCTTGTGTATCAAACGAGGCTAAAAACTTGACAGCGTTTCAAAAAAATACTTAAATTGATGGTATTTAGAACGTAGAAGATACCTCAAGTTAACGGCAATTTTGTGTACGCAGACTAAGATTAAAAAACACAGGATAAAATCTATAGAAATTAAGTTACAGCCAAAAAAATTGCAATACAGAATTCAATAAAAAATGTTCTTAGATGACACTTAGACCTTATATAAAAAAGCCGCAAAATCTCTATTGAATATAAAGTTACGATTTTAGACCATAATCTATTCCACAAAGACGACGATGACTTTTAGGCCGACAGCTTTAATACGTATTGTTAAAGTAAATATTGCAGGTAAAGACATCAAGTAGTATGTTATTAAAATCACCTATATCCCTGTTAATTACCCATAATTATTTTATTCATTTTAAATTTACCATATGTATAGAATTCTCCGCATCCAATCACTTGAGCACTGAGTCTAGATAGTCTAGATTTAGATAGTCCCCACCTTAATCTGCCTACGCTGTGCCGTCTTAGATAGAAAATCCAAATTGCATTTCCCGTAGCCGCCGTAGCAAGCGTAGAATTTATTAGCCGTAGCACTCCGTAGCTGAATTATAATGACCTCTGCTACGGCCACCGGCGTAGCTTCATCTCTACGTTTATAAAATAATTATTACGAATTGTAGAGGTTGTTTTTTTATTTGTAATAATGGAGAAACGACCATGCCCTTCCTCTGATGGTAAGCGAAACACTGAGTTGAATCAACTGAATCAGTTTGAGACTGAGTATTAAATATTAAAGAGCCAGGTTGTGTAGTACACAAAAAATGACATCAAGAAGAAAATACATAATATTTAGAGTAATAAATTAATTATTGTCGTCGATTTATTTTTGCAGTAAGTACATACTTATTACAAATTTCAAGCTTATCCGAAAACTAACTACATAGGACCTGTTTAGGAATAAAGAAATATAATATTTAAAATTATCTATACAGAATATTATAGAAAATAATACGAACGGTTTTTCTCTGTCGAAAATTTTCTTACACCGCCCTGAATTATACATTTTGACGGGTCATATGGCTTTGGCCGCATAAGCAAAACCAAAACAGCTACCAAAACCATTTTCTCTGCCAAAGACCCCGTGGTAACCAGAGAAGTGAACATAGCAGTAACATCCCGACGTCAACTCCTTTATTTCTCTATTCCCAGCGTGACACGCATACAATTGATAAAGCGCTGAACAGCGAGGAACAGCGCTGAACGTCGCTGAACAGCGTGTGTATCCGTTCCACGCTATCTCGTGACAATGGCGCGTGCCGACAAAGCCACTCGACACTTGGGACGAGGACTGCAAGTGGGACGCGAGATAACCGACGGACCAGGCTTTGTCTCCGCTTCTTTGTGCCTCGACAATTAATGCTCGTTTGATTGTCCATCGCGTGAAGTTTATGACGTGTGTTGCCAGGGAAAAACAATGGCTTGTGTCGTGGGAAATGTTTTATGGGGAGATATTTTTATTTTTGTCGTCTTTCTTTCATTGTTGTGAAGTACGTTTATTATTGTTGAGAATAAATACGGATTGCTATGGTGATGTAAATTAATACCAATTTCTGACCAGTCAAGTCTGACGTCACAAGTAACAATACATGCTAAGATTTATTCGTGTACCTCTGAGATTGATAAAATCAATTAAGTATAATAAGCCGTAAACGATTTTGCCAAATCAGAGTTTTTTTAACGACTAATCTGTAACCTTGAATAACAGTGGAAATTCAATTATTTTGTATATAGCAAAGAATTCTAGTAGAATCCATCCAAATATTAATTTACTACCATCACGTGATTCTGTATAAAATTTTCATAAAAATGGTCGAAAAGGACTCCATCAACACATAAACAGCAAACCATATCCGTCAGGCTTACAAATATAATACCTCTGTTTATTGCCATTCTAAATATAAAACTCCTTGGTCTTGGGCGGAATATACATAAAATGGCACGGCGATGGCGGGCCACCATCCAGGGCTGCGCCGAGCGTATGTAGGCCAGCAGTGACGTCACGAGTGGTGACCCACTTCCATTGCCATTGAGAGGCGCGCGTCAATGGTGCCCCCCGCCCGGGCCCCGCGCCCGCCCTGCAAAAACCCTCCGCCAAAATGAGGGGGGCGTGTCAAAATTCGTGTAAAAATAGATTGATATTTGTGACAATACATTTGTCAGGAAAATGTTAGAACAATATTTAGAAAATATAGATTTTATGGTCAAATAGCTGCAAATTTTAAATTATATGGCATTATTGAATAGTTATGACAGTATTTGACTCATTAAAAAGCTTGGGTTTCAACCACAAACTAAAATTATTATCGATTTAGTTAAAGGACATCACAATTCCTTTATAAATACAGTTTTAAAAACATACATTTGCAAATATTATTTCGAAAACTATCTAGTGACGTCATAACAAATGACAAGTAAATATATTTCTAAAAAAACAGGCAATAATTATTTTCAAATCCTTTGTCTCAACAGATGAAGACATACGACACACATTCCTATGAAATGAATACCTGTGTACACGTCATTTATTTAAGAATATCTGTAAGTATTGTTAAGGTGCAACTGGGCTATGACGTCACGTAACATCAGTAAATATCTCACACTCGAGCGCACACAGCACAAAAGAAACTGTTGCAACTAAATGTCACATGAATGCACGTCAACAAAAGACTTTGCACAATAGGTGAAAAGTTTGTCCGTTGAGCCGGCGCTGGCTCTCGATCTATTATTTAAGTCGCGATGACAAAGGCTTAAGGCTTACTGCCACGTCACTTACTAATGCAATGCGCGATTCTTGTGTTTTAAGACTGTTAATGATGTGTAAACCCCGCGAAGACTTTGCATATAAGACACTGAATTAAGCTTTTGAAGTTCTCGCTTTATCTCTTAGGTAAAATATATAGTCAGTTATTTTATATTTTAGCGACAAGCAAGTTTATAATGTCAAACAAGTGAATTTAGCATTAACTTGTTGAAAATTAAAAAAGGACTGCTTTAGATCGAAATGTTGTTCAAAATACTATTATTTAACGTAGCATATAAGGATGATCCAAGGCTTTCTTTGTTATTTTCTTGTAACCAAATCAAATTCCTTGTAGCACTGTTGAGGAGTGGTAAAATAAGTTAACGTTACCACCTGTATACCACATATAATTATATTTTGTTCCCACTTTAATTACCGCACAATATCAGTTACCCAATAAATTTAGTAGCAATATGACATTCGAATCATTACCAATTACATTTTGCCAATATCCAATATCAAACTACCAGCTCAATGCAAGCTCATTAAATTGAATGGCTGAATATCAGTAGTGAAATATATCCTATATTGCATTACAGTAATAGGCTCTAAAATTGAAAACGCATTAATGTGCAAACTTATGCGAACAAATTGTTCTTTAACAATTGGTATTAATACCATGAAATCAAACAAACAGAACCGCCAGAAATCAACAGAATTTTAAACCATTTTAATGGAAGAAATCTATTTATGATAATTTGAAATTTAATTTAAATTAAAAAATTGTTTTTAAAGAGAGGATTCAGATAGTATATGCCAGCTTCTTCCGACGCCTATATGGTCTATGGTCGATAACAGACTACCCTGCCTACTTACCCACTTCTGCAACTCCTGTCAGCCAATATCAACAGTACCTCGTACAGGATTCATATCGGGCACTGCAACTCGGGTAGTTTTTGGTCCATTGTCTTGTCTTTAACCCTCAATGAAATTAATCAGAAATAAAACAAACAGAAGTAGTTGCGACCAAATTTAACGCAAATTAAAAAACGTCGGTTTTGTACTCTCTTGGATCAGTGTCCATACATAATTTTTTATCATGATCAGCCCACAGCAGTCCACTTCTGGACTGGATATGGTTCTCCAATTGCACGTCTCGATCTCGATTATCACTTTGAGCATTGTAAAACCGAAGAGGTTTTGAATTCGAAACTATGTTTTTCAATTCATTTCCAGTTTAAGACTTAAATTGGTGCTAATTACCTGAATCTTAACAATGACAGTCCGCAATGAACTCAAAAATACCCGGTCGGTCAAGTGCGCTCGCCCACGCGCCCGCGCCTCCGATTTAACCCGCCGTATGCGCCCGAGCCGACCCACTTACTGCCGGACATGGATCTAATGTGCCTCAGGAATATGCCTACCTAGCATAGTGTGGTCTATGGTAGAGTTTGTTCATTCATAGACCTCAAGCTTTGACGTGTTGTGCTAAAAAATAACTTTGGTAGTATGGTGTGTGTGTTTAGGAGTGAAGGATAATATTTTAAAATTGTAGGAATCAATAATTGAAAATCTAATTGACAATTTATCAATTCAAATAATCATAAGTAATGATAATTTTAAACTCAATTTATATTATAGTTTCTTAAAAAATATCTCATTTGCTAATAAACGCAGAAGTAAATCCTAATCTTCACTCCGACCTAAAACGCCCAAATGTGTTATAGCAAAACAAAACTATTCACATATTTTTAACAGAAATCAACCCTGACACAATCTCGCGGAAAGTCTATAAAAATCTCAACAAACATGCGAAATGTTAAACACGTGTCAAAGAGACTATGGCTCGGTTGAACCGCGATGGGCGACATTTAGGTCAAACACTACAATAGCTCTATTTATATCTAGTAAATTTAAAATACACACGTATTCCTGTACGCGGACGGAAATAAACTGCGTGTGTTGGTTGCAGCAGCAGGGCTGCCGATGTTGTTGTCTTGTCAGGACGCTCCAGGTGTTGACCTTTTGGACTAATATCTAGCAATAGAAAGGATTGCACTGGATTGTTCTGATATGTGATGTGTACCAATTTGATTGTTGTTGGTGCGAAAGGCAATCATGTGAAAACAATTTAAAAAAAATGCATAACACCTGTATATTTTCGTATACAATAATCATGATCCATAGAAAGAAAGAAAAGCATATTTAATAGACCATAAAAGTTTTTATGTTCGAAGCACCATGAAACCAGATGAAACCCTGAGAGGCTCATATCCATTAGTTGATTTATAGATCTAGATTGTTTTTGGGTTATAATTCGGTGTCTTTATCTTTATGTATTTTTATAATTGTTGCTTAACAAGAATTCGGTCCGGTGAACCATGTTGGCGTCTGTACTTGCTGTTCATCTTTAGCAAAAGCTGTATTTGTCTGTCTCTAAGAAATGAATAAAGTGATTCGGTAAATCAAAATTATTTAATCTAAGCTCAATCAAAATCATATTCTGCCAGTCATTATGGCAAAGTCACGCGTTAATTACCATAAAACCTGTGCACTTTATAATTATAATATAATAATTATATAATATTTCTTTCTGGTCTGGATGTTTGTGAGACCGAAAAGTCTGTCGTAGTTCTGATACCTGCGACACAAGACTTAATTGATCTTAATGTGAGGTCAGGACTATGTATGTGACTGTTGGGTGTATTTATTATTTATTTATTATTATTACTTTTTGCCCTTTCATCTGATGAACATTAAACTGAATGTGAATGTGTGAATTGTAAAAAAATAAACCATCTTCAGTAACACCTGGGAATAGGGCTCGAAGCCTGGCCGTCCATGTACGAAACCACTAGACAATAGCACAATATAATTCGACTAATGGTAACCCTATCGATACGGCCTACTTCGGTTTAACGCGCGGACGTCAAACGAATACTGTTAAAAATAATGGCCCACACTTACGTTACAATAAAACACGCGCTTCATAACTATATCAACCCGGGCTGCTTCCAAAATAATGGGTAAAATATACCTGCCCTTGTTTTTCTAATAAATAAATAAATACACCCAACAGTCACATACATAGTTCTGACCCCACACTATCGAGTCTTGTGTCGTGGGTATCAGAAACTGCGAGAGACTTTTCAGTCTCACAAACACCCAGACCCGAAACATATACCTGTGGATCACACAAACATTTGTTTCGGTGCGGGGATCGAATCCGCGGCCTCTCGTTTCACAGCCGGCGTCTAAACACGGAGGCTGTCAGCATAAAACATTACTTTATTGGAAGTCCATGATCATTCCATACAGTCATTAGATAGTTTTTTCATTGCAATGAATGGCGAGAAGAGCGTGCAATTCGCCTCATGGTAAGCGATACGAACGCTTATGCTCAGTAGCGAACCTAAACAACACCATGAATTACAAAGCAATGCTTGGCATTCCACTGCGCTCGCCATCCTAAGAAATAAGTAAAGATATTAAGGCTCAAAATTTCCAGTAGTTACTCTGGCTACAATGTCCTTCAAACTGAAACACAACAGTGCATTTACATTACTATTTGGCGGGAGATATAGACATTGCGTAGGTGTGAAAGGATACTAACAAGTGCACGCCTTTATTCCCGTATAGGTAGACAGAAATGACACTAGTATAGGCAGTTCGCGTAGCTTATTTGCATCCTAAACGGAACAAGGGTGAGCCTATCGGCACGATGGGTAGAACTTTTAAGCTCGAATAACTCATGAAATTGTTAAACCAAAAATCTCAACGCGGATTTTATCCTACCTATTCGAACCTAAGACCTCGCTGTTACAGCCCACACGCGCAGTAACAAGATAATTATATAAATAATAAATAAATAAATAACAATTAAAACGTCCCGAAAAGAGAGCCGTATTTTTAAATGATTGTTAAAAATGACGTATTTGCATAAAGTTTAGGAATTGTTACTTTATTTAATGTTAAAAGAACAAAGTCAGTGACTTACACAATTCAAGATTTTAGGCTGTGACAATCTTCTACGCTTAACTTAAGTTCTACAAGCGCTACGTGTTTTCGTAGTAAGGCGTAGTAAGGTCCGCGTAGCAACTACGGCCGCTACAAATATAATTAATTTACACATTAAATTATCAGTAACTTTGCATTAATTTGATTCATATTAACCTGAATGCATATTATTACGAGCTTAGTAATAAGCTAAGTCCACCATGGTGTCTATCGAAGTGACTAGTGAATGACGTTACCAAATTTATGGATATATAATTAGTGTTTATTTAATTTTATTATTAATGGCCAGTACAGAACTTTTCAAACCAGCCACGGGATTTCTCCTGATTCTGATCCAACTTCTCCCAAACGAACTCTGGGCACTCATGGGGAGTATCATGTTCAGCCACGGGCGACTAAAGCCTGATATTGATGATCAATATGACCATTACCAGCATCTCTGGTGGGACAGTGACAAGGGCTAGGACTAGGCAAGTACACTACAGATGATAAAAGATGGGACCATAAGCATCTTTGACAGTGACAACTTACCGCCACTCTCAGCTACATGTTGAGAAGCACGTAGTACTAGTAATGTCTAAATATAGGGCCGTACATCGCGGTGTATAACTACGCACGTGACGTAGCAGCGGAATAAGTTCAAGGCGTAGATCTCCTCCGTCTTGCCTCGTGCGGTTATTCTTCATTTATTAGCTTCAGTATCTGACCCGTCTGGTTTCCCTGAACCTTCAGTCTGCCCTTTATTTTTATCCTAAGACTATAGGCAAATGAGGTCAATAAAAATACTTTTCAGGCATGTTGCAGAATTTGGATTATTTCGACGAATTGTCTGATTAACATCAAATGTCTTAGTAGTAGACCTTTCAAGTCAGCCTGGCTGAGTGCCTTCGGTAGGCTTCAAAATCTTCGAAATATTTATAGACATGGAGGTTTCCTTACCATGCTTCCTTCACCGTTAGAACAAGCGATAATGAACTGATAATAAAGACTATAAACGTCTACGACTATAAACGATAAACAGTTGATGTCAGGCATGCAGCTCGTCGACAAAACTATAAGCCAAATCTGCAACAAGAATTTTCGCACCGTTGTAAATGAAAGATAAAAGGAAATTTCTTTCAACCAAATTTTTTGTTAAGATTAAAATATATTAATTATCTATTAGGTATGAAGAATGTTTTACAAATTGAAACAGTGTTAGTATGCTACTAGGAGAGTTCAGAATTCAAATGTTTTAATCGAGCAGCTATGTGGTTAAGCTTTGTTTTCGAATCACGTTGTACTTACGACAGATATACCTAGTCAGAGATCATACACTAATGATCTTTCCGATTATTCTTCAGAGATTATTTCACTCCAATACGATTCTTTTTGATAAAACTCCTTATCTGATTAAGCAGCAGTTGCTACTTATTCATTTTTGGTACAATTTAACTCAAGAAACTTTCCAGTCCCAACTAAACTCATTTTTAAATTTGATCAACTGTATCACATTTACCCATCTCGTGATGCCCCCAAATTCCTGGTACAAGCGGCGCGGGCGGGACGAGGGCGAGGAGCTAAGAGGGGAGGGAGGGTGACCCGGCGCTCCAGCGCAGAACTGTGCCACGCGTGACGTCAGAGGGCGGGCCACATCCATGCGCCACCAATCATTATACATCCCGGTGAATGTAGGTCAACGAACTTATGAATTTATAAATGATAAATATTTAATTAGAACCGTCGGTTTGATCAATTAATTAGTTTGTGTTTAATGTGCTATTTTAATTTCAATAAAATTTTATTAATTTATTTGATATTTGGTAAGGCCGCAGTCCTTACTGTGGCCTTACCAAGGCACTATGCTCATTTTTCAATAGTTTCTGAAAATATCGTGAAGGAAGGCACGATATTTAAAAGACAGTCACAGGATTTCTTGTGAGTTGTGGGAGCGTTTTCAATCATACTCAGGACTACTTAGTTATATGCGGTTGTCGATCTGCAATATTCAGTAGATAAAGCCAACAGCTTAACTTGGCATCTTTGTCAATGAAATTATTGTTTTTTTTTTATTTCTTTTTATTAAATACCTACCGTGCTGTCAGCTTTGTGACAGAACACGGTGATGTAATGCGATATGCATTAAAGTGATTTTCAATTCCTTCATCTACGTATTCGTCTATCTTCCCGTCCCAAACATTCGAAATCGACGCTCAATAATTTGCTTGCAAGCTGGTTACTATTCCACCCGTTACTTGCATGATGTCAGCACTTCTTACTTATCCATTGTCCTCTTTGGTCGATGAGGGTTGAAAACTTCACACACTTTTCTAATTCTAAAAATGATTGTCGATCAATCGCGTTTTCTCTTTCTTAGTTACTTTTTCTCACCCATATTCGAATGTCGTCAAAGCGTCTATGATCCTCAAGTAAAATAGTTCTTTAGACACTTCAGTTACCACATTTAGAAGTGAAGATCCAATAATGACGTAGTTAACTTTTATTTAATTTTGACCCCACCTCTGTTTATTGATGAAATATGGTGAGATTTGATCCGTTAATTCCTTGATTCCATGTGAGTTTTATGCTATTGTTGTTGTTTTTAGATCTTTTTATCGGAAGCTTCCATTTATTTGAAATCGGTGGTAACGTAATTAAGCTTGCTCATTTGTCGGATTGCGTCAGAAAATATGTCACCTCTAGGATTTCTGCTCCTACCTATCAGTCGATAACCCTTTCAGATCCTAGGTTTTGTGACTGTTCGATGATTATTCAATTCCTGCATGTAAGATCGACAATGGTAAATATTTTATTAAGACTGAACGCTGAAACTAGACCAAAAAAATTGATTTGTTACAACTGCCTAGTATTACTATTTATGCCCAACATGAAGATAAGATTACTTTTACATCTTAGGTTGGAAATAAGCCTCGCAAAATGTCCGTGGTACTACTGCCTACCCTTTCAGATATCGTGATGAGTACACAGTACAGTAGTATTGTTTACTCGGGCCGCGCAGGTGTCGCGTGGTTCCGGCCCACTCGTTTGATGTGCACTACAGGCCTTTATTTCACGGACATTCATTGTGCTATTTGCGTATCGCTGTCCACTACAGCGTGGACGTCACGCTTTGTTTATTGTAACATTTATTATATATAGACGTTAATTTCCTTTTATCTTGTAACGTTATATTTGGATGTGATGTGTACCCGCTACCCGGTACTGCTTCCTAGACTCAAGGGCGGTAAAGACAGTATGCTGCGCTCGGTTTAGTGATACATTCGTGATTTAATTGCGATAGTATTTGTAGGAATTGATATAAAATGAAACTATGAATATTTTGAAATAAATATTTAATTTTAGATTTCAATTTGTGATTTAGTATTCAGCTACTTCACAAATTGGAATTAAATAAATATAGTTTTTACGAATAGAGTAAAAGAAACTCTTAATTTAAATAGTATCCGTATTCATTTTTTGATTGTTCAAAAATCATTTTGTGCATTTGTTAATTTATGATTGAAAATCTAACATTACAGTAGCGAGCATGGGGCCCAGTCGATTCACTTATACATTCAGCAATAACTGTTTGTCTCTGGCCGGGCCAGCGCGGCGCGGCGCGGCGGCTCGCAGCCACGCGCTCGATTTATTCTACAATTTCACACTTATTTCGTAACTTTTCCCCCAGTGTTCCGACTGCGCACAGTTATAACGCTATTCTCGTTAACTGTAGTAAATATTTGTATGAAGAACTAGTACAGCACCACTATCAGATTGTAGTAAACTAAAATTCACCGAATTACAGAACGAGGTTACTATCGCTGTTACGTCAGTGCAGTCGGTGCCGTGATAGACGCTATCCACCGTAATGTGCATATTAGTGTAGCCTACATATTAGGCGTTATCATTTACTACTACCTAAGCTCTTGTATTTTAAATTATCGAAATTAATTTTAATTGGACATTAATAATCCAAATGTTATCTGTGAAACAAGATGCAAAGGCAGCAAACTATACAGCCAAAGCTCCGATGGGGATACACCTAAGCCACCCGCGGCTAAGTCGAAATTCGAACGCGAGCTGGAGCGCGATTGGCCTGTGCGCGTGACGTCAATGCCGACCTCCCGCCGCGTCCCGCGCCTCGGTCCCCGCGCCTCTACCCCGCGTCGCCCCTCGCCGACGCGCCTCTCCCCCCCGCCGAAGGCCGCGCCACTCGGCTCTGAAAAATAATCACGATTTTCGGACGGAATATTTTTTTCTGGTAGTGGAAGTGTGACACGGTATTGTTCGGCGCGTCGCTATGGGCGCAGTATTTTGGTATGGACGTGGCGCGCACGTGCTCGATGCAGCGTGTGTGGATGCGCCCCGATGTTCGTCTCCATTAGGAGTAGGTCATTATTGTTATTGTTTTTTAACTCGCCCATTACGTCATACTTCGCCTTGTTCTAAGTTAAGAATTGGAGTTAAATCACTCAGAACATTGACGCTAACCATATTGTTTTACTAATTTCTAATTACGCATTCTTAGTTGAAGTTGAATCTGTTGGGAACGGAGCAGGAAATATACGAAGACATACAAATGATTCCTTTTTAAATTTGGTAATAATTAGTATCTACGAAGTTACTAATGGTATTGAAATACAAAAAGTACTTAGGTATTCTTTTACGAAATCCCTGCGATACTTATGTATTGATTTAAGAAAGACCATATTGTTATAAAAATATGATAATACGCAAGCCATTCGAGTTTGGACGTTCGTCTTTTTCAAACCGCGATGCTCAATAGGTTTCAATCAACATCAATTATGTCCGTTCACATTGCTTAAGGATTCATGAACGTCAAACACTACTGCAGTTTTAAAACGATGATTCACAATGATATAAAAACTCTATGAAACACATTATTATTTCCACGATTTGAAATAATATTTAACAAAAAAAAATGGAACATAACTGAGATGTCCGAGACTATAAATAAAATAATGTTAATCCAAAGGCTTTATTGTAAAAACTGAAGTGACATAAAAGTGTAAAACAAAAACCAAAACTAATATCACATAATAAGAATGCATGCGGCCTACATGCCAGCATTACAATAACCATATTCCATCACCATGTTCTATATTCGGGGTAGAATTCCAAGTTGGAAAAATATCTCGTATTCTTGAGTAATCCCTAGCTAGGGCGCCATTTTTCATTTTTGTCAAAGGTGATCTGTGAAATCGAGCTGCATCTATAAAACCAACTATTAGTCATAAGGAGTAATGACCACAGCGGGGACATAATATATCATTACATTATCAAATGGGTATAGTTTCTAAATATTTATTACGACTTTTCTGAGTGTCAAGAGATATATCGCCTTCTATCGTCTTTCAGTTCACATAGTAGGAGAGTCCCCGTAATCAGTGTAATCCACATCTTGTGTGTATTTACTCGGCCGGAATGGTACTACAGATCTCTCCCAAGATAGAATCATAGAGAAGCAACGTTATGTAATTATAAGTCTTTGCGTGTATATTAAAAAATAAACCGTAAAAATGTATTAATATCAAGCCAAACTTTGGCTTAAAATATAAATTTACTCACCTTTAGATTACAGTCGATGCCAAATAATATTACCCAATATTTTAAGAAAAGGTTTGTATCGTAAAAAATACCAACGTCCGTTCTCACCAGAACCCACACTGGCACACTTACACACCAATACACTCAACTCACCATACAAAAAAAACACAGAACAACATAACCCTTCAACAACCGAATGAAAAATGCACAATTTAAATATGAGTGTACAATCAAGGGCCCTACAATATTATGTCAACGAGTAGTTAGCGCCGCACGCGATATCAACAGGTTCCAGCCCCGAGCTGTACATAATTTAACGAAACGCCCTCACCTCTACATATCATTATACCAATGAACCAGCGACAATTTACACGATAATATAATTTACTAATAGTCGATTTTAATAGATTGCATATTTACAGAGCATTCACCGCATAATAATCGTACCAAATGAATAGAAAAAGATACAAAACTTTAATTAACACGAGACCACTAGTGGCCGCGTTTACGCTTCATCTCTTTCATACTACCGTGTCGGTATTGAAGATATGAACAGATTTTATACCGAAAGGTCTCTAACAAAATTTTACCACCAATACCTGCATAAGATTTATTCGATAGTAACTAAAATTAGAAAGTTAAATCAACAGATAAAAGATCTATATTTTTAGGCACAAATCTTACCCGTTGTCACTGCTTTAATCAGCTTTATTACACTAAAAAGTAATTTAACCTGTCTTTGTTTCTAAATCAATGTCTCTTTTATCTTTACCAGCATACGAGCGTACTAGGCTCGAACAATAAAATTATCAATAATTGAGCACGCTGGCCTACTTTCAATCGTTTCCTGAATTCAATCAGACGCCATATCTTTCCCAATTATTTAAACGATCGGCGTATTCACAGAACATCAACACAAACGTAATGCATTCCAAAAATAGCTCAAACTAAATATGGTTTAGGAATTGCTCAGAGCGTGCGTACACGCACTACGCCTATGTATAGATGTGGTTATTTCCGTTCTCTCTGAATCACTGTGGTAATTAACATTAGAACGCATTTTATATAATACACGCTATTTATCCTTTTTGTTGTATAGTCGATTTTTAACATGCCATTCAAATATTCGACATTTCATAAAAAGAAATAACTTTAAATATGGAACGTCTAATAAATGCAAAATTAAACCTATTTGTTAGAGGAAAAGAAAAATAAATAATTCTTATTTCAATTTTTTTTAAATATTGATAATGTTTTATGTTTATTCTCGTGGCGCAGTTTAAATTCCTCGTAGTTAATTAATTGATGATTGAGATTCTTCATGAACCACAATTAATTCACGATGATCACTCTTATTAGTTTAATAAGTTCATTATAGTCCATTGACATTTTTTAAAGGAAGTTACATATGGGTAAGTTAATCATCTAGTATTCACATAGACATTGGGATCGTCGTGGCTTTCTTCAATGTATCGGGAACAATGATGCTATAAAAACGTCTTAGGTCTGACAAGTTGAAAGAAATTTCAAAAGTGTCTGACTGCCAAGGAAACTTGTGACTGTTCCCCAAGTATAGTATAAAATTCAGCTTTTATACTATAACGCTGGTAAATAACATATTATGTTATCTTACAACTTTAATTGAATGTATCCATAGTTCACCAAGCTTATTTCCCTACTAATGTGCTATAGGCCTACCCATTGCCACGCTCTGAAACTGACACTCGAAAAGTAGAGGTAGATATTATAGGATAGTGCACATCACTGGTACTATAACTTCTATTATTAGTATTATTGTATCAGTCCATAGATGTCCCACTGCAGGGCACGGGCCTACTCTACAATCGAGGGTACCATTGAGAGTGGTTAGGCCATATAGTCCACCACGCTGGCGTATGCGGGTTGGCGGACTTTACATATAGAAATTCTTACAAATCGCTATGGTATGCAGGTTTCCTCACGATGTTCTCCTTCACCGTTATAGTGCGTGGTGATTGACTATCGATACACACATGACTCCGTAAAGTCAGAGGTGTGCCCTGGGATTTGAAAGCGCGATCGCCGTGAACATGTAGGCAGCCGCGTCTAGTCCGTTACCAACAGGCCACCACGCAATTATACTCATATTATTGGTATTAGTGGTAATAAATTAGACGTATTTATTACGCCAGTGTCCACTGATGCAAATATCAGGTGTGGTGTCGCGCTGGTGCCGCGCGGGCTGCGTCGCGTCTGCGCCACTCCTATTTAAATACTACGTGACGTATTAACACTAATATACTACCGAGTGCACGCGCATAGTGAACGAGGGAAGCGGGATCATAAACTGATATATTTATTCGGTTTATTTTATTGAAACTTACAGAAAGGAGGTGGTATTTTGCATAGGCCCGGGCAACGAGTGAACAACTCGCCTATACATAGTTAGTGTAACATCTAAAATAGTTGGATAATAGGTCCGTTAGGACGTCTTAAAATAGGAAGGCAAAGGAAATGAAAAGTACTCGTGGAATAAAACACGATATCAAAGCCATTTTATGTCGATTTTCTGTGACACATTTGTACAACTTCGCTAGAGCTACCCCATTTTTTCAGGAGTCGAAGGTAATTACAATTTGGTTCTATCTTGTCAATATACCTTACATAACTCAATTAGGCATTATAAACAAATTCCTACAACTTGGTAAACCAAATACATAACATGCTACGAAATATCTATACACCATTACTTATATAAAATCCCCGTCGTACAACACGCTAACTCAAAACATTTCAAACACCACCAAGTTGTTAGATTATAAAATCGCTGCCGCTACCGCATACGCTCCGCTCATAACCACGTGTGTAGTCGAGCACGTTTCCTTGATCCCCATCCGGCTGCGGTGCCCTTCCGCGATATATAAAACGACGAGCGTTTATTGACAAGAGGCGGCTAAAAATACCCGCGCGCACCGACGCGCCGCGCGAGGGTGTGATCTCACAAATTATATCTACAATTACTTCTTTATATTACGTCGCGCTGTCGACAGCCTCTGTGGGGCTATGTTAAGATGCTGGTAATAAACATGAGGCCACGCGTATATTCGCTTCCAGTCTGGATTTTGTGAAAGCAAAATATACGTCTTAGATTCTAAGACCCACGATATAGGCTTTGTATCTTAATGTATATGAATGTTGCTACGTTAGCATAGCAATAGTGTATATAGACTATGAACCAAGGTCGGTTTTTCTTTTATTTGTCGATCGGGAAAATATAATTCAGGTATTGAACTATTTCCTGATAGAATTGACGTCGAACAAGCTGTAAAGTATACCAAAACTAGAATGAAAAAGATAACATTGTTTTGTATGGCAGCATGTTAGGATTCTGAACCGTGAGGTAGGTTTGCAATCCCAAGTAACTCACTTGGGTAGTGATGGGTACCTCATACATGATGCACCTCAAATGTCCCACACAAAGGAATAAATTGTCCCATAACTTCAAACACAAATTTTGTACCAGCTCAAATAGTTGAGTAGGTATGAGGTACGTAGTGAAAATGTCGCTGTCTCGCAATTGTAATGGTCGCTACCTCTTGCAAGAATGAGTGAGCGAACGTATGCGTAGTATTTTTGGTATTTTGAAGTCAGTCTCGCTCAATCTTCGTTTGCTTAACAACAAGGAAATTGAAGTGAATGTATTATGGAACGACATTCGTAACATTTGACGTCTGCTAAATTTTGTATTTAAACTGTTGAAGTAAACTTCATTACGTACATTACTTTTGTTTATTATTGCTTAGTTAATTGATTTTGTTGTTTTATATTTTGTTAATATTATATTAATTCTGTTGTTATTATTATTATACACAGTTTTTAATATTATAATATTATAAATTATAATATGTAAATTTGCTTTTAATAAATACTTTATTATTTTAAAACATTTTTTCTTTTTTTACATTATTATGTCACACTCGAGTAACAGAAACTTGCATCTTCAAGCTTAAGTCTCAGTTCATTATTTTTGCTATGTACTAATACAAACCTCATCTACCTCAAACTTCAGAAAAGACCTCATTACTTATTTTGTACATACTACTCATTCACTTGAGGATCCCCTCAAATGAGGTGGTACATTGTCCCACCTCATTTGACATAATGAGTAACTCATACAAACTCAATTTTTTGACGTGTCCTACCCATCACTACACTTGGGTCAATATTTGGTTTTAAAAGTCTTTTAAATAAAAAAATACAGGTCAGCCGCCACGTTTATATCTCCGTAAAGATTTTCATATTTTCTTATCATTTATGTAGTATTGAACCACTACCTTTATTATTCCTGTCTGTTATATAATACTAAGTAATATTAAAAATATTTTCTGTATAATCATACATCATCAACTATCAATACGATAGAATATAGATTCTTTAGATTCAATTAAACGACAAAATATCTATGAGGAAACGTTTTTTAACCTAACGTCCTCTAATTTCATAGTCACAAAGTAAAGTAATTGAAATATCCATGGAAAAATTGTTGACAAAAAACCCATGAAGTAACTTTTTGTCATAAATATTTTCGTTTGAAAATCATGATTGTGTGATTTGCAGTCTACGCGGCTACGACGTAGCAACTGATAACAATAATCATCAGTCTCTGCCGTATGTATGACGTAAAACTATTGTACTTCATTTAAAGTTACTTTTAAATACAAATTAAATCGTTCTTGTGGGTTACCTAAATAGTTATACATTCATTGAAATGAAAACATACAAAAATATTAGTAACTAAATTAAACGAAACATTAATTAAAGCTTTATAAACATTGAAGTTATTTTAAGACTGTGAATCCTACTAATATTATAAAGGTGTTTGCGTGTTTGTTACTTCTTCACGCTCAAACGTCTGGACTAATTTTGTTGAAATTTGGTATAGAGGTAGCTGTCTAGCGCATACCCTGGATTAACACATAGGGTTCTTATTATCCTGATAAATTTACGGACGGGACTGAAAAAGGGCTAGTATTTGAATTTAAGTCGACTTTCGTCGGTTTATCTCATGGCAATATTTGAGGAATATAGAATTGCTCGTTTTTTTTTATTTAACAATATTTATTAAAGCAGTAAGTACTTATTCAATGTTTCTGCGTTAATACGCTATTCATAAACAGGTGTATCGATTAAACAACTGTCATTTGTAGTTTTAAAATCTAAGGACGAAACTCAAACAGCCTTAAACTTATCAAATCTATTTTTTTGAAATTTATAAAAATACATCAGTTGCTACTGAATTGTACAGAGGCTGCATTAACAGAATCTGCAAAAGGCAGAGGTTGGGTGCGTCTCAGCGAGATGGCGAGATGTCACGGGAGCATGCGCGGCCCGTATCGATCGCCGCGAGATGATTCCCTCAGCGGCCACATCGCACATACACGCCGCCGCACCGCCGGCCCGTGTACATTGTAAATTATACTAAAACTTCACAATCATACTTATTCACAGCTTTTGAATATACTCTATGATCTAATAAAGTATTCAAAGTTTCCAATAGACATGATTGAAAATTTCTGGTGAAGGGCGTTTTAGGTAGGGGAGGGCGGGGTACAAAGTGTCGGGGGCATTTTCTTACGACGGTAATGGGTTTGAAAAGAACAAATACAGCTATAGATGTGAAGTGCGTCGTAAAACCTCAGCCCTTAGCGCTGCTGCGTCAGCCATATTAGCGACGCCGACCAAGTGTGGCTGTCACACTTGTGACTTAAATGTCTGGTAAGTATTTTTTCCGTATCTAAACGTTTTGGTTTCATTTATTAAATTTTATAGCGCCCAACTTGCATTAATCTATTAAAACATTAAGAGAATAAGTTTTAAATATAATTGTTTATTTTTTGCTTTCTACTTAATGACTATCTAAAATAGCCTTAAAGGTGAAATTTGGGACTGAAAGATCCGCAGGCTGGGGGCTAGAGAAACTGCAAAAGAAAAAGGGACGGGACAAAACATCTGCGAAACAAGCCATTCACTTTTAAACATATTTCCTTCTGAAACAATTGAACCTTTTCTAACAGCTTTGCCAAAAACAGCAATAATTACAGACATGCGACTGACTCTAAAATGGAAGAAAATATTAGAAGAGAGGTAAAAATGATAAGACAAATGAACTGGGAACCGCGAAAAAAGGGAATTGAAAAGTGAATGTGTACATACTGGACAAGGCAAGAAATCAGCCAGTCATACATTGATTCGTATTTACACCTTAAATCCAAATTGATGTATGATTTCCTGATTCCTGGTAATAGCAAACTTTGTAAAACGTCAAGTGCTTCTCGACGATGAAGATAATAGAGAAACGTATTGATTAAAACAAATGATGGTGTTACCAGCATAAAAAATTTGAGTTTTTGAATATTGTGACTTTTTATTTAAGTATTTTTAATGTTAACTACTTTTTTATTATTTATAAAGAAACAGTTTTATAAATTAAAGTAGATAATAAAATTAAATTTGATTTTATAACTTTTGTGTTTGATTTCTGCGGTGGTAAATGGTATCGGAACAACTTACCCCAACGATGAAAAACCAACCCGATGAATTCTTTGTTTCTTATTATCTTTCATAAAAAAAAGTATCCTTAGCCTGTAATCTTTTTTTTATTGAATAAATATTATAACACAGTATCAAACTAGAATAAATTCTACATCTGCTTAAGTCGTAAGCTTCAAACCTCTTTTTGACATGACCTATTAATACGTGGAAATGGCTAATTATTAGTTATTAACGTTACAAAATTATTTTCTTTTATAATGTTTAGAGTATTGTTACCTGCTTTCAATTGTAGCTCAGCATTGAGAATCGAAATATATAATTATCTCGAGTAATCAAGAGATACTATGTCAACACAAGACTTTCATTTTAGGGATTAACGACTGTGTGTGTGACTGTTGGGTGTATTTATATTATTAGCTGACTTATCGTACCAGTAATAAAGGACTTGTTAGTTCAACGAACCCCCAGGGCACTTAGCCTAGTAGTCTAAACCTAATAAAATAAATTGATAACCCGTAAGGTATGACATGTTGAGTGAAGCCCTCGCGTGCCGCGCTACCCCGAGCGAGTAGCGTGCTCCTCGACCCTCAAAATACTCTGGAGAACTATTAATATTACTTATTACTTTAATTTATTTAATGTAAAGTACTTATTAAAAAAAATGTTTTAGGGTTTTTTGGTGTGTTACTACTGTTAATTTGCTACGAGTTAAAGATCAATTGGTGTTCTAATACATTGCGTGCAGCTGACCTTAGCTCATAGGAGTTGCAGGGGGATGTGCAGGCGGTGCAGGTTCCAAAACTTATTTATGTATCTATCATGTTGAATGCACTGCTGAATTGTGCAATCTTATCCCATACCGTAAACGACGTATGAAGGCTTACAAACAATAGCTTTGTTCACTACTATCCTGGTAGCTTGTTCTCTCTTTAACATAATCTTATGTATTATAAGCGTTCCTAAAGATAAAATCGTATATGTCAGCATGATCGTAAGAATGGAAAGAACATTAAACCATGTACCTTACAGCCCACAGCTGTACTCTGCTACTAACCCAACGGATGTAGTTCTAAGAAACACATGAATAAAATAGCAATATACAAATAGTTTATGTTTATGGGAAGTTACCGTCGGAATGGAAAGAATTTTCCTCAAACACTGACACATCTTCTGAGAACCGTATATATTCGGTAGACTGCAGCTCAGTAAACAGATTGTCGGATTTTTTACCATAACCGTCGCTGTTTACCCAACACTTCTCCGAACGCCACCCACGCAATCCGTCTTACTGTAATGGAGGAAATGGTACAAGCTTCCTGATTTTTAAAATAATAAATAAATAATTATAAGTTCAATAGCCTCCACGGTTCTCCTCTGTGATCGATTGAAATGTTTTTTCATCGGTTGAAATTTTGATTATAAGATACACAATTGAGTTGCAGGTATCGCAGTATGCTACGACGATTGCATGCTTTCACTGTTGTCTTGGTGAAAACAGTCTATTTTATGTATGTTATGTTATGTTTCAAGCATTTAAATATTTAGGCATAATTTAATTACTTACCGAATGTTATTTTATAACTAGCGACTAATAATTACCTTAAGTCTTTAGGGAATCCTATGTACGGTTGTCACAACCTGGATAGATACGAATTTCATGCAACAGTTATTTTTATCAGTTTTCAACACAAAAAATATTTTGTTGCTCTCCAGAGCCTCACCCATTAGTGAGCGAGAGACACTGCGTGCACATAACGATAGGGAAGAAAATTGTTACTCCTGCTAATTATGTAATATCTTACTTGTCACTAATACGTATTGTTTTGTTCCAGTCTGCAACTTCATAGTGCACGAGCGATGTGTAGGTCAAGTGGTAACGCCGTGCTGTGGGGTCGCGCCGAGCCTCATCAAGGTAAGACTACTTACTTTACCATTAACCCACAATAATATCGCCATCAATCAAAATCTATCCCAAATATACGATAAAAGGCCACTTCCAGATTCCCAAACTCGCTGAGGTTCAGTGCTCGGTGTTAATAAAATGCGTACCGCTCTCGAACCTCACTACAGTAGACCACTGGTGCCTCACAGCCTCACACAGGCATGTGAGGGAATTTGGGAGAAACAATCCCAAAAGATCCCAAGTGCAACACATGTTTAATACTTTAATTATGTCAGTTAATCAGAATGTAAGTAACGACTGTCACTAATAAACATCGACCAAACTAGGAAATGTAAAAGCATGGCCAGCTTTTGAAAGTGACGGGACACGGAGGGTAAGAACTTAAAAAAAGGGGCTCCGAAAATATCACGTCACTAAATGAATTATGGCAGCAAAACAGTTTAAGTCGGATTTCTGGGATCCATACCATTTTTAATGATGATAAGGAACACTCTACCGAGGTGATGTGGTCTTCGAGAATTGACGTAATGCAGCAGTCAGTGATTGTATGCAATAAAAAATGTGGTAAATTTTCGGTAACACTGGCTTGGACACGATGCTCGATTTCATTATCTATGCGTATTTACAGTCCTAATTAACAAGATTCCAGTCTAAGTTCCAGTAGTGGGTTTATGGAAGGGAAAGGTTTTATAATGGGAATAATTTTCGATTTCTATACAAATAGTTGATTGTTAAATATTATTCAACAGAACCCAGTGGCTCACTGTTGGTCGGAACCGACACACCACAAGCGCAAGTTCTGCACGGTGTGCCGGAAGCGGCTCGATGAACTACCAGCTTTACACTGCATGAGTGAGTACTACGCCTTATTTCTTCTTTCTACCACTTGAAGTAGAGGTGGGAACAGCGGGATCAAACTCTAGAATGAAACATGACTACTGTATTGAAAATGCCGCAAGTTTACAAGTTTCGACTTTTTCAGACTTCTGTACCAGCTTTTATAGGATAGTTCTATGATTCGGATTCTATGGAAATGCGCAGTCCATGCTCTATTATAGAAATTAAATATTATGAATAAATAACGTTTGTTTTTATTCTTATTTTTATTTTTAAAGGTGGAACGTAAGGAGTTGTTTTGGTATTGTTTTGTTTCTTTATGGTTTATGTTTTTCTTGGCTACATGTAGAAAATTATACTCGCATCCTGTTTAAAATGATAGTTTTTTTAAGAAGCAAACGTAGGAAATAAACAATATACTAACTTTTAAATCCTTATGGTTGAGCCAGGTTCAATATTTGAAAGACGTATTATGATTTGGTATCGCTATATAGTAAATATGGTCTATTATAGTTATCCGCTGGCTGGTCTTATTTATAAAAGTCAAAGCGCATTGAGAGTGGTATGAGAGTGGTATTCTACTACTGTAGAATGTGGATTTCGTGTGATATAGTTAAGCTTGAACTGTGAGTGGTGTTGCAGTATGCGAGTACTTCGTGCACGGAGAATGCGTGGACTTCGCGGCGGCGGACTGCAAGGAGAACGCAACGTACAGCGCAGGCAGCGAGCCACGCCACGTGCACCACTGGCGCGAAGGCAACCTGCCCGCCAACTCCAAATGCGCCGCCTGCCGCCGCGCGTGCTGCTCCGCCGAGTGCCTCACCGGATACCGCTGCGAGTGGTGTGGCACCACGGTACCGACCCCATACCTCACGCTGCTTACCATCTCCCACGTCTCACTCGACCATACTCACCCCGCCTCCCGGTCGACAGTGCCACGCCGGCTGCCGGTCGCTCATACCCGAAGAATGCAACTTCGGCATGCTGCAGCCGATCTTCTTGCCGCCGTCGGCGGTGTCCATCCCGCGCACCGAGGTGCCCATGGAGGCCATCATCGGCGTGCACGTGCGCCCGCCGCCCTCGCAGCGCGACTTCGGCTGCCGTAAGTGTCCGCTCCACCAGGTCGCGTACCCTCGCCCGCGCCGCACCGCTTTTCTTTCTATCACATGTGCCTCGCAATTCGCGGCCGGCTTCGTTGTAAGCGTCGCTTGGATCGTATCGTAGCCGTCGATCTCTTCAGCTCTCATGCAGCCGCTCACCGTCAGACGGTGGGCAGTAGTGTCTATCGGCAATCCGCTTTCACTCTACATGAACAGTACCTATTAGAGTATCAGACGTAGTGTGAGCGCGCGGGTCCGACGGCGAGCGGCTCGCCTCCAGCACGCGCGGTGGTGGCCGGCGCCGGCGGGCGTAGGTACCGGCGCGAATCGCCGGGCACATGGTTGTGTGAGTGGGTAAAAGCGTGCGGCGGCGGAGCGTGAGCGTGTGTGTTGGGGCAGCGCGCGAGCGCCGCGGCACGGGCGGCTGGGGCCCGGCGCGGCTCGTCACGCTGGCGCGGCGCCTGCTGCCCGCCGCCTGCAGCCCGCACGGCGGCGCCTCGCCCCCCTACACCAGAGGTAACACCACCCCGCCTCACCTCCCACCCGCCACCCCGCACACCCGCACACCGCGCACCGCGCCGCCCGCCGGCGACCAGCATGTTCGCCTGCCGTGCGCAGCTTCGCCGATGCTACCATGAGAGAAATTGATTTTTGCAACTACACATGGAGCGAGATCCGCGCTCATGCACTGCTGTACTACTGTACTAGTGTAGATCGGCCAAGCTAACGTTGAGTCCGGAAGCTTTGGATGTGGGCTTCATGGGCCATCTGTGTGTTTAGGTAACCTGCAACAATACTACTGCAACATCAATTGAAACTGATTTCTCTCATATGTGTGTTTCCATGTTGCCGGTGGTTCTTAGAGTCGTAACTGGTAGTGCATGCGAGGAGTGTAGGCGACGCTTGTGACTGTTGTAACCGAGCGTGACTACCACTGACCACACTACATGAGCGACCATCAGCCCGCCGCGACTCGCCACTCTTACATTCATTATAACAACCCTTCCAATGTTACATCATACTACTTCTCCACTCATGAAATTACAACATTAATTGCATTAAAATCAACTTCAACTTGCCAATATAAATACATAGAAAACTTCAAAAACCATTACATAAATCTATATATCTTCTAGTTTTTCATAATGTAAATGAAAGAATCAATGTTTTGGAATTTTATTTTCAGTTAAATATTCCTAAAATAAAATTGAGGTTCCTGCATTGGTTATATAATGCACAATATGTATCGGCTGAAAGTACCAGGTCCTAAACAATGAATCAGATAGCCAACCCTTCCGGGTTAAGAGTAAGAAGAGGCTTTTGTCTAGACATGACTCATATAGATTAGGAATCTATAATCATACTTAGGATTTGTAAACATATATTATCAAAATCTGACATAGCGACATAACATGTACTGTAACCTGCAAGCCATCTTATCTCACATACAAAGTTAGATATTATTTACCTGGAATTATCGAAAAATATTATTTTCCACTTCATTTAACCTTATTTGGACCAACAGCATAAGTTTAAAAAATCATCAATCTCAATACGGGAATTAGTTCTTCCCAATTTCTGCCACCGTCAGTTAGGTGCAGAATATCAAAGCAATGTTGTAGTGTTGTAATTTCATGATGTAGGACTATCCACGTGTGTACTGATCGTTTGTCCGCGTCCTAACATCCCGAGCCTTGCAAAGCGTTGTGTGCCGGGCCGGCCATGAATACTCGTGATGCAGTATTCCAACGGCATCAGGTAACAAACATACATAATCACAGATAGTTATGTCACCCTCGACGGACAATTCTCATGCATTTCAACACCATATTCAACTGTTCTGTGATTTGATAAACCTTTTTCAATAACATTATTTGCTCGGAATTACTTCCGGAAAAAGTCTGACCAGTCGTCAAACCATTGCCAATGTTTTTGAAAGATGACCTAGTGTATGGCATCAAGGCATATGAAAGAAGATTCACAGACATGCAGTAACTTCTTGTAGATTAAGAAATAACCAGGGTTTCATTTTAAATTCAATATGATTGAATTTTCTGGGTATTAGACAAAAGATTTAAAATTAATTTTAAATATTAAATTAATATAGCCAATATTATTAACTCGAAGATCGATTTTCAAAAAAATTTAAAATTAAGAATTTTCTGGAGATAATGTCAAATGTGTTCCAATTTCAAAATATGGAAGCTCTACATTCCAAGGATTAGTTTTTAATTTTATTTTTAAACCCATTTATAAAATAACGGTGTTAGTAGATTGTTCGGCGAGGGTGAGGTTATGTGTTTTGTGTGTATGCTGCTAGTTGTTCGCTTTTATCGTGTTGACCCAATTAAAACGGTTGTGTTGCGCTGCCCGCCCGCGCGGTGACGTCGGTTGGACACAACGTTTCAATTGTGACAACCATGTGTGTGAATCTAGATGAACGATGACGATTAGTAGCTTCATTATGCCATGGGAGCTTTTTAAACGCAAACAAGCATGGTTATTAATTTTACTATAACAACAATAAAACGCTTTCTTATGCTCCTCGTAAACCCCCTTAAAATGTTGACCTAGCTTTTTCAATGCCTCTTACTCTAAATATAATTTAAAATAATAAGCATGATTTTAATAATGCTGCATTGCATCGACAGCATAATTGATTCCTGTCATAAACGGCTGTGACAACCGGACAGTTACATAGAAGAAATTCACCCTTTATTTTTTCAATTAATTGTTATCCCGCAGTACTTCAGAATAATTATTCTATTGCACTGTGAGTTGTTTGATTGGATGGTTTAAAAAGCTCCGATGCACGTAACCATAGTGTTCACAATAAAATTTTAAGAGGTATTGTAAGAATTCCAGTCGTCAAGGTTTTTGGGTTCTAGATAGAACAAAAATTATTTCTAATAACTAAAATTGAAGAAAGAAATACTTGTTTATTAGTCAGAACATACCTACAATGTACATATTCGGTAGGTATTTACTGCCTCGGTGGCGTTAGTTGTACTACGGTACGACTACAAAGCTGAGGTCTCGGGTTCGAATCCCGGGTCGGGCAAAGTGATGTTGGGTTTTTCTATTCAGCCCGGAGTCAGGAATCATATTAAATATCACATAATGGGACGGAACATACAAGGCGAAATGTGGGTGTCCTGGTGGCGCCTCTGCCTACCCCTTCTGGGATAAAAGCGTCAGTTTATGTATGTATTTACAAAATTTCTTAAAGCTAGAATAAGTAAATAAATAAATGCGCATTACGCATCGTAGCCGTGACATGTGGGTGACCACTCAGCTTAATGCTGTACTGCAGCGAGAACCACAATACAATGCTGATTTTAAGTTGTCACTCAATTGCTCAAATCACTCTCTGTTTCTTCCTATAATACCTTACAAACAAGTAAAGGTTAGCGTACTGATTAGCTACTGTCCCTATAGTCCTTAGTCTAAAGCTAAAGGAAATAGGTTTGCGGCGTTCTCAGTCCTGTCTACTCAATAAGTTGTAACAAGTTAAAAAATCTTCTTGCGAAAAACTACTCCGGATACCTTATGGCTCTTCTACCTTGACGTTGTGTGGTTGAAATATTAATAAACTCCTACTTCCAAATACGGAACCAACCCCTTTCAAATAGCATTTTTTAAAATAAATGAGTAGAATACAAAAAATAAATATTGTTTTGAATAAAAAAAGCTTGACCCGAAAACCTTGAATTGCTAAGTATTCGAAAACTAATAAATGTGAATTAAACCGTCATATTAATGAGTAGATACTAATTGTTAAGTAGTTAATATTAAGTTATATTCAATAAATGTATGTGTGTGCCCATTTGCGGCGCAAATGTGTTTTATTATCATAATTTATGTATTCATGTTGGGTTTTAAGGGGAGCTCATAATACCCGAGCAATATACAATATTTTTAGTCGTTGAAACAGACATTTCATAAAATTTCATGTCAATCATGGAAAAAATAGATTGACGATGTTTTTATCAAAGTGATTTCTAGCTGTTACTAGTATTAAAATACATAATAATTATTTACAAGCTTTACCTGAGAGCCATTTTTAAATTTGTAGCAACAGATTATGGCCCAAAATAATATTTAAAAAACTGACGGCAACATTAAATCTTATGTTAAACGAAAAGATAGTCTTTTGACCCAAAGCTTAGACTTTGATGGTCACATTTCAATTATGGACTTCAATTATGAAAATATAATGCAAGAAAGTCACTTATCTCTTGCGGCATTTTCTCCATTTTATAGTTTATAAGAATACATATTTGCAACCTATAGTCATAGTAATAACTTCTGTGGGATCGCATGGAAGAAAACCGAGGCGCTTCTCGCTCTGAAATACCTGGTGCCGCCCGTGATGCGACTGACTACCACCGCCGGGTTTTAGCCGGTGCCACTGGCATATCTGGCCTCCTCCGAAGTACCTGCAGGGGAGCTTTAACAGCTTTGCTCCTTTTAAAGATGAATATTATTAGAGACAAACTGAACAGTATCTTACAATGCTAGTCAAGCCAAGACTGGTTTTAAGTATTGTCCCGAGTGATGCTCGGGCTTGTGAGTTCCCCGGGGCGGGGGGTGTACGTGAGCTGGGCGGGTGTTGCAGCGCGCAGCGTGAGCGAGGAGTTCAGCTCGGGCTGCGAGGGTCGCGCGGGCTCCGCGGGCGGCTCCACGGGCGCACCCGCCGACCAGGAGCACCGCCCTGACCACAAGCAGCACAGAGACCGCACCCCCGATGATAGAGATGAAGGTACCCACATAATAACTTTTCATTACTTACCCACGTACAGTGTAGATGTCAGATGGTAATTTAAAGTTCTTTAAAGCTTACTCATAATTACAAGAGTGTTTTCGTTTTACAAATGTCTTCAAATACTGAAATAACTAAGTTTGGTGTTAAATATTTTGTAGTTACTAACCACACCCCAAGACTTTTGTAAATGATTCCAATAGCAATAGCACAAAGCATTTCCTACATTAATTTTCATTTCTATTTATCTCATTTAGAAGCTGTAACCTTTCCTCGACTAAAACAAAAGAAATTGCTAAGCTTCTCTCTCAATCGCGGTGCAGAAGTGGTAAAGGTGTACGACGGGGAGGCGGCGTGGTCGCGGCGGCTGTACCGGCCCGTGGTGGTGGGGCGCAACTGGAATGAGCGCGAGCTGGTGGCGGCCGCCCTGCGTGCCTTCCACGTGGCTCGCGACCCCGACCAGTTCGAGCTCACCGACGCGCTGGCCGGCGACGAGCCGCCGCTCAACGACCCCACGCCGCTCGCGCGCGTCACCCGCCTGCCCAACAAGCGACCCGCACTGTTTCTGCGCTTCAAGTTAGTCACGTCTCATAACGATAATCTTGAAACTCGTGTTTTGATATTGATATAATCACGTTATACTGCAATTGTCGCACAAAACATTGAAGTAAAGTAACGTATAGCTGGTATGAGATTGCCGCAAACATTCGTCTTATTATTAAACCACGACTTCAAATTGTCTATCTGGAAAAGGTCGAAACCGATTTGTTATATCAACGTCGAAAAAAGAACATATAAGCTAACACAGTTTATTTGTCTCAAGCAACACTTGGAGAAAAATAACAGTTCAGGTTTAGACAGGCGTAGTATTCTTCGCTGTCCTAAGTTGTCCTTATTATGCAACACTAAACAGGATACCTTGGAGGTATCAAAGATCTGTTACATTGATGGACCACTCCAGATCTTGCTTACTTATTGGGGCCATACGTGTTCAGGGAGCCGGAGTCAGGCGGCGGGGAGGTGCGCGTGTACCCGGGGCGCGTGGCGGGCGCGGGCGAGACGTTCGTCACGGTGTCCTGCTCCGGCGACGACACCGTGGCCGACCTCATGGCGGCCGCGCTCGAGCGCTTCGGCCTCGACCCCGCCAACGCCATCGCCGAGTACCGCTGCTCCGAGATACTGCTCGACCGCGGAGGTATTACTGCTTTCCGAAGACCAGTAATAGGGCTAGAAGTTTACGAGTGAAAATAGTTCCTAGTAAGCAAAGTGGGAGATGAAAAGGTGATGAGTAAACGTAGGTCGCAGAAGATAGCTAGATGCAGTCCAATTCGACAAGCCGTTTCAAAAATCTTGAGAAAGACCTGTATAATTAGTCTTAAAGTAAACGTCTTATTCCTAATTATGATTAAAGCAGAAAGCTTTACTCCATTCAAATTCGTATAACTTATAAAATGCTTCCTTTACAATACCTAATGTCGGTATGAAGGCACCTGATAATTAATATAACGTATCCATAGAATAAGATAATAAGAATGTTAGACTCCAAATTAGTATAGCCTTGTGACGATAGTGGATAATGTATGTAGTATCGGAGCGCGTGCTGGAAGAGGAGGAGCGTCCGTGGCGCATCGTGGTGCGGCTGGCGCGCGAGTCGGTGCGGCGCATGGAGCTGGCGCGCTTCTACCTGCAGCCGCGCCGCGACCCGCACGGGCCCACGCTGGCGCTGTTCGTGGCCTCGCTGCCGCCCGGCCTCTCCGAGCGCAACTACGAGAACATACTAGTCGAGTTCCTCGGCACCGGTAAAATACATACTTGATCAAAGCTTTGCCCCTGGTTTTATCAATCAAGGACGAGTGGCCCCGGTAGATCGATACACATCATATCCAGTAAAATTTTGCAGTGCTGCACCTTATGTTACTAGAACCTTATTGTCTACAGACAATGCTTTTACTATAGATACAGCCCAAAATATCTCAAGTTTCACTTCTCCATTTAGTATCAAATGTATTATTATTCCAGGACATAAGAATCGATCTATTTCGAAAACGAATATCTTCCTTTTTTTGTAGAAATTTATTAATGTTTGTTTTTGTCCTGCAGAGAACAAGTTCACATCAATCGGTCCTATCTACTACGAGTACGGGTCGATGGTGATCACATACGAGGACGCGAGCAAGGCGGTGCGCGCGCTCTACGCTCTCAGAGAGGCCAAATATGAAGATAAGCATTTATTAGGTCTGTTTCAATTCAAGGCCCAAACCAATCACCAGACCACTATTGACCGATGTACTTAATACCACTACTCAATTTAGACTTCGAAACAGCAAAAACAAACGTAGCATTGAGAAAACAAAATAGCTTATTGAAAATTTCGTATATTTAGTGCTACTTAATCGTATCACAAAATAATATGCTTTTGGAAAACTATAATGTCCATTTCAGTTACAATACGCAGCATTGACAAAATGATATGAAGTAGGTATTTGTAGTTGGTGAAATGAATTATGCTTTTTACCTCGTTCTTCTGTTCCTTTCTTCTAATCATGAGTCTGTGTGCAGTTATGCTCCTGCCCAGCATAGAGCCGTCGATGGTGCCGGCGGGCGTGAAGCCGCTGCTGGTGTTTGTCAACGTCAAGTCCGGCGGCTGCCAGGGCCTGGAGCTCATCTCCTCCTTTAGGAAACTCCTCAACCCTTACCAGGTCTTCGACCTCGAGAATGGAGGTCCGTTGCCTGGGTAAGTACCTCTTAGGGCTCTAAATTATTTACATTTAATAGTGGCAGGAAAGAAAATATGAAAGGGCTATTAGAAATATTAAGGAAGAGCATCGGTAGATACAATTATCATACTACACTATACACAGTTAAATGTAATTACGAAGTAAAAGTTACAAGCCAGTTGGGTGCTCAGGGAAAATTGTGAATCTGAAAATATATGATTGAGAATCCGACAATGTGTATGTCAAAACTGTAAAGAAATAAAAAGAAACTGTAAAATAATCCCAGTATCTATTATTATTGCTTCATAATGTTACGTAACGATTAGTCCCAGTGTTATATCTTCACTTATCACTAACGGTAAGTGCGATGCATGTGCAGGCTGTACGTGTTTCGTCACATTCCCAACTACAAGATCCTGGTGTGCGGCGGCGACGGCACCATCGGCTGGGTGCTGCAGTGCCTCGACAACGTCGGCCAGGACTCGCAGTGCTCCAACCCGCCCTGCGCCATCGTGCCCCTCGGCACTGGTACGCTACCAATTCATTAGCGACTAATATTTTTCTCATCTATGAGCTTGCAAGTGTCTAAATGAAAGGAGTATTATTCAAAGAACAAGATATTTCAAAGTGTTGATTAATATATTAAATATGGAAGGATAATTAAATAGTAATTCACACCATTGTATCGTATTCAAATTACTATAGTGTAAAAACAGATCAAAGATTTGCACAATTAAGAATAGGAATTCAAACTGAAGCCATCTCAATATGATTCTGATAAATTGGACAATCACCCGAAGGTAGACAGATGACTTATCAAATCACATAAGATTTATAAATATAGGACGCTCTCTGAAGAGGTTTCTAGAGACCTTTAAAGAGATTCACAAAAAATATGTTGAGATTTAGAAGCTACAAGGGTAATGTGACTCAGGCAACGACCTGGCCCGCGTGCTGCGCTGGGGCTCCGGGTACACGGGCTGCGAGGACCCGCTGTCGCTCCTGCGTGACGTCATCGACGCCGAGGAGATCCGCCTGGACCGCTGGACCGTGGTGTTCCACCCCGAGGACAAGCAGGACGAGCCCAAGGACCTCGCCAAGCAGCTGCCCGGTCAGTCCACCTTCCCACCAGCCATACTGGACCGGACCGCACTTAGTAGGATATCCACCATCATAATAATTATTAGATATAAGAACATCGCTGGAGAAAGGGCGAAGAAAAGACACTATAAGAGAAATAAGAGATTTACTAGAAAAGAAAAGAAGATAGCGTGACTGTATGAGTGAAAGGAAAATTGTACGGTACCGGTTTTTTTTATGTACATTTTGCTTCTAGTATGTCATTGGCATCCACAAATGATTTTGGTTTGAATCTTCTTGATGTATTGGTTCTATCTACCAAAGGGATTGACTTTTGTCATATAGCATTTCCGAGTTCAGGATGTCTCCAAATTATAATATTTGTAAAAAATCTAAATTTCTTTATTATAAATATAAATCAAAATTGACCGTTCTTGAAAACATCAAAAAATTAACGATATACGGGTTTAAAGGAATCACAATTTGTAGCCATCCGCTGACCCACTTAACACACCACTTCATTTAGATCCATTGAATGCCACCACGATCTAGTACAGTAGAAACGCTATTGACACATTCAATAATCCTACCCCGAAGCCTACGAGGCCGGCACAATTGTGTCAACGAGCGAGAGACGTGGAGACCGGACTGCAGTGCACTTACCACCAAGTGCATTGTAGTGACCCGTGGTAAAACTTACAGCGTCAGTCACTGCAGGGTCGCAGAGCGAGGACAACTCGCAGATCCTGGTGATGAACAACTACTTCGGCATCGGCATCGACGCCGACCTGTGCCTCGACTTCCACAACGCGCGCGAGGAGAACCCCAACAAGTTCAACAGCAGGTAATGCTACTGCAATGGGAATACCTTTTTTGTGCAGATTTGAAGGGAAAAAGGCAGGATTGAAATTAAAAACTGTCATGAGTTAATTTTGTCAGTGTGTAATAAACGAAGTTACTTCTAATTTGAATACATGTGTGTAGGTTTATAACATTTATAAAGCGATAAAGATTTAAAGAAGGGAGTCTATTAGTAGGTACACATCCTAAGGTCAGAATCTATAAACTATAAAGTGTAAGCTGTGAGGTGGTCTCAATTTACAACTGAATAATAAATTCACCTATCACATTCAGGGAACGAAATAATTGGGGCATACTATAGATGATAGTAATGGCACAACTGCCCATTCCTTCGAGAGTACAGTCATGAGCTTATTCATATAACATTGCAGACTGCGCAACAAGGGCGTGTACGTGAAGATGGGGCTGCGCAAGATGGTGGGGCGCAAGATGTGCAAGGACCTGCACAAGGCGGTGCGCCTCGAGGTGGACGGCAAGCAGGTGGAGCTGCCCGCTGTCGAGGGCATCATCATATTGAATATACTCAGGTGCGACAAATAAATAATGCGTTAAATAAATGGTTGCTTTTCAGGAACGTAGTTTTGACAAATTTGCTATCGTAATGAATAACTGATAAACAATTGATACTAGGAATTTTAGATATAATTTCAGCTGTATTGATCAATTGGCGAGCCAGACTAAATCAAGTCCTAGTTCTATCTTAAGCATAAAATAGTGTTGCTGAAGCTTCATAAATAATTACAACAAAGTTTAAAATACATACTTAGCATCAAGACAAATTAAACTTCGTAACTGGACTCGCATAATGGGACCCAAATTATAAATTCAAAGTTCTCCACAATTTTTATTACTTAAATTTCTAAACTCTCCAAGTTACCTACCGGATGTGTACTAACGCTCCCTGGTATATAACAGCTGGGGCTCCGGCGCGAACCCGTGGGGTCCGGAGAAGGACGACCAGTTCAACAAGCCCAACCACTGGGACGGCATGCTGGAGGTGGTGGGCGTCACCGGCGTCGTGCACCTCGGGCAGATCCAGTCGGGACTGCGCGGCGCCATGCGGATAGCACAGGTCTCGTTAACCTAGATTTACAGCACTTTATATTATTAGAAGATCCAACAGCAGACAAAGAGGCACTTCAACAGGTGCAACGTTATTATAATTAGACTTCCTATTGTTGATGATGATAGGGAAAATACTACTTAAATTAGTGGGTAAATATTAGGATAAACCATCGAATTAGAACTAGTGAAAACCTGATAGTGAGAGACACGCGCTCGTAAACAACAACATAACTGACTAGGACAATTGAAGGAGAGCTGTCGAAATTAAAACTGCAATTCACAAAGAAAAGGAATACTGATTTTTTAACCCCAGAACTTACCAAACATAACACGATGCTATCACGTTAGTTTTCTGTGACAAAATTACCGGATCACCTGACCCATAAACCGTGAAAATACCCGGAAAATATTACCATCTTAACAAATCCATATCCACAGGGTGGTCACATCAAGATCAACCTGCGCAGCGAGATCCCGGTGCAGGTGGACGGCGAGCCGTGGGTGGCGGCGCCCAGCGAGGTGGTCGTACTCAAGTCCGCTCTCAAGGTATACACTGCGGGACCCTCGCAACCACGACAAGAGTAGATCAAATGTACTTGGGGATCATAGCACATTGAATTACAACTAAAAACTTATATTTAGAAGCACTAACGAGCTGAGGCTTTGCAACTGATCAAAATGGATATGACGTTGAGAAAAATATATTCAAAAGCTGCACCCTAGCCCGGACTAACCCAATGTGGTGAGCCAAAGCCGATCTAAGCCGAAATATCTTCTTTTTACTTTAAATGTAGAAAGCACGATAGAAGTATAACTCAAGGGCTGGTATTATGATATTTCGGAGTGTTTAATGGATTTAGAAATCATCATCATCATCATCATCAGCCCTTCTGCGTCCACTGCTGGACATAGGCCTCTCCCATAGCACGCCACTGGGAAATAAATATAGAAATATTAATACGATTTAGAAATAATAATGTTTTTTGTAAGCAATAACATTTGATCAACTCTTGTGGATATATACTATTTCATATTCGCATGTGCTCGCTTGCCTGTACCCGTATTGGGTCTTACATTACCATTGCTGCATTACTATGTTTAATAACAAACTTATCGTACTCACGCAGTGGTTGCTTCAAAAAGTACTATACTGTGAAAAATAAATGTATTAATTCCGATAAATTATTAAATTAAAATAATTTTTAACATTTTCAATGGCCAAAAGACTCCATTGACAAAGCTTTATTTTGACATAATTTGAATATGTTGCCATTTCAAATAATCTTTAATATTGATGCAAAGTTACCTATATCAATGCAGTAGAATTATAAAAATTCGTCGTATCGCTGAAGCGTCCGTTGCGTTGAGTACACATTTTCAAAATTCGCCCCGAGTCACGTAAAGCCCGAGCACTCAGACTCCACTCAGCACCAGTTCCGTTAGAGACGGGGCGCGTCTAGACCCGCCCGTCCACGGCGCAGTAGACGCGCGCCCGCCACCACGCCACCACACGGGGTTGTCACGTACTGTGTTCGAACATTCTACCGAATACGACACGACTATTGCCATTTTATATTACCGCTTTGTAAATACATAGTAAGCTTTTAGAAGCACAATTTTTCGCTCCGCACGATTTTGTTCACACGTCAAAACGTAGTAAAGTTTGGGAGCGGTGTAGTCGGGTGAGAGGTAGCGACGGCGCGGGGACGTGACAACCCCGTGTGTGCGCGGCGGGTGTCGGGCGGGTGCCGGGTGGGGCGCGAGGCGCGGCGCCGCTGAGGAGGTGTGTGTGGGTGTGGCAGGCGACGATGCTGAAGAAAACCAAGCGCGGGTCGGGCGGCGCGGGCTCGGCGACGGCGGCGGGCCCGTGACGCCCGCGCCCCCCGCTAGCGTCCCGCGCCCCTTCCGCAGGCCACCATGCTCAAGAAGCGCGCGAAGGTGCGGCGCCGCAACACCGAGCCGGCGATGCCGCCGCGGCCGCGGCCGCCACCGCCGCCCCCGCCGCCGCCCGAGGACTCCTGAATCTGGCTGAGCGAGCGGCTTATCTAAAGCCCGCGCCGGCCTGGGGCTCAAGGCTGACGCGCGCGCGCCGCTCGCTGCGCTGCACTCCTCATACTCTCCACACTCCCCTCGCCCTCCATCCTCCCCGCGTCCCCGCGTCCCTCGCCTCCTCCCCCGCCTCCTCCGCTCCTCGTTCCCTCAGTCATTCAGGTCGTCATTGTCATCGCCGCCGCCGCCACGCACTGACGGCGCTTCTCGTGTAAATAAATTATTAAACAAAACTAATATATAACTTATAATAAAAAAAATAAATTTATAGTCATTAGTTGTTGTTTTATTTTTAGTCAGAATTATAATTTGAAAATGTGTAAAAAAATAAATACAGATATGTACTTCTTTCGTATTTTCATTTTTATCCACTTAGATTACCCTGAAACAACTTTAAAGAACAACACAACACTCATTCACAAAACACAGCTATTTACAATACTATGCAGTATATGTACAATACTTTTGGGATGTAAAAATTTATAACATTAATTCAAGCGTTTTAACTTCAGTTTTCCGCCTCATGTGGACAACACTTTGAAGACTTATTTTACATTCAAAGGCTGATGTAAAATCCCTCAAAAATAAATTATAGCGATATTAATTTAATTACACTTATTTTTTACTACAAATATCATGCGTGCTCACTAGGTTTTTATAAATGGTTGCATTAAATAGAATTGTCAGAATTCTATTCTATTTTATGAGCATCAACGAGAAAATTCATCTACACTAAAATATTATCGATACTCATTCCCATCACTAGTTCTGTTATATGAGACAAAATAGGTATATTGACAACAGCTAATGTCATAATGTAAAATAATGTTGCCATATTAAAATGATTACTTGATATGATTTTGTGTTCAAAAATATCAGTACAGAAAACCTTATCTAGAATAATTCATTTTCATACAAAATTAAGAACCTCGAAGAATCACTGCTTTGCTTTTACTAGTATACTAATTTTATAACATGAATGATAGAAGTGATTTTGTCTAATGTGAATATCTTTTTGTGAATGTATGTCCTTGTAGAGGAATAAAAGCCAATGTAAAATTATATTTTTATTTTCCCTTCACTTACGACTAGATACAAAGCATAGTTTAACGTCGCTTCTCGTCTGCCAACAACTGGTAATCAGCATCAGACGAGTAGTGCAGGCGACTTGCGTACATTATACAAAATATTTACAATAGCCACCAAACGATGCGTCAATTTAAAATACACATAAATTACAACAAAACTAGGATATACCGTATTTTCAAAATGAACATTTTATATATTTTTCTGGGAAAATTAAAAGGCTGCATGATTCTTTGTCCTTGCAGATTCCAAATATTATTATAAAAAAATTAGTTATAAATCTATTACAATTAATGAAAACATAAGCATACTTTGACACATTTTTTTATTTCGCACCTATACATTGGCATGAAAGAGAAAAAATAACAAATAACGAAACTTATTTTTAACATCACATTACTACTACATAACTACGATATAAAGAAAAGACGAGCACTATAATAGCCCGTTGAAGCTTCGCGTATCACATTACCAAGCTTCCTTAAGTTGTAAAAATCACCTGCATTCGTATTTGTACTTCATTAGTTATGCGAAGTAATCAATCAAGTAGCTCAATTTTCACTGATATTTCTAAAAAAACACTAGTTGAATTTTAATCCAAATTGATTAGAAGGTAAATATGTGGATAAATCTAGGGGTGATTCTTAAAACGTAATACTAGCACCCCCGTCAATAAAGAATATATAAATATCAATGTTAATTTAACAAACATAGTAAACTTTGCAATATAGAATTGTTGAGTTTCAAAAATTGGTAATGTCAACCTGACATTACTATATGGCAACACCGCAAAAGCCAAAAAACAAGAACTGAACTAAACTGACATTGTACGAACCAAGCGGCAGCTATTATTTTAATAAAAATATTAATCTGTTTTGCCATGTTTTACTTTATAAATTATTTTGTGGCTGAGACAAGGCGTTTTAATTCTTGGCTACAATATTAAATAGTTGACTCACTATTGAATAATGACAGAAAGATTCCAGTTTGAAAATAGCTGAGGTTTAAGGAGCTTAATTTCACAATAATGCATTAGTGAAAGACTGTGTTATAATTTTTATACATGCATTTTTACAGAAATGGCCGGAACAATGTTTATATAATAATATTCTCACAATACATCTGCATAAATTTTAGGATTTGGAATACTTGCGTGACTTATAACTAGGATAAACGACCCCTTCAAGACCCTGCACATTTTTAATTTTCATTTGTTTATCGATAAAGTAATAGCAACAATGGGCTTTAAATAGGAAATTTTAAAAAAGACATATAAAATAATGTCATGTTCAATTCAAAAAAACGTCATAAATTAAAAATGAATAAAAAATCAGACTCAATAAAATGCAAACAGTATTAGGGTTGAACGAGGGGCGTTTACCACACGTTTGACTTACAGTAAGGCTAAACGTTAATATCTAGACTCACAACGCGTGCGCATTACAATTGCTAAACATTTGTGATTCTATTTTTCGTTAAAACTAATGGCGGGCGCACGTTCATAACAAGTTCTGTTTTAGTATTGGACGCAGGATTCATATCACATTCGTGTTGAAATGAAATGAAATTATTTATTGAACCATTTACCAGTCACTTTTTTCTACTACCACCCGGTTCACAAGGCTGTTTTCGAAGAACGGGCAAGAAACTCTAGCGTTGCTCTTTTCAAAACAAGTTTACAATACAGTGATTTTACAGTTTTTACTTGAGTATCAACATTACCATGATACCTGATTTCTGAAGCGATTTATTGCTACTTCCAGATTACTTATAAAGGCCAACAAAACTAAAATGTTGGAAAGTTTCAAGGGATAAGAAGCAGTCCTTCGATCACCAATGAGACATTTCAAGTTATAGTAATAATCCGATACTAATATATTAAATATCCGATCTTGACTGTCTCACCAATTTCCTCTATTTTGCCCACATTATAATAAAAATCTAATGTACCTACTCCGCATCAAACGCACAGCACAAAATTTTTGTATGTACTAAACATCCGAGTCCGACTGAATTTTATGACAAATAAATTGCTTCTAGTTAGCCTACGTTCATAAAAAAGACGATATTTCGTGACATGAAGCGCATGACACAAAATGTTATGAACGTGCCACCCCAACAGCGAGTCAGCGTGATGTTATTTCAACAATATGCATGAAAAAATAGCTTCATTTGTCTCTCACTACGTTCAAGCAGTTAGATGTAAATCTTAACATTAATTCGAAATTCCCTTTTCAATAGACCATCGTAAAAAAGTATTTAATTTATGTGGTAAAAATATGTTAGAGGTATGATTGTATATTCTATTACGGCATAGGGAATAATCCCATAATCGACATTGATAATTTGGGTATTATTTTTAATGTGGCAATACTTGTGGTAAATTGTCCTTGAAATAAATTTAATATGTCAATTGTAGTCAAAAACATATTAATGAATTAAATGTGTTAATCAGCTACTATCAAAATTAGACGCAAAAAATAAATATACAGTGTTTTCATACAAATATATACACCAAAATTAGCTCTTACAATAAACAACTATTAAGACCCCGAAATTCATAAAATATGCTCAATTTATTGCAAGTATTGATGACAATAGTATTCCTAAAAATATGTACCACTAGCCTGGAACTAAAGTATCTATATTTCTATATTGTTTATTTTATCATATCACCATATACATATTACAATTTATGGTTAAATTTATAATAATTCATAAGTACACACAGTTTTTTTTTTTCATCTAAAGAACTAATTTTAGCTTTCCTCTTCTTAAAAAATATTTTATTTTTCTACTCCTGATTTTATTGTATAATTGCCTACTTTAGTTCTAGGCTAGCCATATAAAAAAGCCGTGGATTCTTATTAGTTACACAGCGATTATATCACTCATGCGTTTGCAAGTTCATTCGTCAGGCTCACCAATATTTTGAGCGGCAGTGTCGTCGACACCCGTTTGGCTGGACAATTTGATTGCCAGCACTTCGTAATCCTGAAAATAATCACGTATTATTATACTTAAAATTAATGTGGTTATAGCCACGTTGTAGTCAGGGTCGCATTTTGAATGGGCCGGCTCGACCAGGGTGGTACCAACCTCTACTGGGTAGAGATGTGATAAAAAAACAGACTTTAGGTTACATAGCTGCCTTATGGTTTTTTTTTTTTGGGAAAACTGGATATTGTTATGTTTTCCTTCTTTATCCCCAAAAATTTGGACTGACCCTGTTCGTAACTAGGCATTTCATTTTGGCCTAAAAAAAGAACGTTCTATGTCTAGGTGAGTGTGTATTTGAGCTAGAAAATGCATACTACCTAAGTGTATGCGTGCGTGGTGTGCAGCGGCGCGGCGGCGTCGGCGGTGTAGGAGCGCACGCGGCTGAAGGCGAAGGGCGGGAACTTGGCGGGCGACAGCTCGAACGTGGTCCAGTGCTCGCGCCGCCCCGCCGCCATGTAGCGCTCCCACTGCAGCCACCAGTTGCGCGCGCGCCCCGAGCGCAGCTCCAGCTCCTGCACGCGACATGTCGGCAAACATACACACGGCTAGCTTCTACACGCTGACTGCGACGCACACACACCTTGTGTTTTTTCCTATATAATATGCCCGAGGGATACTTAAGGATAGCTCGTTGTTTTGGTGCCATAATCAACGTAACAAAAATTATAGTAAAAGTCACCTCATTGATTTAGTTGCAGTATGTATGAGCTGTAATATGTTGCACACATGAATTCGTGCCCGGCATCATAGTCTCCCCCTAGCACATTTTAAAACAGGTACAAGATCCGCAAATTATATGTGGCACTAGTGCAGCTCCTTCCTACTCCTTCTGAACACAGGCGTGGGCTTATGCATGTATGTAAAGTCAAATCACGAGCAGTCAATTTCATGTCAAAACTAAAATCAGCAAAAACGTATTAGAATGACATCTAGCGGCACATGGGTGAACTACATCCTACTAATTTGCTCGTTAGTAGTCTTACCAAATGGAAGGTCTGTTCGGGTTGCTCGGGCTCCTTGCGGCGCGCGCGGAACCTCGTGTTGGACGCCTGCGCCGGCTTCTTCTCGCTGTTGGACTTCTTGATCACTATCACAACCTGAAAGAGATAATAACTTTCATATAGTCTGATAAAGAAAACACTTATTGTATTTTGCTAATACAAACTTAAATTAATCTAATTTTAACGTCAATGGAAAACAATAAATAAAATATATGATAAGTGTGAGTCCAAATAACGAACCAAAAATTTCGTAATTAGATCAAAAATGTTTTTTTTTTATATACATAGTATATATTCTTGTTTATTCAACATTTAGCAAATTTTGGGGTTATTTATTATAAAAATGTGAGTTATTTTTATTGAAAATAAATTACTGAGATTTTGTTAGAGTCACTGGATAGGACCTTGCAAACAAAACCTCTGTGCACTGGGCACGTACATAGCAGAAGGAGAGAGAAGATTGTGTGGCTGCTAAGGAGTGAAAGAGAAATAGAGATAGCAGTACAGCACAGAGGGAGTGACCTTGTTGCCGATGAGGCGGTAGTGGCCCTGCATGATGCCGAGGCCGGGCTTGACCTGGCGGTAGCGCAGCTGCGCCACCGACGCCGCCGGCTCCTCCGCCGTCGTCCACATCAGCACCATGCCCTCGGGGAAGAATCTGACACACATACATAACACTTTGTGACACTTGACAGCCTCCGTGGCGCAGTTGGTTAGACGCCGCCCGTGAAACGTGAAGCCGCGGTTTCGATCCCCGCAACAAAACAAATGTTTGTGTTATCCACAGGTATTTGTTTCGGGTCTGGGTGTTTGTGAGACCGAAAAGTCTCTCGTAGTGATACCCACGACACAAGACTCGATCTTAGTGTGGGGTCAGGACTATGTATGTGACTGTTACACTGTTGGGTGTATTGATTGATTTATTTTATTTTTCATTCACATTTTTGCTATAGGTATACTGCGTTGGGGTAACACTGTAATGGTAATTAGTAAGGGGCTTCCATCCATTATTACGGTATTACCCCAACGCACCCTATATCCATCTAGATATCTACGTAATACTGCCAAAGAAACGGCAGTGACGTTACTGGTCTTCTACCTTTTACAAAATTGAACAATCATCGTCTTATTGCATTAAAATATAACAACGAAATGGTAGTATTCGGGAAAAGATAGGCTTCCAATTTTGCTGCCTCACTTTAGACTACATTTGATTTAAATGTGCTAATTTCCTGACTCGCAACTCAGAAAAGATTTTTTTTGTGTGAAATTTAAGTCAGTAATTAGTGTTACAACACTAACCTGAGGTACCGGTAGTAGTCGACGAGGTACCAGGGCCGGTAGAACTGGTCCTGGAAGGAGTTCTCCCCGTGGCGCAGGTACGTGGTCTTGCTGATGTAGCAGCCGTTGAGGCGCAGGCGCGGCCGCTCCACGTACATGTGCCGCCAGGAACCGAACCCGCTCGCGCGCGGCGTGCCGCAGTCTATGCCCCACGTCCTGTACACAATAATTTATATACAAGTCAAATTAATAAATACCAATATTATAAAGAATGTTCGTAAGTTTGTATGTCATGGGTAATTTCCTACTAATGTACATATTTGCAAAATTATGTCAATATTTGAAATGTACAATACTCCAGATAAATTGCCAGTTTAATTTTTTTACTCATCCAATTTTACACTAACATTGATAACTGTTACTAAGAACTGTTAAAATTGATAACTGTTTGTGTTACTTAAGAATTTCATTATGGTCCTTCGAGCCGGATATCCAATCTAATAGGCTAGTATAGATAACCACAGAACCCAGTATGTGTGTTACCTGACACACAGCGAGCGCCATATATCGGGCTCCCGTGCCAGCACGTAGAAGCCGCGACACACGGCCGCCATGCGCTCCAGCGCCGCCGCGTCCAGCTCCGAGCTCACCACCCAGCGCGCCACCACCAGCATCACCTCGTACGGCAGCCACGACATGTGCCCGCTCTGGAACAACCACTTGTAGTCACCGAGACGCCATAAAAGTGGACACTATTACATGCAATTGTTGAAACAGTCGCAGCGAATTCACATGTATGCATGCTCTCATGGACTATATAGCCTATCCCCTCTCAATCGTACTCTCGATTGTAGAGGAGGCCCGTGCCCTGCTAATGCCCTGCTAGTGCCCTGTTAATTAGTGTAATTGGTATAACCATACTAATAAATAAACAATAAATAAATAAATATTGGCTGACATAGATACAGCATTCTCTCATGTGTGCTTTATGAACAAATACAAACACACAGTCCAACCGAGCCACGGAGCAAGACACACACGCATCGCACTTGCAAATTACTTACTTTAGTGCGCACACTGGTACATAAATCAAAAAACGTTATTCCAAAATATATTTTAACACATTAACTGCGGCGTACAAACACGGTGTGCGAGACTAACACACAAGTCGTGTTATTTCATATGAGCCGCACTGGTAGTTAAGAATAGGGCAAGGTACATACATCAGTAGGCACTTGGGGTTCGCACAGCAGGCCCTTCTTGGCGAGGATGCGCTGCAGGCGCGCCAGCAGGTCCTCGCCCTCCACTGCGTCTTCATCGTCGCTCGGGTTGTAGTTGTCCTCCCGCGGCTCGTCCTCCGGCTCCGACTCCTCTGTAGGGTATTATTGTCTGTTGGTTATCTCGATAGGATTGAAAATGGTTGATAAAAGTGTACTTCTTCCACCAAATTGGTCTAGATATCCGGATAATATAGTATATAGCAGTGGACATCCGCCAACTGATTATTATGATAAACAGTTGGTTTATATCTTCCTCGATTATTCATTTTATGAATGTGCCATGAAATATCTGTTGGCTATGAAATCATTTTCTATTTTTTCTGAAATCATTTTAAAGAATGGAATATGTTGACATTTAATTGCTCTTACGGCTTAAGGGTACCGGCTTTTGTCTAATATTAGTGTAGGTAGACCTTATTCATTAAACTAAATCATTAAGTAGTGATACCTTGCGGCGTGTCGGGCCTGAGGTCAGTGCTCTCGTAGAGCCTGGTCTCCACATCGGGCAGGATCTGCATGGCACGCTTGTAGTGCTGAATGGCCTCGTACAGCTTGCCGCCGCGCTCCAGCTCCACGCCTACCAGGAACAACTGCTTCGCCTGGCGAACATAGCATGATATTCATTATAGCCAATGGCCAACATGTAAAAATGGAATAGGTTTGATGTGGGATTCTCCTTCAATTAAATGGACAAATAAATAAATAAATAATAAATACAAATACACCCAACTATCACTTACATAGCCCTGACCCCACATTAAGATCAATTAAGTCTTTTATCGTGGGTATCAGGAACTATGAGAGACTATTCAGTCTCACAAACACCCAGACACGAAACAAATATTTGTAGGCCACACAGACATGTCTCAACAAAAGATTTCCAAATTTTTCCAGTAAATTAATTATTATAGGAATCATTATATTATTGAATTTACCTTCTCCTCTTCAGAAACAGGCTCAGAAATTTCCTCCTTGGGCACAGAAACCTTCTGGCGCGTAGGAGTCGACTCAAGTTCCCGCTGCCATTGCTGACGGAAGGCGGACAGCTCATCCACATCATTATTGTTCTGTGGAGCAAAATCCATTTAATAAACAACTTCCAGTTCCATTGAATATATTAAGAAGCATGCTATTAATTTGAGACATTTCAAGAATCACCTTGGCAAAATCTCTGACAATATTAATAAAAAGCCATAGTATGGATAAGTTATTTCATCAAATAAGGTCAAATTATGTAAAATATAAAATAACAAGCTAAAATACTTACTGGCAAAGTATCTTCGATATTTAGTTGCTGCAGTGCATCAGCTACTTCTCCGAGTCCTTGGTGATTGGACGAGGAAGAGTCCTCCTGCTCCTCACCCTCACACTCGCTGCCGGTGCCACTGGCTCCTGATCCTGATGCCTGAAACAAACAACATTGAATAGTAGGTTGATTGGTGCAAAGCAATTCTGGAAACTTGGGAATATGGCTTATATGGTTATACAATAATTAATTATAAGCCAAAATAAATTGTGCGAGATAGCTGAAAAGTGATATCACACAGATCTTATGTGTCAATAAAAGAAAATGATGAGAAAGTTATGCAAAATTACATAAAAAACTATATGTCCTAATCATCAATTAATTAATCTACCTTAAAGGTTAGCAACGCATCTCCATGCCCTATGTTGTTACCATTTTCATGGGCAGTGGTGGTCACTTACCATTAAGTGCACTGTATGCTCGTTTGCCCTCTATATTATAAAAAAAACAATGGACAACACAACAGCATGACCCCTTTGTAAACATTGTTAATGTTACAATTTTAGACCACTGTTGCCTTCATAAATTGATGATAATCTAAATGTTGGACACTGTTCAAAATAATAAGAACAGCTAAAAATGTAGACACTTATCGCTGGCAATTAACCTGGATGCAAACAACTGTTATTACGTGGATCAGTTCAAAATAGACTGTTACCAATTTTTTTTATTGACTACAACGAAGTATTTTTATTTTTTTGATACTTTTCTAAAGTTTATTCAATAGAGTAGGACTCAATTAGACAGCTGGCACAATATTAAAATTATAATAAAACTGATTTAAGGATTTATGCATGGTGACCTTGTATAAGTTGTGATAACATAATATTATTGTATTATTTTTAACAAATTCGGAAGATGCAATTTATCACGCTAAACTCTAAAAAGCGAAATAAATATCGAAACTATGCCAAAGATAGATAAAGCACAACAAACCATCGGTGAATTTTATACACACAATCTTTTAATAAATAAAGAAAAGACGTACAAAAATAATTCTCACCATTTCAAAAAGCGAATTAAGTCCAGAAGATGTCCAATGTGTAGAAAATGTGTCTTGTGCTTAGATTTGCATTAATCTCATAAAAAATCGCAGGGAAAATATTATTCCGTCTCGCTATTAAAATAAACGTGTGTTTCAGACAACTTGTATCCGTATATTTAGCGATACGATTTGTTAAAATGGAATAGCTATATTTTGAAATGGTTGGAAAGAAAGAGAACGAAAACAAATGCTTCGAAATACAAGTTGACATAATTAATGACATAACCGGAGATATCATAAAAAAATAAAAACCAACAGGGCCCAACTCAGGTATAGTTACGTCGAAATAAATTTTACCGGTTTAAATAAAAATGGTGCCACATGCCATATTATTAAGTGAATCAGGATATAATATATCACATAGGTAAAAATTTAGGTTAGTCGTAGGGATATAAACCAATAAAATATTTAAGTCACCATTTCATTATAGGTAGTTTAATTAGTAGTAAACAGTAATTAATGTTAATTAAATCAGTAAATTTACCAGTAAATTAGTTTTCTTTAATTTTAGATAACCTTTTTTATTGATTTTGTTTTTATTCATTAAGGCTCAGTAATCAATAATCACGCCGTAAATATAAATGCGAAGTATTTTGCCGGCATATGATTACATATTACTTTTTCATACTTCGACAATATACCACAATTTGATTGAAATTCGAGTATGCTTCTGCTCAGATTTATTTTATACTTATTTCAGGTTAAGTTGAAAAAATATTGCTTCTGAGCGAAACCATACCAGACTGCCATGCCGGTACCTGCCTAGTACTAAGTAATCTGTGCTGCCAACTAAACCTTGTGAGTTGTGAGTTTAGGTTGAAATTCGAAAACGGGTATATTAAAACCAAAAATCTAGTTTAATACAAATTCACACAATAATAGCACATTTATTAAATTCACGGTAACCAAATTCAAGGTAATTACAACATATTTATGGAGATACAAATATTTACATTAAAAAAACAAAAGTACATACCTACATACAATCTGCCTTAATTGTTTTTGTTTGTAAGATAATAATATTGATATTAAGTACATTTGATTGTCTTCTTTGTTCATTTAACTGATTATGGATAATAATCCAAAAATATATTAACAGTGTTGTGTAACCAATGGTTAGCAATAAGTAAATTAAACCAAAATAAAAATTATTTTCAGATTTCATAGTTTCTATGCTTATTATCATAGCTGCACCAAAGCTTCCAACCATGTAAAATACCATACCCCATAAATATAATACAATGAGTCTTCGAGTACGCATTTTTAAACCCAATAATAATACAATGTGAATAAAAAATACAAAAATCCCGAGTATCCCATAAACGGTGGTCACAATTAAAGTTTCGATCTCAGGTAAACCATTATCGAGAAAGTATATTTTACCCTGAGGCGTAGCAAAAAATATGCATACCAGTGATGGTAATATTCCTTGTAAAGCAATTAAAATGGAACCTGTTTTCAATGATACACAAAAGCAGAAAGAATTAAAAATTGGGCAATAATAATCCAGTGTATGTACATAAGTTGGATTTGGTTTCCTTGATCTTCCCATGGCTAAACAGGGAGGCACTGATGCCTCATAAAAATCTTTCCAAGACTTATAAATATTTTATATGACTTCTGATTCAATTCACTTTATGGTTTGGATATTACTTCCCTAAACTTCTAGTTCTAGTTCTAGACGTCAATATTGATGGATGAATGATTAATCGCACGCAAGCGCAATTAAAATATACACTGATTTAGGATATAATGTTTTGTGAAGACGAATCTTTGGCCCCATATCCACCTGTAAGAAAACTTCTGCAAAGGCATGGACGTAGAAACGTCTATGCGCGAAGGTGTCTGAATGTCAGACAGTACTAGATAGTTTACTGGTGTAAATTATAAAGTTCAAATGTAATTTTGATAAAATTATACGCAAGTTGTTAACACGAGATTCATTGCAGAAAAAAAATAGGTATATAAGCAATATTTTTAAAGGTCTAGACCAAAATTGTAACGGAGTCCAGACTGACCAAGTATTCTCGCAATTCACGGCCTTATGTTATTTATTTTCTATATTGACACAGTTGTTGCGAAGTGTACTTAATAATGTGCGCCGGCTCCAGAAAGGTAGTCCAAAATAACTTGCTAAAGGAATTCAGGTTTAAACTAATAAGATTTATGAATGAAAATTAACACAGAGAATGAACAGTTTAAAGAAGCTCTACATATTTTAACAAAATAAAATTCAAGAAATTAGAAGTGAGAGGCTGTATAAACATGTCCTTTGCTTTTTAAAAAAAAGTTGTTTAAAACGAAAAACTGTCATTCGTCATTTCGGAAATCTGTTTTTTGCCTATTCGTCAGCTAAATCATAAAACTAGTCAAAAATGTTACATGTTTAGATAATACGCAAAATGTAATGAAGCTTCGTGTGTGATTTACAAAAGTATACATTCCATATATTCAGGTTTAGACTGATTATAGACACGAAAAGTTCTGCAAAATGGTGAGTAACCTAAGGCAACCACTTTGTTATAACTACGTGTACAGACACTAGATTCTTGGATTCATTTTAAACCTTTATTGGTTATCTTCTTATCAATATTAGAAGTAATTTTGTATTTATATGAAGTAGCCGGTTTGGGCCTACTTACGCCGGAGATGTCACAATAACTACAATAATTGCTTCAAGGGCGTGCCTTGTTCCTAAGCAGCATATACTTTACTGAAAGAAAACCCGAAAGACGTCTTTCAGATGCATATCTACCTATTTCAGTTTAATACAGGCAGTGTACAGCTGTTTTAGGTCGAATTTATGTCTCACCAAGTAAACAGTGTTTTTGATGTCTACCATGCCGATAACTTTTGGCTTACAACAAATACAGTGCTGTCGAAATATGTTTTTGTTTAAAAAGCGTTATAATATGATGCTACAGATCCATAAAATAAGTTTAGTTAGTCTTATCACTCTAAAATATATTCTATTAGTTAGGATAATTGTAATGGGGACATTAAAAACAAAACTTGTTGAATATATCTTTATTCCACAATATACTGCTTGTTCAGTTTTGTATGGCTCTATATCAGTTCTTAATATCCATCTTTATTTAAATTAAACAAATAAAATAATTTAATTATGGTTTCAAATATTTTCAGATGCAATTTATGCTGCTATTTAGCCGTCAAGGCAAGTTGAGGCTGCAGAAATGGTATGTGGCACATCCTGACAAACTGAAGAAGAAGATTACCAGAGAGCTGATCACCACTGTTCTTGCCCGCAAGCCCAAGATGTGCTCATTCCTTGAGTGGAAGGATGTCAAAGTTGTTTACAAAAGGTAAATAGTAACAAAAATTATGTATGCTTGTATCACTTCTTTACAATTTTAAATACCTATTTGATAATTAGAATATCTAAATGGAAGGGTTGAATATACAAAACAAAAAAATAAATGTATTGAAATAAATAAATTTATGATTTCAGTGTTTTTCTATGTAGCTTTTGACAGCGCAGCACTATAGTTTAGCAATAGCATTACTAATTTTTGTGTTGTAGCTTCCCTCGCTTAATAAACAATTTGTACTCTTACCTCAAAAAAAATGGTAAATTTCTTATTTCATTCCCTATTCCTTATTTTCAGATATGCATCACTCTATTTTTGCTGTGCCATGGAGCAGGAGGACAATGAACTGCTGACTCTGGAGCTGATTCATCGCTATGTGGAGCTGCTGGATAAATATTTTGGCAGTGTAAGTATTAATTATTTATTTTATAAAGATATAGGATTTTTAAAAGTATACGTATGAATATGGGCAACCTATTTCCTTAGATAATTTTTATGGGTTTCAGACTATTGTCTATTAGACTTTTTTTTCTAACTCTGACTGGATCTGGATTTATTACTATCATAAGTATTTTGTTCTCAAGTTAGCAAACAATTTTTTATTTGAACAAAGCTTACTCAGACAATAGAACAATATATTTCATAGTATTTTTTATATTCAACTGTTAATTAATATTTAAATTATATCCATCTCCAGGTATGTGAGCTGGATATCATCTTCAACTTTGAGAAAGCATACTTTATTCTGGATGAGTTGGTGCTCGGTGGGGAGCTTCAGGAGACCAGCAAGAAGAATGTACTGAAGGCCATCGCTGCACAGGACTTGCTGCAGGAGGTCAGTAGCCAGGACAATGAGCTTGTATAACTTGGGCTTCACTCGAGCCACAGGGACGGAATAACGTTATCATGGGTGGGACAAAATGTAGAAACAAAATCTAGTTATGCTCTACTAAATATTCTTTATTTGCTCAACTTATAGTTAAACGAACGATGAGCTATGAAAATTAATGAGTCCAAGTTTTGAAAATATTTACATTTCGTCTGTAATGGCGATTAGTAGGTTACTGTTTGGGTAGGGGCAATAGATTTTTTCATATCTCTATGTGTCCAGTGAACAAATTGCAGCAACTTGTGTTTTAGTTCGTTTACTATTAATATATTATAAAAAAAATTGAATTTGCTAACCGACTATACAATTTTCTTGGATATCTTATATACTACTCATTCTTGTTAACTTTTCATATAGGTATTTAAAATTATTGAGATGTTTGTATGTATTAAGAGAATTCTATTTGCACTTAAAGATGTATATTGTATAGTATTTAGAAATTACATATAACTATGAGATGATAGTATAAACGCAATTTTTTCACTGGATAATCAATATACATGTTTTTTCAGTATTTGCTATTACTGGTGTATACGCCAAATAATCGATTTAGTGTATAGATGAACACAGAATGTAGGTTTAGTTAAACGTAATGTAGCCACGGGCACTGTTTGTACGTTTTAAAAATATTCTTTTAACATGTGGGCAATATATTTTATATATATATAAATATTATGAAAACTTATAGTGTTCTAGTCGTCACACTTCACGCTTTGTTTAGGGACGTAGCACTTTCTGGAGACCTGGCTATTGATTGATTAAGGTATATCATCAAGCTATAAAATTTGTGTGAAGATTAAAAATTATACTGAACAATATACTTTAAATAAGTATAGGATAAAACTTGATTTTATAATACAATAGTAATGTAATCTTTGTGATTAACACTAGTTCAGTTACATAATTTTCGTTTTCTCTTTGTGGCTATAATTAATACTTTTTCAACGGAATATGGAATCAATAGCGAGAGTGAATGTGCTTTAATAAAAATATACTCAGGATATTTTAACTAGCGATTCAGACAATCCGTATCTGTTACTCAATACTGCGATTCTCGTATTTCTCTATTAATTATCTTTTTACTCTTGACACTTATTTTACGTTTGCAAAAATACCTTAACTATATCTGTCGCTGTCTCTTGGTGTTAATATAACGATGTGGACCAGTATGATTAGTACAGTGGCCTCGGTAGTGCCTTTTTATTGTTTAATGTATTTAGAATACGCGTGTAGGAATATATACAGCACTGATCTACATATCACTATGTGTACTGTTTTGCACTTGTAAACATATAATCTCTTCAATTACTATAATATATCTATTAAATATAACAACATATCAGATAGTCAATGAAACTCCTTCAACGTCAATTCAGAGGACACACTTAAAATAGAAAAATTACACAATTTTCTTACGTTTAGCACTGAGCTACTCAATAAGTCTGACATACACGCTAGATTCTTCTAATGCCACTGATGAGACGCGGTGGTAACTATATAGACTTATAACGAATATAGTACACGAATTTCGAAATTGGCTAATGAAACATGTCGCTTGTTCTCCCGACTCTCCTCTGCACTCGGCTAATTTATGATTTTGTTTTGGTGTGGTATGCATGCACTGGTGGCGGTCAGGACCTGAACGATGGATTATTGCACTGACGCCTTGCACATCCTCGGAAATGAAAAGCGCTACGACTCTGTTTATGTGTGTATAGCCAGACGATGTCACTGCGCCGCGTGGTGTGATACGCACTTTAATTATCGAAATTAGGTACAGCGACTTTATTTAGCCCTTTTGTAGAACTGTCACACCTTGTATTTTGAGAACCCTCGCTGATGCCAGTACAAGACAGGTGAAATTCAGTATTTTAGCTCCAACACATGGCAGACCCGTATCTCATGAAGTAGGTACATAGTTGTACTCCTCGATGTCGCTATACCAGTGTCGACAAATTATTTTATTTTTCTTTTCTTGTATTATTTATGAAGCGTGTGACACACCACGCGCTGCACTCAACGCACAGATTTTCGATACCTCAACCTCAGTACTTAGTACCATATCACGCTTTTGCTTCCGCTTATTATTTTACGCTATGCATGATATTGAGTTCCTCCCTTTTTCTAATTCTGTACATTTTTGTTTCACTCTCAATTATCATACACAGCATGTACATTGTACACAGACAGAAGTCTCATAATTATACCATATAATAATTAAACATACAATCATTGAAAACATTCCATAATCTCCAATTTGAATCTTGTATCTGGTATTAATTTAGTCATCTAGGTCATAATAGTTAGAGATAAAGTAATAGACTGTTTATATTGTTGTGCTTCATGTTTGTGTAGATAATGATATGAGAAATTGTATACGGGACACTGCTTTGCTCACCTGTGATCTCATAGTCGAGAATCAAATATTTAATAGAATTAATACATAAAATGTTGTTAGAAATTGAATTCACACAATGAGGCATGATCTAAATCCAATATACACTTTCACGTTTCCACAACCGCCGCCATTTTTAAGTTAAAGGACATTCATAATTATATATTACACGGGATAAATATGGCAATTTTAATGGTTAACATGATGGAATTATAATATGTTCTTGCTTTGGTGTGTGGTAAAGCATTGTCCTATGGTAAAGGTTTGGCTGTTCATGCGTATATTATAATGAGTTTGTCGAAATACATTTGATTCAAACAAAATTCTGTTTTCTTGCATGTACCGATACCTATCCTTTGCTGTGGCATGAGTTACTTGCAGTTGTCGGTTTTCAGCAGATCAATGTATTTTCAATATATTTTATGTTTTTCTTTTATTAGCCGGTCAGGTATTAAAATGGGTAGTAGTTATAGTGTGCCAAAGAATTCATAGTATAGTGGGACAAAATAAAGAAAAACGAGTTTAAAAGGATTCATCTAAATAGAAATAATTATGTAATATGTAGGTACTCAAAACTCATGCTGCAGCCATCCCATATACTGGTGTGCGGATATTCAGCAAATGGAAGCTATCATAATGCTTTCCTTGGTGTGGACTAGCGTCCAGTTGCATTAACAGCATGCTACTCGCGCATTCTTTGTGTGCTAAATTAACATGTGTGCCAGTCTGTAGGTGGGTACGCCATTCATTGGGTAGACAGGTATGAAAAAACATAAATTAAAAAGGGAACTGTGTGTTCTATAAAATTAGTTTCATGCTTTTGTGATATGTGATTTAGTTTTTCATACAAAAGCACAAACGGTCAATTATGACGGGTTTCATGATAATTTCTGGTCATGAAGTTAATTGTATTAATTAAATGATTATTGATATCTAATCGAAGTGCTATTCTCTATTGGGCCGTACATTGGCGGCTAAATTTTTGCAGATTATTAGGCTTTAATTCGATAGGATCCATAAGTTCTTAACCACTTCATAGACAAGCGAATATTGACCCGGCAAATACTCGCATGTTTATGGGCGATTTTATTAGGACGAGACTGTGGATGCGGCGCTGCGTGAAGTTGGCTTACTGTGAGTGTCTCCGCGACGTGGCACCGTCTGGGGCCCAACAGGACCGCCGCTGCGCTTCCAGATACGCACCTGTATAGGAATTGTTATGACTGCAAATCATTTGTAAAATTATGTGTTAACTAGTGAAGTTTCGAATGAAATACGTTCTTGTATAAACAAATATAACAAAAATATTCGAAGTCAAGACAGCAGAGTAGAAATTCTATACAATAATTATTACACAAAACTTGGTGTAATTATTATAATGATTGAATTAATTTTTAGGTTAAAACCATTGTCGCGGTTCCATTGTTTCTTGACTTAAATGAAATGTGTTTATAGACAGCGTTGCTAAATGAATAACACCATTTAAAAAATGTTTTCTAAAAGATCTTAAAAATATGTCATTTAGATAAGCTCGAGAATATTCATTCGTAATATCACTAACGTTAACATATTATAACGGACATCACAAATGATCTCTGTAAGATAAATATTTAATATATTTTTTAATTGTAATTAACTTGGAGTGTAAGTAAGTATGCGTATTTTTATTACATCTGTCCTATTTCGTGCATTAGTGTCACAACACATTTGGCTGAAGAAGTGGACCAATATTTTAATCTATACTCTCAGATTACATATTACCTTTTATAAATGCCTAGTGAGAAAGTTATCCCGATTTTTTTTAATTTAAAATGGTAGACTCATTATGCTTCATTTTTCATGGACAGGCGAACATTATGGTATAAAATTATACCATAATGTTCAATTAGCCATTTATGACAATTTTTTAATAAAAGTTTTAGTTTTGGATTATGTTATTGTTTTGCATATTCCAATATGTTATATATGTACAAAGGTCCAATTTTTGAGTACTAATTTAAATATTCCACTTTTAAAACTGGTTCTTTATTTCCATTTGTATGACTTTGTAAGTAATATAATATAACTATTTATGTAACAAAGCATTTTAAATGCGTTTAATGCGCATAAAATATTTCGAATATTCCATAATTTATTCCTGTGTCATTAAAATTATTTATATAATACTATATCTACAAAATATTAGGTATAAATAAGCTCTCAATTTCCTTTTATATTTCTTGTATTTACTTCTCCAATATTAAGTTTTTTGTGATTTTTTTTATTTTGTTTTTTCATTTGAGTTTATTAGTGTTACTCTATCGTATTCGAATTATTGATGATTGGTTCTTTTTAATTGTAAGGATGAACGGTATGTGATATAAAAATTATAAATTTCCAAATTTTGATAAAGTGGGTCTGAAACACCCATTAGGGTTCCTGAATACGGACTTGTCAAGTCGAATTTAGTATAGTTTCGTTGTAATTATTTTTTTTTACATGAAAGGTGCTTAGATACCCTTGTTTATCTTAAAGAATATGTTTTCGTGAACATAAATGTGTCAATAGACTACCAACGAAGCATTTTTGAATCGAAGTATGTTTATAAACAAAATTGTTTGCTTACATTTATGCATCTCAGCAATCATTTTATGAATATTTTTTGAAGTACACACAGTTGCAACATAAAAACAAACATTTAATTAAGAAAAAAGTATATGATTAATGAAATGTTATTCATGTCTTAAATACGAACATATTTTTTAGTTGCCGTACAGGAGTTGATCTATGTGATAGTTAATCAAAGCGTAGATTTGTTATAGTTCTTATAGTTTTCACACAAAAATTTGGGAACTAACTTAAAAAGATTTCTCATTACACATTTGTCAATCTGTTACATTTATTTTTATTCTTGTATTATTAGAGGCTATGATATCACAAAAGTTTTTGTAACTACCTATGTATTTTATAAACACCTTTAAAATATGCTTAAGTCTGAATTTTTATATCCTTATTATTTAAATTTGCTGGGTGCATGATTATTTCAACATATTCATATAATTACGTTGACATTAAGTTAAGTTATAGTATTCTTTTATTTGTGGTGCAATAAACGTTACCTGAATACCAACGAGTCTGTAGCGTCTCATACATTTTATACTGTACAAGTTTAATAAAACACGTTATTTGTGACTATACTTTTCATTGCAACACCTATTGTATGTCAATATCGATAAATATCTCCATATTTGCCCACCCGTATAGGGCACTTTTCATGCATGTGAAAAATCTGAAAGGTAATGTATTATTAGATCAAAGAGCCTTCATTAGAATTGAAATAAGAATTAAAATTTAAAATCCTATATGTACGTCAGCAAACTATATTTCTATGTGTTGAATCAAAACATAATACGTACAATTAAAATCTGGAGAACTTTCTTTCAAATAGTGAAAGCATTATTCAGCTGCAATAGTTCCAGAAATTACCTTATAAATGCAATCTTAAAATCAAATAAAGATTTTTTTTAACCATCACACACTAGAACCAAACCCTTAATAATATCCATATTTCTTATTATCATTAAATAATGTAAATAAGTTGTATAATGTCGCGTAGCCGAAAAGCGATAGCTCGTTCTAACGCGGCCACGAGCGACACTGGCTCAGTGATGACCGTTGTTGCAGGAGGAGACTCCGCAGGGCTTCTTCGAGGACCACGGGCTCGGCTAAGAAGCTGCGCTGCACCCACACAAGTAACGCCTCACCACTACGTATAATTACCGCTGCATAGGTGTAAACGAAAAAAAATATTGTGAAATGAGTTTGGAACAGTTGATTTATTTAAATTTCGAACCTCTGTTTGCGCCTTTTTAGTAAAATTTGTTTTTTTTTTATTTATTGTCGGGCAATTTGTTTATGGTTACAGACTTGCCTCTTGTCACGTCGTAGGAAGGAAGCTTGGTGATCAGTTAGCAACTACAGTCTACACCGCCCCCTATGGGTATACAGATGTGAACGAATATAATCTCTGAATTTTATATGTGAAACCTGCCAAAATTCGTTTACATGTATGCAGTGCACAAAGCATGCTTTATAAACATAGCCTGACAATGCACACGAGTCCTATCTTCCGAAAAGTATATATTTATCACTTAACGTTATCATAAATAATTATGAAAACTGTAATGTTTGCTTGATAAGGTCTTTATCTTTTATCGGAGTATTTGCGGATTTTTCGAGACGTTATTGTTGAATTTTGTTGGTGTATAAAGTTGTAATAATTATTGTATTGTCAGTAGTTTTGCATTTTGAAAAGACATACGTAATTTTATGTGTTATAGTATAACAAAGCCTTCTCACAAAATATTCCTCGTTTCGCACTAGAATTAAAGACAGCTAAAAAAACTATACATCATATCAGCCCATATTATTAGATCCGGCTTGGCAAGAATCACGTTTACCTTCCATTGAGAAGAATTAGGTTCATCACGCGGGCCTAGGGCGGGTTTGATCTAAAGCTCAGCAGTTTTTATATAGCTTAATTTGGTTAACTGCAGTAAAATGTTCATAATTATCTAACATTTTTGCGAATATAGTGACATTACATACGTAATATTAGGTATGTATTGAGTTGAGCCGCATCGCAACACGATCGGGGCTTATCAGTAGCAATAATCCCCCAGCCTATCTGTTTAATGCAGCATTTTATTTGTATATGACGACATATTATCGAGAAAACTCCTTTCATACATACATAATCGTCAGGCCTGTATCCTATAGGGGTAGGCAGAGACTATGGATCGCCACGATAGTCTAGTTATTTCACAATATCAAACATTTTCTTAACAGAGCCGATATTAAACAAATACATGTTATTTTTACGAAATATACCTAGCTTATGATAATAAAAATGTTATACGTAATAATTTTACATGTTTATACCTCGATGCGCTTCCGTGCGGCCGGCTCAAATACCGCGCTAATATACGCAGTAAATATTAGCTAAATTATCTGTAATGAGATTAATGATTTATCGCACTAATTTAATGCGAAATCGTGAGATTGGGTATAATAATCCTGGGGGTCGATGACCTTCTTATATCATATTAGTTACAGAATTGTAATGTCTATACCTCTTTTTTTTATTGTCCTTTATGCGTAATAATTTAAATTCCAACTCAAAGTACGTAACAATGTAATCGCACTGAAAAAATTAGTGATGGCTTTTTTTAAGATATTTAATTGCGTCCTAAGCATAGTTTTATCATTAGTTTTACGTAATTTTAATGGCAGCTTGTTCTTAATTAGTTTAATGTTTTTAGTTTTTAAAACGTGTTGATCCCGCAGTTGGTATGGTTTCGTTACAAGCGTTTGATGTGATTTTTTGAAGTGATTATAATTATAATCTTGTACACTTATTAAAAACTCTCAACCTTGATATAATTTAGTATGAAATACACAATATTAATTCACGAAAACTTGTTTATAAGGGGTCCTGTAATACGCGATTCCTTACAAGTTATAACCTACTCTAACCTAACCGCATTAACTGAGGGATCTAAAGTTTACTTATGGGTATGCTAAGGCCGTGATTGCTGTATTAGATTAAATAATTTGCAATACAAAATAAAAGTATTCATGTTCAATAACGGATTGTGCCAAAAAGATTCATATTTTCGTACGTGTTTCAATAATTGTTGTTGTAATTGATGTTAATGGGGGATGAAATTATCTGAAAATGTATTTTTCTCAAGATTTTTTTTAATTGAATTGATTCATGCTTGCAATTAGTACAAGAAACAAAGTAGAAATTTTCAAAATGTTTTCATCTAATATTTGAACACAATAAAGTTTTAGCAAGTATCTATTTTTACATAATTTCATGCCCCACATTTGTTATTCATGTTCAATTATTAAGTCAAAAAAATCATTCAATTTTGGAATATTTATATCCGTTTTTTCAAGTATATTACAATTATCTTTGATTAGAATTTGTAATTTGTACTGCGTGATAGATTCTCAACGTTTATCTGTAACTCTTCGTATGTAAGGCTGATATCAACACGTCAAAGTCCATATCAAGTCTCATATCTCGAAATTCCGCTTTGAACAAGTATGGCCTAACAAATCTATTTTATTACAACATACCCATTAGTATTATATTCGTTCCGTACGAAATTATTATACAATAAAACATTATTGCAGTATAAATGGTTTATTTAAAATATATCTCTTACAAAATAACATAATCATGCTGTATAAATACAAATTTAAGACTCATTTCGCAGCCTTTGACAGTGTAAATATGATAAAAACCCTTACAACTAACAGCCATAACAATGTGGATACACCCTGTGTAGCTTCATTGTGGCTTCACTTAAACTAAATTGAGACATTTATTTTCCTTTCTTCAACACTTCTGCATACCAAAGACTTCAAAAGTACTAAAATAATGCAAGTAAATGTATCATTAAATGTAAAATTATAGTATATTTTTAAATTAATGCTTGGGTGAATTTTCCTTGGACTTGAGCGAATGCTCCTTGGACTTGGCCTCGGGCGTGGCCTTGACCTTGTCTGCGGTGGTGGCGGGCTGGTGCGCGGGGCGCGGGGGCGGCGACGCGGGGGGCGCGCGCTCCGCGGGCTGCGGGGCGGGGACCTGCTCGTCCTGCTGCTGCTGGCTCGTCACCTTGGCCAGGTGGAGGGCGGCTAGCAGGGCGGTCACGTAGCGGCGCACGTCTAGTTCTATACCTGGGGAATATTGCTTTATATTAATAACGCTGCTAAATCAAGTGTTTACTTTACAAAACAAAGAAAAACATCAATAGTTAACCTGCAAAGTCTGGAAATAGAATGTTAGCTATGTTTACCCGATGTTTTTAACACTTACTTAACGTGTGAAATTTCAAATATTGATGCAAGTTTTTGTATTGTAAGGTGTAAATTAATTTAGCACGCAATGTGAAGACAACAGCGTAAGCAAAATGCTTGCGCAACATGTCATGTTCAGTTCTAATCATACCAAATGATGGGCCGGGCACTGATCATTAAAAAAAATCTACTCTCTCTTCAATAACAGGAAGTCCACAACACAATATTTTTTTCACCAAATTCTATAGTAATCATACTTAACGTGAATGTACCTGTTTGTCTAAGTTCGTTGATCTTGTAAGCGAGGTTGGCCCACACTCTTCTCGCGGCGACGGCGCTGAGGCGACCCACTGTCTGCACCGTGTGCAGCGCGGGGTCCGCCGTGGATGCCGCGATGTCCTCTGAAAACATGCACACATCAGTACCAGCCGAACAATTATCAAAAGTATTCATATGTAACAAAGGCACATTTCACTCTAACTAGAACCAAAAATCCATCTGAAAACCAAACAATTTATTATGTTCCAAGTTTTGCAAAATATGAATACTAACTACCAATATTACGACCTCTGCCTTTCATCATCATCAGCCTTTTATAGTCCACTGCTGGACATAGGCTTGTTCCAAATTGCGCCATTTTAGCTTTCTTTCGCCAATCGACACTCCACCTAGCTAGCCTACACCTTTGGAACTGTGTATTTTATATCTTGTAAAGTACTCACTGGATGGCTCCTCGGTGACTCCCACGGGCGGCAGGTAGTGGTCCAGCAGCTGCATGGCGTATGTGGCGCCGGAGTCGACGCCGTGCATCGCCTTCTGTCCGTACGCCGTCGAGAGCAGTGCGTTCGCTTTGGCCCAAGACAACTCCTTCAGAGACTTCACGCGTTGCTCAGCTGCGACCCTGGCGCCGTAGACCTACGACAAATGTTTCGTTATATATTTGGGAGATTTGAGTACTATGAACTCTCTCTGTAGGTCCCTCTGCAGAGCATGGCCGTCCTCTACAATCTTAGTAAACGAAGTATGGTCTTTTGCGTCGTAATAACAAAATAATATAGTACTATAATGATATCTATAAATACAACAGAAACAACAACAAGGGAAGAGAAAACTTCTGGTAAGTGTGATTTCGATATATTCAATGTCTTTTCACTTTCAATCCGCATAATAAACTACACTATTATCGCCGGCTAAGAAACGAGAAGCCGCGGGTTCGATTCCCGCACCGAGACAAATATTTGTGGGGCCCACAAGTATTTGTCTCGGGTCTGGGTGTTTGTGAGAGTGAAAAGTCTCTCGTAGCTTCTGATACCCACGACACAAGACTTAATTGATCTTAATGTGGGGTCAGGACTATGTATGTGACTGTTGGGTGTATTTATTTATTTATTATTATTATTACGATCAATAAGTTAAACATTCTTAAATAATTTTCTTTGAATGGAAATAGTACCCTATGAATCAGTAGTAATTATCTTTTAGTCCATTAACTATTTCTAAAACTTATTTAGAAAGAAAAAAGAACCTCAAATATTTATGAATCTTAACTTCACTCTTTTTATGAAATTGTTATGCAATCCAAAAAAGTTTCTAAACAAAAGAACACAATATGAAGATAATCATTATCAAATGAACTGTTACGACATATTTCTAAATTGAAACATTAATTAAATTAATCATAAAACGATAGAGATGCAAAAAATCCTACATTAACCCGGATAACCCGCGAATAAAAATATGATAACATTTGAACATGTGTTTTATCAAGTTTCTACCAACAATTCATTTGTAACCTATCACCTTGGGCCAGAGGTTCCCAAACAGGTCGCCGTGAAGCAATTCTCTCTCTCTCACACACACACAATTATTTTTTGTCTTTATCCACCTAACTATTATTTTACCTATCTATTTCGACCAGCTACATAGGTAAGACAAAACAGTAGGCATGTAGGTGCGTGGCGGAATGAAAAAGATTGGAAACCCGTGCCTTAGGCCTAAATGGTCATATAGTAACAAAGTAAGATGTTGTGACGACACTAAGTGCTTCTAGATCCGGTTAGTGAATATCACTTGCGTTATCAAAGTGATTAATGTTATCAATCGTTGCGTAATGATGATCTTGGATTATGAATATTTTTATATACTTATAAATGCTTGTTAGGTTGCTTCATTACTTGAATTAGTGGATAGATATCTATTTTAAAGTTTTTGTTATAGTAGAAACAAATTTTCCATTTTGTAAAGAATAAAATTGGACGTTTGTTGTAGAAACTAAGATATACCTAAGAAAAGTGTACCTGAAAATGGCCTTCTTTTTTTAAGTAAGCAATTACGCATATTGATTACTGGATATTTATAAGAAGTAATAAATATTCCCAAAAGTAAATTTTTCATAAAATGACATTTAAAAACCAACCGGTTACATTCCAATAATGATAGCAGACAAATTCGATATTTATTGCTGGCGATAAAAAAAAACTGACGTACGATATGAATGAACTACTATCACAAGTTTCTCATAACCGGAGGAACGGCGGTATTCAATGCACCGCGATAATGAGTCTAACATCCTGTTCAAGCGCGTGTATACACGGGTCGCGTCGAGGTCAAATCCTACTAATAACGCAATGGATAGTGTATGATTGAAAAGTGACATCTCACTGTCAAGAATTGATTGAAACAAATTCTGTAAACCAAGACAATTGAACAAAGTTTGTGCTAAAGATGAAAAGTCGTAGCTGGTATCTTTTGAACTGCTCCCATCAATGGCACAAGTTCAAATGCGTGTGAATATTATCTTGATAAATAGGTACAACGATGGTGGAAGTGCAATGCAATTGAAATTATGCAGTGGCAAGAGATAGTTATCTCTCATTTATTTATTTTATTTCTTTAGTTTATTGTACATGAATATAACATTATATAGAGACTATAAAACAACAAATTACAAATGGCGGTCTTATCGCACTAAGGCAATCTCTACCAGACAACCATATCCACTATCAGCCCGCTATTGCACCCGGCAATATCAACATAAAACTTATAGTGGAAAAATGCATTGAACCAACCTGTCCTACTCTTGTACGTGACCTAGCTAATTACCGTAATACTATATCCACGTGACGCTGCCACAATGAACTTTGGATTGACAAGCATTAACAAATGTTAATATTACTCTTTGTGACCTGTGAACCTGTGTAAATCGATGCGCGACAAGTTTTTATGTTTGTATTTAAATCATGTTTTTCCTTCCGCTCAGTACTAGAATGTTCGATAAAAGTGTACTAGTCCTCGTCATTTCACAGGCAATGTTTTGCAACGTAAAATACACTTTACATAGGTACAGCCCGTACTCCGTGGAGCTTGTTTACTGCGATTTAACTAATTAATTGTGTGGTTTTTAAAGCACTATGAAAATGGCAACAGGTTATATGCAAATGTGTTTTATACAGTCTCCATGGCGCAGTTGGTTAGACGCCGGCTGCGGTTTCGATCCCGCACGTAGACAAATATTTGTGAGATCCACAGGTATTTGTTTCGGGTCTGGGTGTTTGTCAGACCGAAAAGTCTCTTGTAGCTCCTGATACTCTCGACACAAGACTAGATCTTATTGTGGGATCAGGACTATGTAAGTGACTGTTGAGTGTATTTATTTATTTGATATGATATTGATATGCTACTCATGTAGGTAGCTATATATCATATTAATAAGACTAGCTATGTTTGGTGTCATTAGAACGACCTCCATCTGACGCTTGGAGCATTGAATCTAAAGTATATAGGTATTAATTGCATCGCATTCGTGAGCTGTCTCACGTATACCTACTGAAATCAAAACACTATCACTTTTATTATATTGATTAGTGTCTGATATTATCTTCAATCTTTATAATATTAATCTAATTGCAGTGTCAATCGTAAGATCCGCAATCACTTCCTTTATTATGATTACTTGAACAAGTTTTTTAACCTCACATGACAAAATTGCAACTTTACTGTGCCAACTTCCAGATGATATCTGTATTGCCGTATAAATGCAACATCAACTGGCGACAAATAACTTGCTTTCGCTTTTCAATTTAAATATGCGAATTCTTTCCCTTACTAGTCCTTTGTAGGCACACGCATAAGTATCTTTATGTATTTATATACTGAGATGAAGTTTTAATTTATTCATTCACATCGTACGAGTGCTTGTCTCGTTCCAAGCCATGGCCATGACAACTCATTAACTTCATAATTACTTCCGTTTGACAAGCGGAAATGACGGCGTGTTATGCTCTCTAAAGCATGGAGACTCGTTTTATCTACCTATAACCACTACATTCCAGAGAGATCACTTGTTGTTGACAAACCTGCATGGCATAGTACAAAATAACATGCTACATACGTTTACTTCTGAGCACGATTCTTCTCTATAATCGGGAGTTTGATTAGGAGGGCTTAGACCATAGCCGAGTGTATTGGCGGATCCACACACCACAGATATTTTTTATAAAGATCTCTTTGGTATGCAGGTTCCACAATGTTTTCCATCTCCTTCAATAATGCGTATGTATTTTACCGGTGTAGAAAATGCTAAAGAATATTACATTAGAACAGTAGAGAAAAACATTATAGATGTTTTAATTCACATCTCTTTGTAAACAACAGGATTTTCCTCAATGCAAAATATAAACTTACATTCTAAGAAAATGCCGACTTCAGACTTGTTTTCAAATCTCCCTATATTTTATCAACTGCCTTTACGGCATTTTAGTAGGTACCTACACTAGATAGATAAAGGATACCCCAAATAACACCTAGAACCATGTAAATTAAATATTGAGTTAAAATAACTAATAGATACTTTGGTAAAGGACTGGAACCAATAAAGCTGCAATATTAAAACTATAGTACTCCAATATTAAAACTAGCTGACAGAAGAACCAGAATAACGAAGGAATATCCTGTCATAAATATAAGCAGTATAGCTTTGTTACTAACAAATTATGGAATGATTTCTGAAATGTTTATTATTAATATTATTTAAGTCGCATAAATAATATAATTCTTGCAGATGTTCTAAAATGTATATTATCGTTGACGACAGACACAAATAATACGACTATAAAATTCTTCCATAGTAAAATTGTCAACCGAATATAATCAAACAAAGAAAGCTAAGACTGGATTTAGCGTCACAATCTGTAAAGTAGATATCAAATCTTGTTAGGCTGACGCTTACAAAACGCACTGAAACCTTATCGTAACCTTGCGTATTTAGAGCACATAAATCATGTGTTGTAATCTCACCTTGTTGACATGCGGCGATATTCTGGAGAGCACCGCTTGCTTGGTCGTCTCCACGATGACCTTGGGTTGTTCCGTGACGATGGGCACGTGGCGCTCCAGCTGGTCGAGGGCGGCGGCGACCTTGGCGTCTCCAGCAGCCAGGGGCGCTGACACGTAGGGCGCTGCCGTGGTAGCCGCGAGCACCATGCCCGCTTCGGCGGTGGATAGCGCCCATTCGAGTAGGGAATGCGCTCCTAGTGACGAAAAATACTTTGTTACAAATGAGTTTATACATGCATGCGTACGACTGTATTGACTATGCCAATCACATTTAAACGAGCTTTTCGTTCCAAATTGTAAATATTGGTATGGTTTTGTTGTGAAAATTAATAAAGATTGGCGACATTTCTGGCAAACTGGATGTAAATGTCAACAATATAAATAAAGCATAATATAGATCCGAGTTTTTAAATAGCAACAACAATCACGCAAGTTTAAATAAGATCGTCGATTATGTACTTAATACAACCCAGCGACCTTCTAGCGACTACTCTCTACACAGTAATGGATAAAAATACTATGCAGGTAGTTGGTAACAATCAATATGTATTTAGGTAGGTATGCATATTGGATGTAGTGGGTTAGTCACAAGTCATAAACTGCTATTAAGGTTTACCTTAGCCTTTAGGTATTTTTAGGTTTTATAATAAAAACTATAAGTATTAACAAATGTTATGAGAATTACTGTTGCAATATTTAATTACCAATAAATCAATACTGTCCACTTTTATGTTATTCAATACATAATGTATGTAAATAATATTTACATTATTTTGTATGTAACTTGCCAGTTCAATATTTGCTCATTTCAAATTGAATCTATGTTTATCTAATAGGACAGCGAGTTTGATACATAAACCAACAGTATTCATTTTTATAGGGTGCTGATGTTTATTTTGTCTCAGCAAAATTTTTTTAGCTTAGTGAATCATTAAATTGCAATGTGCATGGTGAATTTTATTGAAAATAACTCAAACACTCATTGTGCATATTGTTCACAGGGTGCTCAAAATATACTTTGGTGCATATGTTAGGTAGTCTAAATTAAATGCTGAGTCATATTGAGTGTGATGACCTCAAACAACATCTTGCAGTAAGAACTGAAATTAGGATAAAGCAGCACAATGTAATAAAAGTTACATATATAAAAATATTATCTGTTGTTAATTATATTAAAATGGTATTGCATAATACTTGAGAATTCATGAATAAATTAATGAGAGCATGTTGGATGGAAATACTCAAGGAAAATAAAATATGGGATACATATTAAAGGTTTGCACAGGCAAATTAAATGTTATTTATCAAGAAAAGTGTGGTTTTAAATCCCTTATTATTATGTTGAACTAATTGCACCTACAATACTTAAATGAGTTATGCTATCCACTTAACAGTGTCAGACATATAATTATTTAGTTTTGAAAGATATTTTACAATGCATTGTCAAATTAGATATTAGTTTATACAAAAATTGTATACACATATCATATTATGTGTATAAAAGTCAAATATATGGTAATTTTATTAGCTCAGTGATATTTCATAACATTCCCAAACAATGCAGATAAATAATTACAATGTATAAAACACAACATATTATTTCTAGAAATATATGGCATTATAATAGGCCAAAATATGGCTTTCTTCTCACCTTTCACCTTGCTGTAGAATGCTCCAACATGTCCGACTGCTGCCCCAACAGCCGGCAGAGCCATTGCCTTTTGTACAGACTGCAGTTGTGGCAGTGAAGTTGGTGCTGAACTTATTTCTGTCGCCATCTACAGGTAATATGTATTGTTAAACACTGCCTCAAATCTAACACATATTTTCTTTAGCAACACATTTTTTTATCCACAAAATTGATTTAAAATAAATTCTTAGCATATTATACCATTTCTTTAATGGCCAATAGAAATATTTAATAAATATTATCTAGTCTGCATAAGATTTTTTTTCTTGGGACTTGTTAAGTATGTTTCAGTACATATTGTATTCTGGTTCTTTAAACTCATAACAGGCAAATGCCGTTATGTTTTTCAGGTGTATTAACTCAATATTGTTTTAATTTGTTAACTACAGACAGTCTTTGTAAGAGGGCTAAATTAAATATTATATTTCTTTCATAAATGTAGGTGGCACATCAGATTACCTACAAATGTTTTATTCTACATATTCCATAAATGAAACTTAGAAAGTTAAGTTACACAACCTATAAGGATGTGAGTTATTATTGTAATGTATTCCTTGCACACAATTTAAAGTGCACTTAGGTTCTAATTAATATGATTAGTATTCTGCTTAATTCCTTTGCCTTTATGGTATACAAACATAAAAAATATATTTTAGAGAATAAATGAGAAGATGCACATCAGCATTACCTACATAATAAAGTACATTCATTATAAAAAAGCAATTAAATAAAGGTAAATAAAGGTAAATTTTACAAAAGCATTTCATATTATAAGTACATAGTTGTTAATGCAAATGTTAATATTATCATTTTTCTAAATATATCATACAAAAGTCTTTTCGCTTACAGACCGGTTAGAATGTAAGAAATTTGTTTTTATAAGTAATACACAGAAACAAAGACTTAAAAAACTTGTAGCTTATTCGAATTTAAACAATTTCTGAGAATGTCAGCCTTAAATTCTCAATGCGAGGGTAGTTAAAAAAGACTAAATTGTTAACGGTTTTTTTAACACATTCTAAAAACAATTCGCGATTTTATTTGCGAAAGATAGGTTTTCCGATGGCAGAACAACACAAAGTTTGTAAGATCGTGTAAACAATCTCTGTGGCTGTGCCAAGAATGCACCGAGAAATGCCGTAATAGCGTAATTATGCTACAAGGATGCACGCTCTACATACCAAAAAATCTTTCAATTACTTAATTAAACATTAAAAGATAAAAGCAGTCAGAAGGTATGCAACTTACATTTGATTTTTTATTTTTAGAAACCAATATTACTTTCTACTTTATTGAGCACTGTACTAATCACTCGGTATGTTAACTCTGTAAGCACTGGATGAGAAATGCACGATTCACGAAACGAATGTATTTTGTAATATAAACTGTGAATCAACTTTGTTGGACTTTGGCCCAATGACGAAATAAACCAACAAAAATTGTTTTGGCTAGTGATGGCCGTTTGATATTTAGTCGGCCATGACTATTTTTGACGATTATAGAATATCGCCTAATTCAATTTATAACATATAATTTTACTGTGAATAACTGAATATACAATTGTTATGCCTGTATCTTATGGGAGTTAGGAGAATATAGACCTCTGCTTTGTTCAGCATTAAAATATTTCTCTAGCTTCATTCAATTTCGTCAATCTCCAATATTCGCCTCAAGCAAGATTTCAAGAGGGCCGGCAGCGACTGGATGCGTAAAGCAGCAAACCGGGCTCTGTGGCGTACCTTGGGAGAGGCCTATGTCCAGCCGTGGACTGCAACGGGCTGATGATGATGATGATGATGATGACGAAGATTTCAAATTCCAATACTAAGAAATATTAATAATTATACCCATAAAAAATCCTTGCAATAATTAACTGTAATAAAAAATTTATGTTGTAAAACTGATGACATGAAAAGCGTAAATTTTTTAAATGTTATTAAAAATAAGATCAAAACAATTTGAGCTTACATTTAGGCGATTGTGACTAATTTTTGTGTTCGTATCTGCATGGCTTATGGACATCACTAAATATCCAAATGTCATACAAAGAAAAGAGATAAACATAGCACTACGCAGAATGCTAGAAGAGGAAGCCATACATATAGAAAATTATTATATCGTATATTTTATTAATTAATTATATTTTCTTCAAACAAAAGCATTGATAAAAAATAGACATCTTCAGGCTCAAGTGTTTTTAGCAATTTGTTGTGAAAAGGTATTTTTATCTCATGGCAAATATTTGTGATGTTGATCAAATAGACAATCTCAAATACATACTTGGACGTCAAATGCCAAAGCGAACATTGATTTGTGGAATGGGGCCAACACCTACACATTTTTAAACAAACATTGGATGCGATAGTGCACCTGATTGGTGGAACACACTTCGTCTTGTTTTTGTGACTTGGGATATCGTATTAGATATAATTTATTTTGTAAGTTTAAAATGTCCTGGAGCAATGACGTTGTTCTAGAATTTTTACAATTGTATAGACGAGAACAGCTTGTTTGGGATCCGAAGCACCCTATGCACAGAAATAGAACAGAAAATAACGCGGCATGGCAACGCATAAAGTCATCTCTAAGCATTGACTGCTCTATAGTTGATCTTAAGAAAAAGAAGGAATCACTAATGACATCCTTTAGAATGCATTTAAATAAAAAGAAGACTCAAGATGGTTACTGCACAACTTGGTTCGCTTTTCCCTTAATGGAGAGTTTTCTTGGCGGGAAATACGAATGTGATAGCACGAACCAATTGGAACAAGAGGTGAGTGAATTTTGGTAAATGTTGGAGTTAGTTTGATCCAATTACGTAACTACTTATGGCCATATTTTACTTGGACGTATCATGTGTGTCACACATTACAAACATTCGCCCATATGGATAAAGCATGTTACGGTATTGCTGGTTTCTAATAATTTCATGAACAAATTGATTTATTTAAATCTGTAAAAATATGATTATTGATTTCTTGTTATTTCAGTACTATAACAACCCGGTAACATATACACAGCAAGGTATACCGGACCACAACTCAAGCAAAATGATGGGCGTTCTCGATAAAAAACAAAATAAAAATATATCATCAAACAGTTCCAAGACTAAAAGCGGAAGTAGCTCGGACTACATCTACTCAAAAAAACAAATGGATGACACTCTTAGTTATTTAAAAAGCGAAGCCGGCGAAAAGAGGGAAATGGACGAATATGAACTGTACGGACAGTTATTAGCGAAAAAATTAAGAAAATTAGATGAACATCAACGAGACGTCGCGATGCACGAAATCGACAATATAATGTTTCGCGCCAAAATGCAAAGCGGACCCACGCAGACGCGTAGTTACTCTTCCTCGCCCTCTCCAGTTCCTAGAAAGATTAAATCCCCCATTTTTATTATAGCACAGCAAAATAATCAACAATATGAAGACGAAAACACACCGTATCAAGATCACATGCAGGCGCAACCACCGTCTTAGCAGCATTATTACCTATTTGTTGGTACGAAGTACTGACTGATGAAGAAAATCTTAAACCAAATGGTACAAGATACCACGGAGAGTATACAATATACTTCTGCTAGTTTAAGCGTCTTGTGAATGTTAGGTGTAGACTATTTATGAAATGGTGCCTATAATGTATTGCGTGCAATAAAGTTAATTATTACGTCACCGCGACGATAAAATAGTTAATAAAAAAAATTGACTTTATTTTATTATGATAACCTGTCTGTAACGTATAAATTACTACAATAATAGTCACCTAGTGGAATATTTGTCATGTCATATTACACTAGCCCAGAGAATTATTTACCTTGAAAAGTAACATCTAGATACTATTAATAGCAAAACCTTGAACCCATCCGCTTTTGTCTAGCTTTGTAAAAAAAAAACATTCGACCAATTACACCCTAACAGTTCAGCCAAGAACATTTCCTAATTTTAATTACAAATTAATAAGCACACTCAACTGACTCAGGCATTCCTGATCTTATAGTAAGATACCAAGTCTTGTTCCGTGGGTATCAAGAAACTACGAGCGATTTGATGATCTCACAACATCCGGTCCCGAAAAAAATTGTTATGGGTTACTTGGTGCCAGCATCGAACTCACAGCCCCTCATTTCGCAAACCGGTCTCAACCAACAGCGCTACAGTGACTGTCAGTAGTGTGTTCCCCTGAAAGTTTCCGGGTTTAGGTGTGCCAACGAAGATAACCACGTGGTACAAAAGTACCCTAAGGTACAAAAGGTATCCATGACGATTTCATCCAAGAAGTAATTAGCTGAATTAACTACAATACCCGGTAATAATGGCAGTCTATTTAATGAAATACTTAATCCCGGAACTGCGTGAGGTTGCAGATATTACGCTTTTGAATTTATTCCTTGAATTCAGGTCGCTGCGAATATCCACATTAAGGATATTCGTGTCATTTATCATTAAGAGAGGAACACCTGAAGTTCGAGGAGGAGAAAAGAGGGGATTTCTTGCCCGTGAACTCAAACGCCTGATCAAACATGCAACTGACTAGTATTAAAGTACCTTCAACCTTGTATTGGACTTTGACCCAGCTATTGCGTAATTTTACACTTAAATTACAAGCGTCTACAATGACTCGGATACAATAAGACTTTGATGCCTGAGTCATATCTATAAGATATAGGTACTCGAATGTTCTGACGTATGGTACAAAGTCCAGTGTACTGAACTAGGTGTTCCAATAGAACAATCGATAAGGAATTACTATGACTAATCGTAATAGGTACCTACGTAATATACATATAAATGTTTAACTACTCAGACAGCGAAAATCCCATTAGCACATCATTCTTCGACATCAGGTCAAAGTTCAGATGGAAATAAGTTATATAAATACGAAAAACTACATTATTATGGCTGTGTCTCATTGGATAAGTAAATTGCAGAGCGCTAAACGTTTTAATTAATATCCTTGTATAATTATTTTGTGATTAAGAACTCAATGTTATAGCTACATGCGACTGTCAAGTTAAAAACTGGCGAGAAAGTGTAAAAAAGACGGAGCGATCATGAGGCCAATATCTGTTTACGGATGTTTAAATTAACTTTTTCTAGCGAATATTACAAAAAGAAAATGATTTGGCATCCACTTAATCCTTTCACTTCTAGTACTATTAATAAACACGATTGAGATTAAGTTTAAAATAGATAGTTGTAGAACTGTTAATGTTCTAAGTAGGTAGGTACCAAATTATTAGTTCGTACTTCATAGTCCAGTATAATATAAAAATTTTACCTTCCATTAAAATTTGTAGGTATTATGTTTCCTAAGACGTCCGAAGTCCTTTATGAGAGTACATCGTATTTCCACACGCATCCGTCAGATGTCGCTAACAAAATCCGGTCAATCTACTGCTTTTAATAATGATATCTGAAAACAACTTCAATAAAACTGAGCAAGCCACCCATATTTGGTCATTGTTCGGCTCATAATATAATGCATTGATACACCAGGAAGACATTATTTGGACTTCGGACGTCTTAGGAAACATAATACAAATTTTAATGGAAGGTAAAATTTTTATATTATGTGTTCCGTTTGACGTCCGAAGTCCTTTATGAGAGATCTGTTTGTTATCTCCTGGTGGCTTGCAATCATACGCAACAATGTGAAATAATGATGGTAATACAAAGTGTAACTTTGAAATAATGAATCAGTAATATGATCTAAAGAAAACTCCAAAATACATAAATGCACATAACATATAATCACAAATTTGTTTAAATTATACAATTTACTCTTTTATAAAGGTATTAAACTGAAGAAACATTTTCAGATATATAATTGGATGACATAAGTCGTGGAATATTGTAAAATTGTCTAATCATTTGATGCCAGAAAGTATTTAGAAAGAGATTTTTCCGACAATATATCATTATTATGATCTTTATCATCTATAGGTCTATGATAATATTTCCTGAAAGTATTTTCATGACGCCAATTTGCTTTAGACAGGATATCATTAATTGAATATTTTTCTAAAAAAATTAATGAAGACACTGCTGATCTACAGCTTCCCGGAGAAGCCTCAATTCCCGCCTCAGAAAGAGTTTTCTTAATCCAGCCACTTATAATTGTAGTAGTGGCTGGCCGTACTGGTTCTTTTGTGGTAATTAATAAATTTGTCAGAGATCCTCTGATACCTTTCGTTGCATCTATTAGAGCTCTAATCCAAAAAATAGGATCTGTATTTCTATCTGGTGAAGCTAATAATATCCAATTTGATTGTTGGAACGATGCTGAATCAGTTTTGGAACCAAATGCAGGGTAAAAAATGATTGACTCCCTTTTATCCACTAAATGTTTGGGATCGCAATGTAATAATGGCAAATCATGTATTCTACGACCTGAAGCTAGTAATAGAATTGTGGCTGTTCGTCTAGAAATTTCATATAAACTATGCAAATTTGGATTCGTATTTTTTAAAAACTGAATTACTAATCTTACATCCCATACTGGCAATTTTGGTAAAATAGGTTTTGCCAAGGATATAGCTTTAAGCACGTGCCTAACTAAATTATTTGAAGAAATTTTAATATCAGAAAGTGTTTCGCATACTGATGCTATAACCGATTTATGGACAAGAATGGTACGGTAAGATAATCGATGAGTAATAGATAGTTTAGTTAAATATCTAGCTACGAAGCTAGGATCAGGACGTTTAAAATCTAATTTATTTTCACGACACCAATGCGACCATTTGTTCCAAATAGGTGCGTATGTTTTTATTGTAGATGCTCTCCAACACGTGGCTAACAATTGTTTCTCTTCGTTTGACCAACTTTCCGTTAGTGTGTCCCAGCCGAAATAAGCCAAGCTTCCAACTTTAGGAGGTGAACTTGCGGTGGCGGACGGTCCGTCATTGTGTCTATCAATGTTGCTTCCAGATTTCGTAATTTTATAGGAGGTGCGAGGGCGCGGCTCTTCAGATCTGGGCGCCAAAAAGGTTTCTTCCACTTGGGTGCCACTATGATGTACTTTCCTGTGGCTGTATTCAGGTGGTGCAATACACGTGGCAGTAGAGCTGGTGGAGGGAACACCCACGCGAGATTGTAAGTCCAATAAGCGCTGAATGCGTCGTGAAATCCAGCCTTCGAGTCGGATAAGTCTAGCGTAGCATATTCCGGCACGACGTGAGCTCTTTTTGAAGCGAACAAGTCTACGTCTGGAGTTCCCCACCGTTGGAAGATTTTTGTCGTTGCCTTGTTGAGCAAATGCCACTCGGAACCGGCGCGATTGCGAGAGAGTTGGTCGGCGTCCTTGTTGTAAAGTCCCGGAAGGTAGTGAGGGATCAATACAATGTTTAGACTGTCTGTTAATGCTAAGAGTTGTTTCGCCAAATTTAGAAGTTGTGGCGACTTTGTGCCGCCTTCTTTCTTTATGTAAGACACAACAGTCCTGTTGTCACTTTGCAGTACTACTTTTGAATTTCTTACACGTCTTGCTTCCGATGAAATGGCTGCAATTACTGCAAACATTTCCTTCATGTTGCAATGCCAATCTTGTTGATGTTGACTCCAAAAGCCTTTCAGACGTTGGTTGTTCACTAGGGCACCCCATTGGACGTCCGAGGCGTCTGTGACAACATAATTTACCGGTAATTTCTTGGGGTGAATTGGAGTCTCTTGGCATATGTTGTTGAGCCACCAAATTAATTCTCTCTTTACTTCGGTTGCAAACGGAATAGGATTGGGAAATTTTCGTAATCGATGACTGTGGCGCTGCAGCGTACGGCAATGCAACCTTCCCCGGTGGGTGACGAAGGTTGCAAAGTTGAGATACCCTAAGAGGCACTGGGCCTGCTTGAGGGTCCAACTGCCGGCTGTTAAGCGAGATGATAGACACTGACGGATTTTGGAAATTTTGTCTGACGGTAGGTACTTGAAATTTAATTTTGTGTCCCAAATAATTCCAAGGAAATCTATCAGCTTTGTCGGGGTAAGCACAGATTTCTCCAGGTTGATATTCCATCCGAGGCTTGTCAAAAATTTCACTGCTGTGTAAAGATGAAACTCCAATGTCTTTCTGCATTGGTGGACTATCAAAAAATCGTCCAAGTATACTACCAAGCGTAGACCTTTGCTGCGCAATACCTCGGCCAACCAGTTTGTGACGGATGCAAACATTCTCGGTGCTGCTGCTAGCCCGAATGGCAGACATGTCATCTGCAGTAAACGGCCCTCGTAACAGATCCGTAAAAAACAACGATGCTCTTTTGCTATCGGCAGGTGGTAATATGCTTGACTCAAATCCAATTTTACCATCCAATCTCCGGTTTGTAAAAATTTGGGTATTTGGTGGTGATGGAACAGGTGAAAATGTTTTGGCTTCATGAACCTGTTCAATGCTTTTAGATTGAAAATAACCCGATGTTTGTCTCTTTTTGTAATAATGAAAAGCGGGCTTATGAAAGAAGGTGTTAAGGGCGCGGGCTCTAGAATTCGGTTTTGGATCATCCATTTTATTTCTGATGACATTATTGTTGAACTCGGCGTTTGAAATTTTAAAGTTGTTTCCGTTGTAGGAAAGACTAGTGGCGGTGTTTGATGGAAAGGAATGCGAGCTGATGAAATTAGTTTGAGAATTGCTTGCGGCGGCTTGTATTGCAGCCACACTTCTCGATAACGCATTAGACAACCGCCCAAAATTCTTCTCGAGTCACTTTTGTCTATTTCGTTGTAACTGATCTTTTCGTCCCCCCCTTTTCTTTCTATTCTGCTCAGTGAAATTTCGTTTTTTATTATTTTCTTGTTTTGTCTTTTGTTGAAAACGAAATAAATTATCACGGGAGGTAGAAGCCACAGGTGACTTGTTTCGTACAGGTGATCTCGATTTTACCGTAGATGTTTGCGCCATAGAATTCTTTTCTAATTTATCGATACCCCCAATTTTACTTAAATAGTCGGATAACTCTTGTGGATTGAACATATACTCTGTGCTTGGAGGTATTTTGCCAATATCTTCGCGTATAAATTTTCTTTTTAAACCTTTGAGAAGCGCTTTACGTCTTAACTCTAGTACCTCCGCACGTTTTCCGCAAATAATTTGTAAAATATCATGAGAAACGGATTTATAACTGGAATCGTCACCAAATAGTTCTTTTAATTTTCCATATAACGAGTGTTGTGATAATATCGTATTTGGATGTGCTGACCATTCGATAATACTGCGTAAAGCTATATTGACAAATTCATTTTGTGCCAAAAATGCATTAGATAAGGCGGCAAAGCTACGTTCCATTTGAAACCAACGTGACGAACCAAAACGGTCGTCAAAATGTCTTAATTCCTCATTTACTTTTAGCTCGGTAAATGCTGGAAATGCTCTATACTTTTTCTGTACGTCAGTATATCTCACAGAGTTCCACTCGGGGGAATTGAACCTTTGCATAGAAGCTAATTTAGACACACGATCGGGACATGCTTTGGGTACAGATGGTTCTTTTACAGTTACATTTAAGTCGGTAATATTATTTATTGACGGTACTTGAGAAAATGGATCGCCTGATCTATTTGAAGAATTCGAAACAGGGATAGCAGTGGTATTCTGGTATCCAACAGCGTAATTTTTTTTTTTTTTTTATTGCAATGAATGGCGAGACGAGCTTGCCATTCGCCTGATGGTAAGCGATACGACCGCTCATGGACAGTAGCAAAACCAATCAACACCATGAATTACAAGGCAATGCTTGGAATTCCACTGCGCTCGCCATCCTGAGACATAAGATGTTAAGTCTCAATATGTCCAGTAGTTACTCTGGCTACAATGTCCTTCAAACCGGAACACAACAGCGCATTTACACTGCTGTTTGGCGGGAGAAATAGACATTGCGGTGGTACCTACCCAGGCGGCCTCTCACATATGAGAGACCTACCACCAGTAATTTGCAGATATAATATTATTCACATGACTCACCAGTTGTTGGGCAAGTAAGTCAAACCTGCGATCCAAATCCCGCGTCGAGTCGCGTGAACAGCTGCGAGCGCTCCGCCGACTCCTTTTCCGCGGCGGAACATCATCGTCGCAATCACTGGAACCTGAACTCGACGAACACCCTGACGAAACCGACCGCGTGGCTGCTTCTTGCACGCGATTTAATTCCGACGGCGCGACAATTTTGTCACTATCCATTTTAACTACACCGGATTTTTAATGTTATAAATTCAATTTAATTTACTTATAAGAACACTTATGAACATAAATTAAAACGAAGGAACTTAGCGACTAAGCGAACGGTTTGAAAAACAACGCAACAAAGACCAAATATGGGTGGCTTGCTCAGTTTTATTGAAGTTGTTTTCAGATATCATTATTAAAAGCAGTAGATTGACCGGATTTTGTTAGCGACATCTGACGGATGCGTGTGGAAATACGATGTACTCTCATAAAGGACTTCGGACGTCAAACGGAACACATAATATGACTATGATCAATGGTCTACACGCAGATTAGAACCATTTACCATCCAGATGCGATAACTAGGGTATGCCTCACTTAGTGTAGCTTTATGACGTCTGGGTCGCATGGATGCCATCATTTTCTGGGTAGCTCAACTTCGAGTGTTTAAGAGTTTAGATCGGAGAGCCCTACATCACCGTTCCGCCTTCCCTCCCTCCCAGGAAATGTCAGCGAGTCGTTTTTCTTCGCAGTACTTGTACATAGCTACCTACGTCAATGTAATAATACTGAAGTACATTGGAGCTCGCAAAGAATTTAAAAAAAATTAAGAACCTACCTAAATATTTTGATGCATCATTCTAATTGTAGAAAAAATGTAAATCCCTAAGGTTGGATCTTTTCACAAGAAATCGGTAGGTAACTTACTAGTAGGTAGTAGGTAGGTACCTACCTGCCGTAGTCCGTACCTACCTACTGCGCATGTACTATAAGTTGTCGTGTGGTAAAATTAGGAACTACAAATAAAAGTAGAAAATATCTGTTTAACAAGGGACTTAAGGCATTGTGTGCCATAAATGCTTTCATGATATAAACAACTAGCATATATACTCGTAACTTAATAGCAATAACATGACCAATTGAATACAAATAGAAAAGAGGGAATTCATTTTATTACTTTCCACAACAGCGCTTCGCGTGACAGAAGATCGTAGACGATCCGGAACCAGCTGATTGTCAATAGCCACGTTCCGTATCCATTTTTTTTAATATACACATTCAGCATAAAGTATGTTGCAGTCTTGTCTATCTCGCGCACTTTGCGTTATGTTCTCGCTCACATTGATTCATATTGTTTTTGTTTGTCAAAAGCAATAGACACGAGAATCATAACAAAGAAATAAAAATATTTTATAAAATCGATCACGCAGTTAATACAATTTTAAAATAATATTGAATGGCTAAACGACTAGTGGAACAATGGCTACTTTGGTAAAGGAGAAACATAAACAGGTAATTGTGCAACGTCAAATACAACTAAGTGATGAAAATGTGATGAAACGTAGTATTTTGCTATTACCTACGACTTAAATTTTCAGAAAAAGAAGTCAAAGGACAAACAGCCTAAAATAAATTTAATTGAAAATGTATCAGGAACTCCAAATATTAGTGAAATATCAACCGAAAATCCTGATAAAAGCACAGTCGAAATTTTGGGTCCCATATCTGACTTAGAGGTACCTGGCACTTCGACTGGAGAGTCAGAAACTATTGAGGAAATATATGAAAATAGATCTGAAACGATGCCTCCCCTTTTAGAGACTCCAACTGTAGAAATATGTCAAGACACACACCAAAATAAAGAGTCTGATGATGTGTCAAGTGTAATGGAGACATCTGAAACAGAAACTAATTTCAAAGATTTAACAGGGAAATTAAAAAGAATGGCGATACCTCAGGTAATCACAGAGTTGACTGAAAAACGGAAAAAGGAATTAGAGGATTGTAATGCTTACCTCACAGCTTCCAGTGAATCAAATATACAAGCCATGAGTGAAGATGTGCAGCATGAGATTAGTCAGAATTCAATGGATTTCGAACAATTTTCTTCAGATTGTACAGAATCGGAGTTTGAGACAACTCAAGACTTTAACATAATCAATACTTCGGAAGTTGCAGAACCCTCAGCTCCTATGTTACTGGAAGAGATGCCGCAGGGGCAAACTTCTGTTTGTAGTGTTGTGCAAACGGAGGTAATTTTTCAGCACATCAAGCCTAAAACACAGTGTATTCCTTTAGAAGATGCAGTACGCCTGTTTGGCGGTAAAGAAATGGCTGAAGTGCAATCAATGAGTGAAATGGAAGAGTCAATAGTAGAGGTGGGTCCTGTGAGTGGCCCTGATCATCCTTTGGTGGACTTATTATCTACATTTAGGTAAAAAGTATTTAAATAAAGCTAATATACCTAGGCAGTTGATGGCCTTTGTAGTGCACTTGATTTTGAGAAGACAAATATTTGCGTTATCCAAAATTCATGTCTGGTTGTTGTAAGACCAAAGAACCTCTTATAGTTTATAATACCAACAATTTTTTTTTTATGTCGGCTAGTATAATGTATTATTGTTAGGTGTAATAATGAATTTATTTTTAATCCTACTTAGAAGTAGCCCTAGAATTAAATTTGTAATATATTAGTTACACAATAATTTTACTTACAGGTCGGCACTAATAGCTGTGGAACGTGAGCGCAATGAATTATTTTACAAAGTTAATGAAGAAGAGAGATGCAGAAATGAATTGTGGAGGATAGAAAGACTTAACATAAATATATCAGAGCCGTGTCCCTGTGGGGCTAGAGTGTACTTCAAAGGTTCATATGATTATGCAGTGCTGCTGAGGGACAAGCTACCCGTAGCTAAGATGCGTCTGGAGTCACTGTTGAGGGATGTCCAGGATTCCTATTGTCATTATCAGCATGAAGCTTTGTTAGCACACTGTCAGGTAAAAGAACATTTTCAGAGGGGTAATTATTTATTAATACAATACAGAGTATTTGCATGTTGACTTGATGCCTAAGGTATTCTCTACAAGTCATATAAGTTGACATCACACCAGTCTACATGAGTGTGGGGTTTGATTCCGTATGTGTGTGCTCTTGGACACAAAAAGGGTAATTTGTATGGAACTTGATATATATTTAATACACTAACATGACATCCCACAGTTACTGTTTGTAATATAATCAATTGTAATATGATACATCAATTTGTAACATAATATCACTGGCTACTTAGCTTAGGCTAAGTGGTCTTTGCATAACATGTAGAATTTGCTGCACACCTAATAGTGTAAAATAAAGCAGGTATATTATATTTAAAAGTTACTTGAGGTTATTTAGCCGTAGAAAAAGTAAAGTAATATTTAAGATGTTAAGTCTGTGATGAGTAATTGGTTATTTGACTCCAGTTTTTTTATTGTATGTATCCATATTCAAAAGCTAGCATACAAAGAATTTTGTAAATCTTATCAGAATTAAACAAGTTAGAAATGTTTTAAATTTTGTAGTAGGAGTAAAAGAAAAATATTCAAAACAAAACTAGTGACATCACTAGTCTTAATATGCACTATAATGTGCGCGTGTGAATGAGACGGTAATATGTCCCAACTACGCTCCCACTCTTTTTTTATAACTTTAATATTTACCTTACTTTACAACCTACTTTAATACTGTTTTTACAGAAATGTTTTATTTGAATGATATTTTTGTTTAATGGCAAAATAATTTAAAAAAACTATCATAGTCAAAAACCCTATTGTATGTGCTATGCAGATAGAAGAGTTGATCTCAGAGACAGTGACTGGCAATAAAGGCGAGATTCGCGAGGCACTGTCTATGGTCCTACAAGCGTTGCGGCTGAGCGACTCGGCGCCTGAAGCGCTGTCGAGCGCTTTACAGCGGTGGGCGAGCGCGCTGGCCGAGGCATTAGTGGACGCCCGGGATTTAAGACAATTGCTGTTTCTGATACACCATCTTTTTAGGTATGATTTATTTTTAGTGGAGTTATAATATGTGAAGTAGTCAGGTTTATCACAGTTTTGGTGCTGTACAATAAATGCATAATGGTAAATATTTTTACTTTACGTGTGTTTTTCAACGGATACTGCATCTGTGGAAAGATATCTGGATATAAATAAGAGGAGTTGAAGAGTAGATTGAGTTGCATTGATATGGAAAGGCTTCAAAAACAATTTTTATGGAATAATTTATCTTTTGACTGCCTCGGTGGCGCAGTTGTACTACAGTATGATTGCAAAGCTGAAGTCTCTGGTTCGAATCCCGGGTCGGGCGAAGTGGTATTGGATTTTTCTATTCAGTATCAGACCGGAGTCAGGAATTTGTGTCCGATATGGTGATAGACTTGCCTCCTGTCACATCGTGAGACGCAAAATACAGGGCGGAACGTGGGTGTCCTGGTAGCAACCTCTGCCTACCCCCTCTGAGAAATAGCGTGAGTTTATGTATGTAATTTATCTTACAGACAAACTCATTCTGTGAAATGGGCGTCGAGCTTCATTCGAATGAACGTGGAGGACAGCGTGTCGGCCGCCCGGATGATTGGTATGTTGGAGATCTTGCTGGCGAGGCCCAAACCACAGCTGGATACGGGGGTCGAATGTACGGAAGGTAAAAGAAAAATACGTATTTATATGTTTCATACTATAACAGCTTTGTTTACAAATATTTAACTTAAAATTACTAGAGTCTACAGGTTTACCTGGCCTCGGCAACAAATATTAAAGGCTGTACCATTTTTTTCTCAATTCAGTGTCAAGATTTTTATTTTAATATTTAAAAGCGCAATATGTTGCAAAACCAACTGCTGGCTATCAGTCAACGACCCGGCACTGTGACGTTTGGTACGGTTTTCGTTGCTGCTTTATGAAATATCCAATTATATTACTGAAATGATTTCCACAGATCACATGAATATTGTTGTGTGGTTCGTGTTATAACCATTGATATCAATGTTACACTAGATAAGACATTCAGTACAAAAAATGTGTCCCACGTACTTGCGGTGCATGCACCGCACATGAATCAGTTTGCTTCGTGACAGTGACAGTGCAGTACGCCTTATCGCATATGTTTAAAAGTAATAAATGAATGTTTCGCCGTTAAACCGAAAGCAAAGCGTCTGAAGTTACAATATTTCAATAAAATACCAGGTAAGTGATGTAATATTGCAGTGCTTTTAAAATACGGGAGCACTTTATTTCTTTGACGTGTCTCGTCTATCGGTAGAATATAAGTCAATGGTTATAACCCTTTCTATTCGAGAGTCTTTAATCTATTTTCCTTACAGCCTATGCTATATGTTGATTCAGAGACGGAGGAGGTGTGGGAGGAGGTGGACAAGCACGGCAGCGGAGGCGCCGTGAGCGAGGGCACGCTGCGGGAGCGCGACCTGCTCGCTTTACTATACGCTTTCCCGTTGAAGGAGCTGGTCGCGAGACTACTGCTCTTTACACATGCTGTCAGTACCAACTACAATGCTACTTATCTATCTAATTAGTCCGTATAAAATCATTGCCAGCATAATCATTTTTGTATTATTCATTTGTGTATTTTTGCCCAGATATCTCGATTCCACCTATGTTAATTTTAGTTTTTTAATTGTATCAAGGTCAGAAAATTCAAATAATGATGTAAATTATTAAAATACCTTGCAAGATTACCATTTTATTGAACCACTGTAAAAGCACCGAAAATAGCACAACCGCTTCAAGTCAAACAAGCTTAAATACAATACAATATTGTAAACCAATACAAAAAGTAAACTACAAAATGAAAGCAAAAAAATGGTATGAAAGTGGCGGTCTTATCATCGCTTGGTGCGATCTCATCAAGAAAACCTTTGTATGGATAGTATCAGAAGTTGGTGGCGGTACACAACAAAGAAAATCACAGGATGTAATATATTATTAAAATTAGGCTTAAAAAACAAATGTACGCAGTAAGTAATTTGCTTGTATATTTGACACAGGACATAAGACAAGCACGTTCAGAGTCGTGGGGCGGGGAGGCGGGGGCGGGCGGTATAGTGCGCGCGTGCTGCGGCGTGCGTACGCTGCTGCGCACGCTCGCCCGCGCCGCCGACGTGCACGCGCGCTACCACCGCCTGCGTAGAGCGCTACGGGGTGTAGCCGCCTCGGCGCTGGTGGGGTTGGGGGGGTTGCATCTGTGCTCCAGGTATTTATAATCAAAAGTTTGTGATGTTAGTCTAGCTGTGGATAGTTTTACGCGACGTGTGTGGACAGCTTTGTTAGGATAGTTTTAGAATATTAATGTGAATTATGTTGCTATTGAGGTATTTCGGTAAGTAAGATTGCACTCTTCCTCTTTCATCCGCTTAAAAATGAAGACCAGCAAAGCAGTTTCGATTCTATCTGCTTTGTGGGAGTGGTCTGTGAAAGTGATGATTTACTATATTCAAGTTTATCGCAGTACAATTCTCTGCTTTTATTAATTACTACTTTTGACTGCAATTAGTGATCAATCTTCAACAGAGCTTACTACAAAGAACAGTACAGAGCGAAAATCGCGGCGGAGTTGGAGGCGTGTTTTACAGCAGGCCTCGCGTTGTTCGGCACTGAAGAGCTGTACTCCCTCCCTGCCACATTACTCGCTGAAGACACCGCCATGGACTACTGTGTCACGTTGGGGATGTCTTTACATGGTATGCGTTTCTTCATTATGATTTAAATGCCTAGTCGGGATTGGGTCAGGTTTGTGTCATAATTTGGGCTATTTCTGTGGGCCATCTTTGTGGGCTATTAGGAAGATTCTAAAATGCGACAAAATCTATACTTACGACAAAAATACTTAATAGTATAAATACGCTTTTATCAAGGCCAAAACTTCGTTTATACTTTACAAATTAGTTTTAGCAAGTTGCTATGTTTGGTTTCTTTCTCTCTCTCTCTTTCTCTCTAGCAACAGTAAGTCCACTTCTACTTGGCACTAGTCTGAATAAATACCAAAATATTCTTATTTCAGAGTATATTTAACTAAATAACCTTTTTTCAATATGCAGATAAGTCGCCGAAGCGCATAGAGTCGTTATGCGTGGACGTGCCCGTAGTAACGTGCGACGTGCGCGTGCGCATGGTGACACAAGCAGCTGTAGATCGCACAGACCACCATGAACTCGCCAGGACTGTGCTGGACTTCTTGTTCGCGGCAAGTTGCATACAATTTATGTGTTTAATTCTTACAATTATTATCTACTTCTGCGTTTGTTATGCCGAACAAATCTTATTAAGCAGTTGGATCTCGTAAAAATATGTGGTAAACGAAACTAGAAAAATCCAATTATTGTGGAAAGCCGGTCCATCCAGTGACCTAAAGGGACCCTATTTTCAATTAAACAACCTCTATAAGAACCGAAGTACCATATCATGAGATTTTCATTTAAATGCTTATACCCACAGACGTGCATCCGTCGCAGGACAGTTGAATGTAAGGGCGCGTGCGTGGTGGCGGCGCGCGAGTGCCTGCCGCGCCTGCTGGCCGCGCATCCATACTTGTACGCTATTGCGCTGCACACGCTCGCTGACTTGCACCAGGGTGAGTTTATTGCCATATTTAACCTGTAGTAGTCCACTACTGGTCGTGGTCCTCCTTCAGTGTAAGACAGTTCACAGTGTGCTTAAAGGTAGCGAATTATTTATTTATTTATTGCTACCTACTATTTAGTGACGAATTACTTACTTATTACTTTATTGAAAATTTAAGTGCCAGCCAATAGTGCCATAAGTTTACCATTCGTATAACGCCAAGCTTATTTCTATCCTATTTTCAGCATCGACTATGAGAATTGTCATGAGATTTGTTACGCGGTAAACAAACAGTTCATTTTATACTATTGTAAAAGATTTAATCCAACTCTTTTACTCGTATCATTTTTGTGAATGTCATAACCATACATATATACATACATACATAAACTCACGCCCTTATCCCAGAAGGGGTAGGCAGAGGCGCGACCAGGACCCCCACATTTCGCCTTGTATGTTCCGTCCCATGATGTGATAGGGGGTGAGCCTATCACCATATCGGGCACAAATTCCTGACTCCGGGCTGATAATGAATAGAAAAACCCAATATCACTTTGCCCGACCCGGGATTCGAACCCGAGACCTCAGCTTTGTAGTCGTACAGTAGTACAACTACGCCACCGAGGCAGTTATGTCATATCCACAACTAAATTAATTAAACACATTATCTCAGCGGAACCCATAGAGCCGTGGGCGGTGACGGTACTATCGGTGGGGGCGTGGCGTCCCCCGGGCGGCGAGCTGCGAGCGCTCCTGGACGACTGGCTGCTGCGCTGCGAGCATCTCATACAGCATCTGTTGTTGAATCTCGACTATACGCCGCACACGTGAGTGACTTTGCTTATTATTTTACTATTGCGTATATATTGTTTGTTTTTTCTTTTGATTTATATCAGGCGATAATTGCAGTATTATAACTGCTGTTCAAATATAAAATGAAATCGCGTGTGGTATTTATTTCTGTTGAACCCGCGGGCTTACTGACTCGGTTACATGATATATTAGCGATCTATAATATATCACAAACTGAGTACAATGGTAGTTATCTGGTCATAAACAAATATCGGTTGTATAGTATTGATAATGTGATGACTGAGGATTGACTTCCACAGCGGCTTGTCGCTAGACACGCAGCTGTCCGTGGGCGCGTGGCTGTGCGCGTGGGCGGCGGGCGGGGAGGCGCGCTGGCGCGTGCTGCGGCGCGTGCGCGTGCACCGCAGCGCGTGGGGCGGAGCCCTGGACGCGCCGCCGCCGGAGCCCCCGCCCGACCCCGCCGATGTGTTCGCCACGGCGTACGCGCTGCTGGCTACGAGCTGGGGACATTGTATACCACTTGTAAGTCCAAATATGTGTCACCGATACCTCTACAGCCCTTACTTTCTCCTTTTTTATGGTTCCATGGTCGTTTGTATGCATATTTTCAAGTCTTCATTGTTACACCACAAGTTCCGCAAAGGACCAAACGATTTATGTAATGGTAAGTGATTACCGCTGCCCATCTCCACGAGATATTGGACTTCCCGCAATCCCACTCATTAAAGCAGCGACAGAGCTATCGTTTTACTTGTTGTCAGTTACTACCCACCCTACTACAATATAATGCATCGTTTCTAGATCTGCTCGGAGGGCGTGAGTGCGTTGCGCCGCGTGTGCGTGACGCGCGCGCGCGAAGCCGTGTACTGCGCGGCGCCGCTCATGCGCGTGATGGCTCTCTCGCCAGAGTCCGTCTCGCTCACTCCGCAGTATGTACTGTTCTTTATGTTACATTTTACTGTGATTTTATTTACGTGTCTTTATAAAATCGTCGTGTCTTAATATTAATAGTTCACTATTATCACAAGCATGTTAAAAGGCTTGTGTCAACCAGTCAATCGATGCAGCAATATAAAAGTAGTAATAATGTTATCCTACAGAATATGATATTTTAACGCTCTATTTTTGTTCAATTTTGACAGTCGAAACTTTCAAAAATAAAAATAGTATTTTTCTCACATCTGACTACGAATATGTTTGCGAACTTTACTACTTTTTTATCAAAGCCAAAATAACAGAACACAAAGTCAAGAATTATTAAGAACATGGTGTGATATGTTTAGATTTGGCGAGGTGTTCACAACGCTGCTGATGTCGGGTCCCACGCTGGTGCAGCGCGCGCTGGGTCGCGGCGGAGAGAGCGGGTTCGACATGCTACTGAGGGTGCTGCTCGAACAAGTGCACGATAAACAGTTAATAATTTTTATTTATTGGATTTCTCAATTCATTATCAGCCCGGAGTCAGGAATTTGTGCCCGATATGGCGATAGGCTTGCCCCCTATCACATCGTGGGACGGAACATACAAGGCGAAATGTGGGTGTCCTTGTGGCGCCTCTGCTGTGTCATGACTGACAACAGCTTGAATCTACCACTTTTTAAGCCTCTACTGACTTTCTTTAATACTTACTTTTTGATGGTTTCATTGAGTTCTTAATTTTTTATTTAGCAGTTGTCTTTAGCATATCTATTTTCTCATCCACCTTGATGAATAAACCTCTTGTACGGGCACTTGTTAGTCACTTACGTTCGATTGTGTGTCGATAGTGAAGGCAAGAATTACTTGATAATAATGAAGATTTTTTTATTAAGACGTTTTCTTTTGATTGGTGGAACGTGAAAGAGAAATAACTAATATAATGAAACGCACGTTTGGCGGAAGCGCTGAGTTTGCAAATGTGCGACTTGCTCTTACAACTCTCTTTCGTATAATTTCTTTTTCTTTCTTTCATTACGTCATATGTTGGGCGTGACGTAATAGGGAATATGCATGATTTTTTTTATGTTCTTATATGATAGTTCATATCATTATATAACGGCAAAAAAAAAACAGCCGTAAAAATATTAATATTAATACAAAAAAAATATATTTTAAAATATCAAACTGATAACAGCAGTTTAAACACTGTTTTTTTGGCGCGCTGACGTCATGACGTCATAGTCTAATAAAACAAACAAGCGTGGAAGTGTTGAACACTATAATTTATCAATATTTTGTATATTACGACTGTTTACAATGGAACAAAGTAAAAAACCGACTTATAAGCGCTGTATTGTGCCTAAATGTAAAAATACAACAATAAATACACCCGAAAAAGTATTTTTTTTTGTTCCGAGAGGGGTGGAAGTAAGAAAAAAGTGGTGTAAAATCATGAGAAGAGACATGGTATCTCCATCAACTTGTCATAAGTAGATTAAGGGAATATCATATGCTACTACCTCATGTGTGTGGATCACAACTTGATCCCTATAATAGATGAAGTTATAGTACTGGCAGTTAAAGACTGCCTCGGTGGCCCGTATCAGCCCGGAGTCAGGAATTTGTGCCCGATATGGCGATAGGCTCGCCCCCTATCACATCGTGGGACTGAACATACAAGGCGAAATATGGGTGTCCTAGTGGCGCCTCTGCCTACCCCTTCGGAGATAAAGGCGTGAGTTTATGATTTATGAAGTTATAAGTAGTAGTTTGTGGATTAATTAATATGCAGGATGTTCTAGTCAGCGGATGACTAATACCTCAGTCCGCCCCGTGACCACGAAAGCTGAAAAGCAATCGAAACGTCGGGAAGTTAAAAAAATTAACCAAATCGCGATAAAATCCGTAAAAATGGTTTTATTTCAATTTCAACATTCGCGTAAATCTAAGAAACCGTTATAGTTTGACTCCAGTTTTAGGTCATGTTATGTCTTCTAACCATTAATTTGTGAATTAAGTATTGTAAAACTATGTACAAGAAATATCTATAATGTCCTTGCAGCTTTAACACCTCTGATTTCAGCAGCCGTAAAATCCGGATTAGATGCGAAATATGTACTCATTAAAAACATCAATTTTAGGAAGATTATCCGATTGCTTCTTTACATAACCACTGTCAGTCATTATTCTTGGAAACGTACTTGCTATTTTAAGTAGAAACAATTAATCTCACTCCGAAATATGCTAGGAAATTACAACAAAATTTAATTCAATCACAAATACCGAACAAATATGCACTCGTTGACATTAACTTACTAGACTGTGACGTCAAATTCTCATTGACCAATAGAGTTGCGTTTCAACTACCTTGAATTTTGCACTCATTTTATGCAGATTTTAATAATTATTTTCTTAATTGAAAAGTACATAATTAAAAAAATATTGATGCAGATGTCAATCTAAAGCAATAAAGAATCTACAAAAAAAAATTGGTCTCAATTTGAATTCCATGCATATTCCCTATTCGATATGATATGATTCACTGTGAAGTAAAACACAAATATTAATTATATCGGGTCCGGGTGTTGTATGAATGCAGTGTGTTAGTTTCTGATGTCCACGATATAACTCCTGTATCTCAATGTGACACGATTATCTGTGTATTTACATTGTCATTTCCCATAATACCAATTTCTACTACATTTATATTATTAAGTTAACATTCCCTATTATCAAGGCACGGTCCAGGCGTGCTGAACGCGTGGGCGCATGCTCTATGGGGCAAGACCATCATCCAGGGTGGCAGCGGACAAAACATGCAGCTGTTAGACACAGCCGCACTCGCTACAAGGGACTGGCCGCAACTGGACGCGCACGCTGCATCACTCATACAGGTACGCATGGGCGTAGCCACGGTGGGGCAGAGTGGGCGCTTGCCCCACCCTGGGTCTCAGATCTGTAAGGTACTTAACGAAACCTAAAAAAATAAATGATCTAGGTACTAACTACAATACCTATGTGTAATTTTTTACTTACTGTACATAGATACATATTATAAACCTATAAATTGGCTGATTAACAAATTGGCATACGCTCGGAGCCACAGAGATACATTTTTGGATGGAAGATTTCGAGGTGTAGGTAGGTGAGCAATAAGAAAGTTTTTTGGATAATTCAAATTATAAATAGGTAGAACTTATATTTATTGTCACAGGAGGAGAACGGCAAAGAGCAGATCAACCAATCAGTGAAGTTCTCGTATTGCGCGCCTCTACTATGCGAGGCGATACTCCGCGCGTGGCAGGCCAGCTGCGTGCAAGGACATCATGCGCCATTACTGCATGTGTTGCACACGCAGAGAGAACAGAAGCAGAGGATACACGTCGATAAGGCGCTGCAGGTGATTGCAGCAATATAATCATTACCATCATCATCATTTCCATCATCATCATTACCATCATCATCATTTCCATCATCATCATTTCCATCATCATCATTACCATCATCATCATTACCATCATCATCATTACCATCATCATCATTACCATCCACATCACCATAATCATTTTCAGCCTCTATTCACTCTCTGCTGGGTATATCTGGGCCTAACCTCAGCTAAGTATGTTATACTATAACAAAATCATAGGGCTCTACCACGTCACTGCAGATAACTGAGGCCTAAGCCTGACTGAATGCTTAACTTTCTTCCCTTCCTAAGGTTAGCGAGAAGGTGGCTAGGAATAGGTTTCCTGTGGTAAACATGGGAGGGGTGTGTTCAGCGCTAGATCCTATGGGTAATGATTCCACAGCCTATGAAAAATGTTGTAACTCTTCAAAGATTTGCGTGAGCAATTTGCGCACCATAATTCTTTTTATTAGAGTTTAAACTCCTAAATGATGTAAGTAATAATTTGAATACTGCAGCAAATAGAAGCGAAGATAAGCTCAGAAGAGTTGACGATATACCGAAGCGCCACGGCGGCCATAGCAGCGCCCCTACATCACCCCGCGCACCTCACGCTGTGGAGACTCTTCATGCACCTGTATCTAGAGAGACCGCCCGGACTCGTGTAAGTTATTGACTCATTAGATTTCTATGAATGTTTTTAGTGTGACCAGGAAGGAAAAAAAAGTCTTATATTTTTATTCATAACAAAATGGTGATGCTGCTGATATTAAAGTAGAGCTTGAATGGGAGTCCCTTAAAAGCTAATGTTTTGAAATCTATAACATCATTGGACTACATCAAGTCCTGAATTAAACCATTTACTTATCTCAAGATATATTCGTCTCTATGTAAATGATCATTCCAGGCCAGATGCAGTACCACCAGTCGGCCCCATGTTCTTCAGCGGGATCATAAAGTATAGAACCCTCGGACAGATTAAAAAACGTCTCTACGATGCCGCCACACACCATTGTATGGAGGTCGGCAAGATCAAGTCCGAACAGCACATAGCCGCTGCTTCAGAATCGACTAATAAAGATAACAAAGAAGAAACACCTATTAGTATAGAAGAAAATCTATTTCCATTACTGACTATAGTCGATTTCACTGGGGAATCGACTGAGTTGGAATCAGAGTCTGATGAAGAAAGCAAAGATAATGTTGTACAGAGTACAGAAGATAAGACTGAGTCGCCTGAGTCGTTGAAGAAAAAGCAGCGGGATTTGGTGAATTACCATATTGGTGCTGAGAAGTAAGTAATTGGAGTTTTCGGTGGTCCTGTTTCTTCATAATTTGTAATTAATTCGCTTCCAAATTTTTAATTAAATTTAAAATTAAATCCATCAATATTTTGATATCATAAAGTGCCAAATTCATTATGTATTTTTGCTATTATATTGCAATAGAAATTATGTAAATCAACGTTACTAATGTGTCTTTCTGTTCAGGATGATGCGCGAATACTTGCGCATAATGGAAGAGGGTGAAAAAGTTCGCGCTCAGCAACATCATGTGGACATAGCCCGGTTCATTCCAGAACAGGTAACGCACATTATCCTAGTCATGAAAAATTATGCATAGTCTGCGTTTGATAACGTATAGTTTAATATAAAATTACAAGTCAGCAACCTTATCATCCATCCAATTAAAGCTTAAGTTAAATAATACGTGCAAAACACTTACAGCCTTGTTTAAAGACAGATTTAAAACCTATTTTAGTTATCGAATGTTTTGTCTCTTTCAAATGACTTTAGAATTCAGTTTGAGCGAAGAAGACAAAAAATTCGGTAACTAAAATAGCTTTAAAATCTGTGTATGAAGAAGGCCGTTAGGAACTATATTTTTTATCCCCAGGCGTTAGAAGCAGGCTGGCAGGCCGCACTATCTCGGTACACCCCGCCCCCACCCGCCGACGTGGACTCTCCGGTCACCACCAAGTGTCCAGTCACGAAGCCGCCACCACCACCAACAAGTCCTTTCAACATGGCTATCAACGCTATTCTCAAGATCAATGATAATTCGAAGAAAAGGTAGGCGTTTTATTGTTAAATGTATTTGTTTTATTGGGTGAGATGTAGGTACCGTTATTAGCATCGCCGTATACAGCCTTGAGTGCTTGTGTATGCAATCATTGAGAGATATTTTTATTTTATGAACAAGGTGAAATGTAGGTGTCCTGGTAGCACCTCTGTTAACCCCTTCTGGGAAAAAAATGAGTTTATGTGTATATAATATTATGTAATTTTATATGCACACTAGTAGGTCACTTCAGTCCAATAACGGATTTCTTATGTCATTGCGTTTCAACAAAGATTAATTAATCATATTTTTTTTTCAGACATCGAGTAGTAAATATAATATCGCCCATAGAAGACATGAACTTCAGAGACTCCCGCACGTTTTTCTGTTTAGTAGACAAACACATGAAGGACATCGAGAATCTTGCGCAGTAAGTCAAACAAAAATTTCATAATATGTTTTTTTATTTTTCTTTTTTAAAATACACCCATCAGTCACATACATAGTCCTGACCCCATACTAAGATCGAGTCTTGTGTCGCGGGTATTAAGAACTACGAGAGACTTTTTGGTCTCACAAACACCCAGACCCGAAACAAATACTTGTGAATCCAGTCCTGAAAACAGTCCGCCCCGTGACCACGAAAGCTGAAAAGCAATCGAAACGTCGGGAAGTTAAAAAATGTAAAAATTAAACCAAACCGCGATAAAATCCGTGTAAAATAGTTTTATTTCAACGAATACTTGTGGTTCACACAAACATTTGTCTCGGTGCGGGGATCGAACCCGCGGCCTCTCGTTTCACAGCCGGCGTCTAACCAACTGCGCCACGGAGGCTGTCAAGAATACTCCACCCCAGTGATGGTCATAAGTCTTCACATTATGTGAATGTGCTTAAATCTTAGTTTACCTCGCAGATCCTTATAAACTGTGATAATATATAGCTAAGTTATATTTTATTTAAAGACATCTCACGGTACAAGCCCTGCCTAGTGTGAGAAGTCTTTCAATAATTCAAGCGGTTTTATACAACTTTTATAAATACGTTAATCATTAAGTAATTACTTAATTAAATTACTATTTAAGGAACTTGGTAAACATTCTCAGATAATTTCTTTTAAAATGTATTATTGTGTTGTATTGCAGGGAGTGGTCCAAAGATGTCTCTCAGATAACGGTACTAGACAACAAGCTGTGGGAGCTAGTGAGCGTGTTACGCGTGCGTCGCTCCCTCCCGCCCGTCCGGAGACAGTGCCAGAACAAATGCAAGCCCCTTATTATTATCATACCTGTAAGTACTATGCACAGGAATTTGAACTGTGTATTGTAGTGTATAGGGTGTGAAATGGGTTATGTTAAGATTTTTAGTTGAGTCGTTATTGGTCGGTGTTCGATAATTTTTTTTTGTAGAATAGCTCGACATCCTACCGGTGTATATTTGTGGTTTTTTATTGCTGTTATCGATAGATTTTTTTAAAAAACCATATAATTTTATTTTTCTTCAACACTTTCAGCAACAAGAATGGTGTATATCCACGAGTGCAGAAAACGGCATTAGAGAAAACAGGTATGATAAATATATATTTTTTTATTTTGATTAAATCATTTGATTTGTGATGATAATATGAATGGGAGCCGTAGAAAATGTATTTGTCTTATTGAAGAGGGTTATTTCGAGAAGGGGAGCGATATTATGATGATGTTGTTGCGCAGAGGTCGCTGGGTGTCGTGCGTGCGTCGCATGTCGCGGGCGCGTCCGCACGCCGCGCGCACCGCCGCCGCACTGCTCGCACTTTCCAGGTAACCATCACTATATCATGCCATGCCATTGCCATGTTGAAAACAAAAATAAAATGTTAACGTTTTATATTTCCAATATGCATTTGATTGTTTGATGCAAACTTTGCGGATTGTAATTATAGATTTGATCTATAAGAGGATATAATGTTAACGAGGACTATAGAGAGATACGTTTACGTTAACGTTTACGTTGCGTTAATACATGCATCAGTAGATTAATTCAACTTGACTTAAACGAGTATAAAATATAAATAACATGTTGTATATATCAGGCGCATCCGAGACAGCGCGACGGCGGCGCTGGTGGCGGAGCGCTTGTGGCGCTGCTCGGCGCAGGCGGAGTCGTGCAGTCTCGCGCGACACGCGCTCAACGACACCATGCGCAGGCTCGCTGAGGTACGCAAACCCACCCCGTCATCAATCCACGTCCCAAGTCATTAGCGAAAATCATCACTCTTTCTAGCTTAAGAACGTTGTACACTACATTACAGCCATAGTTTTAAAATATGGCTCCCCATTTTTCATTTTACCCGTAAATAAACTGGAGTAAAGTTTTATGGTATGTGAAGTTCGTCACTCTGCACTAGGCGTGGGCCCACTTGAAGAAATCAAGTATGTGTTGTACGATTTATGGTGTGTGTAGAAGTGGATCAGCGGCGACGGGCACGTGGTGTCGGAGCTGCTGGCGCGCTGGAGCCGCGCGGCGCGCTGCCCGGCGCAGCACGCGGCCGTGTGCGCGCTCGTGGCGCCGCGCGTGCTGCCGCGCACGCACTACACGCTCGTGTACGCCACCGTGCTGCGCGCGCCGCTGCCAGACCACCTGCTCTTCAGCTGCCTCTCCAAGGTCAATACTCTGCGGTACTGTAGCTAAGTTAGTACGGCGGTAACAGCGATTCACTAAAACTGATCACAGTATAGCACAGTGAACGACGGGTATAATGAATCTTTGCTGCATTACAATTAAATATGTGGTCCAGACATTTAATTGTATTGTTGAACACCTTTACAGAAGTATTGAGAGAATCAGTAATACATCATTAAATGCTGAGTTTAACATTACAGTTCGAAATGAGCAAATGGTCCGAAGAGGCCACGGCGAGCGAGCGTCGCGAGATCATGGAAGCGTTATCAGTGGCGTCGCAGCGCTGGGGCGCGTCGCCGAGCGCGCAGCAGCAGGTGGCGCTGGAGCTGGTGGGCGTGCACGCGAGCGCGCTGGTGGGCGCGGCCGAGCTGGCGCCGCACGCGCTCGGCGCCGCGCGGGCCGCACGCGCGCGCACGCTGCCGCCCGCGCACCTGGCGCACACCGTGCGCGCCGCGCAGCGCTGCGCCGAACAAGTCTCCTTCGATCAGGTCTACTAATTTGTATTCCTCGTCTATATCATAATCAATAATAGTACCAACCCGTATACATCCCATACAGACACGGGCTATCTCTACAATTGGGAGATCGATTGAGAGGAGTTAGGCTATCGTCCACCACGTTGACCTAGTGAGAGTTAGCGGACTTCTTTAACATTCCGAATAAGTTCTTACGATCTCAACCTGTTGAACGTAATAATGGACATGTATATGTAAAATATTTATTTATTAAACACAACTACATTTTCCAAGAGCGACTCACAACGGACAGTATTCTTAAAAAACATAATTCAAATCTTAAATTGTTTATCAGTCAGTATCTAATGAGTCTTAATATTACTTTGCTTTTTAATACAAAATATTGCACAACACATTCAAACTATTAGTTCGTTATGTTGTTGTCAGATGGGCCACCTACTCCGCGACCTGGGCGCGTCGTGGTGGGAGGCTCGCAAGGAGCTCAACAGTAAGTGGGGCGAGGGCTCCGCGCCCTACACGCAGTACGCGCTGCACTTCGCGCAACTGTTCCACGTGCTGTTGCGCGCGTTTGTACGCGCCGCCATGGAACTCAGCTACGAACCTGCCCGAGGTATGCTCACCGCCGTTTCAAGTATCATACATACATACATAAAATCACGCCTTTTTCCCAGAAGGGGTAGACAGAGATGCAATCAAGGACACCCACGTTTCGCCTTGTATTTTCCGTCCCACGATGTTATAGGGGGCGAGCCTATCGCCATATCGGGCACCAATTCCGGATTCCGCGCTGATAATGAATAGAAAAATCCAATATCACTTTGCCCGACCCGGGACTCGAACCCGAGACCACAGCTTTGCAATCATACCTTAGTGCAAAGTTTAAAGTATCAAAATGTTTAATAGAGATTAGATTATATTTATTGTAGACATTGTCTATGAAGATGAAGAATCGTGGAATTTTTGCCATGATTTCAGTATTCAGTAAGACTGACAGTTTGAGGTTTGCAAAGGATGGGTTCGGATTTTGACGGATTTCTAAGTCAAATACGCCAATGAGGGTCGTTCTGACTTAACTAGTAATTAGAGGCATAAGTATTACCAAACATCAAGCTAATATTTCTCCACTTGTAATCTATCTAATAATAAATGTGACGTGATCATGGGAATCTAAAAAGTAATTCAACCTATATCTCCAGTGGGTCGTTGTACATGGAGCGGCGTACAAGACGCGTTCGGTCCGTGGGTGACGCCGCACGCGACCATTCCGCCTCTGCTGCCGTACTCCGTGGATGAGGATGATGAGCAGTACACGGCCATGCTGGAGCGGTTTGTCGACACCATCGAGCAGCTGATGGTGGATTGTCCAGGTGAGTTTGTAGGAGGTCAATATTGGTGCAGTTTGTTTTTAAAATTAGTAATTAATTTGGTGTAAAACCTCTGGATTTTAAAATATGAATATTAATTGAGTAAACTCCAGGCGGGCAGATATCTGTAAAATATGGATTGCGATTATTTCATCGTTATTATTAGCCTCAACTAATTTAAATGTCTTGGACAAATCATACCTCTAGTGTTTTTTTCTTATGCCTAGGAAGTCCGCTGTTTAATATAAGCTTCCGTATATAGTACGAAAAACATATATAGTTACTTGGTCTCGTTTTATTATTGGAAATTTATTATTAGAACATCATCTAACAGCCTTATTCATAGACATATTTAAAATCTATTTTTGTTATTGGATGTTTTTTCCTTTCGAACGACGTGACAACTAAAATAGGTTTTAAATCTTTGTATGAATGAGACAGTAAGACGATATGTGTGTGTGTGTGTGCAGGCAGCGAGGAGTCGGTGCTGCAGCTGTGCTGGGAGTGGTGCGTGCGCGCGAGCTCGGCGGCGCGGGGGGGCGCACGCCGCGGCGCTGCTGGCGCACACGGCGCGCCTGCCGTGGCGACACCACCAGTGGTGCTATGCGCCTGTCTTCAATACTGTTATGCAGGTACAACTACAAAATAAACAAAATATTATTTTATTTCACATAACCGGGTCGGTCGTAATACCAATGAAAAGTAATACTAAAAGAATACCGCGAAGAAAATATTAGTAGAAAAAACAGCGGTTCTGTTCCTGACTGTTCTGGTTGGAGCTGAACCCGAGACCCTAGGAAATAAGGAAAGTGTGGGGAAAAATAGACAGTGTCATTGCGTAGGACTGATAAAGACAAATATACATAGCCGTGCATGAACCGTTTTTTTTCGTTTTATTTGTCATGTCCTTCCTAGTAAAATATTTAAATAAACTCACGTCACTCCAGCAACTTTGACGCTGTTTATGACAATTCAATGTATATTGTAATATTGGTTACCAGATGAGTGCGCTGGAGTGGGCGGAGCTGCAGCGCTGGTGCTGCGAGTCGTGGGCGCGCGTGCGTGCGGACACGTGGATGCGCGCGGGCGACGCCGCCAGCCTCATGAAGCTGCTGTACCTCTTCACGGGCTGCACCCTGCCGCACCTGCCCGAGGTGACTGTCCAGCCGCGTATCCACCACGCGCTCTAAGGGGACGAACATTGGAACACGCGCCAATTTGTTCGTTGGAGCGCTCGGACATGGCGTAGGCCGTTCAGTTGTAGCATGCGCGCCAGTTGAGACGGACTATTATATGTTTGTTGCGTTTCTTCGTTGCTTTACGTACACGACTGGCCCGAAAATTTCTTTGGAATCTTATGACATTTGATTTTTTTCCACAATTAATTGTTGGGACGTCGAATATAATTCGCAAACATGCCATATTTAAACGGTAGCTTAGTGCAGCGATTTGAGATGTGTTTGATGTTTCGCTATAATGTAACGCTACGGAATAGAGTTTTGTCAGCAATAATTAATTTAAATCATGAATTTACAGTACTGATTAATTATGTATTGTTGTAATACAGACGATAGACGAGGCGACGCGGCTGCCGTGGGGCCTGCTGCCGGACCACGCCATCGAGCAGGGCCTCGACTACTTCTTCTCGCTGCACCACGCCGCGGGCAAGGCTTACCACGAGCTGCCGCAGTTTCAGTGAGAATCCAGTCTATTATTGTTAATAAGTCGATTTAAGTTGAGTTTAGTTGACCACGTTAAATCAAATTGTAGCAACTACTTTGTTTGGTAGTTTAGTATGGTTTTAATACATAGGCGTGGTAGGTCATTTTTAGAGAAACAAATTTTATATTCAGCGTGGCTGTACTCGCGTGAGGGCTTATTATGTGCGTCCGAAATTGAGTGTTTTGAATGCGTAGATATTGTACGAAACAGCAGTGTGAGTGGTGTGCCGTACTGTGGTATTTTAGCACAACTAGGTTTAATAATAGAGATAAACCTGGGTTATTAGTGGGAGCGCTACATGTGTACGATCTGCGAGTGCGTTGACGTGCGTGGACAGCATGAGTAGCGCACGCTATATAGGCGGAGTAGTGACAGTGACAGTGCAGTACGCCTTATTGTATACGTTTAAAAGTAATGAATGAATGTTTCGCCGTCAAACCGAAATCAAATCGTCTGAAGTTACAATATTTAAATAAAATACCAGGTAAGTAATGTAATATTGCAGTGTGCTTTTAAAATACGGGGGAACTTTATTTCTTTGACGTGTCTCGTCTATCGGTAGAATATAAGTCAATGATCTTAGTGTGGTATGTATGTGCCTGTTGGGTGTATTTATTTATTTATATAACTGATATGTACAGCGTGGCGCTGCACGCGTGCGGGCTGCGCATATGTCCGTCGGCGATGCAGTGCGCGGCGGGCGCGGCGGGCGCGGCGGGCGCGGGGCCGGGCAGGCGGCGCGGCGCGCGCGGCGCCGTGCTGTCGCGGCTGGTGCGCGCGGCGGCGGCGCCCGCGCTGCAGCGCCACGTGCGCGCCGACACGCACACGCTGCTCCACACTCTCACTGAACTTGGTACTCTATGGGACTTATTATTTGTACTCCAACTGTTGGTGCACGTATATAGAGAAAAAAATTAGGATAGCGCTATTTGCAGTATAACCGTAGGAATGTCTTGCTGCCGTACTCATGAAAATATTAAAAGTAAGATTTACATACATACATACATAAACTCACGCCTTTATCCCCGAAGGGGTAGGCAGAGGTGCCACTAGGACACCCACATTTCGCCTTGTATGTTCCGTCCCATGATGAGATAGGGGGCGAGCCTATCGCCATATCGGGCACAAGTTCCTGACTCCGGACTGATAATGAATAGAAAAATCCAATATCACTTTGCCCGACCCGGGACTCGAACCCGAGACCTCAGCTTTGTAACCGTACCGTGATACAACTACGCCACCGAGGCAGTCTAAAAGTAAGATTTGATTCAATAAAACTTTAAAATCGAACAACCTAATATAAATATTTTGCCTTATACTTTATATCCAACTTGACATCAACCTTTACGGGAATTGCCACATACTTATTTTAAAATAAGCTAATTTCAATATAGGCCGCCAACTCGCACTAGGTCAGTGTGGTTGATTATATGGCCTAACCCCTTACAATCTTACTCTTGATTATAGAAGAGGCCCGTGCCCTGTAATGAGACAAATATGGCCTGATGTAAATACAGATAATTTTAATACATTAATATCATTGGTTATTAAAAAAACATATTGTCTTTAACAAAAGTTTTAATAAATAAATATATTTCAGCGCCCCATATAGAGAACTCTGAGGGTGAGTTGGAAGACTTGCTGAGTCGTGCTATTATCGTCATGTGCATGGAGCCAGCAGCCGCCGCCGCTTTACCGGTCAGTGAAATATACATTTACCTAAATCTTATTATTATAGTAAATGAGCAAAAATGTAATATAATTTAGAATACGTATTACGATGAAGTAAGGTAAATAATATTTGAGGTTTTCACAGTTAGCGGCCTGATAATAGGAGAAAGAATAGGTTAAGAAACCGAATGTGAAATAAGAAGTCGCAAGTCCGATTTTATTACATTTATTCATTGAACGAGATTGTCTGACCTATAAATATTAGTTTCTGCCTGAGTATTTATGAGATCAAAAACATGACGTGCTTGATAACCACGACACAAGACTAATACGCGACTATGATGTAATGACTATGAATGTTGTATTTATGTGTATGGTGTGCAGGTGTGGGAGCAGTGGATCGGCAGCAGCAGCGGCGCGTTGTGTGGCGCGGCTGTGTCGGCAGCCAACACGGTGACGGTGCTGCAGTACTTCGCGCCGCTCGCAGACCGCGCCGCCAGCCAACACCTCGCGCGACCAGGTGCACACAATATACCCCACTCACTTGATTCTCAACAGGCAGTGCCTATATGGGAACCCTTGCAATATTCTTTGTGTCAAATGTTCATTTTAAATAAGAAAAAAAAATCAATTTTCATAATTCATATTCAATGTATAGATAGTTGTATTCTAATTTAAAAAAAAAAAACGTGTTTAAAATGATTATCTGAATGGGGCAATCGAAATCGCTTTATTCATTTAAATTTATGATCGATTTCGTTGCGGGTTAAAAGACAAGTTGGACATTCCCGGAGACTCGCTGAGCTTCAATGCTCGGTGTCTTATAACGCGTGCCACTGTTGATCCTGCGACACAGGAGCTGCAGTGGCGAGTGTGAGGAAGGGACAGTCTCCTTTTCATATGCATACATTGACAGATATTTTTCTTATATAGTATTTGCAATTTCGCCCAGTAGTTGGAAAGCCTGATAATTCCGGTGTACCTGGCTGTGTATGTATATAAAACTTTTGAATAAATGTCCAAACAAATTAATAATTGAGAGCTTTAATGCATTCTAAACAGAAAGACCAGATGCACCAAGCGGTCATGCGGGAGAAAATGTAGGTTCTGCTCCCCCTGGTATATCCGGTGCCGCCCATAAGGCCAAGTAACATTAGGACAATGTTTCCCCGCGTACGGGCTATCAAAAAATATCAAATCAATTTGCCGCCCCAAAAAAATGATATCCAATCAGAAAGCAACCGCTATATTCGGCTGTGAAATTCCCGTCCTCTGTTTACGTTTACATTGCTAATTTTTATGTTTATATTGCTAAAATAGTGTATCTGCCACATTTAACATGTGATGTCATAGAACAAAATTAAAAAAAATGTGTGCAACATAATTATAAATGAGTACTTTTTGATATAGCATTTCAGGTATAATGTATATTATCTCAGGTAATATTTTATCGTAAATTAAAGTATAAGGTGTACTTATTATATTATGAATCCACAGCACTGATTAAATAAAGCAATTATTGACCCAGATAGAGATAACTTACGTAGATAATAATATGGTGACACTAAGATTGATTTTGAAATATTGCATATATTTTTAACAGGAAATATTGATAACTTCTTAACCTTAACTATTGATAACTTACCTAATCCCTAGAGCTTTTAATCTGAAGGGGATATGTAATTTCGACAGGTCTAACACCGGCCCATTAGCTCAGTTGGTTAGAGCGTCGTGCTAATAACGCGAAGGTCGCGGGTTCGATCCCCTCATGGGCCATGAATAAGTTTATCTTTTTCTAAATTTATATTTTGTTTTACACAATTAGTGTATAGTATTCATAATGAAATATGTTATTTTTATAGCATTTATTACCATTGCCATATTTTTAAAACATGTAAATATTCAATTCTATTAATTTTCTGCACTTAACAATTAAACGGTACTGTATGGCCACAGCCAAGCTCAAATAAAACATCATAAATAATTTTAATTGTGTAAAAGACTCATTTTATTTAGACCAACTAAAAATATTTATACTTTTATATTATTACAAATGAATATGTTAATTTATCAGTGAATGGTATAAAGACGTGTATTAAGTTCTTTGAAGACACGTCGTAGATAAATTGATTGATCACTCGTGCCTATCCTCAACTACGATTACACTAATAATGCCCTTGACAAGACATCCTGTTACTTAAATATGCAATAGTTAATGCTTATGTATAAAAACTCAATTACTTTTTATTGTAATGAATGGCGAGACGAGCATGCCATTCGCCTGATGGTAACCGATACGACCGCTCATGGACAGTAGCAAAATCAAATAACACCATGAATTACAAATCAATGCTTGTCATTTCACTGCGTTCGCCATCTTGAGACATAATATGTTAAGTCTCATTATGTCCACTATTTACTCTGGCTACAGTACTTACAATCAAACATTGATAAATAACCCGTAACAAACTCAAAAATATTTTTGCAATACGTCTTACAACGTATTTGCCTTTTATGCTTGCAATAGACTAGCGACAGAATTTTTTTGCCATTTTTTAAAAATCATTGTGTTTGGATGCTAAATACCTAGCTTTTCCGAAAAAAAATAATTTAAACCTTCACGTACCATTGCGTCTTTAAAAATAAACAGGTGTACATATTTTTTTAGAAAAAAATTGACGTAATTTTTTGCGAAATTTTTAAGTTGCTTTGTATTTGAAGTCACTAATACTACCACCTGGATTCGTTTCCGATCACAGTCTGGATATACTCTGTATAATATAGTTTTACTCATGTTGATTATGTCCTGGTACACCAGACTCCCCGGGCTGGGAGGAGGTGGTGTGGCGCTGGCGGCAGTGTCCGTGGCGGCGCGCGTGCGAGCTGGTGAGCTGCGCGCGCCTGCACGCCGCGTACGGCTGCGCGCTCGTCACGCACTGTGAAGACGGCCACCAACACCGCAGCGTCACGGACACAGTGCGCGCGTATACTGAGAGCCAGCTTGACTTGTGAGTCGTTTATTGGTGTTGAAAATATTTAATATGCTATTCAGGTTAGTGCCGGACGTCCACTTGCAAGCTGACTTAGTAAAGATAACCAATTTCAACCTACGTGCTGCTAAAACTTCGGTGAAAGCTGAAGTTTAAGAAAAAATCCTCCGGTGGCTGATAATAATTATGATGATGTTCATATATTCTTTTTCATTTTCACAATGTTAATGTTACTGTTATTTTTTCGTGCTGGTGTGTCCTGTTATTTATTATGACGAAATAATCATTATCATATATAGTGTCACAGGGCTCACATGAATATATTTATTAACATTACAGCATAGAAGAAGAGGTGATGGTAGCGGTATGGATCTGCCACCTCGTCCGCGTCAGTCGCGAGTGCAGCGTGGCGGCGGGCACGGCGACGACGTGCGCGAGTGCGTGCGCGGCGCTGCTGGCGCGGTGGGCGGAGCCTGCGCGCCGCTCGCTGCTGAGGGTGGTCACCCTGCAGCCTGATAATGACAGGCCTACTGCGGGGTAACTTACTCATATAATTCACTTACATATACTTGTATTTTTTTATTTTATTTACTTTTCGGAAAGCTTACGAGTAATAAAAAAAGACATATAATAGGCGAGACGAATGATTTTCAAATTATATTCTAAAATATGGGCACACATTTATTATATACGAAAAAATCTATATTTCAAGAATTAACAAAGGCTTAACACAGTTTTAAGCCATTTTTCTAATAATTTTTCAATAGTGCACAAAAAACGCTAGTAGGTGTCATGGCGTCCGCTTTGATGTCACTACTAGGTAAACATGTCATTGCGTACTACTAAATCTGTGGTCTATGCGCAGCGAATGCGTCATGCTTACATAGGCGTGACATCATGCGTTGTGAAGAGCGTTTTTGACAAAATGGCCGATTGCTATATTTTGTACTTTGATTTTATTTAAAATCTTATTAATCTCCAAGTATAGATTAAAACTGAATTATCATTTGAAATCCTTGTAATACGTATTTTCTCTTAAAAACATAATATCTTTAATTTTTTGATACTGTCGTCTCGCCTATTTGGCTGAAAAAAAGTGGTACCTCGTTATCATTGCCAAGTTAAATTGTTAATATTTTATTAGATAAAAACCATTGTTCTTAACACTGCTTTATTACTTACCTAAGTACTAACTAAACATAGGAGAATTTAATTTTAAAAAATCTAGCTATCTACAAATATAACAGCACTACAGGCCTTATATTGTGGTAAAAACCTATTACCTACTAACTAAATGCCAAGTTTCTCACTATCATTATTACTATCTGTACTTTTGTAGGCTATAATTTAAAACAATAATAAAAACATTTGTATCCTCAGGCACCGACTACTAAGCCGTCTAGGGCAGTGCATCCTATCTCCCTCGGAAGCTTCGACGCGCGCGTACGAGACCGCGTGCGCATCACTAGGCAGCAGCTACAGTGACGTCACAGACTGGGGCGAAGCACCCACCCCGGACCGTCTGCCGCGCCTCGCTGCCCGCCTCTACCCCAAGCACACCATCTACTTCGCGAAAGAACTTCATGCTACTACTGTCAATTGAAGACAAACTGGTAGATATTGACATAAAAATATTGGAGGAATTTCATAACTCGGATGTGATCTGTATGACGTTTATGGAAGGTGTGAATGCTCTAAGAATTTATATAGAAATATATCGACATAGAGACAACATATCGAAAGTGATACAATATATAATAGACATTTCAATGGCAATGTTTCTATCTGATCTGTCGATCTGAATTAATGGCGATATTTTAGTACATTCTTAAGTTATAAGAACTAATTGTCGGTCTTATCTATCACTAGGTAAACACTGGAAATATGTAGAATGAGTATATGTTACCAAAAGTCGATGTCTGCTAAAATAAATATCACGAAAAAGTTGTTACAATCTAGTGATGAGAATTTAAGGCGTATTTAACTAGAAAGAACAGAAAATTAATATACCTAAATTTGTTAAAGATACGTTTTACTACGGCACCTAAAAATCATTGTATTCAGATTATGTAATTATAGTACTTGCATTCGATTATAGCGTTCGTAGCCATTAAAAAAATCGATAATGCTGCATATTTTAGCCTTCTATGAGATATCTATTAATTATTGAGAAACCTAAATATTAAAGCTAACAACTTTGCTGAAAAAGACCAATATAAAACGATCATCGCGTAACACATATACTATTACTTTTTAATAAATGCCAAGTGGCAATCATTCAAAATTCATCAAAGTATATATTATAATTCTTCTGTTTAACCTCTATAATCTATTGTACTCTCCTCGGCACAGCATAGTTTTGCTACTTATATCTATGTAAATTTTATCTGTCCTCTTTGTTTTCTACTACTTACTTTAGTTTCTACTACTTTTTCTCCCACAAGATGTATCGATATGTACCGATCTTTTCACGTATCACACATTTTTTTCAATCTGAATCTGAAATATACCGGGTATATCAAGACTGGGACCTAAAACGAAGCCAGGTGGTAATTTTAGTGCTTACAGACACAATGTAACTAGGAATTTCGCAATAAAACCGACCGATTTTTTTGCACTTTTTTAAATATTATGTGTTTGGGTGGTAAATATGTAGTTTTTGTGAAAAAAATTATTTAAACCCCTGCGTACTATAGCGTCTTTAAAAATAAAAACGTGTACTTTAATTTTTTTAGGAAAACTATGAATTTATCACCCAAATACGACGATCAGTAAAAAATTGATAATGTTTTTGCGAAATTTTTAGTTTCATTGTGTTTGAAGTCACTAATACTACCATCTGGCCTTGTTTTCGGTCGCAGTCTTGATATACCCTGTATAATATTTTTTTCCTATATTATTTTTATTGTATCATAAATATAAAGCCGCCGGAGGGTATTTTCGTATCTCTTGACATTGTGTCACGTAGTTCTGAGTCTTGTGTACGCTTTCAAGCGTGTTCTTTGCGTGTGTAATCCGTTCGCTCAATTTCACGTGTAATATCTATCGTTTCGCGGACAAACTAGTGAAAGTGTTTGCTTGTTAGTTCACCATTATCGTCAGTTCACCATCTAGTTCCAGGGGCAGGATTTCGGTGAGTTATCTAATAAATACACCCAACACCCAACAGTCACATACATAGTCCTGACCCCCCACTAAGATCGAGTCTTGTGCCGTGGGTATCAGAAACTACGAGAGACTTTTAGGTCTCACAAACACCCAGACCCGAAACAAATACCTGTGGATCACACAAATATTTGTTTTGGTGCGGGGATCGGACCCGCGGCCTCTCGTTTCACAGCTGACGTATAACCAACTCCGCCACGGAGGATGTCAAATCATACTTCATTTCTTTAATCATACTTTATAACTAGATATTCATTGATTTCAATTACGTCCTTCAAAAGAAGTCAAACTGATCCTCTGGTATTTCAGGATAAGCCTATAAAAGGTGCGCTGGAGGTATTGGCAAAGAATAATTTACGCCTCGAGCGTTTGCGAGTACTATCAATCAAGATTAATTCTTAACGAAGTTTTAGATGACTAAATTCTATTTTAATTAATTCGGCATGTCATATTATATGTATGTAATTGGTGTCCATTAGTGTGTATTATGATGCAGCCAATCAGGTGCCAAAAAATCGAAGTTTAGATTTTGTGTAATAATAAAAAGATCAGAGATATAATTAAATTGTTACACATACCTATATTGCGCATGATATATTGTACAACCGAGAACATCAAACCATTCACTCCGAGTACTACAAAAATAATGACTTAGATCTGCGAGATAGACTAAAGCCTATACAACTTTAAATCGTAGAAGACATAATTAGTAATGAGTGTATTGGTTAATATAAATAGCTGTAGAACTAGAAGGGCTACTGAGACGATTGTGTATTAATAGAGATGTGAGACCGAATGAGAGCTGTTTTAAAGACTGGACCGCATTAGAGGGGAACTTGCGCCGAACAGAATGATTCAAATAGAATTATGTACGTGCTGCGGCGTGCAGTGCCGTCCGAATGCGGTCCTGGCTTTGTATCTTCGTTATTAATGTTGTGTTATTGTTTTTATAATTTTATTTTATCGATATTCGCGAGCTTACATAAACATATGCGTAAACACATATTTGAATTCAAAGAATAATGGATTTAAAAACCAGTTAAGTATCATTTTTTGCTATTTTATTAATGAAATAGCTTGAAAGTTGAAATATATATGTTATGAATGAATGATGGAAAATGGGAATATGGCCCCGCTAGTCACATTCCTGAGAAGGCCGGCCCTGTATTTTAAAGCTCAATGTATTTTTAATTATTCTCAGTGTAATTGTTTATTGTATTTCTATAAAGATCCTAAAATATAATTTATTTGTACTAATATATGTAATAGGTGTTTGTATAACCATGACTGTTTAGCATATTAGTTTTAATCACCATTCCGACGTCTTGTATACCAAAACTTATTAAATAACAATCTTAGAAATATAGTTTAAATAACCATTTACAAGGTTCATTTCACAATATAGAATAGATATTATATCACAAGAATATCCATATTTCTTTAACACACAGTCACATACCTAGTCTTGACCCCACTCTAAGATCTAGTCTTGCGTCGTGGGTATCAGAAGCTACGAGAGACTTTTCTGTTTCACAAGCACCCAGAGACAAATAGCCGTAGATCACACATATTTGTTTAGGTGCGGGGATCGAACCCGCGGCTTCTCGTTTCTCAAGCGGCGTCTAAGCAACTGTGCCAGGGAGGCTGTAATTATTATACGTGTAATTGGCTTTTTTCGAGGAATTGTGATTCGGAACCAATTCTACCAAACATCTTGAAATATTTTTTGACGATAAAAATATAAGGATTCCGGATTTAATTGTATTGAAGCTAGGACATCTTAACATCACCTGTATGTTCATATTGACGATGAATTCTCAACCACTATTTGACATTAAAGTACTGCCAGAAAAAAATCATATACGTAAAAATACTAAAAATTTTAATTAAATTTTTAGTAAAGAAAACGCAAGCCTATAAAAATCTACTTACCGCCAAAGACTCGGAAAATCTGCTTATAACTTATCGCCTGTAAATTGTATAAAATATAGATAATTTTATATGTGAACCTGTGTTTTATTTACACATACGTCACAACAACAACTTATATGCATTACTGTAGAGATAAATACCATAAAGCAATATATCAGTCAAACTATGTTGTAAATATTACGCTCTCAGGAATTTATAGTTTTTTTTTATGAGACGAGCTGCTTGACGACATTCTATGTTGTATGGAAACCTCATGTTTATGCTACTACGTGTGTCGAAAAAAAATATAGTGTGGTGTCTCAAAAAAATGGGCAATGATTTTTACAGATAAAATATTGGTAACACTAGCCTGTAAGACTGTGTATCAATGAAGAAAATAGGCGTAAAATAAACAATAGGTAATATTTTTTTTATTAATTATATTTCTTGTATTTACATTTGTACACATTGAACGTGACTAGTTTGTAGCAAAATAATACGAATAATGGCAATTTTTGGATAATAAATAAGATTTTGCATACATTTGCAAAAATAAATAGATAGCTTAATTAGCAATTGGTAATGTAAAGCTTATAATTTTTGGGCAGTTAGGTACCTAATGCCTAACAAAAATATACTGATATGTAATCTACAGTCAAAGAACCAAAATTGTTATTTTAAAGTCCTGCGAATGTTTAAATTCGCAAATAAAAGTTAAAAGAAATTTTACAGACTGCATAGACCTTAAATGATTGGCTCTAGCCATTCAGCTCTGTGTCTACCAAGAGGGACGAATTAAAAACACCTCTATGCCAATTGCCAGGCTCACCTTGATAAATAATTCTAAACACACCAACAGCCATGCGTATAGTCATATCTCGAGATAAAACTAAACCTTTCAAAGTGTTTTGCATGTTTATTTCGAATATTATCTTGGAATCAATTTTTCTGTTATTTATTGGCCACGCGATATTCGATAAAAAGTCTGTTGTAATTTTTAATTGTCTGTTGTAATCGCTTGTAATAGTCGAATTATGTATTCTTTTAGTTTTATTTCAAAGTTACATTTTTATTTTATTTTATTATACATATCGTAGGTATTTCGATAATTTAATACAAATTGAACTATTATCGCGAATAACGAAATATAATTTTCAGCAGAGGAGAGTTATGTGAAATTACATAAAATGAATTGTAGTTTAAATATAAAATTATAATTAGTACAGGTAGATGCGGTTAAATTCGAGCAGTATAACTATAGAATTATAAATCAAATTAGATTAACATTTAATAATCGCCAATCATTGGATTTTCGCAACACTAGCTTTTTAGATACCTTAAAAGTTACCTAATGGAGATAATAGAGGTTGCAAGAAGTCGCTGGTCGCAGGCCGCTTCCACAACTCGCTGTGGAAATCCTTGGACTATGTTCAGCAAGGGACTGAAGAAGAAGAAAGAAGAAAAATAACCCTTCAAACTAGTTGTGTGGTTATCGTGGCTGCAGTCTCTTGCCGTGGTAATGCATGATGAGGCCTACCACAGCGGCGGCGGTGGCTACTGAGCTGGATTGCTGTGCGCTGAGCCGGCTCCCCCACAGCCAGCCAGCAGGCAGCCAGCTCACGGCGTGGATGACGTCTAGAACCAGCTTGGTGGTGGTGAGCGAGGCCTGGGTGAATCGCACTGGGGCGCACTTCGGCGGGTCCGGGGAGTTGAGCAGCTGTGCGGACGCGTTGAGGGCTCGGATTGATCTGATGAATTATTACATTTTTATATTCTATTGAATATTCTCAAGGAAGGGACTAAATGGAAAGAAACTTGTCCTTACGTTAAAAAAAAATGAACAAGAAACAGAAAAAGAAAGTCTAATGAAATTTAAAATATCGTGCATGAAATATTCGGTCAACCAAACATACATAAATATTGTAAAATCTATTTAGTGTGCCATCAACCCGCGTTCGCATCACTCTATCATTATTAATATTTAGTATTAATTATATCAATATATCAAGCAAGTTCAAACAATTTACAATATTTTATTTATATCATAAATGGTGCGATATAAAACCCATAATTATTTTTGGTCCTTCGAGCCGGTTATGTTGACAACAATCGCCAACAAGCTGCAAACTTGAATAAATTTGATATAGATAAAAATGGTACTAAAAAAATATTCTTGAAATACCTACTTACGAAATGCAATATTACCAACCTGATAAATCCAACGAAAGCTGACAGCGACCAGAACAGCTTGTGAGCTGTCTTCACGTTGTGATCGACGTTCTTCGATACCACCAGCACGCCTGTGTCTATGAGCCAAACTAACTTCTCGGCTTGCAAGTAGGCGAGAGTGAAGGCGTTATTGGCGACGCCTAGTGTACCCCAAATTGGTCCCTCCTAGAAAAGGTAATTAGCGGTAGTAATTATTAGGAGTTTATCTTCATTATTTATAACACAAATAACTAAGAGCTTAGATTACCGAAAAACATTGAATGTTAAGATAGACGAATGTTATGACCGTGAGATTTGTACCTACATCATTTTAGAACATCGGATTACAAAATGAACGTTCAATCCACCGGTTTATGCTGGACAATTGGTATTATCTGCCAGTTTGTTAATGATAAGTATAGTTTTATTAAAAGATAAATGGCTTGTAAATTCTTGTGTCGGCCATGACTCATGAGGTAGTAAAACAGCTGATACTAAGATAAGATTCAAGAGCTTTCGACGTGAGAGGGTACTCAAGTGCGTGCTTGTTATCAGCGGCAGAGTGCACGATACCCCCCACGGAGTAATAAGCGGTTAGTAAATATATGCGGCTGTAGTGAGAAGCACTAAGCAAGTTGTAAATATCGGTTAACAAATATGTATAGTCCATTAGTTTCGGAAGTTAGTTTTCACCAGGAAAGGACGGGCAAGAAAGTCTAGGTACTGTCGCACTCTTAAAAACCAGTTTATAATACGTTTAAGTAACACCTTAGAAGCAACAGACTGCTCCTATTATAGTCGATAAATTACCTGCTTGCCATAGCCGTAGCTAAGCGCGACCTTGAGCGCAGCAGCGTCGTCGAAGAGCCTGAGGGTGGCGCGGGCGGCGGCGATGCGAGCACTGGCTGTGAGCAGGTCCTGGCGCTGGGAGGTGGCGCCCCATAGCTTTAGGATATAGCTTGTCAGGGAGACTACCTGTTGAAATTAGATTTAAATCAGATTTGTGACCATCTAAGAGGAGATCAGATGATTATAGTAGGTACCTAACGACCTATTTTGACTATCGAAGATCCCCATTTTTAACTTTTAGGTATGTGTAGGATCCAGCACAACATCGAGTGCATTAGTCTCTAAACATTTCATGTGAACTACAGCTTAATATGTATACGATTAGTATGTAGAGTAAATTTAATGAATCGATTCAGTAATTTAAATTAGATATCAAGATTAACTGAATTATTATTATCAGAGATTTAAATGATAGGTCCGCTCACGCCTTTACCTACTTATTCAGTTACTTTATACCTATTATAACAAATCAAACTTAGTTTGACGTCTTGACCTTTAAGTTGTAGGTACCTACATGTTTTAATATTTCATCTGTCTTACCTTATCCCATATTTTCTGAGGGTGACACAATCTGACTTCAACCATGTTGTAGAATTTTCGTATTCACCTACTTATACGATCTTTTGTGTATGATCTCATTTTCTCAACCCTAGAGTAGGACTTGGTGCAGCATCCAACGTGCTAAGTAGATTCGAAGACTATACGTAGGCCTAATGCGGTAAGTAGATTTCACACAAAAAAAAATCGTGTGAACACCCAGCTATGCAGGTTTCTAAGAATCGGCACGTATCTACGTAGGTACCTACCTTTGAGAAGTTGATGTGTGCCTTTTGTTTGAACCCGTGACCACCAGTTTGGAAGTCGCTCGTCACCCAACTAAGATGTCAATCGCCTAAAGTTTTTATATTTCGGGACACGTAAAATTTGATTTTTCTTTTTCTCATACTTTAAACCGATTTCTCAGTTATTCTTCAGCACTCTTTCTCTACCTATTGCGCTCGATACATTTGAAATCTCTATAAGACGTCAAGGAACAAACGCTAATACATTGTTTTCACGAACATCTGTCTAAAAACGTAATTTTTTTTCGGGCACAAATCGGTAATCCAGCAAATGGCGTCCGGTAACCAGATATCATTGGTACCTTTAAACAAGCATGAAGATCGTAGGGCCTTTGTTAGCATTTGCAACTAGTTCGTGAAATAAAGATAGAAATATGAAACAAAGCTTTGAATTTTTCAATCTTAATAATTTCATTCACTGCACAAAACTCCACAAATCTGTAACATCACACCGGTCACCCAGACAGGGGCTTAATTTATAGATAGTATATCCTACCTTATCGCGATTGGCGTGTGATTGCAATAGATCGCAGAAGCCGTCCACTACCTTCATATTGCTACCTTCAAGTTCGCCACCAGACTGGACACTATCACGTGTAAAAGACAAAATATTTCCTTATCGAGAGGTGATAAGATATGTGTCGATACATTGATCTGGCTTACATTACACATTTGGTGTTTCAGGATCATTACGTATCTGTTACATAATGATAACATTGTAAAATGTCGACAATGATTGTTGTACTAAAACCGCGCAGGTAACGAGAGATTACATTAGTAAATATTAGTATTCTATTGTAAAATGCCTTGTTATGAGCACGCAGTTAGTGTGCCCGTAACATTGGTACTTTGTTTTATTCCACTTGTACAACTTTTCCACATGAGAAAGTTGACTTACTAGGTACTTAGTCCATCTGGCCTCGTAAAGGAGCCCTAGTATTCTATAAGTAGCAATGAAATAAGCAGAGAAAATCAGCCAACCCATTTTCCTTGCTTATAAACAGATTTGGTTTGATTTTTATTATTTTTCGAAATAGTTGATGCAATGTGGGCTAGTGTTCAGTGTTCATCTTTTTTATTTATTGTGATAAGAATATGTGGCACACTTTAATAAAAGAAGATTCCTGTAAAATTAAATTTAAACTATAAATAAAACACGGTAACCTGTTCAAATTTTTCATTTTTGTACGTCAACATACATTCACAATTGTACAAAATATAAAACAATACTCAATATCACCAATCATTTACAACAACACAATAAAGCTTATTTATTTATAAAAATAATAAACATAAACTTAAAGTAGATATTATTAAAATACACTTGATAACACCCTGCCAGTTTCGGAAGTACTTCTCGTGACTATCTTTCTACCTTACAAACTTGACATACTTAACTTTTAATGAATAAAACACTTGATAAGGCGTTATCAGATTGCAAAAAAGAATTTCCTTCAATAAGCGAATGCAATATTTTAGAATAAAATGTCGCTTCTATGCATAAGCTAAAGTTCGAGACGAATGTCAAGGTTAAGTTTGTAGAAAAAATAAAATAATAGTTATAAAAATTGTGATTTTTCATTTCTCATAATACTGAAATAAATCTAATATTTACGGATTTTATCGGACCAGTCCGTCCCGTGACCACGGGAGCTGTAAAACATAAGCTTTAAATCGAACCGTCGGGAAGTTAAAAAATGTACAAAATCATAACCAAGTACGCGATAAAATCTGTAAAAATCTGTTTTATTTTAATGTGTAACATTTGCGTAAACCTAAGAAACTCTCATAATTTAACAAATCCTTCTTCAAAATAATTTCAAATGTTATACAAAATGTTTCTTTAATTTTGACAATAAATCGCACCACAAGTCAGTCCAACCGACAAAAAGTCGCAGAGCATGCTCGTCTATAATTAAATTATTTACAATAAATTTACTATATCATTATATAAGGTACTTAGTGTAGTCGAAGTTTGGCAAATATTAAAGTCATAAATTCGGGAGATTTTCGGAACCAGCCATAAGGAAAAAATACAGAGGGTAAAATAATGTAAAGGGTTAATATTCTAGTGAAATAGTTGCTAGACCTGCAGTATCGAGACAGTATTAAACTTGAGATTTTAACGTTGTTAAATTTTTCTTGCAACATAAAATTATAATATAGAGGATGTTATCCCATAAACCGGTTTGAAATGTACTAAAAAACAACCCATGCGAGATAACAGTAATCCTTGCTAAACAGACGAATTACCAGAAAAATAAAACACACAACTTTCTCTGGTAAAACTTATGGCTATGGATGACGTAGATAATATTTAGCTCAAATGCTATTTCAAGGTAGTAATGGATCCTAGAAGTCAGGAATGTTTAGTTATTTTAGTAGTCGTTTTCTGACGAAGTACATGGCTATACCGATGACTGAGGAGGAGGTAGCAATGGCCGCAACTTTAGTGGAGCCTATCTTCTCCCCCCACAGCCAGCCGGGGGGCAGGCAGCTGACTGCGTGTGTGATGTCGAGGCAGAGTTTACCAGCTACCACAGATTGGAGACCAAGTCTAATGTCGAGATTCCGCCGCGCGTCCGCACCGCCATCTTCAGATGCTTTTTGTAAACAGTCGCGACTCCACCACAATTGTCTGATCGACCGCGATGTTCTGAGAATATGAAAATATACTTTAGTTTCAAAATTTGTTTAAAAACTTTTTAGAAAGCAATTGATTGTCTACGCACAGCCAACACAGGCAGGTCTAGGTGTGAAAGTGCCTTATACAACTTGGATGTGCAACGGGAACACAGTTGTCTTTGGACTTGGTCGTCTTTTTCGTCGTCATATAATGTTCGCTGCGAATTGTATAGTATTTCAATTCTGCATTTTTAAACTTATTACAAATAAAATATACATACTGTATCAACGATATGAAGAGGCTAGCGGCCCACAGCGCGGTGCTGATGATCTCCAACGTCTCAGCTGTCTTCTCGTTTAGTTTGAGCACTCCCACGTCGTAAAGCCAGCACGCCTTCTCCACCGGCAGGAACGCTTGGTCCACCATGTTGGCGACCACGCCTAACGCCGCTGCTGTTGATGAGGATTCCTATAACAATGTATGTTGTTTAGAATCTGAGTGTATTGTAGGCTCAGGGATTCCATGATCTTTTAGTTCGTACCTATATTGTTAAGTAGAGTTCGATGATTGGCCGTAAAAGCGCAGGTTTAATGTTGTCATGGAAGGTACGTAATGGATATTTTCTTTGTTATTAAGGGTCGAGACTGTGGTGTTTAAGAGAATGCCACAGTTCAGGTGAAATGGGAGCGATTGATCAGAAAGACCAACCCTAATTCTGGCGACTCCAACGTCAAGAAGGCTACTTCCTTCTTTACGTTGGAGTCACCGGAATTAGGGTCAGCCTTAGAAGCAACTTAGCACCGAGGCCGTAGTACATCTTTTTATTAACTTGTAGCGAGCGTGTCGTAGTTTAGTCATGGCTCTGTTACTCTGTATTTCCTGTGTATTAAATAGAATATCGTATTCGCTTCCGCAATAGAATGAGAGAAATTAAATAGTTTTGCCTCGCAGGGCGACCTCTAGTGAGGTTATCTGTTTTTATAGGTTTACGCTTTTATTTCCTATACATGAGTTGAAGGCGTTTGTGGGTAAATTAAGTATATCTATAATACCTGCACTGTTATAGTTGGTAAATTATTTTAACGCATATTTATCATTAACGTGAACAGAAATGAGCAATGAGCAAATAAAAATTACAAGACGTGACACATAGACCGCTTTAAACAAGTCGCTGATATTGACAAAGTAATAATAACACTTTACTTTGCGATTCACAACTAACCAATATTTGTTAATTATTATCGCATTTTTTGTAATCAGTTGATCATGGTTATACTCGCCACGGATCAGTTTCACTGATAACTAATTGTATTAACACAAAAAAAAAATATATCCAATGTTTTTATGAGAATTGATACTTTTATTTATAAGATGTCATATAGTACAGTATCAGCCCAAGATCGCCCATTGCTAAGTACAGAACTCCTGTACAACCAACAGCTCGAATGAGACGGCTGACTTCCTTGAGTAAGCGCCCGCCATGCTAGCCTGATGCGAGTTAAGGAACTTCCCATACGCACCATAAAATTAAAATGTCGACTTGATTTTTATTATTTGGAACTAGGTGAAAGGTCGACCAGTAAACATTGATAGCGTTAATGGAGTTCTGTCTCAACGGAACAATGCAAAGTTACAAGACGGAATAAGAACACACTTAATAGACATCATTTCAGACATCAACACAGAGTTATAATTTTCACACTCAAAAATGCTAAGCAACTAGATACAAATATATCCTTCTATACACTTACATGTCTCCCCAAGCCGTAGTTGTAAGTGTGCCTGATCATGGGGATGTCGTCGAACAGGCGCAGCATCATGCGCGCGCCGGACAACCTCGACCCCGCCGCCTGCCACGGCTTGTTGTCCGTCACACAGCCGTACAGCTTGAACGCGTAGCATGCTAGACGGACCACCTGGAATGAATAAATAAATACACCCAACAGTCACATACATAGTCCTGACCCCACACTAAGATCGAGTCTTGTGTCGTGGGTATCAGTAACTACGAGAGACTTTTTCGGTCTCACAAACACCCAGACCCGAAACAAATATCTGTGGATCACACAAATATTTGTTTCGCTGCGGGGATAGAACCCGCGGCCTCTCGTTTCACAGGCTGCGTCTAACCAACTGCGCCACGGAGCTGAGGTACATTGGTGAGAATTATGCAATGTTGTGAAAATTATAGTTTTGTAAAACTGTACTATAAGAGCTTAACTTGCCTCAATAGTTGAAAATTATGAACAATAACAAAAAATAAATTAAAAAAAAACTATTTAAAGCATGTGAACAACCATGGCTAATAAATATTAAGCTGGTTAACATAGAATTTAGATCTATAAATTATTTTAATAGTCTATTGTTGTTGAATCATGTAATATAATGTGTCTTATTTATCACAAAAATGAATTATTTATGAAACAATTTATATTATTACTTAAGACATTAAGAGATAAAGAAGGTAAGTTATTTTGAGTCATTTTTAATTCAGAATAAATTATGTAGTTAAGCATGTGTCGTAGTTCAATATATGTAGTTAAGCCGCGTATCGACATTGCGAGGCTGCTCGCGAGGCGGCTCGTGAGTTGGCTCGGTTGAGCAGTGTGTCGAGACTCGAGAGGCAGCCTCGCAGTGCGCTCGTTTAGCGTCTACACAGTCAGGCCGAGCAGCGCGGAGCCACGCCGAGCCTGCGAGGCATCAGTATACCTTTGACTATGAAACCAACGCTTTAGTTGTGTTTAAAGCGTTTTTCATCGTGGGTAAAATTTTGAGAAAAACAAGATAGTAATAAAAAACGAGAAGAAACCCACGTTGGTGGAAACACATAAGACTACACGTTCGTCTTTGTCTTCTATGTTGCGAGCGCACGAGGCAATACAAATGCGGCCCATGCAACTGAGCGCCCTTTGAGCACCGCTAGCTCCCGACAGCGAGCCGGCTCGCGCGAGCGATGCTCGCGCGCGGCAGCGTTCAAATTGGCTCGCGATGTCGATACCCGGCTTTACATTAACTTATCATGGTGAAGTATTTAATTTAGAGTGTGAATTAATTTATACTTTACTTTATTTATATTTCAAAAAGTATTTTAACCAATTAAAATAAATTATGAAAAAAATAGACCCAAGTTTAAAACAGAGGAAAGAATATTTATTGGCTTTACTAATAAACAACAGTACACAAAAAGGGTGTGAGTGCACTGTGCATATGAACAACAATAAAAATACAAAGATATAATAATTACTACCTCTTACATCAATAGCAGTGTAAAAATACAGATTTTTATGAAGAGTAGCCAAATGGAATGCTATCTTTAATTACTACTTTCACATTCCTAAAATAATTAGCCAGCATTATTTGAAGTCTGATGCAATTAAAGAGCACTTTATGAAGCAACTAATGGACTCTAGATATATATTTGATTGTTTTGAGCAGGTTTTTTTAAACTACTTACATAAATTGTCTTATATTTTCATGTTGATGTTTAAAAACCTTATAATATTTTATTCATGCATAGCATGATATAATAATTTTAATGATATTATATGGACAGTCTTCTGTGATTAAATAAATGATATCTTTGCATTTACATAGCCACAAATAATATAGAAATAAATAATTAAATAACAGCATAATATATTAAACACCCTTAAATTTGGAAATATCTTGAGAAAATGAAATAATTTTGGAAATGTAATGTCATACGTTAAGAATGTACAAATTATAGTAATAATGCAATAAAGACAAAAAATCAGGGCTATGTCTAAATTGATTGTGTTGAGCTTTACAAGCTAATAAACAATTTTAATATAAAGAAAACTATTTTTTTAAATAAAATTTAACTTATGTGCATTCTAAATTTAAATATTTAATTATAATACAACAATCAGATGGCATTTGAAAGGCACGTCGGGTCCACCAGCATAATTTAGGACCGGGCAATTGGCTATACACTGGTGTTACTAGTACAACTATGTAAATACCAAGGTCGAACTGTTTCCGCATACTTTACCTTATCTCTCCCGTTGTAGCTATCCAAAAGCTCGCAAATATCTTCTGTTAATGTAGACATATTGTGGCCGAACGATAGATTTTCTTCAACGTCACGTTACAAGGGTTTTCAATGATAAGTTATCTGTCTTGATTCAGCAAGCTCGCGGCGGCACGTCGCGATTGCAGCGGCGTGCGTTGCTATGAGTATACAATTCTTCACTATCACATTTCGCCAATGTGCTACTGTTTTGCAACCTTGGATTGATTTCGAAAGGTTTTTGTGGACATGAGACAGCTGACCACGTCAAAATGACATTTAAATTGTACGTTTCTGAAGATAGCTATGGTTAAAAAATATTCCTTGTGATTATTGTTTTTATTTAATATAAATTGAATTTAGGGCTGAGGAACCAATAAATGTTTTAGCGCGCGTATTTTTTCTATTTTGTGTTATTTTTCTTTCTACATAAGTTTTTTTTTTAGTATTTACTAATTCTAAACTTCTATTCAGGTTTTGTAAACGTATGCCAGTCGTCAAAAAATGACACAATCGGTGAAGGGTAACGTCAAAAACCAAAACACAGTTTGTTTTTTTAGTAACACGTTGAAAATTATAAGATTTTAATATATTTTTACTTAACTACATAACAAACTATATGTAGAGTGATTTTAAAAACTACGTATTAGTGATTTGGTGCTAAGATTTAAGGATAAAGTACGAATGTAATATTTTCGATAGGAATTATTTCAAGACTATAATCATGAAAGTGTTTTCCATAAACGATATACCCGAGTTTTCAAAGAGAGAACGCATAGTGGTTGTTGGGGTGATCGGCAAATCTCCTTACCGGTACCCCAATAAAACCACTCCACTTCTGCCTACAGTGCAAAGTGAAGAAGTAAGTGCTTGAACTTCATCCCATAGGTTAAATAAATTTAATCTCAATAAGATGCCTATTTTCCATTGATCAATGCTATGTTCAACTCGCGGGCATTCTGTAGCTAAAGAGAGATATAGGGTGCAACTCTCATCCATATGACACTGGTCCACATATTCAAATATCTTAACATCTGCTTTATACTAGTGAGTATTAGTATAATACTAAGATTTGTAGTCACAAATCGTAGGTGCTAAGAATGTTTGTTAAAGTCCTTATATATATATATTTATTGATATGGAGAGTTGAATTTTCTTTCATATCATTTAAAAAATATATATAAGAGTGACATAATTTTTTCCATTGTGAAATACAAATAAATGATAAACTAAATTCCCATTTATTTTCAAAGGATATTCTCGCTTTCATAATCTGGGATACTAAGGAATATACTAATTCATACTACTTTTAATGAATACTACTACTTATAACAAGTTTTAGAAAAAATATATATATTTATTGCTTATTTTCAGAATGACATAGAATGTCACTGGGACGAAAGAAGAGGTGTACTATACCTCCATGCTATTACATATATGGACACAAAGAAACTGGTGGAACTAGCTGCAAATCTAGATGAGAATTCCAAGAGTACAGTGAAGGATGCCGATGCTGCCCACTGGTTGGTGGCGTCAGGGGAGCTGGCTATTGACTCTTGTAAGCTCATTGGATTGCTGTTTCAACTGTGTCACATTGTGGTGCTGTCGTCACCTACTTCAGTTTTTGATATTGGATATTTGCAGATTCTGAAAGCCATTGATGCATACAGGTATTTATTGGTTATTACTAACATTATTAGCATTATACTTTTTCAAAATGTTTAAGTGGCACTTGCTTGAGTATTGTTGGGGAAGGCTGACTGAATAGTATGTATATTTCACAAGAACCGAAAACAAAACTGATTTTGGTCCCAAAACTTTCAAAGACCGGTAATATTTTCAACATTTCTCAAATGTAACTGGAAACTCAAAGTTGTAAAATTTACATAACTCTGGGATTATAGGAGTTAAAATAAATTATACATTAAACTAAAAATTTCCCATTTTTTCAATCCTTACTATTACAGAACAGAACTCTCCATGGATGCGACATCAGCGCTGTCGGAAGTGGGCGCGGGTGGCGCCTGGGAGACGCACGGTCGCTGTTGCTGCCCTCGTCTGCTGTTCCACTTCAGAAGAGCGCCACCGCCGCTGAAGAAGGCCCCAGCAGCACTCAAGAAACTAGAACACTCTGTGGAGGATCAGCTTTACTTTATCTTCAGGAAGGCCAGGATTATTACAAATGTTTGGTGTGTATTCAACTAATGTCTATACTTATTTGTTTGCATATTTTGTATGCAATTTGTAATTTTTAACATACTAGGTTTACTTTAGTATTGTAGGTACTTATCACAAATATAATCTACTCATCAATCAAAGTCAACTTGTTTGCTGACAATCATAATATTTTTTATCAATATTGCTATTTTTTACATACATAAACGCTTTTTTTCAGAGAGTGTAGGCAGAGGCACCACCAGAACACCCACATTTCGTCTTGTATGTTCTGTCCCAAGATGTGATAGGGGGCGAGCCTTTCGCCATATTGGGCACAAATTCCTGAGTCCGGTCTGATAATGAGTAGAAAACTCCAATATCACTTTGCCTGACCCGGGATTCGAACCCATAACCTCAGCTTTGTAATCGTACCGTAGTACAACTATGCCACGGAGGCAGTCTTTTTGCATTTTTTTTTATTTTAAATTTCAGTGCTAAATCATTGTTTGCGATACCAAAAAACGAGGAGTTTGTATACATAAGTTCAGAAGATGAAGTGGGCAACGCCCGCGACGTGAGCTCGCTGGTGCGCGGGCTGGTGCGGCTGTGTGCGGGGGCGCCACCCCCCGGCCTAGCTGCGGCCAAGTCGGAGCGCCCGGGCTTCGCGCAGTTCGTACAGGCGCACGTGGATTTAGCGTTCACTGAAGGCTTTGATGATAATGTTGGCAAATATGCCATGAGCACTTCTTTTTTCGAGGTGAGATTACAAATATTGAATGGCGACTAGATTGTAACTTTTCTTAACAAAAGTAAATGATTCGCTCTCCTTCTATAATATAATGTGTCATATTTTGTTACTAGTAACTACAACTAGCTGTCTGCATGACTATATTGTTGAAAAAAATATAAATATGTTCATTGTCATTATCTGTGGACAGTAGTTACCAGTTATCGATCAAGGATCCATTTACCTACCCTTCAAAGCCACAAGCGTGATGTTACACCCATATGCCTACGTGTGTTACAGCTACCCAGTGCGTCCAGCTGGCGCGCGGCGGCGCAGGCGTTGCTGGAGGTGTACGTGTGGGGCGGCGCGGGGGGTGCGGGGGGCGCGGGGGGCGCGGGGGTGGAGGCGGGGGGCGCGCTGTTCGACGCACTCGCTACTGATGTCCGGTTCTCGCAAGCACGATGCGCTAAGGTACTTTTATTTTAGAACTTCAACAAATGTTATTGATGTAGTATTGTGTAATTAAATTCAAGCTTTCTAAGTGTAATATAATGACAGGGAAATGTTGTATTTAGACACAATAATAAGGCAAACATCATATTGGACGGTTTTTATATTCTTGGAACATTACTAGTATAAGTTTTTTTACATGCTGTGTTTAAGGTGTTGCCAATAGCGCAAGCGTCATATGCGGAGGGACTTCCTGCTCACTATTCCAGCCAACATCACACGCACAAGGTCAGTTGTTAATTAATTAATTACTAACATAAAAAAGACTGCACCCATAGTTCAATATTGCTACATTATTCATATCATGGATCAACTGATTAATTCGGGGCCTATTACCTGCTTATCCAAAGTTAAATTGCTCGTTACAGTACATAGCAGGTTAACGTACGCTGTAGATAGTTTAGGGTCGCCCAAGGACCAGCACATTACCATCAACATAGCAACGCCAGCCGCTCACTGACAATGCAGTTGGTTATGGAGATACCCTGCAAGTAGCCTACATCTTTCAGTGTGTGTGCGCGTGTGTGTTTGTGTGTGCAGGTATCAGTATCACTAGGTGTTTGTATTGGTAAACTACAACATACCTCCCTTCACTGTATCCGTGTGTGTATTAATTATACCGCGTATATCAAAACTGCGACCGAAAACGAAGCCAGGTGGTAGTTTTAGTGGTTAGAAACACGATGCAAATAATAATTTCGCCAAAACAGTGACAGATATTTTTGTACAATTTTTTTAAAATCGTTGTGTTTGGGTGGTGAATACCTAGTTTTTGCGAAAATACTAATTTAAACCCTTACGTACCATTGCTGTTTAAACATAAAGAGGTGTACATCATTATTTTAGGAAACTATGTAGGTATATTTTACCCAAATAAGACGATATAAAAAATAACAAAAAAAAGTTGACAATTTTTTTTGCGAAATTTTTTGTTGCATTGTGTCAGAAGTCACTAATTGGCTTCGTTTTCGGTCGCAGTCTTGATATACCCTGTATAGAAAACCTCGAAGTAACGTACAAGGTTGAATGTACGCAGGTGTCGGTGTCGCTGGGCGTGCTGGAGACGATGGCGCGCGGGCCGCTGGCGGCGGGCGCGGCGGCGCGGCTGCGCGCGGCCTGCGACCTCACGTGGGCGGCGCGGAGACTCTGCGAGGCGCCCTCGCTCACCGGCCACCCGTGCGCGCTGCCGGAACAGTATGATACACTAATATACATTACTAATTTATATTCACTGACTAAATAAAATACAAGATAAGATCATTTTTGGCACTCCCCAATCTCCCCTTCAGAGTAAAATTTTGAAATGAAAAGTATCTTATATGCCCTGTTCCCCTAAGCTACTTATGAACCAAAATTTAACTACGAATGATACATTTAAAAGTGCTTTTTGATAGTGGCTCATCAAAATGTCCACACTGCATCTAAACGCAAATATATGTAGATGAACTATTTTCAATTTCCGAGTAATAATTATACTGATTTGCTCGAAAACGGATAAACACTGACCGAACACAAAATGCAGTATGCTTGATAACGCGCAGGAAACTCGCTATAAAAAGTCACTGCAGGATTTTCCGCTGTGTAGTAATGTCTACCCAACCAGATATAAATATGAAAGTACCCATGGTTGACAGCGACAGCAGCAAGGAGCACTCGTCGGGCGTGTGCTACGTGTCTGCGTGCAACTGCGGGCGCAGCAAGTGCTCGCGCGAGGACCCGTACTCCGCGCGCGCCGCCAACTGCGCCTTCTACGCGACCGCCGCGCGCCACTGCGCCGCCTGCGCCACGCTGCTCGCCGTGCCCTTCCCCGTGTTCCAGCCCTCCACGCCCACCTACAAGTACGTGTGTCTATACCCAGCCCAGTCCACTGCTGGACGTAGCCCTCCAAGCGCTAAACATCTCCGTCTTGAGCAGCCCGCATCCAACCGCTACGTTCATCGTGCAGCAGGACGTCCTACACTACGTTTACCTAAGCACGATCTCCACTCTTCTCGCACTTGTGTGTAATACTTGTATTTTTTATTTATTTTTTATGTTTATGTTGATAAGTCGTTATGTGAAACTTTGGTTGGGTTAGTATGAGACGATATATTTTGTTATAAAAGAAAAATATCAAGTATGTTTATATTTTCATTTCTTAAACAATTTAGTATTAATTTATTTCCAACGATGATTTACCGCAGAGCGGCGTCAGTAAAAGGCTCAGCGACTGAAGAGACCACGGAGGCGACGGGCGGCGACTCTGGTGGCAACTCGGGCTCCGTGGGCGAGGGTGGCGAAGGCGGCGGCGCCGAGGACGCGGGCGCCTGGTCCGCGCCGCAGCTGTCGCCGGGGTCCGCCGCCACGCAGCCCGATAATGATGAAGATGATGAGGGATACGTCGTGCCCGTCACAGGAGAATCTGTTAACGGTACGTATTATGTGTTGTGTAATTTGATATCGGTGGCCACGCAGCCGCGCATTAAACGCTGCAAATGCCTCTCCGTGATTGGGAAGGCGCAGATGGCCCCCACGCACCCTTGCTTTGGATCCTCAGGGTGAGATGAGTATCCACGACAGCCACGAGGCAACGCATTCGGCCGTCCATCTCGATGTCATTCCTGAAGATAGGGCACCATAACCACCAAATAAAACATATTTATTTCCTCGCAGCTTGCCATTGTAACTAACTTACACATTTACCAATTCCAGAGAAGGTGATAAGCCGCCAGCCGTCAACAACAGAGTACCTCCCTGGCATGCTGCACACGAACAGTCCCGCTGGCCTCCTGCCCGCGTTCCCGAGCTGGTCGCTGGTGTGCGTGGGCGCTTCCTCGCTGTACTCGCACAGCGTGGGCCTGCCCGAGCATCTGCAGCCGGGGTTCCTGCCGCACACCAACTTCCTCATGCCGTGGGACTGCGCTGTCCGGTCAGTACAACAGTTATCGATAATAATGTCGATATTTTGAAGTTAAGAAAAATTAATGTAGATCATGAGTAAAGAAAATGATGAGAAATAAGCGGATGATATTGGCTGAAATAAAGACAGATATTAAAAATATATCTGTAAGCAATGTTTTAGATGTCGATATGTTATATCGATGTTTTTTTAGTCTCAGTAAAGACTACGTACTAACGCTTGTTTCCAACGTGATGCTGCAGCATGGAGCAGGCGTCGCTGTGGCGCGCGGCGGTGACGCGCGGGCGCGGCAAGAGCGCGCAGCCGCACCACCTCACCGTCAAGATATTCATCGGCTTCGAGTACGAGTGCCCGCGCGGACACCGGTATGTACTCCACTTTACTGACTAATTATGCGTTCTAAAAGTTATTTAAAGATAGGAGTTTCCGCACCCCCCTTAAAACTTTTCCAATCGAGGATGTAAGATCACCAATCCAATTAAAAATAGTTGGCACCCGGAAAATAAACATACTATGTGGACTACTGTGGCAAAACAAAAAGCTATCGATCCGTTTAACTTAGATATATTTTATAAGGATATAACACACCACACGTGTGGTATTTACAATATGCAGGCCGCATTAAAAAACAACGTGTACGTACACCCTTTTAAATAACCCTTTCCAAATTTTGAAGTTCCTGTATATTGTATTTTTATTGTCCAATACTGAAATCCTGATTTACTAGTAACAAAAATACTAATATTCATTTCCAGGTTCATGATGTCATCCCCGGACACGGTGATGTCGGGCCCGGCGGGCGCGAGCGGCGCGGGCGGCGCGGGCGCGGCGCTGGCGGGCAGCAGCATGCCGGCGGTGGCGCCGTGCCTGTGCCGCGCGCCCGCGCCGCCGCCCGCGCCGCTCACGCGCGTGCACGTCGTCACGCCCAAGGCGCCCGTGCACGTCACGCTCGACCCACGGGTATGACGAACACTTTTGTATTAACTAAACCTAATTAAATTCAAAATCAATGTCATTCAATTGGTACTACTAAAATGTATTTTTTTTTAAAGTAACAATATGAAACTCATTTTCAATTTATTTTGAAATGAATTGCTATATACATCAGCTGTTAGATATTTTTAGTCCTGCTTCAAGTGAATCCAATAGTTGCATGGCTCTTGACAATGTCTTGACCATCTCACAGGTGGTCCTGCATTTTAGCCACCATGCCTTTTTAGCTTCTCTGTTATCGTTTCATCATTGTATTCGCAAACGACTGATTAAATAAAATAAATCACTACTTTAATCTTCTTAATTTCCAGATGCAACCCATAGGCGGCGGTCCGATATTCGTCCCGCAACCAGTAGGTTCTCCGGCCATCAAGCTGTCGGCGTCTGCGTACTGGGTGCTTCGCCTCCCCTACGTGTACTGCGACGAGCGCGGCTGCCTGCCCCGCGCGCGGCCCTCGTCCCTCCCCCGCCCCGGCGCCCTGCTCGCGCCGCTCTTCGGCTTGCAGGACTAGCGCGATGCCAATCATCTCACCAAACTCACCAAACAGCTCATGCTGGAGAGGTTCAAGTGAAATGGACTGGTGGAATCCATTCGGGAAGACTTCAGGAGACTGGCGAGACCTCAAGAGATTTACTTGGACAGTGAGGCCACATTTGGTTAGTAATCTGTGAAGCGTATATGCAATAGTCAATGTCAACCGTTGATTTGTTAAATATAAAATGTGGAAGATTGTTATGTCTCGATCCGAAATTATTATGAAATATTTAACTCTCTAAAATAGGATTGGAATGAAAAATAATTTACTGTTTAAAGTTCAGTGAGAATTTATAATAATATCTGCTGCTATACAAAACATAGAACTACTACAAAAGATAAAAAAACGAAAAAGATAAATTTTCGACATGCAAACATGCTAGTTGAGACTAGCTACCTTTACGACATAAAGTAGAGTGAACAAAAAAATACTTATGTAGTAATTTAATGCATTTACACATTCTGTTCTTAATTTTTAAATTAGTCAAATATAAATACCTATGTTTGCTGTATTGTATCTGTACGGAGAGTATGTACATGTATGCCATACATATTTTATGCATATTACGGAAATTTAACAAAATTAAACTTGGTATTATAAGTTATAATTGTATTCTTAAAAATTGTGTAGAGAACGATACTCGACTGCAGTCCTTGTAAAATAGCATTTTACTGTGCCCTTTATATGAATCCTTTTTTACTGTATCCGTATCTAGACACAGAACCGCTGTTAAGGTCTATAAAAACAGATTGAACAATACAGAAAATTGCGTTGTTTTTATTTTTAGTGATTTAAAAAAATAACATTCAGATTTTCTTTACTTTGTTTTGGTTATCCTATCTGGTTTCCAATTTAGTCAAAACACGACAATAATTCAGGATTTTAACTGAAACTGAACCCATTATAACTTGTATTTTGTTTAATCTGTATTCTATAGTACAGTGTGCAAAGAAAGACTGTTTTTATTACCTCTACATTGCATCTTTTAGTATGTACTAAATGCATTGCTGTCCTGTTCGAACATCGAGTGGTGGTAGAAGAATTAATTATCCCCTTGTTTATTGCAATGAATGGCGAGACGAGCATGCCATTCGCCTGATGGTAAGCGATACGACCGCTCATGGACAGTAGCAAAACCAAACCACACCATGAATTACAAAGCAATGCTTGGTATTCCACTGCGCTTGCCATCCTGAGACATAAGATATTAAGTCTTATATGAGACCTACCACCAGTGAATGGCACCATCCTTAAGGCAAAATTATCCGGCCTGCTATTGAAGAGTGCTTCAAGATTATATTAAAGTGCAGTTGGCCCCCCATAAATGTGACATGTCTAGCAATACTCATTTTATAAATAAGTGGAATATCTGTGCGTGAGCAAGCTACTTGTTCAATGGAATATTTTCTACAATATGTATGTTAATACATTTTTAATAATAAATATGATGTGTAAAGTATATTGCGTTTTATTATTTATGCATAATTATATTGTTACAAAATTACGTTTAACAAATACAAATGATATAAAGATTTACAAACAATAAACAAAGGAAAAATAAAACAATAATTACGTTGTTATATTATTTATCCATATTTTGCTTACAATTATAAACAATTAATCAAAACATTAATTTGTCACTTTAAAACGTATTGTTTTAATTAACCCTAGTTTCACATCTCATTCACCGCGTACATAAACTACATACTTGAGTTGATTTTGTTGACCATACACATACCTTTGTTGTCTTTAAAATCCAATGAATTTACTTACTTACCATGGCAATAAAAGTTTTATCATTTATAACAAAAAAAAAATATAGACATTTCTAATGTGTGCATGCATATTTATTTCCAAAACAGTATTACAGTAGTAACCTTGAAAACAATTCAATAACTTTTTGACGCATGCCCCGTACGCACCAAACCACGTGTATACGCGCCACCAAATCAATACAAATACTTATTACTTAATAACGTCCTGTAATGTGATATCCAATAATAATTCCAGTCATTAAAAATGTTTATCATCATAATACAATAATTAGCCGTGTTTTTGAATCATTTTGAGTTATTTAAATCGAAACAAAATGGCGGCAGCGTTTATATTTCCAATAGAAGATTTTACCTAACTAGTATTTTCTGCACCAAAACCTTTAAAATTGTTTGTTAATAATTAAAAGTTGAGGTATTTAATTATCCTCCCATTTATTCTCAATTAATAATGATTATATCCAATTTCTGAAATGTATACAAAGTACAAACATAATTCAAAAAATAATATTTTTACTCCAAAATCAATTCAAATGAGTATTAAATTATATGTGATTAATGCTAATATGACAAACAATTTACTAATTCTTAGGTACAAAATAAAAAAAACTATACAATAACTACATTATTTATTTTAAAGGAATACAAAAAATATTAAAATAAAAAGTAGTTTTTAAATCCATTTCCGTGTCAAGTTGTGAAGGGGGCGTGGTAAGACGGTGGTAGGGCGAGGGAAGGGAGACTGGTGGGGGGTAGAGCTTCTTCCTTCGCAACGCGCTCCGATCTTGCCAGTCGCTTGTGCGCCGCCGCCGCGCGAACGTGTCTTAGTGAAACGCTCTCGGGTGTAATAAACTCTAAACTTTAACAAAGTTTTGCGGCAGTCATGCCGCTCCTACATCAGGTGAGTTTTTATTACTATTTGCTAACTTTGTTCATATATCGTGCCAACTGTTCTTCCGTTTTAATTTGTGCATATATTTCCAGAACTACCCGCTTTTCAATGTTTTTTTTTCTAAGAGTTTACTTCTAGGCACTTTAAAATCAAGACTTTAGTAAATGCTTTGCTGTAGATTTTTTAAACTTGCTTTTTAAATCTTAGGACAATTCCCGCGGAAGCGGCGGTTCCAATGAGAACCGGCGCTCCCTCGCAGAACTCCTAGGCTTGGATACATCGCAGATTCCCGAGCCACCGTCTGCGCCCGCCATCGGCCAAATGCCTAATGTGAGTAAACAAATCAAAGCAATTAACAGCTGGATCTTAATTGTTGCGCCTAAAAGTGCTAAGAGCTTATCAGGAGTGTATTAACATGCTATTTGGCATTAAAAGATACTGGGATATAGATTATATCTTCACAAGTTCTTTAAACCACGTGAACTTAAAACTACCCTCCAGTATTTCATGTTCGCTAAACCTTAAAATCTTTAAGACCTGCAAGTATGACAATGTGTTCCTGCATATATGCAATACCATCCCACGATGGGCGCCAACATAGATTGCACATAATTTGTAATTCGATGTTTGATTTACTACATATTATTCCAGACTACATTTATAACATCGATCCTAAATTGCATTCGAGATTCTTTTTCAAACTATAAATCTTGAAAATAATACTATGAACACCACGTCGGGCGCCAACACTTCATTTCTACATTGGCATTGGGAGCGGGAGTCCATTTAAATCAAATTTTAAGTGGCAAGCTCTCGTAGGTTTTATTGTTCGTTCATAATAATGTAGCATACGACATCCGGTTTGATGCCAGTTAATGTACAGTGAAGGCTGGTGCCAACAGTGGGCGCGTAATGTGCACCGCGTGCCAAATGCCGACCGGATCGCTATGCTTTAATGCACTTGCATTAGCTCGTATAGCCTTCGGATTTGTCTATGGTTGGGCTTACATCGAGACGCTTGGGCCAGACGTTTGTTTAATCACGTTTGTTGGACGCGCCGCTCGTATTGTCGAGTCTATTAAATTAGTTTATTTTGGAATTTAAATCGCTTTTAGCTGGTTTACATTCCTAGACTTCCCACTTGATTCTATTTTAATCTGGTCGGGTTATTGGGATTCCTAAGTTCGTCCTGTTGAATTTGTTCCTGATTCGGAATAATCTGAATGCTATTAATTCTAGTTACTCATATACCAAATTGAGGCATAGCCGTAATATTCGTGATTTGGTGTCGTTCTATATACGTCTGCTAATCTTTCCCGCCTTTTTTAAATTTATTCGAACAGCTCTAATTGGAGCCAACTTTACAAATTAATCTTAAATTCTGCAATAACTGTCTTTATTCCAAATTAGGTTTAAAATTTAGCGTGTGCCCATAATTGGTTTGTCGTCTTCGAATCCCGCTCCTTGTATCGTGTACATGTAATCGCGAACTTGGCAGTCGTCTGGCGGCGTATTGCCGGCTATTGGCATGGCGCTGGCAATTTAATATTATTGTAGGCCCATGCCAAGGCTGTGTAGCGGCGGCTAATCGCCAGAGCCGCGCTGCGACCCGGAAAACTCTTCGATACAGATACGGAGTTTTTCATGCTTGTTGCATAGCACATGTAACTGAATATCAAGATTAATTTATCGTCTAGCCTTCGAAACTTTTAAACTTTTATTTTGTCCTAGTAACTTGTGTGATTTAAGGCTGTTTTAATTGGTAACTTCAATTCTACGAATAGATGCAATCAAGATTTATAACGTATTGATAAATGTGGACGAGCAGTTTCATTGCTTTTTAGACTTTTAAAAACCGAATGTGTGTGCAGTTCGGTCCGGAGGCCGGCGGCACGTGGCGCTGGGAGGAGCCTCGCAGCCCGGAGGCGGCGCAGAGCCCGCGCGCGCTCGTGCCGCCCGCCTGCTTCCCGCCACGACACCCGCGGGCCTTCGCCAGCTACAGGTCGGTTATTTCTACCCTCTTTTAATTATTTTATGCCATTGCACATTTACATTGCTCATTAACTTAGATTTCATAAGTACATTCTAGGATGTGGATGGAGTTAAACTAATTTGATGGTTCATAGCAAGTGCTTAGATTATCAACTTCAAAGCCTTTTTGAACTGTCTGAATTCGAAAATTCAATTCTCTTGCAATGTCCTAATTTCTTTTAGGTATTTAGAACCCAGAACCTAATCTGATCGTAACATTAACCTAAGTTATTAGAACCAGTTTCTCTATGTTAATCTGTTTTATTTTAGGCACGTAAATCATTAAATGCTTCATAAACTCGTAGTGCTTTACAAACCACGAAACTTCCATAATGTCTCCAGTCCTATAATCCTTATTCAAGTAACTTTCAATCTCACGGGTTTTATATTGCTACCTGTCCTGGATGTCTTTAATATAGTGTTATAACTTTGTTAAGCGGCGCATAAAGCCCCGTCTACACGGGAGTTTCTCGCCTCGAAGATATAATAACTTTAAAAATAGTCACGAGTTTGAAAAGAAAGTTTGTTTGGCAGTTTTGATTATCCGATATTTTTTGTTGCAGTGAAAGTGCACAGCCTGGTCCGGGATGGCCGGAGGAGTCCACATCAGGGCAAGGCATCACCGACCTTGTGGCTTCCTTAGTGAGTAAACCTACTTTACCATTTGTTACTCTTACATCTATAGAAATTTAATTCTGAAAAATTGGAGGTAGTTGTAAAAATGTTTGATGCTGAGCTGTGAAGTTACATGTGTAACTGTCGTGTGTTTCAGAAGGCCCTGGCGATGCCGGCTCCGTCGGCGAGTGGGCGCTCCATGTACGCGGCCGTGCCGCCGCCCGCGCGCCTCAGCTACGATCAGCTCGAGAAAGTGGTCCGTAAATATATCAAACCTATTTTTCAGTTTTCAAGGGCTGGGAATTTGGTTTATTTATTGGACTGAATAAATTTTAACCAGTTTTCCTTGCAATACAGAAATGTAGTTACAAATTTTTTGTCGCGTATTTGTAAGTAACTTGTTTTTGCAGGTGGAGCCACACTGGGCACCGGATCATACCGGCGGCGCCTCTGCCAGAGATAACCGTGCCAATCTACTGCCACGTCGCGCGTCTTTCTGTAAGTTATATTCGTGTTTTACAATTCCTCTTTTCAGCGGTTTCAATAGATTTATTTTTCAAAAAGTCTTTGTAATTGTTAAGCTAGTGAGATTGGATCAGGTAGTGTATGGGTATCGTTGCAGGCGGCGCGGTGTCGAGCAGCCGCGCGCGGCCGGAGGTGCTGGTGTGGAGCGGGGCGCTGCCGGCGCGCAGTGCGGAGCCGGCGGGGGGGTTCTCGGCCAAGGTGTTCCTGGGCGGCCTGCCCTGGGACATCACGGAGCATGCGCTCATGCACACGCTGCGCCACTTCCACCCAGTACGGTGAGTCAACGTTAACTTCATATATCCATAGTGTGAAATTAAACTTAAAGATTTTTAAATGGAATTTGTATAGTTTTAGGTATTCTGTCAATTACTTTACTTTTTACTCAGATTAGTTACGTCTTGGATAGCCTAGTGTGCTAAATTGAACCTTTATCATTGATTGTAGTGCAGTCATGAATAATGCAGTGTACATCCATATGGCTCGGGTTAATTTTTTGGCAGGTAAATGCAACGCTGCTTCCTTTTTTAAGGTGTCCACATCAATTGCGATGCATCTCGATGGTATAACATTACTGGGTGTTAGCATCTAGTAATGTTTTGTTGTGTAACCGTGATGTGTGTAACTGGTATGTGTGCAGCGTGGAGTGGCCGGGGCGCGAGTGCGGCGGCGCGTCCCCGCGCGGGTACGCGTACGTGACGCTGGAGAGCGAGCGCCGCGTGCGCGCGCTGCTGGCGGCCTCGCGCTGCGACGGCCGCGACTGGTACTACCGCATCGCCTCGCGCAAGATGCGCACCAAGGAGGTATTACTTTTCTACTTCATTTTACTTCCAAAGATTTCTATCAATAAAATGGTTTTTTAGGTAAATTAAAAAATATAATTTTAAGTTTCTTTATTTTATATTGACATATATGCGTGTTCTGTTTAGCAGTACTTTAAGACTGCAAACCATGCGATTCTCAGATTTAGGACTTGAATAAACTTAAATGCTTATATTCATTAAAATTTACTACATGTAACAAGTTCAGAAAATTATAAACGCATCAAATACAATTTTTTTCAATTGCCCAGGTACTAAAATTATGTAAATATCTGGTTGGAGAGCGCAGTGGAATGCCAAATATTACTTTGTAATTCATGGTATTTGGTTTGCTTCTGTTCATGAGCGGTCGTATCGCTGACCATTAGTTGCAATAAACATGTTGGCGTTGCGCAGGTGCAAGTGATTCCGTGGGCGGTGTGCGACTCGAACTGGGTGAGCGGCGGCTCGGCGCGGCTGGAGCCGGCGCGCACGGTGTTCGTGGGCGCGCTGCACGGCATGATCAGCGCCTCCGGCCTCGCCACCATCATGAACGACCTCTTCTCCGGCGTCGTGTACGCAGGTATGTCTTACAGCCTTAAATACTAAATTAAATATAGTACTACTACTATTAAATATAGTGATATAGCAAAATACTTAATTATATAAGTACGGCCCAACACTTTGTTCCGTGTACTTATCTACGTTATAAGCGAACCGCAATGTGTACATTTAGCGCCGCAGTAACTGTCTCAATACTTTCTAAATTCTAAAGTGATAGTCTCTTGTATAATTCAAAAACAATTTTCGCTTTAACCATTTGTGCTTCCAGGCATCGACACTGACAAGAACAAGTACCCGATCGGCTCGGGTCGCGTGACCTTCAACAACGTGCGCTCGTACGTGCGCGCCATCTCCGCAGCGTACATCGAGATACGCACACCAAAGTTCACAAAAAAGGTACGGGATCCGGATTCTTATTCGAACACATGACGTTATTTTTCGAATAAACTGTTTTTTAAAACGTTTTTGTTTTAGGTACAAGTAGACCCGTACTTAGAAGACTCGATGTGTTCGGTTTGCAACTTGCAGCAAGGACCCTATTTCTGCCGCGAACCTACATGCTTTGGGTAAAATTATTACCATTGCTAGATTTTTCTACACGTTACCACTTGGTTAACTTAAATTATTTTAATTAAAGGTCATGATTTATAGCAGAGTACTGAAGGAAATTTGTTTGCAGGTATTTTTGTCGTTCCTGCTGGTCGTGGCAGCACAGCGCCGATAACCACAAGCCGCTGATGCGCAGCTCCAAGAGCGTGCAGGGCTCCGCCTCCAACGGACACGGGGCTACAGGGCAAGCGCCCTCGCCCCCCGCTGATAGGATGCCTGGGTTCTGCCTTAATGGCGGCAACGGCATGTACACCACGACTAACGATGGTTAGTTGGCAACTGTTCTATTTGTTATAACTTGTCTGAATTTAGGCGGACTTGCTTTTCTATTTCGGCTATTGGATGTCTTGAACAGTGCTTGATTCATTTTCAGTCTATTACTTTGCTCTTAAATGCAATTGAGCATACTCTGTCCGTTGGTGTGCAGGTACGCCGTCCCCCGCAACGAGCGGCGCCAGCACGAGCTGCGCGAGCGCGGGCGAGGCGGAGCCGGCGGGGGAGGAGGCGGGCTGGCCCCCGCGCTGAGGCTGGTGGCGGCCGCGCCCCTCGCCCCGCGCCCCCGCCGCCATCACCCCCATCACCCCCCGTACCATCACCTCCATCACCCGCGGCGCCGGAGCGAGCCGGCGATGTTGAGCGTGCATGTTGGCCGCCCACGCTCAATGGCGATAGTTGTCGAGCCGCTATTAAGTTGGGCGCTTCGCCAGCATTCCAGCTTAGTTTAAGGTTGATTACCGACTGCACTGGAATGCCAAATTCTAATGCTTATTCGGATAAATTGACAAACGTGGTTCACACATCGCTTCGAGTACTAAATTTGACGTTTATTCCAATGTTTCAGTGCGGTCCTTTCAATTAATAGTTTTAATTGTAATCAAATTGTGGCGTTTTGCAATTTTTCCTAGTTCTATTACGATGGCTGAAAAATTGTACAAGTGTCAAAAGATTGATTGGTTTTAGTATTAGAAAAATTGTCTATTGAATTATCGAATTTTAAATTGTATAATCGATATACGATCTGCCATATCGACGGCAAGCCTCGCACACAATTGTATCTCTTCATATGAATTTGATTATTTACTAGACTAATGGTTAATGGGACTGAATTATAAAATACAGCTTCACAGGCCGCGGGCAAAACTCAAATATTTAATATTGTAACGTAATATCGATACGCCGCCTGCGTAGTCAACACCGTGCCTCCTAGTTAGGTGATTTTTAAGTATTTTAATACGCCTGTAGGCTGTCCACTGTTAAGATTTTAATAACATTTTTAAGCTTTTAAAATGTAATCGTGATTTTATAGGGTTTTAGGAAGCAATAGATAAATGAATTGATTTTAACTGATCGCTTGTTACTTGATTTTAAACTAAATATACGAATGTTATTGGAAATAAATAATTATCGAATCATTTGAGCCGTTTTACTTGTGCACCCTCTTCATACACACCACACATGTACAATACTAACAATTACGTCTGGCTTATCACCAATAGAAACGCTTCGTGCCACACAAGTTTGAAGAATCTAGTAGATCATTGTCGAGAAGGAACCAAATGGGACTGATCTAGATATTATAACGACGCAATGTATGCAAATCACTGCTCGAAACTTGGATTTAGTTTTGAAATGTCAGTGTTTCATAATAAAATCCAGTCATATACTTCTCTACTTATATTGTAAGCTTATAAGTTATAATGATAACACGTGGTCGTTTGACGATAACTGGTGTGGTTCAGTCGAAGCTCATGCTCATGTCGGAGGTGTTGGTGTGGTCGGCGCCGGCGGGGGCGGGGGCGGGGGTGGCGGGCGCGGGGGTCGTGATGTTCACCTCCGGGAACGGGAACTGCGGGATCTCTTCTTCTGCAACAATATTCATACAATGAAATTTTACTAGTATTAACTTTGATTTCGTTGCGGGTTAGACAAGTTAGATATTGCCGAAGACATGCGTTTGAGTGCTCTGTCATTAAAATTATTGCCACTGTTTATCCTGCAGGAGTTGCAGTGGCGTGTGTGAGGGCGGGACAGTCTTATAATAAAACTTATCCTAAACTACTGCTTATGTAAAATTGAAAAGTGAAGAATAACAGCAGAGTCAATCGAAGATCATTTAGGGCCTACGCAAACTGGGACGGATTGGCAAAGTATTTTTTTTACCAAAGGAACTTCAATCTTATGTAGTAGGAATACGACAAGACTGACATAACTTCACCTTGGGCTTAATGTTACAGGACTTATGCATTGTTTTACAGGGATAACTATTTCGAAAATATAAACATCTGCTTAATGGGGGGATAAATAAATAATCGCTATGCAGTACAGCACAAATATTTCCTTTGCATTACTTATAAATACGCTATAATACATGTGCACGGTTCCTAATCATAGCACTTTGTGATAGCACATTGATTAGTGGTCTAGTAGAAGCTTGCTTTGGCTTGTAGAAGCATGAATGCGCAAGGAAAGCATCGGCGCGCGAGAAATGCCGACGGATTGAAAAGAGAGCCACCACCTGATATGACACTCAGCCAAGAGTGGTTGAACTGGTTAAACTTATCACAACTTGGACAACGCGAGAAAGAGACAATTAGCTGTGGGAATCTCCGTTGCATAATTATTGGCGACACAACATGCATAAATGAATACGTCAGATATGTAACGTATAAATATAAGATTGATATAATAAAGTCAGTTGGTCATTAAAACTTGTTTTCACTTTTCTATCACTACGCCACATTTACTTTTAGTTATATACGTATAAGTTTCCACCTTAATATAAGTTCGTACTCTCGATTGTAGAAGAGGCCCGTGCGCTGCAGTACCTACATAATATGTACATGCTGACGTACACAGAAGAATAAAAAATGGTTGGATTTTTATTTTTTATAAAATTATCATCTATATCAATATTAGCAAAATAATTCTCAGAGCACAAAAAGTACTAGGGCGACAAGACAAGCAAAAAGGTTTAGTTAAAAATATATCAACAAAATTATGCAGAATATTATTTATCAGAGCACAAAAAGTACGACGGCGTCCGAGCAAGCAAGGAAGGAGGTTCTCTATCTCTCTCAACTGAAATCTATGTCAACAATATTATGCAGAATATTTCTCACAACACAAAAAGTACTAGGGCATCAGAAGAAGCAAGGCGGTTACGTTAAACCTATGTCAATAATATTATGCAGAATATTTTTCAGAGCACGAAAGTACTAGGGCGACAGAACAAGCAAGGAGGTTTCGTTAAACCTATGTCAACAATATTATGCAAAATATTTTTCAGAGCACGAAAAGTACTAGGGCGACAGAACAAGCGAGGAGGTTTCGTGAAACCTATGTCAACAATAATATTGTGTAGAATATTTGTCAGATCACAAAAAGTACTAGGGCGGCAGAAAAAGCAAGGTTTCGTTAAACCTATGTTAACAATATTATGCAGAATATTTTTCAGGGCACAAAAAGTACTAGGGCGACAGAACAAGCAAGGAGGTTTCGTTAAACCTATGTCAACAACATGCGGAGTATTTCTCAAAACGCTAACCTAACAACCTATGTCATCAAAATTATGTGGAATATTTATCAGAGCACAAAAAGTACTAGGGCCACAGAACAAGCAAGGAGGTTTCGTTAAACCTATGTCAACAACATGCGGAATATTTCTCAAAACACTAACCTAACCTAACCTATGTCATGAATATTATGCGGAATATTTATCAGAGCACAAAAAGTACTAGGGCCACAGAACAAGCAAGGAGGTTTCGTTAAACCTATGTCAACAACATGCGGAATATTTCTCAAAACACTAACCTAACCTAACCTATGTCATGAATATTATGCGGAATATTTATCAGAGCACAAAAAGTACTAGGGCCACAGAACAAGCAAGGAGGTTTCGTTAAACCTATGTCAACAACATGCGGAATATTTCTCAAAACACTAACCTAACCTAACCTATGTCATGAATATTATGCAGAATATTTATCAGAGCACAAAAAGTACTAGGGCCACAGAACAAGCAAGGAGGTTTCGTTAAACCTATGTCAACAACATGCGGAATATTTCTCAAAACACTAACCTAACCTAACCTTTGTCATGAATATTATGCGGAATATTTATCAGAGCACAAAAAGTACTAGGGCGGCAGAACAAGCAAGGAGGTTTCGTTAAACCTATGTCAACAACATGTAGAATATTTCTCAAAACATTAAACTAACCTAACCTATGTCAATATTATGTGGAATATTTATCAGAGCACAAAAAGTACTAGGGCGACAAAGAATGGAGGAGGTTACTGTAATTATGAGAGTTCTACCCACAGTCCGATGTGGGTACTACAATTTATTATTTACCTGCAGTTGCAGACCTCTCGCTAAGAATTTCATATCTACCCACAGTGACATACCCTTCACTTAGAATATTATGCCATTAATTCATTGAAGAGCTTGTCTTGATAAGTTATGATCATGTTATTAAACATGTAATTAATTTAATATTTAGATCCGTATTGTGCAAAAGTGTTAAAGCAAAATATACATATATTTATTTACTTTTTACTTCTATAACTAATATGTTATAGTTCATTAAGAAGAAATCACATGTGAACAGTTCATACGCGATAGAAGAAAATCCTTGGAAAATAAGATAAGAAGACAAATATAGAATTTAAGGAGTAGGATAGGTAGGGGTTTTTTCTGATGTTATTGATACCAGGTTTAGAATTATTATGCATTTTATTCACATATATATTACATACAAAAATAATGGCGTCGAGTTGGTAAGAGGCAAGACGCGACTGCAAACATGTTCGCGGTGGTCGCGGGTGCAAATCCCAGGGCACAGCTCTGACTTTTCGGAGTCATATCTGTATTGATATCGTCAATCACCACGCTCTATAATAGTGAAGAAAACCTACGTCCACAATATAAAGTACGCCAACCCGCTCTAGACGACTATGGACATGGCTATAGTCCCCGTGGTGGACTATGGCCCTCTCAATCATCCTCTTGATTTAGAGGAAGGCCGCGCTCTGTCATCATCATCATCATCAGCCCATTGCAGTCCACTGCTGGACATAGGCCTCTTCCAAGGTACACCACAGAGCCCGGTCTGCTGTTTTACACATCCCGTCGCTGCCGGTCCTCTTGTGCAAGTCGTCCCGCCATCTGGCCAGATGACGTCCCACGATACGTTTGCCAAGACGCGCCCTGTAGTGGGTCGTATATGGACTGGATATATTTATTTAAACAAGAAAATGAGAAAGTATCGAGAAATAAATAAATACACCCAACAGTCACATACATAGTCCTTACCCCACACTAAGATCGAGCCTTGTATCGTGGATATCAGAAACTACAAAGTCTTTTCGGTCTCACAAACACCCAGACTCGAAACAAATACCTGTGGATCACACAAACATTTGTTTCGGTGCGGGGATCGAACCCACGGCCTCTCATTTCACAGCCGGCATCTAACCAACTGCGCCACGGAGGCTGTCAAATGAACAATATTTTAAATATGCAATTTTATTTTCCATTGTAGCCAATTTCTCCCGTCTCCTTTATGTTGTAAATTGATCCTGTGGCATCACAGAGATTTCTTGCCACAGTATTGGACAGCGCGGTGCGGCACGTGGCAGGATGTGTTGGCAGGCAGCCGGTATCCTCCGGTATCGAAACAGTCTGTCCGTTGACCTGTGCCTAAATCCTCTGCCATTCCGTCGCGGCCTGTGTAGACCTTTATTGTCGGTTATATTAAACTCTATCGAGTATTATTGGGTACATAAACCACCTTATTGCTTGTAATACATATCTAATAAAAATAAAAGCTGAAAATAAATTGTCCAAAATAATTTAAAAGTTAATAGACAGACATGGAAACTTAAAAGACGGTTAGTATTGAGATAACAGTGTCACATACCGGTGAGTGCGGCATCGAGGCGGTCCAGTATGGCGTCGAGCAGCGCCTGCGCCACGGCGTCGTCGGGGTCCTTGGCCAGCGCCGCGTGCAGCGCGTCCGCCGCCGCCGCCTCGCGCCCCAGCAGCGCCAGCGCCAGCGCCGCCGCCGCCAGCGAGCCCGCGCGCCCGGGCCGCAGCGCCAGCGCGCGCCCGTGCCAGCGCAGCGCCTCCTCGGGCCGCCCCAGAGCGCGCGCGCTGTGCCCCAGCGCGTCCAGCGTGGCCGCCCACGCCGCCGACACCTCCCCCTCGGCCCCTGCGCCCGCGCCGTCCCCCGCGCCGCCCTCCTGCGCCGCCTGCAGCGCGCACAGCCACAGCCGGTGAGCCGCGGCGTAGTCGCCGGCCGCGTAGGCCGCGGCGCCCGCCTCGTGCGCCACGTGGGGCTCGCGCACGATGCTCGCGATGCGGTCCCAGCCGCTACGGTTCTCCGAGTCTGACTCCTCGTGAATCGCGTCTATTGCACTCTGTAAATAAAATTTTACTGTGACTAAAATGTTTTGGTTGATCCGGCTCGCAGGACCAAAATTCGATAAATTATAAATGCGAATTAATGTGTTTTTAATTTAATACAATAGTATGCAATTTCAGTAATGTAAAAATATAATAATGTGAATATTGACACCTCTGCATTGTTGTGCAGTGCTGCGGCTCGGTAGAGGAACCGTTCGCACATAGACACGTTGTTCAGTAGCGAGCACTCGATGCCCACGTACAGCGGCGGCAAGTGGCACCCGCTCATCAACTGACTAGCCTGCAAACACAATACACAAATATATTTAAAAATAATAATAGTTTTCTGAATAAAATGGAATTTGATTGAAAAATTATTTTCTTTTTATATCAATACGAAAATTCTTCAACAAAGTAAAAATTAAGAACTTTTCATTTATTTTGTTTTTATTTTACATTTGTATATTAGCGTTTACACCTTCGATCAAATATTTGACTATTTTTCTACATCTCTTTGTTTGAAATACATTTGTATATGTATAAGCAACCTCAGCTACTTTAGGCATGTGATTTTGTTCCCAATCCTGTATCTAGTATATATTATTGATCGAAGCTTTACACCGTTGTATTTCGCATTTAACCCTTTACTTCTTTAATTAAATATCCAACAAAAATACGTCACGAAGAGACATTTCTTACGACCTTTATGATTTGCCAACTAATAAAATGTCAATAACGTGAATTGTATATTAACCTTGAAATAAGCAGCCATGGCCTGGTCATGTTCGTTGTCTGCGGCGAAGCTGTGTCCATAGGCGACCCACACGCAGCCCGCACTGGGTTCTAAGCTCTTCGCCTTGTTGAGGTACCGACGAGCCAGCTCGCTCTTACCTGCGAACAACGGATAGTTATAATATTAAATTTTAAGTCCCAGTTGCATAGAGGACATTTGACGATATCATTGTTTAAAGTTATTGTCAAAATTACTTGATGCAACAGAGTTTTATCTCGTTTTCGAGAGTTTAATTAATGATTATAGATAGGTAGTAGGGAATAAATAGCATTTTTATATGAGAAAATTGATTTTAAGAAATTATTTGATATGTACATGGAATCAAAGTTTATGAAAGGAAATCAGAGATTGTAGAATTAAGAAACTTCCATATAAAGTGCGATGGCCACTAGCAGCTACTTTGTCTAGTGACATATGCGTTCTGATGATATGACAAAAACATAAAATAGTGTATATTACCGACATATCATGTAAATACCTATAAGAAAATAGTAGCACCCGACAGCAAACCACGAGGTCCAGTTCCCGGGGTAGGCGTCGACCAGCTGGTGCGCGAAGGCGAAGAGGTCCGCGGCGCGGCGCAGCTCCACGAGGCAGGCGGCGCGCACGTCGGCGCAGCACCACGCGTCCGCGCGCGCCAGCGTCGCCAGCGCGCCCGCCCAGCCGCACGCCGCCGCCTGCCGCCGCGCGCCGCACGCCGCCGCCTCCAGCGTGCGCGCGCGCACCGCCTCCACCTCCGCGCCCTGCACGCACCAAGCTCACTGTACCCGCCCGCCGCACTAACGCTGAACATCATGCTTCATTACATACATCAATCCACATCAACGGCGCTTGAATCGTACGTACATTATAAACCTTGGGGCAAAAGGAAAGAAAATGAACTAGAGGAGGAAAAGAATATTGGCTCATTGGTGATGACACATACGGAACGAAATAGGACAAAAAAATACCGTCGCTTTACGACAGTTTCTTGTGTGACATTAGTAGCACCCTGATTGAGCCACTGTATTTCTATAGTAGTCTAGAGAGTGGTTCTATTGTGTGGTTTTACCAATATGAAACATTTAACTCTTGCCTTTTTACATTTCAACTTAGACATAATGTAGCAATTAATACTTATAAATCGATAATTATTATCACGGAATTAAGACACAATAAAATCGATAATTGAACTTAAATACAGAATCATTATACCATAATTATAATATAAGGCTTGAGCAAGAAGTGTGCAGTGTGTACGTACGAGGCAGTCGTCCCCGGGCGCGTGGTGCGCGAGCGGCGCGGGCGCGGGCGCGTGCGTGCGGAAGCGCTGCGCGTAGGCGCCGCGCACCAGCGCGCCCTCCGCCGCGCCCAGCTGCCGGCTGATCGACAGCGACTCGATCAACTCGCTCTCTAGCGACACAGCACCACAGATACATTTCATCAATATTTCTAAATATATTTGTCACGCGATAGTAATGCATGTCATTTAAATCACATTAAAATAAGGCATAGAAAACAACGTTCTGAGATCTCGTTTTTCAGATCTCTAAGAATGGTAAGGAAACAAAACCTTGATGAGTACTTAAAGGCAAATAATTATAGTACTTGTAGATTTCAAAATAGGGTTAAAGCTATCCAAGTAATATCTAATTCGTACAGTCCCCACAGGGATACTATTAACCGTATTCATAATGCATTTACATATTTATGTGCACATATTCGAAAATTTTGGATTCTATACTTCTCATCCTAAAATAAGATTCAAATGATTTTTTCCTTGTCTTGTTCTTGTCCGACTCTCCAACATAATCTATTGCTAAGACATTAAAAAGGAAAATGAGCACAAACCTTGTCTGGGCGTGAGTGCGTGCTGGTCGAGCAGCAGATCTAAGGCTTCGTAGCAGGCGCAGTCAGCACGCAGGGCGGTGGCCAGCGCCTCGGCCGCCGCCTCGCGACGCTCCAGCGCGGACAGCGCGCGCGCCTGCGTCACTAGCACCGCTGCTAGTGCACGCTGGAAATATGATGAGAACTATATGAGAAATGATGGGAACTACAACCTCTTAAAGGATCTAGGTCGACTTACCTTGTATACGTCATAACTATTATCATCATCAGCTACAGGATGTTTCTGTCGAACATAGGCCTCTCCCAAAGATTTCCATGTGTTGGAAGCAGCCAATATCGAAACCAAAGACATGCACCACATAAAAAAAAGTATGTAATCAATGATTTATTTCAATTTTAACCTTAAGGTTACCTTATTATTATGTTGATTGATTAAAATGTAAATTTGGGTAATATTAAATTGTTGATTAATAAATAAGTCTGTAGTTTATGAGTTAACATATCATATCTTTCAGCCACCATAGCAATAACGTTAAAAAAGTTCACAAATACAATAACTGTCATTGGATAATGTCTTACATTGTGTGTTTGGTCCGTGTTCTTAGGTTCAAGTAGCATTGGGTCACACTCCTCTAACAGATTGAGTGCTGCAGAGTGTTCCCGCGCTGCTAGGTAAGCTCGCATCGCCACTCCAAGACACAATAAGTGCCGCCTATAAATATTTTTTTTAATTAAGTTTACATTTATCTAAGAATTTTTTTTAAGCATATGTGTTTGTTTCTTATTTTATTTTAGGCAGCTACAATAGTTTAAATAAATTACAACAATTATCTAAATTTTTCATAATAATTTTTTTTTAAACTGTACTGTCCTCCATCAACCCATATGTCCTACTGCAGGCCACAAGTCACATGTGGTCTAGTGCGGGCTGGCGGACTTTACATACCATACAAATTAATGCAAATCACTATGGCATTGAGGTTTCCTCACAATGTTTTGCTTCACCATTATATTTTCTTAAAGATGAAATTTTACATTTCCTCATAATTATTTTAGCAGTTAAAAGGTACCATTAAATAAATCTCACTTATGCAGGTTCCTGGAGGTGACAGCATGGGCAGCCCTGTGGAATTCTCCTCTCGCAAGCATGGCACTAGCTAACAGCCAAACATCATCACCACTCGCTCCCTCTGGACCACCATCAGCTGCTGCCGCTGCTGCATCTGCCCAGAAGAATGCACTGGTCCATTGGCCCTGTTGAATTGTAATTCAAACTTTATTACTAGTGAACATAAATTGTTGTTGATATAATAGGCGAGACGAATGATTTTCAAATTATATTCTAAAATATGGGCACACATTTATTATATACGAAAAAATCTATATTTCAAGAATTAACAAAGGCTTAACACAGTTTTAAGCCATTTTTCTAATAATTTTTCAATAGTGCACAAAAAACGCTAGTAGGTGTCATGGCGTCCGCTTTGATGTCACTACTAGGTAAACATGTCATTGCGTACTACTAAATCTGTGGTCTATGCGCAGCGAATGCGTCATCTTTACATAGGCGTGACATCATGTGTTGTGAAGAGCGTTTTTGTCAAAATGGCCGATTGCTATATTTTGTACTTTGATTTTATTTAAAATCTTATTAATCTCCAAGTATAGATTAAAACTGAATTATCATTTGAAATCCTTGTAATACGTATTTTCCCATAAAAACATAAAATCTTTAATTTTTTGATACTGTCGTCTCGCCTATTAAGAAAAGTACAAGAAAATAACTAGTATCTATATGGTTGAGTCTAACATAGTAATAGTTATAGTATAAAATTGATGTTCATGTAATATATCTATCTATTCAGCCACAGGAAGTCCACTGCTGAACATAGGCCCCCAGGGATCTCCACATCAACCTGTTGGAAGCGGCCTATCGGCCAGCGACATACTGTTGATGTAATACTTGGCAATCAATGTTACTTTATACACTGACTTTAATATGGGCTTCTTAAATTAGAGAAATATGGAGGGATAAGAGGTAAAATATATTGTGAAGTAAAACCCAATTAACATGTGGAGATTCTTAAATAATCTTTGCCAAGTAGTTACACATAAACAATATCAGTAATGGAAAATCTTACCAATTCAAAGTACTGTTTGACTAAAGAGCGCATAAAATCGATGTTGAGGCATACGTCCACACTGGCCCTGCCGGTCTGCGCCGCCTTCGCCATCTAGCATGTACCAATCAAACGTAGTCAATACAAAACAAACTTGTATATAACTTGGCCGAAACTTCACTTTCAAGAGTGTAGATCACAACAACAACAAGGTTTTCACTGTTCAGACGTCACGTAGTGTACATTTAATGGGGATAAGTAATAATACAGTAAAAACTTTAAATTACTTTGTAAATAGCATTGATTTCGTTTATCCCGCTGCCTAGAATCTTTGACATGCGTCAAATGTCAAATCGGGTTTTCAACGGCAAAAAACAAACAATAAAAGTTAAATAGTCAAATAACCGTTAGTAAAATAAAATCACAAATGTTATTTTACACTGATGTATCGTTTTCGAGACATCCCTAGTAAGAAATATAATGCGCCCAAAGTTAGAAGTCCACTTTTCGTACCAAGGCGTTCGTATCTATGCCATAATCGCTGTTAGAAATATAACAGCGTTTCAATTTACCTGGGTTCACCCATGCTGTCAAATGATAGATTTGAATTTTGATGACGGAAAGAAAAAGGTTATACATAGAAAAAGAGGGAATAGGCTGACTAATTTTATTTATTAATATTTATAATTGAAAAGTATTTAGACAGCCGTAATTATTGTCTTTAAGTGTTTTAATAGGATATTAACTTTAGTTTTGTGAAAAGTCTGATAGCTCAAAGAACACAACGTGTCTTAGGTTAGGCCGTTGGTGAAACATGTTCATACAGTACTTGAAATAACATGACTGAAAGAAAAATGTGCAAATTCTACAATTTAAACGTGCCTGAACGACGTTCCGCTGAAGGTGGCGGTGTTGTGCCTAACCATGGTAACAACGAAGATGAGGACAGAGGCCCCGACGACGTGCTGGCGCCGCCGGTGCCGCCACACGAGCACAAGCTTGAGTACAGCTACTGGATGTGGTTCTCACGGCGCCTGCCCACGCGCGACTCGGCCTCCGCTACGGGCTACGGGCAGGTCTGTTCACGACAGTGTATCTCATGATAGTCACTTCTGCTTTGTAAATAACATCCGACATGCATCTTGCATTCAACATTCTTTTATGTTGTTATTAAACAATAAATACAATGGCAGGTTAACATTACAATTGTGAGGTGTAACAGGTTAATTTCACATTCAAATTGAATAATACTCTACGGTTTTAGTAATCTATAATCTAAATGAAGTAGTGTTTAACAATACCCTTATCATATAAATACAAGCTAAACAAGCATTATTCTTGATTACAGTAATAATTATGTTGACATTAAAGAATATTTAAATATAAGAAATATTACACATGTGCAAAGGTAAATAACTTCTGAATTTTGAATGGCTTTATACATTTCAGGCCAACCCAAGTAACCCCTGGGAGTAATTATAAGGGGTTGGGCAATACATATTCATGAAACTAAATTCTGTGAATAAGTTGGTGTTTTAATAGAAGACACCTGTTGACCTACATTCCCACTTAAATATAAAACTGAAAAGATACCATAGAATCATGTTTCTAATACATTTTCTGGGTGTAATGTCTTTCTATATAGCAATTTAGAAACCTTATTGCAAAGTTTTGTAAGGTTTTCATTCATCTTTAACTCTAGCAGTAGGAGTATTGATAGACATAAATCTCTACAATACAATTGAGTGTTGTCATCAATATTTGTCACCTTTAAGTAAAACTCAGAGCCTGTATAAATTTCATACATTTTCTTTTACACATTTGGTAAAAACTAATTGAAATAGTGTGATAATTACAAGCAGAATCATAATGTAATTAAATTGGCATTATGTCTGTAAGGGGTTTTTATTGGAAATAAAAGCTCAATACATTTCTTATCATATAATTTTTAGGCTAGTGTATATTTTTTTCATATTTAAACTTATTAGTATTAAGTTCAGAAACATGTATGATTGGTTGGTGAATATATTGTGATGACATTGACAATTTGAGTAGAGAATAAGGAGATGATTATCACCACTGATGGTTATATTATCATAGTATAAGGTCTTAATAAGCAGAAGTAAAATAAGCACCTTGTCCTCAGAGAAATTAACTTTTTATTTTGAATCAAACGCCTGTTTTAAGTCAATTTTATTTAAATATTTATGACAAGCTTTATATTTATTATTTATTAAAAATTGGCCTTTAGTATTGTTAGAACTTAACTGATGATAAAGCCTACATATTAGAAACATTCTGTGTATGTATGAATAATTTGTTACCACGCTAAATTCATAATTGAGGCATGGTCTATAAAAAGAGCATTTATGCAATCTTTATTGATATATTTCACCCCCTGGAACAAAACAAAACAGTGTAGAAAATATCTGCTTTTGAAAAGCCTATCACATAACAGTACTCTGGAATTTTATATATATCCCAATACACTATAACATGGCACCTATTAACACCTTATTAAGCCAATTTAAAGTTGCTGTTTACATTGAGTGTGTAGATTTTTTAAGGCCAGTGTTTTTGATTTTTTGCTGCTTATTGGTTATAATATAAATCCATTGTGAATAGGTATAATTTAGTTTACAGCAATGGTGTTGTAAGCTTATTGACAAATTTAATGGTTTATGTTTACTTTGTAATTAAAAAAATAGATATTGAAGTATAAAACTAGTATAACCCATTGAATATATCCATTAATATTGTTTGAGAACTAGAATACAATAGTGAAATCCATGAAGCTTATATGGACTACAAGTCCACTTGTACTTGAACTAGAATGTGAAATCTTATATGGGTAAATTATGTATTCATCATCAGCCATGGAAGGTTATGCCCATAATCATCACGCTGGGTAGGCGGGTTGGCAATCGCAGGAAATGGCATTACAAATGAATAATTTGCAAAGCCAGTTTAACCAATATGCTTTTGCCATACGCAGTATAAGAACTTTTCTTCTTTATATGATAGAAGCTATTAAGCTTTAAAGGCAAATTACATGACAGAAACAAATGCTTTCATTACAAGCAAAGATTCCAATATAGCCACACTGTCTGGTAGAACTTCACATCCAAATAACTGAATCACTTATGATGAGTTTTGGTACCCTCGATTTGACTGCCTTGGTGGCGCAGTTGTACTACGATTCACTACTACAAAGCTCAGGTCTCGGATTCGAATCCCGGGTTGGGCAAAGTGATATTGGGTTTTTCTATTCATTATCAACCCGGAATCAGGAATTTGTGCCCGATATGGCAATAGGCTCGACCCCTATCACATCGTGGGACAGAACATACAAGGCGAAATGTGGGTGTCCTGGTAGCGCCTCTGCCTACCCCTTCTGGGATAAAGGCGTGAGTTTATGTACATATGTATGTATGTATCTAAATTCTAAATATCATGATGACGCCGGGCTGCCGTCGCTGGCCGCCTGCGAGTACAAGGTGCACTACATACAAAATATTTGCTCTTAAGTATGACCTAAATTAAGTAATATTTTAGACTTATTACTAAACAATAATGATTGTGGACGGCCACTATACCCTATAGATTGTTGACGCCGTGTAGATGTTGGCTTAAGAGAGAAAGAGCGACCTTTTAAAACTATTTACCGTCTAGCAAAGCCGGGGCACCTTACTTGTGAATAATAAGTGCAGTTCTCATGTATTTTATTTAAACCATAAATATGACTATGCACTAAAAACGCCTTATTAGGCCTATAATATCTGCTTCATGTATATGCATATTATTACTTTGTCAGCAACGTAATACGAGGAATAATATACAAAATTACTTGTAGTTTAAACAAAAATATGTATTATATGTGAAGAACCCAATTTATGTATTTTTTATCAAATTTTCTGTAGAGCAATGTTGTACCTTCTCTATTTTCAACTAGGATCAACATTCAACATGCATTGAAATTAAATCCTTATTATGATACTGCTCCTAATTTGCTTTTGTTAGTTATATTTTGTATTTTTAAATTAAAAGCACCCCAATTCATGCTACAAGTAGGAAAGGTAATATATCAAATTTCCTAGATACTGTAGATTCCTTTCTGACCTGTACCGTGCTGGGTCCGCAGGCGCTACGTCTGGTGGGTCGCGTGGCGAGCGTGGAGCAGTGGTGGGGGCTGTACACACATCTGGCGCGGCCGTCGGAGCTCCCGCCGTTATCCGACCTACACCTCTTCAAACTGGGCATCAAGCCCATGTGGGAAGACCCCGCTAACGTCAACGGAGGGAAATGGGTAAACAAATAAACCTTACCTTCAGTTTGTTTTTATTCTGACACAATGAAAAGATGTACCTTCATTAGGTTTATTTTATATTCTGATTTGACAATATTGACACAAAAACGGATGTTACAAAAGGAAGTCGCTTCCGACTGGTCACACGATAGCCTTGCTGGAGGCCTATAATTAGCAGTGGATTTATCATTTCGGCAAATAATGAAAACGACTGCACTAAACCTGATGGCGAATATAGTACCGTCCTAATGGATACTTATTCCTGGTACCGATCTCGTCATTGGAAGCGATTATTCCGCCTTTTTTTGAACATAATTATACTAAAATGAGATGGCGTCATTAGTTTTTAAACCGTGAAATATTTGCTAGCTACATAGTTGCGATAGGTGCTACATAGATAAAGATAGCCGAGTTAGAAGTGGACTAGACTGGTAAATCTGAGGTTTGTGCCCAAGGCACACAACCCGCACTTCGAACTTCGAAGTGACGTTACTGTATTCGGTCTGATATGTTATTATTTGATCATGTATCGTATACTTTAATTGAAATTGACAGGATGCTTAAATAAAATATCAAAGTGGATCTGACCTGCATTGCCCCTGATTTAAATTTAAAATGTGGATAAAAAACAAAGCATGTTTACAAGATATACTGCACAGTTAACTCTTTATTAGCATACCGAACTTGATTCTGCACAAGTTTAGAATTGATTAAGAATTATAGAGATGGTATTGAAAGAAATATGGGGTTTGATGTTGCAATTAATTATTCTTCTATAAAAACATACACAATGGATAACCAGTCGTGGTGACCCACACAAGTGTGTTTTCAGTCTGTGTATATTCGGTAAGCAAGCGGGTATAATTGTATGGAGCGACAAGCCAAAAATCTCACTCCAGCGGTGCGATCACTTTATCATGCTAGCATAAATAAATCTTGGTTGTTCGAAACCCTGTCGAAGGGTTGTATAGATCATTACTTTGATAGCATATAAGGTCGAGAGCCGCTGGCAGCTGGCCACTAAAGCAAACCCTAGTAAAGATACTAATGGTTCTAATAAATAAACTTTTGATTGTGTCGGCAGGTGGTGAGACTACGTAAAACACAGACGGGTCGCGCGTGGGAGGACCTGTGCATGGCGATGCTCGGCGAACAGTTCATGGTGGGGCCTGAGCTGTGCGGAGTCGTGCTCTCTGTGCGCTTCCAGGTAAGAACCACCAGCCTAATACGCTTAATGCTTTCGTTCAGTGAGACTGTGTATGGTTCGTGATGTGGATTCCCACAGAAATGCATTTGGTATGAGCTTGTCATTTTAGTGGCTAAGGACTGGAATCGGGCCGCCCTGTTTTATATATTGGGCTGGAATTACTTTTCAACTTATTATTCTGGTGTTGAGGTTACCTTCAGCGAAGTTTGGATGCCAGGTATATCAGTCTACTCTTACAGAATTGCAGATAAAAACTTAGGTAAAATAGCTACTTACTACTTAGCTATACTGTAGTCGTTTTGCACTACAGTAGAAATGGGCCGGCTCATGTTATCTTCTTTACTATAAAAAATATGTAATTTATGAAATAGGTCATTGGGGCAGACCCGTGTAAACATGAGGCTCGTACTGATGAAAATATAATTGGTTGCAGGACGACCACCTGGCGGTGTGGCACCGGACGGCGTCGGACACGGCGGCGGCGGCGCGCGTGCGGGACGCCATGCGCCGCATCCTGCAGCTGCCCGCGTCCGTGGCCATCGAGTACAAGGCGCACGGCGACTGCCTGCGCGCCTCCGCGTCCCGCGCGCACGAGCCCGACGCGCCGCCCGAGCCGCACCCGCCCCCCGAGCCGCACCACCCGCGCTCCTAGCCCCCCACCTCGTCTCACTCGCTTCGCACCCGCCCCCCGCCTCGCCCACCTTCACCTAGAGGCCGCACCCTGCCCCGGTGAGGCGCATCACTAGATGTACATTACCCTCGATCAATGTTGAACCAGACCCGTCGCGTCAGCGTGCGCGCGTCCGCTCGTGCGCCGCCCACGTGACTCGCCTCCTTGTGCTTATCATTGTCATTGGGAACTTGAGTGAGATAACGAATTTTGATTATATACACCCCACTGTAGTTCTCACGACGTTGTTGCCAGTATCGGAATGATGTATATAATAATATAGTGTAATTCGATGTAAAGACGCACGTATGCGAGCATGTATTGTGAGGACGGCCGCTCGACAACCATTGTACAGTGAACGATTCATTTTGTCAACTCGCAAATGAAACGTAAATAAAAGAAAATAAAAAATCAGACTTTGTATACATTGAATTTTTGTTTTTATCTCCCATAATCTACGGTACTAGTGACTTATCATTCCCGAAAACATCCACAAAATTAACTAAAGGAAAATTGATTTAAACTTCTGGAAAATAATCATACGGACACCATTTAGCTTAATCACTAACGAATTTGATTTTCTAAGGAAACTCCTGTCCCTATGACCGTAGATTTAACCTCAATTAGGCCCACTTGTTACAAACTGAGTTATTATGTATTTATATTCTACATACAACTCAGTTATAGAAGTAGTTATTTTCCTACCCTACTCTTAGTGCTAGCGGGCCTATTATAAATATAAGCTAAGCGATTGTACCTAAGCTATTGTGATGTTTATGGAAATAAACTATTTCGATGTGACTGTAATAAAATTGACCCAAAATAATAATATTGTTTCATAAATTTCCCCATATACAATAACTTCAATTTTGAATTCTAACATTACATGAATAATACAACCCCATTTTTTTGCTTCAACTTTTGGAGCATTGTAAATTAGCACATACCCTCAACCAATGTTAACCAATACACATAATTATCTAGAGAATTTTATACTCACAGAATATTCCAGAACATACAGCACATCAAAGTCAGGTCACAATAACACACAAGTGTATAAAATATATTTTAATACATCAAATTTCAACAGACATCCACGTTTGTTAATTAAAAAATAAAACGTTTCACATCTCTATGACATCGCTACACACCGAGACCGCTCCCGGCTCGCGCCGAGCCACTCACTCAACTAATACTACAAAAATCTAAAAAACTTCTATACCATTATACAAATATGTTACACTAGTTGTGGACACACTGGGGGTAGTTGATCAAAATCAAACAGGGATACCGACCCATACTAAATATATTTTTAATTATCAAATTTATTTTAGTTTGTAAAACTGAAGGAAATGAATTATAAATATGTTCTCCCTCCTTCGCTCTCAGGACAATCTTAATTAAATATTGCGTCATCTAGCGGCATAAGCTTGAACTACATTCTCCTAGCCAAGCGGCAACCAAGGACTACAAAACATTTTATTTTTGATTCTATCACAACTGAGGGAATTCTGTCCTGAAATTGCCAAAAATGGCGACCATCGAATGTTTATATCAGCGGTCGATATTACTAGTTCATCACTTGAAACAATATGTAGGAAGGGAACACCGTAATTTTACAAAAATAATACAATTATGTAAATGTCACAATATAGAGCTACAATTTTATGCGCGACCGTCCAGCGGAATGGTAGAAAACGAACGAAGGTTTTAGGGTAATTTCAGCTAACAGTAAGTGACGTGCGACTGCATAGGATTCTTTTGCTATTCTATGTGCTATCTCCACTTTTGTCTCTATTAACTCAGTCTAGTTTTTCGAGTCTTGTGTGTCAATCACCACGCACTATAACGGTGAAAGAAAACATTGTGAGAAAACCTGCATGCCGTGGCGATTTTAAAGCTTTTTATACGGCCAGTGTGGTGGACTATATGGCCTAAGTCTTCTCAATCGTACTTTCGATTGTAGAGGAGGCCCGTGCCCTGCAGTGGGACGTATATGGGCTGATACAGTTTCGCTGGAAGGTCACGCATGGGCTTGAAAGTCTATACTTCGGTATGTACTGCTAACCCAACAGGTATTAGTAAATAAAATAAATTATTCCACACATCCAAGCTTGATTTTCATCAACACGTGACACCGCCACCATCAACAACAACAATATTCTATAGCAACAGTTATAATCTACATTTTTACATACATCCACTTGAAATAGTAACGATTCATATTCACAGATTTATAAAGTATCAAACTTGGTATTGTCGACGATGGCGATGTGGACTACATATCATATACCAATCTGTGTCATTCCTCCGCTATTTATTGATAAACTTTTAATACAGCAACATTTCAGACTATATGCAGTGGCTTCAACACGTTCACGGTACGACAAAAAATTATAGGAACTTATTTGGAACAACCTGACGGCCTTAGGTACATGATCATTTGGTGCTTACCTTTACATATGTGCTTAAATTAAAAAAAAATCTAATCTTTAATCTAACTATTAAGCAAGAAACTAAATATAAATAGGCTATTACTACAATAAAAAAAAAAGGAAATTTCCAATTGTGTAGGTAGTTATATTGACAACATAAAATCAACTAAATTTTTAGTAGGTATATAATACTCAAGTGTGTCAAGAAGCTTTGTGCGATCAATACATAATGTGGTTCTAGAATTCCTGCTAATAGTCTTTAAGTCTTATTTTCATACTAAAGCTCCGGCTCTATATGGGGCATTTCACGTCAAGCGGACAACCAAAAAAAATGAGGTCGTGAATTTTGTTTATACTCTGGTCAGTTCTACTTCTAGGGGACGTGAATGAGTACACACAATTTTTTTTATCGTATGATGCTTAATTGCTGAGTTATGAGCTTTTAAAAAATGACTAACAATGAAATCACGAATTTTTGGATATATATTATCTTTATTAATTAATTTGTAAAAAAAACTAAATAGTATTGTTTCTTATAGTTAAAAAGTTGAAGTTTTTATTTTTTTTATAGAATTCTAAATTTGAATTTTTTTGAGTATAGTAAACCGGAAGTGAACATTTCAAATCGATTTTTGAGTAACTTCGACACTTATTTTTTTAAATATTTTAACCTTGAATTGAAGCTTTAAATGTACTTATTCTTCACAAAAAAAAAAAAAAAACGTGATCTCCAATAGTTTAGGAATTCGAGCATATAGAGTACATACACATAGCTATGACAACTTTCTAAGCAATCGGGTTTATGCGCTAACATGCTAAAATACTACGCTATTAGTGTTTTATTCCTTCATTCTAACATGGAAAAATATAAAAATAAACGATTTCTTTAATTCTTCACAAAAATATTAAAACATGATCGCCAATAGTTTAAGACTTAGAGCGGTTTTACTAATTGAGATTGAAATAGTATAAAATAAAATGGAGAGATTTATTTTGTAATTTTCACAGTTTTACTATTCGCACTAGCACTAATTCTCTTTACACATAAGCCTTCGTTGGTTGGAATAAAAGCATACATTTGTTTAGTTCCTGGAACGGTGATAGCGGAAGCAAAACGGACTCGTAGGAAATCTCGCTTTTGTTGAATACTTTCCTTCGAGCAGCAATAAATAGAAGTATCAGTTAATTATGAATTGGGCCATTCATATAATCTTATAACTGTAGTGATAGCGCTATTCGTAGACTGTAAACTTTCACGGGTTGCCAAAAGTTTAAGGTTTCCCCCAAGACCATCACATGGCCCTTTTCTATGAGCAGTGGCATGGAGGTGTAAATGCGCTTCTTTCTTAAAATCTTCATGCTTTAAATCGTCTGATATCATTATGATGCTTCCATGTTTAATGTCATTTCCATCTTTACAATAATAAACAGATGTCAAAAGCGTGGCTTCATCATTATTCCAATGAAATAATTGGGCAGAATCTTGTACGACAAAACTATAATTTTCGGCAAAATCACATTGAACGAGAATTTCTCCTTTAGGGATGGATAATTTGTGATCCTAATTTACTTCAAACAAGATTTTAAGAAAGAAACGCAATTACACTTCCATGCCACCGCTCATGGAAAAGGGCCATGTGATGGTCTTGGTGGAAACCTTAAACATTTGGCAATTTTTTTGTGAAGAATTAAAGAAATCGTTTATTTTTATATTTATCCATGTTAGAATGAAGGAATAAAATACTAATTGCGTAGTAATTTAGCATGTTAGCGCATAAACCCGATTGCTTAGAAAGTTGTCATAGCTATGTGTATGTACTCTATATGCTCTAATTCTTAAACTATTGGAGATCACGTTTTAATTTTTTTTGTGAAGAATAAGTACATTTAAATCTTTAATACAAGGATAAAATATTTAAAAAAAAAAGTGTCGGAGTTACTCAAAAATCGATTTGAAATGTTCACTTCCGGTTTACTATACTCAAAAAAATTCAAATTTAGAATTCTATAAAAAAAATAAAAACTTCAACTTTTTAACTATAAGAAACAATACTTTTTAGTGTTTTTTACGAATTAATTGATAAACATAATATATATCCAAAAATTCGTGATTTCATTGTTAGTCATTTTTTAAAAGCTCATAACTCAGCAATTAAGCATCATACAATAAAAAAATTGTGTGTACTCATTCACGTCCCCTAGAAGTAGAACTGACCAGAGTATAAACAAAATTCACGACCTCATATTTTTTTGGTTGTCCGCTTGACGTGAAATGCCCCATATATTACTATTCAATTGGTTGTACTTATTTATAATATTTAATAAACAGCAAACGTGTTGAAACATAGTAACACATCTTTAGGCCTAGTCATTTATATTCATTTATACATTTGAGTGCGAAGTGTGTCCACAAGTCTTAATTACACTTACCTAAGTATATACATTTGGCATCTTCACTTACACTAGATGTGGTGATATGCACGCTGCACTTGGTAAATCAAATTCGTCATGATTCCCATTGATATTACATTTATGCTATAACAATCACAATAATTTACCAATGATATAATTTCATTTCGTGTGAGGGGCTGGCCACATTGCCTATAATTTGTTCTTACCTATAACCATACTGGCACATGCCTCGTCAATCCTGGATTTATAAATAATATAGTAAAGTAGTATTTAGGAATACCATTGTTTAGAATTTGTAACGCGAAATATATTCCAATTCTCAAAAGCAAATACACTTATATAAACAATCAAAATCTTTCATAGCAATTACATACAATATTGAAATTTGAAAGTAAAATAACCCTGACCAATTATGAACACCACACCACACAATCGGAAGACTTAGACAGGGATACCGTCAGGGCCATTAATGAACAACAACAACGAGGCACATGCTCAGAATCTCCACAAACACTAACACATACATATCAATAATACTTATTCAATGTGGCCAGGACCCTTTAAAACAAAGTGCGTAACACTAGCATTTCGTAACATTAGCTATTTCCTAGTCTTACGAGAGGGGACATAACCAGAAATATATCAATGCCTTCGGAAGGGTGCATGCTCCTTCTGTATACTCAGGTGTCTGCAGATTATACAGCATGCTTCAATCAATCGATCATTAATTTACTTGTGATACATGCTTGGTGGAACCTATACAGGGTGAATTTTCCAAATGGGCGTGGATGGCCGAATCCGAAACTATTTCCTAGAATTTGATCCTCATTGGCAACATTATCAAATGGTGTATACACAATGTGTTTTTTTTTTTCAAAATCGTCGGTTGCGGTTCCTCGCTAGGTATATAGATTAATCAAAAATTTAAGAAAGCAGTTTTAGTTTTATCAAAATCGGGCTCGTGACTCCTTTCAGCATTTTTCGATATTTCTCATGGTTTCGGATTTGGCCATCCATGCCCACTTGAAAAATTCAATACATGACCTAACTTATAGAAAAATAATATTTGTCACACCCGTATGCGAGACCAACCGACCAATTTAAATAAAAGACTAATATCCAATTATTTTTTATAATAAAAAATACTTAGATAAAAATATACCTGTATCCTTATACGATCAGTATTACCAGATACCTAATATAGTAATGCTCTTTGTGGTTATGTCCCCATCCCAAGTGAGACTGTCGTGTGTTCCTGCAACGTCTATGGCACATGATGTCAGCCACTTATATCTACATCTGCCGGAATGCTAATCAATATACCTTAGCGAACGATTGTGGCTCTGTTACATGGGTAAAAAAACATTATTCCAATAAAACATTAGTAAATGTGTTATTACACAAAATCGATAATTAATCAAAAATATTCTTAATCAAAACTGTGCATACCTTTATTAAAACATTATACACTTTAATTCAATTATGAACTCAACATGAAAAATAATTTGTTATTTGAAAGTGCCAAAAAACTGTAAATAAAAGTTTTCACCAATGCAACAGAGCCACAAGAAGAATTATCATTAACACTAATTTCATTGCTTCGTTTTCCTTTCAAAATAGCACTTGATCGTTTACACGAAATAATACAACTGCTAACATTAAATAAGAACCGTGGTATAAAAAAACATTCCAGTCTTACTGAAATCATAGGGTCCCCTCGAGTTGAATAAACTGATTATAATATTAGGCATTTGTATATACGGCAAGATGGGTCCTATTACTAAAAGACCCTAGATTACGGTGGACCCCTTAATCTATCTATGCTAACAATAAAAACTCCAAAAATTACGTTATTTTATCCAAGAAAATAAATATGCCCTCAAAGCATTATGACCAATGGCGAACATGGCCAGATTATATAAACAAGAATATAACAAGAACGAAAAATTATAACTACATGAATTCGCGTACATTGCAAAATATTGTTGCTTGTAATTAAAGTCACCTTTTAACAACAAAAAGTTTCAAACAAATATATCGTATATTTAACTATACTATGCGTGACCATAACATAATTTTTTCTACAAAACGACGTTGACAATTATGTTGATCTAATTATGACGGAATAAGTCGTCATTCAAAACTTTTAGGAGGACGTACATACGTAAATCATGACTAAGACGATCTTTACGTATATTTTACTAAGACGAAACAATCCGTCAACCACACATCTACGATAGGACGTAATATTACGTCAGCCGCATAGAACGGACTAAACAGTTACGTGTATTAAAAATATACAACGAATGCCTCATTTTTAGTACATGAACAAACAAAATGTACAATACATTTATTATATCTATCAAATTTGAACAGTTTCATTTAAGAACACTATTTATTGCGATTTGTTGCCTTTTCACATTTAATATACAGAAAAAAGGAAATCAAACTAGCAAAGAGGTTTCAAGACAGAGTAGAAGCTAAGGTATAAAGAATCTAAAGACAAAACATTGGTTTTAGTCAAAGATTTAAAAAAAGTGGATTTAAATTAATGTTAACTGGGATGCAAGGATAAATATTGCAAAAGATAAAAAATTACCAAACTTCAAGAGCTTATAAAATCATAATTCAATTAAAAAACGATATAAAACTCTTAATAACTACTTTAATTAATTTAATTTTTTTAAAGCATTGCAAAGGATAGTCAAGGGGACTTTAATATATTATAGTTTTTGTAAATTATAATAAAAGCACACATTTTGTATTATGAGTCAGGTCATGACAAAGATAACTAGGTTGACCGCCTAAAAGACCCAATAACTAAGCGACTCATAAATAAGTTATTTTCATGTAATAGTTAGACCAGCCTTGACGTAAAAATACGTAATATGGACAGTTGACTTATTTATCTACTTTGTTGCCACATTCCAGAGTTCAAAAATATAACTCTGTCTTTTAGAATCGTTGTTGCATTAATTTAATATTAAAATGATAAGTTAATAGTTGCCATTTTGAGCTTGAAATGATTTTATTTCTGTCTCAAGGGATATTTACCTGCGGAAGGTTTAAACTTTAAAGACATTTTCAGACGAAAAAGCGCACAAAGATAGGCTTTATGTTTTATTTGTAAAAGTAAAAAAAACATTACTTAATATCGTATTTACATATTTTCGAATAAAAAATAATATTCAATAAATTCTACTATGCAGCTAGTCAAAATAGTCCAAATTTATGAGTGTTCAGGAACACAAGAACCGCTCTTGTTATTTTCTTTATTAATCGTAGGCGGAGTCGTAGTAAAATGGGAATATGATTACAAACTTTTTTCTATGAGTGATATTTACAGGACATGGCATTTGTGCGTTGAATTTCAGGATTACGTATTAATTTAGGACCTCCTTTTGTTTGGAAATTGGTAAATTTAGTCAGGACTCAAAACCAATTATAACGCCCAAAATCTACCAGTGTTGCCAATTTAATTGCAAAGATTTTCCCTCGTAATAAAGCAGATAGTAAATTTTGCTTTTTTACTATTGTAAAGCAAATTGTTTTGTTTTATGGTAAATATCGTTTTAAATTATTATAAAATAATTTGTATTTTCTTTTACTGTTGTAATAATAAGCTACATTATAAAAAGTCAAAATGTTAAATAAATCTAATAACATTTCCTTCTTCAAATATTAATCAAAACATAACCAAAATACAGTGCAACCTTAATATAACGTACCTCAATATAACGACTTCCTCGATTTAACAAATTCATCGTAATCCCCTTGAATTGTCCATAAGAGTCAATATAAAATATACCTTTACATTGCGAACATTCTTTGCGTACAACCTCTTTATAACGAATTTTCAACTAACAAGAAAAAGTATTCATACCTCTAATTAACGAATTTTGCCAACCCAAAACCTTTATATAAAGTTTCCACCATTAATATAACTCTTAATCTTATAATGTGATTCATGTCTCGACATGTTTCGACACGCTTTTGTTTGTAAAGTAATCATTGTTGTTTTGATGGAAAGTAATGTAAACACCTCTGCTCGCCACTATTGTTAAAGATTTAAGTTAAAATGGCTCAGAAACGTAAAGTAATATTGAGGTGAATAAAACTATTCTTTTACCTCTTTATAACGAATTTTAGACCAATCTAACCTCAACATAACAAACCTCAGTTCAACGAATTACTTGATATTACGAATATTTTCTTGTTCCCCTCCGATTTGTTATATCGAGGTTGCACTGTATATGGAGAAAGTTTAACACATTGACTGTGGCACAAAAACAATGAATTATCCAGGACTTATGTAGATAATAAACAACACACCTGGCGTGTGAGAGCCGCATTCGTGTTGCGACCAAAAACACAACGTAAGTGTGCGCCGCAGTCAACGTGTTAAAAATATTTATATGTGATGTAAAGGTTTTTCTAGCAGCAAGAGAGGTGTACATTGTACCATTAGGACAGGTATACATTAAAGTAACTTAGAGCGGACACGCACCTAGCGGGCACGCGGAATCCATTAGAGCGGGAGGGAAGATGTCGCGAGTGCGTGTGTGTGAGACTATGCTACTTGCTGCCTTACGCACGTACCTACCCCACACACAGGAGATCCATTAGAGTGGGAGGAAGATGTAGCGAGTGCGTGCGGACACGCGCATGTACTTACCAGACGCAAGTATATCCATTAGAGCGGGATGCAAGATGGTGCGTGTATATGCGGACACGTGCACGTAGTTACCAGAGGCACGGGGATCCATTAGAGTGGGATGGATGGTGCGTGTGAGAGAGAGGTCAGCAGGCGGGCGGGTGGCGCGGCGCCAGGTGGTGGATGAGCAGCGGCGCGGTGGCGCTGGCGGGGCGCTGCGCCAGCACGCGCTCCAGCACGCACGACGCCGACAGCCGCGCCTCCGCGTCGTGGTCCCAGCACTCCTCCATCGTGTCGCACAGTACGCTCACACCCTGACACACACCACAACACAAATAATGTAATTACATTATAATTTACAGTGTACCGACGAATCAATTATTAAAAAAAATTTAAGTGGTAGATCGACAATGTGGTTGATGGTAACAAATGTACGGCTATGGTCCGTCGGGACTACAATTGGAATAGGTCAGGAGGGTACCACTGTCTCACAGAAAGCCGACGTTAAGAGATAGCTATACTATCCTATTTCACTTGATGAAAAATATTAACTGGGTCCAGTCCAGTTTCCCAGCCATTTGCGAACATCGGCAACGCACGATCTAAATATACATCTCCATGGGCGGTACTAATCACTTATCACCAGCTAAGCCGTCTGAACATTTGCCGGAACTTCGTAATAAAAAAATAATATAAAGTATTCTCACGGGATGGTTCCGCCACTGCGGCTGTATGTGCGGCCGGAGCTTCCTCTGCACCACGGCCTCCTGCATCTCCTCGAGGCTGGGGTGCGAGCCCACCTCCTCCTCCAGCGGCAGCCGGTACTGCCCCGCGGTCTCCGCGCCGCTGTCACTGCACCTGTGGGGAAGAATGTGACTAGTGTTAATGGGACTGCCTCGGTGGCGTAGTTGTACTACGGTACGAATATAAAACTGCGGTCTTGGGTTCGAATCCCGGTTCGGGCAAAATGATATTGGATTTTAGTATTCATTACACAATACTAAAATCCAATATCACAGCCTCCGTGGCGCAGTTAGTTAGACGCCGCCTGTGAAACTAGAGGCCGCGGGTTCGATCCCCGCACCGAGACAAATGTTTGTGAGAACCACAAGTATTTGTTTCGGGTCTGGGTGTTTGTGAGACCGAAAAGTCTCTCGTAGTTCTTGATACTCACGACACAAGACTCGATCTTAGTGTGGGGTCAGGACTATGTATGTGACTGTTGGGTGTATTTAGTATTTATTTATTATCAACCCGGAGTCAGGAATTTGTGCCCGATATGGCAACAGGCTCGCCCCCTATCACATCGTAGAACAGAACATGCAATGCGAAATGTGGGTGTCCTAGTAGCACCTCTGCCTACGCCTTCTTGGAAAAAGACACGAGTTTATGCATATATGTTAATGGGAGTAGAAACGAAAGTTGAATGCCAGTAGTATATGTGGAAATCGATAAAAAAATATTGTTATGGGATCTGTCAGATTTAAATAGCAAAAAGTAGCGACGTGTTTCTTAAATTGTATTTATAAAACAGTCCACTATTAATTAGAGACCCTAGAAAACTCCTGAAACCTTCAAACGTCTAAACAGGGTATATCCTAATTTGTGTACTAATAAATCTTCAAAATATCAAATTACCAACTAAACACCGTTATTAAAGTACTAGGAATAACCTTCACCATTACAGCTTAAATTAAAATATCTAGAAACACCAAATTCCCAACTTTACAAATAACAGTAGCACCTTTTTAATAATTGACAGAAAGGTTGCTGGAGGAATGACACATCAACCCACATTTCAGGTCAATATTTATAGATTTCGGTTTTGGGTCAGACCTCGAATGTTTCGGCCACATTTAGCACTGAACCAGTTCACCGCCTAAATTCGTGAATATTTAATATTAGATATTTTTGCTTTTTGTGCCCGATATGGCGATAGGCCCGCCCCCTATCACATCGTGGGGTCCGGAACATACAAGGCGAAATGTGGGTGTCCTGGTGGTGCCTCTGCCTACCCATTCGGGGATAAAGGCGTGAGTTAATTTATGTATGTATTTTTGCTTAATTGATATTGCACCGACATATAACGGTAATGAGGTTCAAAAAAGCCTTTTTAAGGGTACCAAGAAATTGAAAGAGTTTTCAAAGATACTGTAATATACTTTAGGAAAGCAGACGGGATGGAACGAACAGAAGGTCGCAAGTTCAAGCCTATGAAACACAAATCTGAGTTTAGTTATTACATGTTTATTTATAGTTAATGATAGCTTAGAATAACGGTGAAGGAAAACATCGGAAGGAAAACTGCATTGTTTAGAATTATTCGAGTATTTCAACGGTATTCGAAGGACCGCCAACAAGGACTTATACACCAACTTGGTAGACTAAAAATGCTTAATCCCGACGATTTAAACAAACATACATAAACTCACGCCTTTTTCCCAGAAGGTGTAGGCAGAGGTGCTACCAGGACACCCAGGTTTCGCCTTGTGTGTACGATTTAAACAGCTTTTTGTAACTAATAAGAAATAAAAACTATTTCATTAAAATCTATGAAAATAACTATAGATTTTACTCATCTTTAGATAAAAAATCTTATCGGTATTAAAATATCGGGCTTTACTGGCCGAAAACATTCAAATTTTGCTTCTTTGCCCACGTTAAAATTCGGTCTATTACAACAACTGAACATAGCGTACGTACTTAAGTCGTTACAGGAATATTTTCCCGTATGAATCATATTTCAGACTAATGTATGAATGAAGTTACTTTACGGAAAATAGGTATGAAGTTTTTCTTGGATTTAGGATAGTCGTATCCTAATAACAAATACGTATAGGTAACGTAAGTATTTTAAAATAGTTACAAAGCGTTATCACTTTGCCGTACGGCGCGGCGTGCCAGTATATGTCAGGAAATATTTATACCTTGAAAGCTTAATATAAATCCTGATTTCACTTGTAAAAACAGAATATCGCCTTTAAAAGACCATATCTATAAGAACAAATAAAAGTAATTATTCAATGTATTACTCACCTCGAAGCAATCTCCCACAGGACCAGCGCGCACGCATACATATCGATTCTCAGGAAAGCGTCCTTCGTGAAGTTGATCGCTCCGTCCAGCACTTCAGGAGCCATGTATCTCCTCGTCCCCACTTGTCCATGCGCGTCGCCGCACCCTCGAGCCGGCACGAAGATCAGCGCCAGGCCGAAGTCGGCGATGCATGCGCTTAGATCCGCTTTCAGTAGAACGTTCTTGGATTTGAAGTCCCGGTGCGCCACCGCCGGCTTGCCTCCCACCTCCTCGTGAAGATGAGACAGACCACGAGCCACACACGCAGCCACGCGCCAAGCCTCAGACCAGGTTAGAGTGTGCGCTTTCAGATAGTCGCATAGTGAACCCTGTAGGAATTATACAAAATCATTGTAAATTTAAATTCAAAGAAATAGTTTTAATTTATGAAAAGTATTTTGTTAACAATCTAACGCAAACATTTATCTTTTTATGTTACGATAATATGTCAGCCGGCATTTGATATTCAAATTGTTTTCCCACAAAATACGTAATATACGCAACTGATAAGCATTATATTTTAAGGCCGCAAAAAAACTCGCTATCAAAACGATTTGTTTGCAAAGCGGGTGTGTGCAAATGTTTACCTTCTCGTGATAAGCGGTGATGAGCCAGTACTCGGCCTGAAGATTATCTCCCTTCTTATCGACGCCGATGTAGTGCAATATGTCGGGGTGGTCCATGCGTGGCAGCCGGAACACCTCCTGCTCGGCGAGCCACGACTGCTTGTCTTGCAAAGGAAACACCTTTACTGCCACGTCCCTCTGACCCAGCTTGGCGCGCCACACCGCCCCGAATCTCCCGCGCGCCCTCACCTCACACAACGTCACTTGCCCCACCAGAGTTCCCGTTTCGTTCTCCATTCCCGCGCCGGCTGAAGGTGGTCTTGATAGGGAAGCTTCGCCGTTGCCGAGCTCAGCGAAGGAGGTGCCCTTACGTCTCCTATACAATAGGTAGCACCCGACCAACACAGCGAATAAGATGAACAGGGGCGTGAGAGTGTAAAATATCACTGCCTGCGTATCGTCTGTGTCGGGCGTGACAGAGGCCGGGATCTTCTGCGGAGGGATGTCAGTCTGTGTCATTACCGTGTCCAGGCTCGGGAATGTGAGGTTCTTATTGCACATGTCGCCTTCACAGCAGCAGTGAACGAGAGGGAGCTTGGCATTGTGCAGGCGGCAGCTCGCTGTTCTATCCTTACAAGAGACGGTGTCCACGAAGCATCCTTTGACTTTAGGATAAGCTGTATTAGTCACGTTATTGTACAGCCAGAGGACAAAGCAATGGACGCTCTTGTCAGCCTCCACTGCTGGGCATTCCTCCTGTAAGGTGGGGGGACAGGTGGTGTTTTTGGTGGAGTCGCAGCTTGGTGTGCTCGCATTGTAGAACTCGCAGTAGCGCGTCGCTACGCCACCTTCCTTGGGCCGAGGTGGGAGGTTATCATCTGACGGGGGGGCTGCTAATGTTGTCTGAATGCCTAAACAAAGGTTTATCTAATCAATAGTTGTTATTAACTCTTTTCGTGAAGTAGGTAGAAGATAAATAGGACAAGACTTTGCATATAATTGTTTAGAAACACGAGATTATTGTGTCTATAAAAATATTTTTCGGTTAGTTGGCTAGAAATGGAAGATTTTAACTACAACTATCATATTTAATTGTAGATTAAACATATTATTGTAGGAACCCCATCAGTCATCATTGTTGATAAACTTTTTATGTATAGTTTCTTCTTCAGTATTATATGAACAGTGTGCATGTATTATTTATTGATATAAGTTTAAAGTTTTTGTGCTACATTTATGCAGAAAAAAATATTAAAATAAATGTCATTCTAAATGTATGTATACTGGTTTTTATAAAACTAGTTTTGGTAAGCAACTTCACTAGTTCTACAACATATGTATGCAAACAAAATGCTACAGGAAAGAAATTCACCAATATGAAGTAAGATTTATAATTGATGAGCACTGGATATTTTTAAGAATTCCACTTTATATAAAACAAAAATAGTTCATGGCATATTATGATACACAATATGAAACATACAGATTTGTGTAATAGATGTATATGTATTTATACTATACTATACATACAAATACATGTATACTATAGATACAATCATAGATAGAAAAATGCGCCATTTATGCCGACCACAGTTTTCCAATCTTATTTCCATCTCAAGATATGAAAGTGGTCACCATGTTATAATGACCAATATGTGTCAAAATAAATTCTAAGCAATGCCTACAGTACATTACAACTTTTAAAAGGAAAACTAATAATGTTATGGATAATTAATAAAATAGTAGTAAAAACAAGGAAAATAAAACCTCACTGATTTATAACTGAATTACTGTTGTAATTGGATTAACTGCTTTAAAACAATTCTAAGGATATAATGTTATTTGACTAATTGGCTATGTCATTGCATCAATTCCAGGCCGCCCCTTTTTTATTAATTGCACAGATCCAACAATCAAGGAGAGACATCTCATGAGATGGCTAGTGATAACTTCTGCCCATAAACATCTACAACACTTCAATCATAATGGGGTACAAGTATTATGTCCTCGGCAATCTCACTTGTCAAACGAACCACGTAATATGGTTACTGTAATTTGTCAGTTATCTGTGAGATAATGGTACCATCTGAGTTGGGTGGGACTATTCCTGCAGTAGTAGTAGTCCCAGGGAACTTAATATAACTACAGTGTGGCTTTATTGCTCAGAGTGAGATATAATACTTTCAAAATGGTTTCTTAGATTTATGCGAATTTACGCATTAGTTAGTTATATTTCATAAATACATGCATAATTGTCATCACTGTATCCCATAGGGGTAGACAGAGACTATGGATCGCCACTTTGTTTGATACTCACATATTACTTTCACTATTATTTTTGAATGAATATTTTATAATTGAATTTTATATTGATTTTGCTGAGATAGTATTATTGTGATGATTTCAGTATGTTAAAAAGTTGTGCTTTGTTCTGTTTCTGTTAGTTAACATAGTTTTTTTGCCTTAATGATGAGTAAAAGTCTTCAAAACACTGGAATTCAATGATACATACTATTACTAGAGAATAGGGTTTTTACAATTAAAGAAAACTTAACTTCAAACCAAATTTGCATAATTATTATCTTCATCACTCTATACATTTTTTGTTTTCTAGCACAATACTAACATAAATTGTTGTCAATGAATAACTTTTCGATTTAAGAAACTTTACAAGAATCTTTAAAGGTGTCGATAAACTTATGAAGACGAAACAAATACCAAAGCATAACTCACCCAACATCAGCAGCATTAGGTGGAGAACGATCGTGACCGGCATCATGAGAACCTCGGCGCAGGCGGGTGCAGCCCTGCCGCTCCGGCGACACTATCCAATGTTATTTTTATACGCGGCCCCGACATCAACGTCTATTCTATTTAGGATATTCCTACCATAAGTACATGACAGTAAACAACGCACAAACCAACTTGGTCAAACGGAAGACATTCCTCCACAATAACCACACGACAAATGTTACAACACACGTAATAAACGAATCTAATTTACTCAATTGCGGTAATTGCACTGATTTTAATCAAATTTTCTGAAAATAAAACACATCAAATAACGTAGTCGGTAGTTCGTAGCTGCCCTTTTTGACGTTCGTAGGGAGGCGCCAATCGGTCCGCATCGTTATTATCGTCAGTGTTTTAACAAAATAAAAATAAATATGAATATCTAAGATATAAATATTATTATTGGCGAAATCATTAAAATTTTGTAATCCATTTAGTTTTTATAATTTTTATATAATGTTTCTAATTATTTTATTACGGTATCTTTCAATTATTGTACGTTTTCCAAAGTAACGTTATAACTTTCAAGTTATTACTATGACTAAAATAGTATCTGTAATCTGTTACTATAATAGTAATTATTTGCTACATTCTACTTTTTTATCAAACATAATTAAAATTCCATGCTAACTTTACTCCTTAGTCTGTGAGGCTAACTATATAAAAGATTTCATTTTTTGTGCCGTTTATCGTGAACATTGTAAACAAAAAAATGACCACAAAAATAGAGTCCAAAACCAAATGTTGGTGGCCCAATGTTGCCTTTTTCAGACAACATTGAATCGATCAGAAATTCATAGCATACATATATACATAAATTCAGTTTTTTCCCAGAAGGGGTAGGCAGAGGTGCTACCAGAACACCCATGGTTCGCCTTGTGTCTTTTGTCCCACGATGTCATTGGGGTGAGCCGAGAAAAATCCACTTTACGTATATATTCTTCTTCTTCTTCGAGTGCCTTTTCAGTGCTGAAGGTTGGCCGTCAGCTTCTTGTATTTTTCCTTGTCTTTAGCCAGGTGGAATAGTTGTTCAACGGAGCTTATACCAGTCCACTCCCGGATGTTTCGCAGCTACGATTTTTTCCTTCGTCAAGCGCGTCTCTTACCTTTCACCTTGCCCATAATTATAAATTGAAGCAGCTTATATCTTTCGTGCCTAAGCACGTGGCTGAGATATTCTGTCTTGCGCTTTTTGATGGTTTGCATCATTTTTCGGGGCATACTGACACGCTGGAGCACGGTATCGTTCTTTACTTTCTGCATCCAACTAATGCGCAACATGCGACGGTAACACCACATTTCGTATATATTGGCGAAACGAAAATGTTCTTAACTTCAACTGAATAATATGTGCTTTAATTTTGCCCTTTACTTATTTATTGGTTTTAAGTTAAAAAATATAAATAGAGAGTCATAGAAGTATATAAAATGTTTACATGATTTGGCAGCATGGTTTTGATACTATGAAATGAAAAAAAAATTACTGGAATTTGACATATAGAATGACAGTTGACAGCTGCATGTAAACAAGTTCAAAGAAATCGCCTCAAAATGCCTAATTTCGGTTCAATTTATTAGATTAATTGAAATTTGTAAATGGACTATGGAGTAGTCCGTTATTAATAGATATTATGAAGTTTTAATGATGTCCTTTTTCTATTTAACTGCTGCAAAAGGTGACATGCCAATATATTTATTAGAAGATATTGTTATTAAAAGACTGGAAATTCTAAAAGCAATTTTAAATGGAAAGAACTTATTTTACCATGAATATATAATCGAAGGAAGTGTTTACGACAATGTTGGACATTTTATGCTTTGTATAATCGCTATTTTGAGTGAAAATAGAGACTTCTCTTCGTTTTTTCTAAAAGCCGAGACGGAACTATTCAAGTTAAGAATTGGATGTTTGTCTTCGTATGATATGCGATGTTTTGCCAAAAAGTTATTAAGAATTATCAAGAAACATGAACTAGAAGAAAATTTTATCACACCTTTACATCTTATATGTCAACATCTAATTTTGAAACATATTGCCCAGCATATATCTCAGTCCCATGAGACAGAATGTGATATGTATAACATCAAAATATATTTCATGCATTGCCTTTCGTTTGTATCCAAAAGACAAGTTGAGATGGATAAAGGAACAGCTGTGATACCATGTGGATTATGGAAAAAATATTTAATATCTCTATTTATTGGCAATGTAAAGAATAGACTAAGGAAGGGCGCAATGCCCATACAAAATGATCCAAGAATAGAAGATATGTTGCATAGAATTAATAAAATATTTATTCCAAATTTAAATGATGCCCAACATGTTTTAAAAAGCAAGGATGTTGATAAAACATCTAAATTATTTCCTCCCTGCATGTTAAACTTACATCAACAACTAAGGCAAAGGCATAGGCTGTCACATTCACAAAGATTTTATTACAGCCTTTTTCTAAAAGATATTGGTATGCCGATTGAAGAAGCGATAGACTTTTGGAGAACTGAATATAGATTGAGTCCAAATGGAAGCCACAGCTGCTGTCACAATTGGGAGAAGGATGAGAAAAAGTATTTATATGGTATACGGCATATGTATGGATTGGAAGGGGGTAGAAAAAAATATTCTTCAGTAAATTGCCAAAGGATTCAGAGCATAGAAAATGCTTGTACTGAAGGAGGCTGTCCTTTCAAGACATTTGATAATAAAAATATGATTCAACTTCTTCAGGATCCTACATTGACTGTGATGTCACAAATATTCGAATATAAAAGGAAGGGCCAGTATACATTGGCATGTATGTCAACATTAAAAAAGAATGAAGACTGTAATAATTTTAGCTTTAATTTTAATCCTGTTAAATATTATACAATTTCTTCAAAAACTAGTCTAGCACATTGAATATGTCACATATGAATTTCATTATTTTGTATTAATGTGTTATGTTTGATATGGAATAATAAAATATTTAATATACCTACTTTAAGTATTATTTACCAAGTAATACAACCACAGTTTTGGCATATAAATGGTGCAAAAATCACTAAAAATAAACATTTTAATATTAGTGCTTATTCAGTTAAATCCTTTCTCACAATAATCTTACTTTTATATATTCACTGTTGATTCTTTCTCCGTTAGTGGAAATATTGCATTTGCTAATTTTTATTTTCCATTTGATAGTCTTGCGATTTCCGGGGCATCGCGCTCCGAGCAATTAAGCTTGAGTAAAGACTACTACTTCTCTAGGTACTGGGTGTTAACGGGAGATAAACATTTTTCTTTCGTTAAAAACTAAAATATTAACTGAAATTACTTTGTGAATGGTAATTTGTTGTAGTCTTTGTGTAAGAGTGATTTTAAACGCAATTCTGACGTCTTTGTTATACATCCAACTCACTCGACATAGGCAACATACATATAATTCAATGAAATATTAACATGGAATGAAATATGCAAGGCCAAGGATGGGACGAGTAGTGTGTTCTGTGGATGTGACACACGTGTCTTTTCCCGCCAATTAATGCAATCAATTTATAATTCATAAATCTGCTACGTAACCGTGACGTTGCAAAATTAATAGTGATTTTTTTGTTGTTATGATAGCTATTGGCAACTATAAAGTGCGTATTTGGCTCTAATCAACGTCCCTACTAGCTTATTTGTTACAAACATTCTAAGCAGATGTCATACTACTATCGTAACTTTCAAAACAAAGGAAATTCTACCACTTATATCCCTTCAGAGGTTTATTTTGATATATTTCTTAGGTGTTTCGTGTTTCGTTCGACATAACCAGTGCTTTATTTATTTCTGCCATCTAGCAACAGCGTAAGCACTGTTGTGTTGTAATTTGTAGGACATTGTAGGCTGTGAAGTAGTCTTTCTCATTGATTTGAAAACTCCTTAGTCAATGGTCTTTCCACACATTTCGAAAACGCCTCATCCAGTAACTTTTTAGTTTGGCAGCCTTTTTTATCGTAATCCACAACATGAATCTCGGAGCGCAACTTGGTGTTCACAATTCCTAGCTAGAATACCTTTTTTTTAAGGAAGGGAAATACTAATTAAGGCTCCCTTTCCGCAAGCTCTGGGGAAGTGGGCAGGAAGGGTATGTCGGGGTCACCGGCCTTCCAGGTCGGTGCACGGATGTTAATGCCGAGCTGGGTCCCTAACGCTAAAACCCTACTCCGGCATACCGACCAAAACCCCTCGATGGCCTTCTTCGCTTCTTCTTTGGATACCGTGGTGGAATTCAGAAAAGCCCCCTTGCTTAGATTACCTGCTGCGCGCCATTGGTCGTTTGGAAAACTTAAAATTAGATAACAATAATCACATTAAAATCAATAGAAAAAAAAAATAGTATTACCATAAAATATTCGAAGATATTTCGTTTTTTATGTTTACTATCAAAGAAGAACATTAGCAGGTAGGTACTTTTAAAATATTTTCGGTAATGTTTTCCGCTCAGTGCTTCCACCAAGGCTATGCTTAATAAATTAGACAATAACTTATAAACCACAGACGGCTAGGTACTAATAATATGAATTGTATCTACTTTTAAAACTTGGTAGGTGTAGTATTTTAGTTGTGTTTTTATATTAAATATACTGGCTGTTTAAAGATCATTAATAAGATGACGTAGTTTCAGTTCTAAATTAAATATGTATAAATGATTACGTGTTGATATGTTACATACACTATAGAACGAAAACAATAGTTAAAATTCTATTTACAGGAAACTAGATTAAATAATATTTAATGAACATACGATGTATTGATATACTCCACATTACAGTTTCAAATTATCCTCTTTGCACATATTAATGTTACCTTGTAATAATTTCCTTTCCTCAGCCGGTTCTACATTAAAATAGAACTCACACTTAAAATTAGAAGCATTATTCTGAAAAGAATTTTGACGGATAACAAAATTATATATCAACTACTGCCTCAGTGGTGCAGTTGTACCACGGCACCATTACAACGCTGAGGTCGAAATCGAAATCGAATCGGGTTCGAATCTTGGGTCAGGCAGAGTGATAATGATTTTTTATATTCATTAACAGTCCGGAGTAAGAAATTTGTGCCCGATATGGTGATAGGCTCGCCCAATATCACATCGTGGGACGGAACACACAAGGCGAAACCTGGGTATCCTGGTACTAGGAGCACCTCTGCCCTTTTGGAAAAAGGCGTATTACATCGTGGGACGGAACATACAAACAACATACATACAAGGCGAAATGTAGGTGTCCTGGTGACACCTCTGCCTACCTCTTCGGGGATAAAGGCGTGGGTTTATGTATGTATGCACAGTCTCGATTGTTGTCGGCCGATTTAGCCAAAATTGGCTTGTAAGTCCTTTTTTTAGGTGAAACATTAACACAATTAATGTGTAAGGAAGTTCAGAAGTACGGAAACATAAGTAAATAATAATAAATACACCCAACAGTCACATGCATAGTCCTGACCCCACATTAAGATCAATTAAGTCTTGTGTCGTCATCAGAAGCTACGAGAGACTTTTCGGTCTCACAAACACCCAGACCCGAGATAAATACTTGTGGGCCTCACAAACATTTGTCTCGGTGCGGGGATCGAACCCGCGGCCTCTCGTTTCTCAGCCGGCGTCTAACCAACTGCGCCACGGAGGCTGTCAAAGTAAAGTAACAGATTCTCTGAACACACTTTTATTTCGTACAACTGTTCACTACGAAATCCTAACACAGAAGAAACCAAAACAGCCTCCGTGGCGCATTTGGTTAGACGCCGGCTGTGAAATGAGAGGCCGCGGGTTCGATACCCGCACCGAGATAAATATTTGTGTGATCTACACTCTACAGGTATTTGTTTCGGGTCTGGGTGTTTGTGAGACGGAAAAGTCTCTCGTAGTTTCCGATACCCACGACACAAGATTCGATCTTAGTGCGGGTTGAGGACTATGTGTGTGACTGTTGGGTGTATTTATTTTGTTTATTATTTAAAATCACCAAACTAAATAAAAATTATACAAGACAAGATGTTAAATCATAGCACTTCCTTTTTCCAATTATTGTATTTTTCTTATTTTCCTAGTCAATTGACTTTCTTCAATTTATAGAAACATAACAAATGGTCAATTAACTTACTTTAAATAATATTGAAATGCTTAGTGCGATAATATTATTCTAATTGAATTGAATTATAAACAACAAATAAATAGTCCTCAAAATATATTAAAAGTATATGTCATCACTGTCATCGTTCAAGAGGCTTACTAAAGAACACTACCTCTCTTTAAACTGATTTTATTATTATTTCCTACATCTGAATTCTCTTTATATTTTGTATATAAATTTATATATGTATGTATGTATGTCTATTTATTATGTATTTATTTTATTTGTTATGTAAGTATGTAATGTCTGTGTATTTATATTAATATGTTTAATTAGTTTTATTTGGCTTCCATTCTTTATTTATTTAATTTCTTATTTGTACACTGCCCTCTCTTTCTCTTTCTCCGTCTTTTAAATCCATCCCATGGTTGTCTGTAAGACATTGCTTTATGCGATAAGACCGCCATTTGTACTGTTTTATTTTGTCTGTTCCTGTATGTTATTTTACTGTGTACAATAAAGATTTAAATAAATAAATAAAAGTAATTTTCAATTCAAAATAGCATAACAAATGCATATTATGTTTAGATACAATATGTAAGATTTTTGTGTCATCCTTTGTGTAATCCTTGCCACTGTGGCGCAGTTGCGCGACTGCCGGCTTTGAAACGAAGGTCGCTGCTTCGATCCATTGTATCGTTCCATCCTTTTTGTTGTTTTAAGATCGAAACTCCCTTGTAGTTTCTAATTCCCGCCTAGGTGTCTTATGGGGTTAAGACCATTATGTGACTGTTGAGTACACGTATAGGTAAGACAGATGGTCGTAAATACATGTAATATGCAGACAAAATGTCCCTATAACAATAATTTTACAGACTTTAGCTGCAAAAAGCTTTAGAATACATCAACTGGCTACTTAAATACTGCCTCTCAGCTTATCAAGTTCATTGATAGGAATATAAATAAAACATTTAGGTAACTTATTACATCAAAATTAGATTCATTCCGACAAGTGCGATGCATTATATAATTCCGTAACGAACATCACTTGTCCAGCTTCCATGAACTTGAAAAAGAGCCAACAAAATGATTGAGTTTTCGCGTTCCTGGTCGACAAGTGCAGACACACTCGAATCAATTAACGTTTTCTTATACTAACCGAAGGTGGTCTGAAATCGAATTCGTGAACACATAGTAGCGTTGCCGGCTCCACATGCACTATCACATGGGCCGACTGATAACGTTAGTCGTTTATATTTGGCCGACGATACAAGTCGCGTAGAACGATGGCGGTTCGCGATGTATTCCCAGTGAAATTCGGCGATAATTACTACGACATCAAAAGGTTTTTGCGTGACCATCCCGGTGGGGTCAATACTCTTGAGATGTTTAAAGGGAAGTCTGTGAAGCAGGTTATGCGCAAGTATGGGCATAGTAGCAGTGCGTATCATATGATGAAGGACTTTCAGGTGCCAGAAGATGAGTTAAAAGATGTGAATTTGACTGGAAGTGTGAGTGCGAACGGAAGGATTATTACTAATGAAGATGCTGAGCGGGATGATGAGGAGATAGCCTTCCTGGAGGAGCTAGAGGTACCTTTTGATTTGGTTTTGCTTCTTAACTCATTATAGGGTATTATTACTTTTGAAATGAATTGGGCAATTTTATTGTCTGTTCTTTTTTTAAATTGGAAATATGTCGATTGCAGTATTACTTTCGGATTGATTCTCAATTATTTGTGAGTTTTATCGTGATTTAATACCTTTTATTTATATTATACTTATTTTAAACTAAAATATTATTTTATGCAATACAATTACCTATTTTAATAAATTTATTAAATAATAATTATGGAGTTCGTACTATATATTTTGCGAAGAGATGGTATCATCGATTTCTGTCGCAACAAATAGATTTAATATTAAAATATAAAAAGCAGTAGGTATGTATGAAGATTAATTATATTAAAAGTTAGTTAAATATAGGTACTGGCTTTGGTAGGTAATAAAAGTTCTTTCACTATCTTCATATAAAAAATACGTTCTTAACTGAATCGTTCACAACAAGGGTATGGTTTGGTAGTTGGTACGTTTGGTACTAAGCAAAATCTTTTAATTTTTTCTCAAGCCGGTAAGTAACAACAGACCTAAATGTTGTTACCGAGTAAAATATCAACAATAAAAAAACATGTCTAGTGCCAGAAATATCCTGAACTGACGAGAATGCATGGACTATGAACAGATTATAGAAAATGGAAGCAACCGGGAACGAAAATAATGTCGGGATCGAGCAAAGCGAAAATCCGTAGTCCTACCTCAATTGGATGCAACAGACAGGACATAAGATATTAAATTAACTATAGTTAATAGTGTTTTTCCGACATTCACGCACTATATTAATTTGTTATTTTTTTAAACTTCAATTAAAAACTAAAACATTACAGCAGTAACTTTCGAAAAGTTTTATTAATAAAATAAATAAATAAAATAAATGCACCCAACAGTCACACACATAGTCCTGACCCCACACTAAGGGCGAGTCTTGTGTCGTGGGTATCAGAAACTACGAGAGACTTTTCGGCCTCAAAAACACCCAGACCCGAAACAAATACCTGTGGATGACACAAATATTTGTTTCAGTGCGGGAATCGAACCCGCGGCCTCACGTTTCACAGGCGGCGTCTAACCAACTGCGCCACGGAGGAATAAGGAATAAGGAAGTGCATAATTCCAAGGATTTTTATAATGTTTTAAATCGTGTTCAAGTATAAATGTTAAAATATGAGCTCGACTAACACTGCATGTGCAGCTGGGGTTCTCCATAATATTTGTCAACCTCCGCTGTTAGTCGAGAGCCGGCTGTGAAACGACAGGCCGCGGGTTCGGTCCCCGCACGGAGACAAATGTTTGTGCGGCCCATAAACATACCGGGTATATCAAGACCGTGACCGAAAACGAAGCCGGGTGGTAGTTTTAATTAATAAAAAAATTCGCAAAATAAGCAATACATAATTATTTGCAATTTTTTAAAAATCATAGTTTTTAGTTGGTATATCCTTAGTTTTTGTGAAAATAGTCATTTAAACCCTAACTTACCATTGCGTCTTAAAAAATAAAAAGGTGTGCATCATTATTTTAGGAAAACTATGTATTTAATATTTATCACCCAAATACGACGATAAGTAAAAAATTACCAAAAAAAGTTGACGAATGCTTTTGCAAAATTTTTTATTGCATTGTGTCTGAAGTCACTAATACTACCACCTGGCTTCGTTTTCGGTCGCAGTCTGGATATACCCTGTATGTTTAGGATCCGGGTGCTGTTAGACCGACTCTCGTAGTTACCTGTTCTCACGACACGAGATCTTACTGTGGTGTGTCTGTAAGGTGTATTTATTTCACTCAAAACCGAATGTCAGAGTAAGAATTCATCTATCCATCAGTTTACATTCGATATTACAGCATATAGGCCTCTTCAAAAATCAAGAAAGATTTGCACGCACGCACGCTGGCGGGGTTAGGAAATTGGCACCGGAGTCCTCTCATTAGTGTCATGAGCAAGCCATAACAATCGTCGGCGCATATACATATGTATATGTACTATGTAATGGATATATGTACCTTGGTTGGGCCAGTCTTATTCTGCCTAATTAATGTATTATGTGAATACTGTCCTATCAGTTTCCAGAAAAATTGGCATCAGGTTACCGGTATCATCTTCACAGTTGATCGACGGCGATTCTCTCTGTCTCTCTCTCTCCTCAGCCGCAGGAAGTCCACTGAACATAAGCCTCTAGCACATTAAAAAAATACTTTCGCCAATACCATTTCTAGAATTAAAATTGGCAGGTGTGGTTGCTCTATGCTCTAAAAGGACTATTGATTTTACTGACGCGACTTCCGCCCAAAAAATGTTTGCGTTTCAAGAGCCTAAAGAATGTTTACTTGAAAAATATTTAGTTATGCTGATCATGCATCGGTGTCCAATATTATTGTCCTAGACACGGCTTCGATTTTAGAAGTGGCTAACAATGTGGGAATTGCCTTCCCTTTAAAGTCTAAGGAATAGAATTGCTCTCTTATTTCTGATTCTTAAAAAGCGATTTTCATTTAAAAAATTTAGGTACGTACTGAATCTGGAATTGAATCTAAGACGTCAGGGTCTCCACGACACTCGGCCACGATTGGGCGTCAATGAATACTATTTATGTAAATAGTAATCCTTTCATTACGATTACTACTTAGTTTAATAGTAATCTTGTTAAAAAGAATTATATATATAGTTCGATATAAATCATTATAAACAAACATAAACTTCCGCGGGTATTACCACGATAACAATAATTAAACGATGTCTTTAAATTGCTAATTCATAACAAATGAGTAATTTTAATGATAAGACCGAACGCCAAGATTTTTTATCTTATTTGAATGTAAGATTAGGAATGAGCGCTTTCAACTTATTATCTACACAATATATTTGCAGCGGAATTACATATATTATTATAATTGTTTATCCGTTATTTTTTGGGGATTAGGGATTTTACACAAAACTGCGAATCAGCGCGATGCCAATTCGCAACGCAGAACCGAACACGAATTGCTGCGATGTGATTTCGTGCGGCAAGGCGCGGCGCGGCGCGGCGCGGCGTCTCGATTCGGGTGAGCATTCCTTCGACGCTCATTGCTGAGAAAATACAGAATCAGGAACGCGCGATGCGAATCAATTCGCAAATTCTTGAGATGCGTCTTAGGAGCTCGTTGATTTTTACGATGCGACGTCGTATAGCAGTTACGTACAAGCCCTTATGAAAAGGGATTTTCCGTCTACGCGTAGTAGTGCAATCATAAAACGTTTTACTTGGCATTATTTCAAATTATAATGACGTGTGCTTACTGCTTCCTGTGACGCTGACGACGCAACTAACATTACGCAGATTACAATTTTAAGATTTGGTACCACTGACGTAGATACATTATGACAGAAATGAGTCTATTTAAATATCGCAATTGTCTTCAAATGCATGAATGTTAAGCGTGTCAGATTATTGCTATCTTCAACAGTGACGTAGTGAAATTCTCTCTTTGAGTAAAGCTGATTTAAAGCTTAACCATGTTTTGAAGAACCTGATAATCGCATCGCAATCGTCATAACAGACGAGTGTCACTAAATGAAACATAGTTGAAAATTGAAAGAAGTAAACCAAGCTTACTTTGGACAGGTGAAGACTGTAGCTTACCTACACACTTCCGGCATCTATATAAATTCATGTTACTGTTATAGTTAGCCATCATTTTTTTATATTATAGGGGAAAACGAGCATATGATTCACCTATTGGTAAGTGATCACTGGTCACCGCCGCACAATAACATCTGCAACACCATAGGGCATGGAGGTGCGATGCCGGCCTTTACGGTGGGAATACGCTCGTTTTTGAAAGTCGTCAGGTCAAGTCAAGTCAAGTCAAAATATTCTTTATTCAAGTAGTCTTTTACAAGATCTTTTGAATCGTTAATTTCTGCTACCACCGCTACGGAACGTGTTGTAGCTGTGAAGAAGAAACGGCGCAAGAAACTCCCTCAGCAACACGAATTAGTCGTAGTCGTATGTCCTACTTTTAAATCAATGTCCAATGATAATTCCTTTGTCACTTTTGTGATTAATATTGCAGGCTTTTCGAGTAACATTGACGAATGTAAACACACTCAGCTGTTGATAACTACAGGTTTTTCGTAAAATGACAAATTATTTTTGTCTTTCATAATTCATACGTTATGTGTCCGAGGTCACATTATGTAGGTCATGCACGAGTTTGCAAATAGTTGCGGTGAAAAAAAAAACAGAAAACGTCGATATTATCCGGCTATTAATTTGTCTGTAAACTGATTATATATTATACCGGGTATATCAAGACTGCGACCGAAAACGAACCCAGGTGGTAGTTTTAGTGGTAACAGACACAATGCAATGAAAAATTTCGCAAAAAATGCGACAGTTTTTTTTTTGAAATTTTTTATACATAATCGTGTTTGGGTGGTAAATACCTAGTTTTTGCGAAAATAGTTATTTAAACCTTTGCGTACCATTGCTTCTTTAAAAATAAACAGGTGTACATTATTATTTTAGTAGAATTATGTACTTACCACCCGAATACGATGGTCAGAAAAAAAATTCCGCGAACCGAACCGCGAAATTTTTTGATGCTTTATGTTGGAAGTCACTAATAATACCACCTGGCTTCGTTTTTGGTCGCGGTCTTGAGATACCCTGTATATCTAAATAAAAACGCCTAACAGTTATATATTATACACGTCTCGTGTCGTGGGTATTAAAAACTACGACTTTTCGATCTCACAAACACCCAGACGCGAAAAAAATGTTTGTGGCTCACTCAAATGTTTGTCTTGGTGTAGGCATCGAACTTACGGCCTCTCGTTTCACAGCCGGCGTCTAACCAACTGCGCCACGGGCCTCCTCGGCCTGATATTGTCAGTCTATATATCTGTCTGCACACAGATTATATTATTTATTACTAGGCTGTTCTATATAAGGAATTACTGTATTATCACATATTACAATCATGGAAATACATGCATTTGCATAATATATAATATGTAATAGGATCGTGGAGTGCAGAAATTATGCAAAAATGATTATCTACATGAAAATGAATAAAACTCTATTTTAATGTAAACACGACTCATTTTAGTCTGACAACTAGGAACTAGGAAGTACTTTTTAGCATTATTTAACTATCTCAAAAAAGTATCTATCCTTAAAATATACGTAAATACATAAGTACGTTATTTAAATATTGACTGAATCATTTCTGCACAACGCAGTCCAAATATTATATCTAGTTATATCTAGATAAAATAATTCTACGTGATAGTACGGTGTTTATTATATCTAAACATAATATTGTATGAATCAGTAATCCATTATATTTCATAACTCTTATATTAATCAATTGCGACTTGCAACTCTACATTTTAGTATGTGTATAGTATATAGTTTTTCTTTAATGACATGTGGGTGAGCTTATCGCCATGTCGGGCACAAATTCCGGACTCCGGGCTAATAACCATACATCCATCAGCCAAAGGAAGTCCACTGCTGAACATAGGCCTCTCCCAATGATTTCCACAGTGACCTGTTGGAGGCAGCCTGCATCCAGCGACGTCCCGATTTCACCAGGTCATCTAACCACTAATAATAAATAGAAAAATCCAATATCACTTTGCCTAACCCGGGATCCGAGCCCAAGATCTTAGCTTTGCAATCATACAGATAAAACTGCGCCCCGGGAAATTCATGTTGAAAGCCGATATATCATCATTGACGGGTTGTCCATTGACAGAGGTGCCGGTAGTACCGTGCGTATTAGTCATCGCAGCGTTATCAACGCACCTGCGCATCTTATCACATAGATACGAGTTCTAAAAAAATTCACAGGCTACACTTTACAGTTTTTACACATTTATCGCTAATACTTTCTTGATATAATAATATCAAATATTAAGCCGTACGGAAATGTTTGATGTAATGTATTGGCTCTTGAGTAACATGCAAAGTGACGCATATTTTTAACGTTTAATAATTTTACTAATACAAATCTAGGTAGCTGGTGGCGTATCAGAAAAGAAATTTATTTGGTCCCATCAAATCAGGATCAAAATATTTATTTGTAACAAACATACTTTTGTTTCTCAGCTCGATTTCTTGCTAATTGAGTCGTGGACGCCTTCGTTATGTTGATAGCTGTCAGCATGTAAGTTTATTAATTCAAATATGTGTCCTTGGAGACATTTTGTAGAAGCGATGCAAGGCGTAGGTAACCTACAACCTCACTATAAAATAAGGTAGGTCCTCAATCTTCGAAGATTAAGGAATTTATCTTAAGAATCAGCTCGTCTTATCAAGGCTAGTTTTCCGGCTGTTGTAAAATGATAAAACTCACATAATTGCGCGAACAGGCACAAGTAACCCACCATTCATTTTCAAAATATAAAATTGGGTGCCTTTATATTCCCCTCGTCAGATTAGAGCTTACTTTGCCATTGGCATTAAATACACTGTTTCTAGACCATTTAGAAAGTGCGAAAAAGAGAAACTGTCAAGACCGTGTCAGTTACAAATCCCTGCAAATACGCAAATCAGTTGTGAATAGATTAACGGCCATATTCATAGATAGATTCAAAACCTATTTCAGTTATCGAATGTTTTGTCCCTTTCGAACTACTTTTTGATTCAGTTTGAGCGAAGGAGACAGACCGTAAGTGTTATTTTAAGTATCTTAAAGATTATCATTAAAGATTAACTAATAAGAGGATACGACAGAAATTATTTTTGCATTAGGTAGTAATTATTATTTCTTCGAATGGCTTTCAGTCGTGATATCTCAGTAAGATCTCTAACAAAAGACGTCATCATGTATGATGAACTCATAAAAAAGATGGTATAATTAAATAATGAAGGTATGCAAAAATATAAGAATTAATTATATCAAATTAAGCTGAGAACTGTAATGTTGTAGCACAATCTTAAGGGATTGGAATTGACAACTTTACCTAACTCAACCGTACAAAATCACTTGACCAATTACCCTATTCATCATTACTATTCTAAATTATCGATGAACTGCTCTGAATTTAACTACGCTGCAACCTCTGTATAAATACTGTATTGTAAACTTGTTTTAAAAGAGCAAAGCTAGAGTTTCTTGCCCGTTCTTCTCTGGCGAAAACAGCCTTGTGAACCGGGTGGTAGTGGAGAAAAGTGACTGAATCTAAATAATGTATGACATTTCATGGGTTCAAGAAATATTTTCATTTTATTTCAACTAAAATCATTGATTAGAATATTTGAAGCAATGTCTTAATATACTGCCTCTTTTAGCTTAAAAACGGCATTGTCATTATAGGTAATAAGATTATTATATCGTGACCTGGTGGGACATTGATGCAATTGAGGTTAAACGGGTGTTAAAATATTTAGTGGATTTATATTATTTCTAAAGACGTTTCGCCCGTGAGACAATGATAGAAAGTGCGATGACGATGTTCATACCATTGAATTTGATGTAACATATGGTTTAAATAATAAAATAAAATAAAAATGGTTTAAATACTGGCATACCTTGTCTTCCACAGTAACTTGGCCGCTAACTTATCATACACGTTTGTCTGCTTTTACATAAATAATTTCAGTTGATCAGATGACTGATCGATAATCTATCATCATCATCATCCTCAGCCCGTTGCAGTCTGCAAAATGACCTATCTCCTTTAGTTTGCCGTATAACATCACTTCACAGAACTTGACCCTTATTAGCAACAATTACCGAATGGTGGAAAAATATAGCACGTGTTATTTTTTTCAAAATCATTGGGTTCGATTCCTCGCTAGGAATATTGATTTATCAAAAATCCAAGTATGCATTTTTAGTTTTCATCAAAATCGGGCTCGTGACTCCTTTCAGTATTTTTCGCTATTCCTCATAATTTCAGATTTGGCCATCCACGCCCACTTGAAAAACTCACCCTGTATATGAGTAATATTTTTAACTTAACAAAATGAATAGATATTGCTCTTGATAATTAATCAACAAACTTTGGTCGGTAAAATAAATACTTCTAGCAAAACAACAGTCTTGATTAATTATCACAATATTTATATTTTAAAATCTACAGAAAATGTCTTAATACAAATGATATAGGTTTTTTTTTATCAACATTGGTTACACATCGATCTCGACTTAATTTTTAAAGAAAACAATGTTAAATTTATACAATATATCTAATCATTAAGCAACAATCTAAACTTTATCCGACTTATTATAATATTATTTAAAAAAAATAACTAAAATAATAATTTTAACTAGTTCCCTGTAAATATATTTCTTAATTAATGTTATGAGATCAGCAATTAATATAGGAACTTAAAAGATATTTAAATTTGAATCAGAATCAGAATCATCATCAACGACCTTAGACTGATCAACGATAGTTTCAAATGTATTTAATTGCAAAGTAGGTTGAACGATACTTTGAAATAAACGTGAAAAATTACTGCTAGGTACTGCCAGAAATATTATACTGATGTCACATATTCTCAATATCTATATGGGGGTCCAAGTGTAATTTATTACCTGGTTTCAAAGTAGGCAACATTTTAACGGTGTTTTCATCGGTATTTCGTTTTGGATTTATTAGAATATTACTTAAGATTTTGACAGACCTGTTATTTGTAGCTTTAGTTTGAGTTGTAACGATTTCAGCCATGTCAATTATCGTGTCTTTTTCATTTTCCTTATTCATAATATTAGTAGATTCATTTTGGCTATCGCACTTTAATTTTCCGACATACTTAGTATGTCTACAATCCATTCCTAAACACACAAAACAACTAGTTTCCCTGAATATTAGGTGATCTTTTTCTTTTTGCCACAATACTTGGTGAACTTTCATTGTATTTTTTTAACGGTTTTAGTAGTTCTGAAGGTATCAATAAATCTTTTTCTATTATTTGTCATTTATCAATAATTTACAGCTTTATATTTTGTGTATTTTGTCTTACTACTTTCAAAAATCCATCTAATGATACATCATTCCCTTGCGCTACAGCAGAGTCTGCAGTGCGTTTAACAAATGTTCCTACGCCTAGACCATTTTTAATCCATGGAAATACCAATGCAGTTTAGAAATAATATTAAACATTGTTTTATTTCTGTATTAACTACTCGGCGAATCTGAAAAAAAATTTACAGTGTTTATCTTGTTTTGTGGAGTAAATAAATTCAAATAAATGGACAATGTGTTAAAATTTATTACTTTGTTTTTGCACAAATTACAACTTATACTTTTAATTATATCGTGAGAATCATTGTGTAAAATCATCCCTCTTTTGTGAAACGCCTCAATTAAAAACTTCATATTTGCATGCACTTTACATGTGTCTCTTTGATTTACTTTGGGTATAACGACCCAGAATGGCCTTTGTTTACAAAAATAAGAGTAACCTTACAAAATTCAGTTTCAAAGATTTTGTAAATGTTTTTCATTGTATCTGTTAAGTACCTCTTCTGCTTTATTTGTTTCTTCCGCGTAATAAATTCTTTTTTGCCTGAAGATGCCCTAGAAATATCATCGCGTTCAAAAAAGTGTTTAAATATCATTTTTTAATTGTTCGTAATGTTCAAAATTAGTTTGTGCAGGGTTTTAAATCTCTCTCACTCGAAAAGCATCTGTTGCAGATAAAACTTTCAGGTCTTTAAATACTTGTTCATCTCCGATAACAGTAACACTAAATATGCACATGTTCAAATATTCACCCTTATACGAGAAAAACTAATATGGTGGTCTGTATTAACGTACCAAATACGAGTAGAACCCAAAACAACGATTTTTTGTTTTTTTTTGTCTGTTTGTCGGTTTGTCTGTGCGGTTGTGCGCGATGAACTCAGAAACGGCTTAACGGTTTTCTATGAAATTTGGTATGTACCTGTAGCTGACTCAAAACTGACTGAGTGGAAATTTTATGTTGCCGTGGGATGAGGAAGGAATTCCGATATATTTGTAACTTTTTAATACTCAAAGGGATGGGATTGGACTGGATATAACGGGACGGGATGGGAAATTCCAAATAAAGATAATTTCAAATAAAGTTATTCACGCAGACGAAGTTTGCGGGCAGAAGCTATTTAATCATAAATGTGTGGTATGATGTTAATTGCCTACTATTTTCTTCTTCTCTACCGGGCCTTGCCAAGGGTCACTTTGCAATTTCGTCCGAACTAGTTTATAGGGAGAATAATAATCAGCAGTACGCGAGTTATAATAACGTGCGCTTGGGCGACAGCCCAGGGTTCTAGAAATAAGAAAGGAGCCACACACTTAGTTTTAGTTGTTTTAGCATGGGTTAGGTCGACAAATGCCTGTGACCCTCCCTCAGAACTCAACTAAAATTATAAACATCAGGATATTAACTCATGGCAACCAGTACATCTAAAGTAGCCAAAACAAAAGTTGCACGCGTCTGATATGTTTGTATTTGATTCATTTGTAAAAGCCAAAGACGTAAATAATAAACATAACGCACAGCACCTGCGCGTCACCATCACGTAATCCAGTGCTCCTGGCCAGAGTTATATTTAGGCATTTACAAATACCATGGAGCGGCCGTGACCTTGTGGTCTCGAGTGCCACTGGATTAATACGAGGAAGTTGGCAGTGCCAACAATATCGCCATTTGAAATTATTGATTAAAGAAACTGTTGGTATATAGCCACGGTACGAATACAATGGCGAGGTCTCGGGTTCGAATCCCGGGTCGGGCAAGGGATATCGGATTTTATTATTCATTATCCGCCCGGAGTCAGGAATTTGTGCCCGATATGGCGATAGGCTATCACATCATGAAACGGAATACACATGCCGAAATACGGGTGTCCTGGTAGTAGCTCTGCCTTCCCCTCTGGGTAAAAGGCTATCTAGGTGTTTTTTTTTCTTTTTATTCAACAATTAGTTTAAACGCTACAATCTAGGTTATGCAGTGCAGAGTAGTTTGAAATTTGAATGTCCTTTAAGGGGAGCATGAATAAGCAGAGTGAATAAGTAGGACGTTGTCCAAACGCAACATGTCGTCTCTGATTAAGAAATACTCTATAAGACACAGCATTCCCATTTTTTTTATTGCAATGAATGACGAGACGAGCCTGCCATTCGCCTGATGGTAAGCGATACTACCGCTCATGGACAGTAGCAAAACCAAAGAACACCATGAGTTACTTGGCATTCCACTGCGCTCGCCATCCTGAGACATAAGATGTTAAGTCTCGATATGTCTAGTAGTTACTCTGGCTACAATGTCCTTCAAACCGGAACACAACAGTGCATTTACACTGCTGTTTGGCGGGAGCAATAGACATAGCGGTGGTACCTACCCAGGCGGCCTCTCACATATGAGAGACCTACATAGTCAATTTAAATTATTACAAGTAAAAAACAATAATTTCTGAAAACCTAAATTCAAGCATAGTGCTAAGGTCTTCCAGCGATTCTGCCAAGACTACAATATCGTCGGCAAATCCAAGGTGAATGATATACTTGCCGTTGATGTTGATGGCGAATCCTTTCCACTGCAAAAGCTTGAAGGCGTTTTTCAGCGCGGCAGTTTCGGAGATATGACATCTCCCAGTCTCACGCCTCTTTATAGTCGAATAGCCTTCGTGCTCTGATCTTGGACTCGGACCGACATGGTGGCGTTGTATTACCATTTAATTATTAATTTATATTATGTGTTGGATGGATTATAGCAAACAAGGGAACGCATAATCGATTTTTAATTTAGAACGTGATAGTTATACTTTTTGAATACAATTTTTGATATTTTCATTTTTTCACAACCTTGGCATAAATCTGTGGTACATTTGGAGAATCGCCAATCGTCCACAAATAAAATACAATGACAAAAATCGCAATTACATTATTCATGTGATTTAGAATATTAGCGCACTGCGAATAAATAAAGAGATTTGATTTTATTTATATGGGACTCGATTCGTAGATGTGACGTCAGGAGGATCGAAAAATAAAGCAACCAAAGTACGAACAACAAACGCGTAAGAAAAGTATCTGTTTCTCTCTCTTCAGCTACAGAAACTCCACTGCTGAGCATACGCCTCCCCCAATGATCTGCACATTGACCTGTTGGAAGCGGCCTTTTAAGGAGCAAAGGGGATTATGTATTATGGTACATTATCAACCAATTATTGTATAATATTCTATAATTAGTATTAGATAACAAAACTATTCAACTATTGAAACGGTATATGGGCTGAAAGTATTAAAAGTAACTTATCATTTATTAACATGTATTTGAACATTATATCGAGTTTAATACAATACATTTTATGGCTCCGAATAGTAAGTACATCCGTTAGTGTTTTTAAAGGTGCCTACGAATATATTTTTGTGTAAATTGTAAATTAACAGCGCCTTTTGTTATCGGGTAATTTACGACCAAAGCAAAAAAAAATAAAATGTACCGATAACTACATATTATACAGGGTATATCAAGACTGCGACCGAAAACGAAGCTAGGTCGAAGTATTAGTGACTTCAGACACAAAGCTAATGAAATTTTCGCAATAAAATAGCGACAATCTTTTTTGTATTATTTAACTGGGTTTTAGGTGGTAAACACATCGTTTTCCCAAAATAATAACATGCACCTTTTTATTTTTGAAGACACAATGGTGCGGAAGCGTTTAATTAAGTTATTAAAAAAAAAATTATTACTCTTGTGTTATATTTATCTTTGTTTAATTGTTCACATTTATTATTTATGTGAAATGTATTCATCATTCTTTGTTCCTTTTTTTTAGAATTGTTTATTTTGTTATTTTGTAGTTCAAGACTGCACATTTTTTTGTTATTCTGTTGATAAGTTTTAATTTTATTTATGTAATTATTTTGAGCTGTTTTTGTTTTCTTTTTCTATGAACGTTGTGTACACCTATGATTAGCGCACATATCGGAATAAAACTTTGATGCCGTTTCTTTTACACTGTATGATATGTGGCGCTGTTGGTGGACCTCATATATAAATAAATAAATAATAATTTAAGCAAAACTAGGTATTTACCATCCAAACTAGATGATATTTGAAAAATTGCAAAAAATAAAGCGAAATTTTTATTTGCAAGCGCAACTGTTCATGTCAAATTGCATTCGCCTCTCGATTGCTAGTGTTTCTTTTTATTATACCGGGTATATCAAGACTGTGACCGAAAACGAATCCAGGTGGTAGTTTTAATGGTTACAAACACGATGCAAATAAAAATTTCTCCAAAACAGTGTCAGATATTTTTTTAGATATTTTTGAAAATCATTGTTTGGGTGGTAAATACCTAGTTTTTGCGAAAATACTAATTTAAACCCTTACGCACCATTGCGTGTTGAAAATTAAAGTGGTGTACATCTTTATTTTGGTTAAATTATGTATTATAAATCACCTAAATATGACGATAAGTAAAAAAATTAAAAAAAAGTTGTCGATTTTTTTGGCGAAATTTTTACTTGCATTGTGTCTGAAGTCTACTACCACCTGGCTTCGTTTTCGGTCGCAGTCTTGATGTACCCTGTATACAATAGGTCCGGCAAACGAGCAATCAGGTCACCTGATGGTAAGTGATTACTGCCGCCCATAAACATTCACAACGATGGGAATAATGCCTATTAAGGCATCTGGTAATCTCACTCACCGAATGTAACGCGACAGCAAAGCTGACGTTTCACGTCGATCTCCTGTGAGACAGTGGTACCGCCCCGGACCAGCCTGCCCGTTCATGCTGCGTCGTGACTGACAACAGCGTGACTCCACCACTTCTATTTGTCGATACACAATAGGGTATTTTACTATAAGAAAGAAAAAATCTAAAAACTATAAATGTATATAGTAGAGCATTAAGCAATAAGTATATGTTAATTTCAGTTTATATTTCCAAGGAATAAATATAATTCGTTTTGAAATTTCAATTTTTTTAGCTGTCCTAAAAAGATGTGAAACGGCTGCCGCCATGATGGATAACGATTCTACGTCATTCCGCGAGTAGAATACCCCCTCTGGTGTCCAAGAGCTCTTAATAACACAGTTTGTTTACTGGTTGAGTGACGTATCATTATAAAGGAACATGGCGCCTAGCGTTTTCACATATTTGCGCGCAAAAATTTAAAATTTAAATTTTAAATGGATTTTTATTGGACTTGCCGAGCGAACAAAAATTTGATATTTTTTTTAATTGTTTGTCTTAATCTTAGGAACAACTTAAAAGACTTTTTGAAAATGGGTAGAATACCCCATTCTTAATAAACATAAACGAGACCAAATTTCTTAATCTTTATGAGTGGTTTTAATCAAATAACATTACGTCCTCAACGTGGTTACGTTTATAGTTTAGGAAAAATGTTAAAATAGGTAATCTGTGTAGTATCAGCCCATATACGTCCCACTGCTGGGCACGGGCCTACTCTACAATCGAGAGAATCGATTGAGAGCGGTAAGGCCATGTAGTCCACCACGCTGGCCTAGTGCGGGTTGGCGGACTTACATACCGTAGAAATACTTTAAAATCGCTACGGTATGCAGGTTATTCACGATGTTTTAATCTGTGTAGTACCATAGAGATATTTCCTCTCGATCAAAAGGTTAATAGACTAAAACCTGAATATTCAAACACAACTTAAATATGTACTCACTACTTAAATATACTGGTTAAATGGGACGTGAGTAGTTAAGTAAAAAATTACAAAAAAAAGTTATCGATTTTACTTGCGAAATTTTTATTTGTATCGTGTTTGTAACCACTAAAACTACCACCTAGCTTCGTTTTCGGTCGCAGTCTTGATATACCCGGTATAAATGGCGTTTGAGTATTCGGGCGTAAGTCCTGTATTCAGTATTGAACGTCCTGTGATATAAAATGGCTTCCTTATAATATGAGCCTATTTCATAATTGTTCACTGCAACATTTATTGGTTATCCGGTATATATAATAGCTGTTGAAACAGTATTATGACGTCTCTTCTATTAATAAACAATCCGGCGCGCCTGTTTATTTTCATACGATAATTTATGGCTTCAAAGAACTAGAAAGTCCTTGTCACAACTTCATTACGTCGTAGACATAACAATGGTGTTTAATCAGTAAATGTCCCTGACTATGTGATATTCGTGAAACAGTATACCCATACTGTAGTGACTGCACTTCGATAAGAACGGGCTGGCTCCACAATGGTGATAAGTGATAACTGTCTTACAGAATACCGATGTATAATGATGATATAGCAACATCAAAGACTGAAGAATGAACATGCATTATTTCCCAAGCCTAACTCCTGTTGAGTTAGGCTTGGGAAATTTTGACATATATAAATAAATACACCCAACAGTTACATACATAGTCCTGACCCCACTCTAAGATCGAGTCTTGTGTCGTGGGTATCAGAAGCTACGAGAGACTTTCGGTCTTTCGGACTTTCGGTCAAACACCCAGACCCGAAACAAAATACCTGTGGATCACACAAATATTTGTTTCGGTGCGGGGATCGAACCCGCGGCCTCTCGTTTCACAGGCGGCGTCTAACCAACTGCGCCACGGAGGCTGTCAATACATAATTTTCATCATTGTGACTGCCTCGGTGGCGTACTTGTACTACGGTACGATTACAAAGCTGAGGTCTCGGGTTCGAATCCCGGGTCGGGCTAAGTGATATTGGATTCTTCTATTCATTATTAGCCCGGAGGCAGGAACTTGTGCTCGATATGGCGATAGGCCGCCCCATATCACATCATGGGACGGAACATACAAGGCGAAATGTGGGTTTCCTGGTGGCGCCTCTGTCTACCTCTTCTAGGATAAAGGCGTGAGTTTATGTATGTATGTATGATCATTGTGGCGGTATCACTCGAATTCGCTTAGGAACAATTGAGCTTTAGCGCCATCGTAAAAGACGACATAGACAAATATTACGACACTCTTTATACGTGGATATTAAATTGGACAATATTAATTATGTCGCCCAATAATGTCACCGAATTGTTTTTAAAGTGCTTTTTGTTAAAGCACAGAGCAATTTATTGTTCAACGCTATGAATTATGATTATGTGTTAAATTGTTGTGACTTTATTACAAAGGGGTTAGGTAGTTGGGAACGAATAAAATGCTTATGTTAATTAACAAGTCTTACGCGAGCCATATTTTAAATACCTGCTAATAGGCTGCCTCCGTGGCGCAGTTGTACTACGGTACGATCACAACGCTGAGGTCTCGGATTCAAATCCCGGGGCGGGCAAGTGAAATTGGATTTTCTATTCATTATCAGTCAGGAATTTGTGTCCGATATGGCAATACGCTCGCCCCCTATCACATCGTGGCACGGAACATACAAGGCGAAATGTGTCTGTCCTGGTAGCACCTGTGCGAACCCCTTCTGGGACTAAAGCGTGAGCTTATGTATGTAATAAATATTATGAACCTACTTATAACTTTTTAGCTTCTGGTACGTTATTTGTTTACGCCTGGATAGACCATGTACTATATCTATATCTATATCAGCCCATATACGTCCCACTGCAGGGCACGGGCCTACTCTACAATCGAGGGAATCGATTGAGAGTGGTTAGGCCATATAGTCCACCACGCTGGCCTAGTGCGGGTTGGCGGACTTACATACCGTAGAAATTCTTTAAAATCGCTACGGTGTGCAGGTTTCCTCACGATGTTTTCCTTCACCGTTAAAAGGCCATGTACACGAAGGTGAAAAATCCGTCAGTGACTTACGTCTTTCTATCTACTTTATTTGTACTGTACTGCACTGTATCATCTCATATCTCCCACTGCAGGGTACGAGCCTCCTCTACAATCGAGAGTACGATTGAGAGGGGTTCGGCCACAAGGCCTAACCCCAACCAACCCCATAGTGGTGAACTACAAAGTCAACCGCGTTGGCCTAGTGCGGGTTGCGGACTTTACATACCCATAGGTTTTATTACAAATCTACTGTATAGACAACTATTCCCACGAATATTTTATTTATGAAACAATCAGAATATGTTTTATGGTGTTACAAACGCTTTATTCAAGTGTACGCGGTGTTCCATATTGATTCTGATAAGTAGTGATATCGCGGATTTACCTCGTGACAGCTGGTCGCAAGTGTTAGTTAAATTATTGTGGTTAAATCAACGATTACCTATATAGAAAACTAGGTTATGTATCTTTATGCGCACAACTTGCAAATATATTGAAACATACATAATACATAAACTCACGGCGTTTCCCAGAAGGGGTAGACAGAAGTTCTCCTGGTAACCAGGACACGCACATTTCACCTTGTGTGTAACGTTCCACAATGACAAATATTAATTACTTGATTTTCATATTTTACATAGATTATTTTCGATGGAGAAGGTTTTTATCCATATAAATTTATAATTTTTGTATGTAGTGATGTTTACTAGATAACTAATAGATAACTGTTGTAAGTTCAGTCGGTGTTTTAAGTTATATAGTTAATTTCTAAATTCTAATGTTTTCATTCTGTATGTGGTAGCTTTTAATTGGCATCTAGATATTTAAGATATTGTTTAAATGTAAAATTAGCTGTAAGCTTCCCAAATAAAATAAAATAAAATAAAATAAACAATGAGGCCCTTCAATTACTATCTACATCTTTTACTAATTGCTATAAAAATTAGTAAGTATATGAACACATTAAATACTAATATTACATATTTAATCATACATTTTGCAACATAAATAAAATAATTAACAAATTGGCTTAAAAATGGCCAGTTCCCCATTCGATCTTAATTGATCCATGATATTATCATAATGTTATACTCGTATTGATAAAAATAATTTTCCAAATAAAATCCATAGTATTTAGTTAAAACCGAGAAATTAACTTTAAAATTCTTAAAATAACTACTACTTAAATATATACATACATAAACTCACGCCTTCTTTCCCAGAAGGGGTAGGCAGAGGTGCTACCAGGACACCCACATAACGCCTTGAATATTTCATCCCACGATGTAATGGGGGGCGAGTCTATCGCCATATCTGGCACAAATTCTTGACTCTTGGCTGATAATGAATAGAAAAATCCAATATCACTTTGCCGAACCCGGGGTTCGAACCAAAGACTTCAGCTTTGTAATCGTACCGTAGGACAAGTACGCTACCGAGGCTGTCTGCATCTGCAGTCCGAATCATGCGTGCAGGAAGAACCATAAGGGGAACTTATGGGTTGAATACAGAATAAACGCAGGATTGGTATAATAGCTAAAGATTTAATAATATACAGAGAATACATTAGACATAGCAAACAGAAGGAATAGGGACAAGTACAAGTAAATAATAATAATTAAAACTGTTTATTAAATCTTTCCTTAACCTAGGTTACAAACAAATTTAAACTTAAATTAGAATGACAATAGAATAAGGAACACACTGATATTTAAACTAATTGACTTGTTTATAACAACCAGTTCTAACAGGAAGGATACGGATTATTTAAATATGGGAAAAGCCACGTCCACGTAAATCAAAACATCGGGAATATACAAAAATCTCTTGCTATTATGAAAACCATTAAACCAATGTAACACTAACATGTTTATGATTTTGTAAATCCGTAACAATGCGCACAAGATATTAGGTTCTAGTTTGTAGTAAATGTTATGACTTATGTATTCTACACACAAGTTATTAAATACTTCCATTCATATTCGTATTCAGGATTCCTCTCATGTATTAACTTCTAAGACTGCCTCGGTGGCGTAGTTGTATTACGGTACGGTTACAAAGCTGAGATCTCGGGTCCGAATCCCGGGTCGGGCAAAGTGATATTGGATTTTTCTATTCATTATCAGCCCGGAGTCAGGAATTTGGGCCCAATATGGTGATAGGCTCGTCCCCTATCACATCGTGGGACGGAACATACAAGGCGAAATGTGGGTGTCCTGGTGGCAACCCTGCCTGCCCCTTCGGGATGAAGGCGTGAGTTTATGTATGAATGTATGTATTAACTTTACGATATATATTTTATACTGGTTAGTTAAACTGATATGTTTTTTTTATTGCGCTGAATGGCGAGGCCAGCTTGCTATTCGCCTGATGGTAATCGATACGACCGCTCATGGACAGTAGCAAAACCAAACAACACCATGAATTACAAAGCAATGTTTGGCGTTCCACTGCGCTCGCTATCCTGAGACATAAGTTTGTCCAGTGGTTACTCTGGCTACAATGTCCTTCAAACCGGAACACAACAGTGGATTTACTCTGCTGTTTGGCGGGAGAACTAGACATTGCAGCTGTATATATCCAGGCGGCCTTTTACATAAATGAGAGACCTACCACCAGTAAAAATAAATATATCTATACAGGGTATATCAAGACTGCGACCGAAAACGAAGCCAGGTGGTAGTATTAGTGACTTCAGACACAATGTAATTAAATATTTCGCATAATGAGCGACAATTTTTTTGTATTTTTTTTTGTTTACGGCCTGCTTTAAACCAACTGCGCCACGGGGGCTGTCATTTTAGTTCAGTGAGTGTATGTTGCCGGTAGCCCAATATGCTTTTAAAATCTTTTCCGATTTTGAAAAGAGAAGAATCGAGATAAGTATATAGTCCTTACTTAGGCTTGTGGTAATTTCGCACATCATTAATGTTATACATACATACATACATAAACTCACGCCTATGTCCCATTGGGGTAGGCAGAGACTATTAAACGCCAAGTGCTACGGTCCATACATACCTCTTTCGCTTCATCTACTGCCATTAATCTTTGCATACACGCTCGTCGGTTCCGAGGACTCCGTATTGACTCCATTAATATTATTTGATGAAAAAATTCGTAATTGATAAATAATGTGATAATGAGCGATAACGTAGTTTGCAGCGGGTTAGACGAACTAATCCGAGGACGGAGGTTCAAGTCCAGGGCTCGAACCTCTGACTTATGAAAACTGCGTGTGTATTGGTATTTGGTAGTTAACCTAATTAATCGGCAAAGAAATATCTGAGTTCTGTTTAAAAATATATATATTTAATAGTGTAATTTAGTCAAAAGGTTTTTAAAACCATGACTATTTGTCTATGAATAGGGATTTATGGAAACTACAAGTAATAAAAGACGTCATTTTGGACAATGTCGTTCCTGCAACGTTGTAGTGATATCTGTGTATTCATTTTGGTGTTTTCTATGAAAAGCCACTGTATTTACTTCGTATTAGGACGAGGTCCATGCATTTTGTTCATATTGTGTTAGATTTAACTATTTGTGGAGGTTGCTTCATTATGAGGCTTGAGTAATTGTCGTTCGCTGTTACATAGTAAATAAAATAACCCAACAGTCACATACATAGTCCTGACCCCACACTAAGATCGAGTCTTGTGACGTGGGTATCAGGAGCTACGAAAGTTTTCGGTCTCACAAACACCCAGACCCGAAACAAATATATTTGGTTCACACAAACATTTGTTTCGGTGCGAGGATCGAACCCACGGCCTCTCGTTTCACAGCCGGCGTCTAACCAACTGCGCCACGAAGGCTGTCATGACATGGCATATTGCGGTTAAAGCTTAACACAAATATGATCGCTAGGAATAATCAAAATACACATTATGAAATTGCGTGTCAATAACATTACATAAAATAATATATTTGAAGAAACTAAAGCAGAGAATAATATATTTTACAATAATTACGCCCGAATACTCAAATGACACTTAAATATTACATATATTGTAATTTGCTCTTAACCACGCAAGTCCCGCTTAAATGCTATGATTAAGTGGGACATGGGTAGTTAAGTGCAACTTAATATTGAAATGGTATTTGATTATTCGAGCGTTAATCTAGCAAAGAAATATCCAGAGGATATATCGTAAAAATATTTTTTGGTGCACTAACTGCTGACGGTGTGCCCCGTATGTGGTTTTATTTATTTATTTGTGATTTGGGAAACAAACAGAGACATTCACATATAAATAACAGAAGAATGTGTTACAGCATCCAGTAAAGTTTCCACCCAAGTAACATTTTGAACTGTATAAAAGCTGTATTATAGACTATTTGTTTTCTACAGGCTGTTAAACGTTGCTGTATAAAGACTGTATAGCAAGCTATACAGCCCTTATAACTCTGAAATGGGCCCCAAAATTATACAGCTTTAAGTGTAGATTTTGCTGTATAACAGCTGCATAATAGCTGTACTATTTGGCTGGCTAAGATACTATTTAGATACTTTTATACAGCTTCCATTCTCTAATTTTCCTTTTTATTCTTTTATACAGAATCAGGCTTGTGAAAATCTTAATAGAAGAATAAATATATTATAATTGTGTTCGTTTCTCCATTTCCATTCTCCATTTTATTTCTTAATTTACTATGTGCCAAGGCAGAGACCATATGTGAAGTAACTATAAGTGAAAAAAATATTTGATAACTAAGTGGTATTAAGTACTCTTTCCTGTTTATCGTTTTTATTATGCTTGCGACTGATATTTTTATGTGAATATGTATACTAGTTAAAGCTCAAAACTCATGCCCCTTCGAAATAAAGGATATACATACATTTTTTCTGTAACAACAAATATGTGATCATATCTGAAAGCAGTTTTAAGAGTAACCCGGACTGTTCTATTGATAGTAAACGTAATTGTGTGTACTATACAGTTAAAATCCTTTGTAAATTTGTACTGAAATTTCAAAAACAAAAAAAAAAATATCTCGTAAAATTGGAAAGCAATTTATAGGTTATGATAAAATGGCGTCCTTAGTTTATACAGCTCTTGCTCTTCTAGTACCTCTTAATGCAGCTTTTTGCATAACAGAGTCGTTATTTAAGAACGCATCTCAGCCTAAAGAGTAACATTGTCTGTACATTACTATTTAAGTACTGTAGAAGCTGTCTTAAAGTCTTATTCATATTCATTTATACAGTTAATTAGGGTTCAGTTGAAAATATAGAAAACCTCATTATGACCAAAAACCAAGGCCCGTAAGGCGGTGAGCAAGGAATCGGATTTTTTTTATCGAAAGTGTTCCAAATATTTTCATATCATATCATATCATATCTTTATTAATAAAATAATTTACACGTCACAATTTCAACATAAAAACATTAATTATTATAATAAAATAAAAATAAATAATTACATTACAAAATTTATTTTAATTTATTTTAAGGCTATATTAGTTTCAAAATAATCTATAAGCTGGATAATTGTGTATGCCAACACTATAATAATAACTTTAATCTTCTAAAACACGAAAAACTGTAAAAAGGGAAAAATGTACGCCAATCGCATTTGGCTTTAAAAAGGAGTAAATCTAAACTCTTCTACATGAGATAGAATTGTATTACACTATTATAAAGGGAATTGCTTGGTAAGAGTATCCTAGATTTCCGTTGTACAGCTATTATCAAGCTTAACTTGAAGGCTGAACAACAGAGTAATTTTACACCAATATTCAGGCTATAACAATATTTAATGCTCTTGTACAGAAGTAGGTTATACAAAAGTACAATTTGAGAGCAATATACAGTTATTGTCGTATAAAGTTGCTGAACGCAGTTTTTTACGCCGCGGTCTGTATTTTAGCGTTTTCCAATGCTATTTAAAAGCTAAAGGTAAAAATTTAGGCTCTATACAGCCGTTAATCAGCTATACTGTATACAGTTGTACAGTTATACTTTAGTCCAGTCCTAAACATATTTTTACACTCTTGTACAACATTTTTTAAGCTTATAGCTGGTAATGCGCTGGTAAATATAATATTTTTCCGCTTAAATGTTACTTGGGCACTAATAAATAACACGGATATGAAAAGAGTGAATAATAACATTATTTAAACTAAGTTCTATGAAATAAAAATAGCAAAAAAAGAAGGCCATATCCACCACCCGATGTATTTTTTACACAATTTAGAAGTCACGAGATGCAATCTTTTGAAATCTAGACGTTCAATGCCAAAGCCTTGACTTATATTTCGCACATCCATTAATCAAAACACTTTACTCGTCAGCAGTTGCAACAATTAATCGAATGATTTAACGCGGCGGTGATGCTCCTTCTACTTTGACAAGTTTTAATTAGTGGCAGGCGCCACTTGTAAAGTGGGACTATGTGACTGTTGGGTATGTGCGAGGTATACGCCAGTTCTTTTTTACTATTCAGACCCCCTTACATACTTAAACTCACGCCTTTTTCCCCGAAGGGGTAGGCAAAGGTGCTACCAGGACATCCACATTTCGCCTTGTATGTTTCGTCCCACGATGTGTTAGGGAAACAAATATTTGTGTGATCCACAGGTATTTATTTCAGGTCTGGGTGTTTGTGAGACCGCAAAGTCTCTCGTAACTTCTGATACCCACGACACAAGACTTAATTGATCTTAATGTGGGATCAAGACTATGTATGTGACTGTTGGGTGTATTTATTTATTTATTTATTTATTAATATAATTTATTTTTCAGAGTCGTCTCGACTGGTCCAAGCCGATGCTGAACCAACTAGAAGCTATCGCGCCACACTACGGACAGTGGGTGAACAGCGCAGTATACCGTCCATGTCGGCTGTTCGCAAGCCCTTACCTGGAGAGCATGACCTTCACGCCTTGGTACCTCGTGCCTATGTTCTGGATACCCATTATCCTGTACATCGCGTGGACGCAGTATGTGGAGCACGTCTTATGTGTAGGTTAGTAAATTGTTTGTTATCTGAGGTATGGCTAGACCTTGCTTGTCGCTCATGTGATAATACGAAAGTTTTATCTTGAAGACAGATAGAGCTATAGTTATTTTAACGTGATAATATCAACAAGTCTCATTCAGTAATTTTACAATCCTTTTGCAATGTTTGGCAATTAATGGTTAACAGGCCCTTTCGATTTGATGACTAACAAGCATTTATATACAGGGTTAGTTTGAAAGGGTATATGAAGCTGTAAGGGGGGTATGCATTCCTCATAATGAGTAACTTTTGCAATGGGTCCAACCCTGATATCGAGGAAAAAACATCTGCTGTTCCATACATTTTGCAAATTCAAACGATTAAACAGGAACAATTGATTTTTTTCTTGATTTCAGGGTTGGACCCATAGCAAATGTTGTTCATTATGATGAGTGTAGTATACCCTTACGGCTTTATATACCGTTTATGACTAACCCTGTATAATTTTAGAAGAAAATTGACGACGTAATGAAGGTTGCAGGATGTCGCTAGGCGCAGACTGCTCCAAACAGGAGGGTATTGATATCCTTAAGATCCTATGTTCATCATTTGACTGAACAAGAAGAAGAACTTGATCATTTTCAATTCAAAGAATTTCTTAAAGAAGCTTATTTCCAGTAGTATTTCTGTTGCTGATGATTATTATGATTATGAGGGAAAGAATATCTAGCTATGAATGAACCGATGACCTATTCTATTTTTATCTTTTAGATGCAGACACTTGTAAAGAGTCTCGACTGAACTCTCTTCAGTTCTGCTTTCATTTCCTGCAAGGGATAGCTTTGTGGACTATAATAGAATACTCAGTGCATCGATGGGTGTTCCATTTGGATCCAGGGTCGTCGATAACACTGATCAAAATGCATTTTCTTCTACATGGGATGCATCATAAGGTAATATTTTGATTTATGATCCATAAATACATAATTAAATGGTCAATGCTGGTATATTCGATGCCGCAGGTGATATGTTATATGGCCACCCAGGGTTTTTAACGGATTTGTTGGCGTAGGACTTTTAGGGACTCAGCTCAGCCATAATATCTGCAAGTGTGCTGGGCTGGAAGGCTGGTGACACTAGCATACCGTTTTTAGCCTCCTATAATGAGGTTAATAGCTTTCCTTCCGCTCAAAAAAACAACAGAGCATTAGGTTTTCTAACAGAGCATTACGAAGAAAGTAATCGAAAGCACATATACATCACAGGGCAGGGATACAAAAACACACATGTCCATGACATTATTACCGTTACAAGATAATAACATGATAGGGACAGATACTGTACACAAAAGTGGGTAATATGAAATATTTGGACGGTGTTTGGGGTACGCCTGATTACTCCGACTGATAAGCTTGCAGGAAATCTATTGATTTCTCAATAGTTAGATAATGCTTTCGTGACTGCCGAAGGAGAGAACTGAGTAATGTTTTACGAGTGTAAATCCAATTATTTGGCACGATCTGCAACCTCAATTCTACGATAGATATAATTATGAAATGCCATCAGATTCGGCTTAGTTATCAGAGCGACCGAGTGAACGGTCACTATGTGATGTCAGTATGTAAACACCTGAAAAAATGTATCATTATTACTTCTTCATGGTCAAGTGAATCTTTTCACGATTTAGTCAATGGATTATAGTGTAGCTAACTTAGTACCGAGAGATAAAGGATTTTAATTTAATTGAAGATAATAGTTTTTATTTAGGTAATTTAGAATTGCATTATCTGGATTTTTTACCCCCGTTAATTTGTTTATATTCTTTAATTTAAGGGCTTTATTTTTTAGTTATTTGTTTTGTTTTTTATTAGTGAGCGCAAGCTTCTTTTCTCTCTTTAAAAATGCATACGTAGGTAATAGATAAAAGCTGCAATTCACGAGTAAATTACACGTTTTACATTAATAAAGCCGTTTCATATAATTTACTATACGATGCCATTGGAAAAGCGCCATATGGTTGCGGTGGAAAATCGAAATTATACACTTAGTACACTTCGTGGTATCTAATAATATTTTACTAAGAAACTTTTATACTTAACAAAAAAACTTATTAGAATTATTAAACTTGGGTAGGTTATTAAGGGTTTGCTGGCCAGGTAAGACATTTTCTTCTACCTACTTTTATGAAAGTAGTTATTTTCGATCTTAATGTGCGGTCAAAAATTTGTATGTGTGAGTGTATTTATTTATGTATTTAATATGTAATATTTATTGATAATAATAATTATTAATAGAAATTGTATTATTAATCATTATTATTTTTTGTTGAATGAAAGTATCGCAATCGAGTTGGTTAATAAGTCTGCTGAACCAAGACAAATGTTTGTGTAATTGTGCCTATTCATGTCTTCCCCCCCTATCCCTATTTGCTTAATTTTATCCAAGTAAATAAAATCGCGAATTGATGCGTTTTAAGATTTGTAAGTTTTACCAGTTTTACCTTGCGTAATTATAGAACATCAAATAAGTATCTATCATTATCTATATGTAGTTGCTGTATTTGAGAACGTTACCTTTAAGTTTTGTATTTTAACGTATTAGAATAGAGTTATGTTTAGCAGTGGACTTTGTGGGGCTGAATAGATAGAAATGAGTTAATATTATTTACTCGATAATTATACTAGTGAGTACGAAAACCTATTATTCTAAAACGGGCAGACGACCTTCTTTATTTTTATATTTTTTATTAAGCATGGTTGGCTGATTATAATCACGTCGTGATATATTTTGTACATACATACGTACATAAACTCACGCCTTTATCCCAGAAGGGTTAGGCAGAGGCGCCACCAGGACACCCACATTTCGCCTTGTATGTTCCGTCCCATGATGTGATAGGGGGCGAGCCTATCGCCATGTCGGGCACAAATTTCTTACTCCGGGCTGATAATGAATAGAAAAACTCAATATCACTTTGCCCGACCCGGGATTCGAACCCGAGACCTCAGCTTTGTAGAGTTCCGTAGTACAACTAATAAGCAACGCGTTTTTGACAAAGTCGCGGGCAAAAGCTAGTGTGTTATATAATGTTATAATCGTGCTGATGTGCAGGAAGTATATCAGTGTTATTTAGGTATTATGCATATAATAGTATGCATGATGTTCATATAATAATATATTGCTTTTTATATTTGAAGTGTACATGAATAAATTAATTATTAAACAGTTTTTTAAGGTACAAAATAGTTATGGTTAGTTTACTGACGTTAAATTAAAAAAAAAAAAGGAATTGCTCCAACGTGAAACTCAGTGACTTAAACATCTATAATTAATAAAGTTAATCTTATTTTATCCTTTGCTGTATCCTGGTAGGTATGTTTTCTGATTATGTGGTTTCAGTTAATGCATTAGTAAGTTAATCATCTCTCCACGTATACCTAATGCGGCTATATCTATTTATACGGGTGTAACCAGTATGACGAAAACGAAGCCGAGTGGTAGTGAAATTTAAAATTTCCCAATAAAATTCGATGAAAATGAATAACATATAATTTCAGGTGCCGTTCGACAAGCTACGGCAGGTGTTCCCGCCGATCCCAGCCCTGGTGATCGCCACCATCCTATACATTATTTGTAGACCATTCCTTACATATTCATGGATTAAGCTGTCTGGCGTACTTCTAGGTAAGAACTATTTCACTCTCTCTTTTCAGTCATAGGATCTCCACTGCTGAACATAGGACTCCCCATGGTTTTCTAACGGCCGGTCTCTATATTCCATCTATCTTTGTTAGATAAAACATAAAATTCATCGAAATATACCGGGTATATCAAGACTGCGACCGAAAACGAAGCCGGGTGGTAGTTTTAGTGGTTACAGACACAATGCAAATAGAAATTTCGCAAAATAAGCGACAGCTTTTTTTTGCAATTTTTAAAAAATCATTGTTTTTGAGTAGTAAATACCTAGTTATTGCGAAAATAGTAATTTAAACCCTAACGTACCATTCCGTCTTAAAAAATAAAAAGGTGTACATCATTATTTTAGGAAAACTATGTATTTATCACCCAAATACGAGGATAAGTAAAAAATTACTGAAAAAAAGTTAACAATATTTTTTTTGCGAAATTTTTAGTTGCATTGTGTCTGAAGTCACTAATACTACCACCTGGCTTCGTTTTCGGTCGCAGTCTTGATATACCCTGTAGAATGAAATCTCTTGTAGTTAAATAAATTTATAGAAACCGGCCTTTAGCGGACTTGTTCGAAGCTGTCTGCATTCAGTGACATCTGTATTATTTTAGGAACCATTTTATTATTTTAAATTTCGACTCATTTACCATCGTTCTGACCAATCATGGAGAAGTTTTAAAAGGGTACGATTAGATGTAGTAGTTGTAATTTATGAATAGAAATATAGTTAATAGTAAATTCATTAAGAAAAATACGCAACTATAGTCAGAAAATAATTTTTACAATATCTTAATACACAATGGTCGCTATATAAATAACAAAGGTATGCAAGAATTGACCCGTACCATTAAAACCTATCACGAATTACTAGAACTTAATAAGCCTATAACGACCTTTTTCATTGACAGATTTTAAACATATTTTAGTTATCGAATGATTTGTCTCTTTCGAACGACTTTAAAATTCAGTGTGAGCGAAGAAGACAAAACATTCGATAGCTAGGTATTTGAATTTTATTAAATTTGCTTGATTAATACAGTAAGAATTTAACATCGATAAGCCAATATTATTCGCACGAGTAGAAGTTCTTAATAAAAAATCGTAAATGCCTCAGGTATTTTCTTATTAATATGAAATGCTAGGGTGTGGATCTTCGAACTGTGCGAGTCTTACTCGGCTTATAAAGTAAATAGTGACATTTTGTTTTAGTCAAAGGACTACATACAATGTAGAATATTTTTGAAGCTATTCTTTTATTGTACAAGCGCAGAATATACAGAATTGTGTGTAGGAGTGTGTTGAGGACCAGAAATACTAAGGTTTTAATACAAAGCTAAAATGCTAATACTGTTTTTTGATAATTGACCCAGGAAGCCGCTTTATAAATGTTTCTGCGGTTTTTAGGGTTGCCTAAATTTAGCATGGAACGTCTTGTGTCTGAAGAAGATATTAACAGTAATAATACACAGGGTATATTTAGACTGCGCCCGATAACGAAGTCAAGTGGTAATTTTAGTGACAACAGATACAATGCAACTAAAAGTTTCGAAAAAAGAAGCGACTATTTTTTAAGTGTCATCGTGTTTGGGTGGTACCCAATCCTACCATTGAGTCTTTAAAAATAAAAGTGTGTAAATTATTATTTTACGAAAAACTGCGTATTAAACACCACGCCGAAAATTAAAACAATTCGTCATTTTTTTCTAAATTTTTAGTTGCATTCGGTCGGAACTCACTAAAACCACCTCCTGGCTTCGTTTTCGGTCGCGGTTTGGATATACCCTGTATTATTATTTTAAATTGATCCCCAGGATACTTAATATATGACATGATACACTTCTACGTGCATTACGGCTCGCCGCGAGATGGATCCTACCTCTACGCCATGAAGAGGTACCACTCAAACCACCACTTCATTAACCATAACAAAGGTACAACAATATGGTTTCTTAGATTTACGCGAATGTTACACATTGAAATAAAACTATTTTTCACGGATTTTATCGCGATTTGGTTTAATTTTTACATTTTTTAACTTCCCGACGTTTTGTTTTGTTTCGTTTCCAGCTTTCGGGGTCCGCCGTGAGTCCGCCCCGTGACCACGAAAGCTGGAAAGCAATCGAAACGTCGGGAAGTTAAAAAATGTAAAAATTAAACCAAATCGCTATAAAATCCGTAAAATATAGTTTTTTTTCAAAGGTATAGCAAATTATTTACTGTGACTGTGCTTTTTTATTGCCTCCCTATACCCTTCATCTTGATCTGCTTTCTCTTAGCTATCCAATTCGATAGATACGATTCACATTTTTCTTTTATGCATGTTACTTAAGTATTGGCTTTTTGACAGCCTCCGTGGCGCAGTTGGTTAGACGCCGGCTGTGAAGCGAGAGACCGCGGGTTCGATCCCGCACCCAATCAAATATTTGTGTGATCCACAGGTATTCGTTTCGGGTCTGTGTGTTTGTGAGACCGAAAGAGCCCCTCTTAGTTTCTGGTACCCACAATACAAGACTCGATATTAGTGTGGGGTCAGGACTATGTATGTGACTGTTGGGTGTGTTTATTATTTGTATTTTCTTGGTTTCTTTTGTGAAAAAGACAACTGCCTTGGTGGCCCAGTTGTACTACGGTATGATAGCAGAGCTGAGGTCTCGGGTTCGAATCCCGGGTCGGGCAAAGTAATATTGGATTTTTCTATTCATTATCAGCCTGGAGTCAGGAATTTGTGCCCGATATGGCGATAGGCTCGCCCCCTATCATATAGTGGGACGAAAAATACAAGGCGAACCGCGGGTGTCCTGGTTGCACCCCTGCCTACCCTTTCTGAGAAAAGGCGTGATTTTATATAATATGTGTTTTTTGTTACAGCGTACGGGATCTCTTCAAAATTATGGGACCATGTTTTCAAGACATTTGTGCAAATAAAAAAACTAGGCATAAGTTTACGTTGGTAATTATTTAGATATTGGTTGAGGATGAAAATTCATTTTACTCTATGGTTGTAAATAGTATTATCGTTAGTTTTTAATAATCTGTTATGGAGAACATGATTAAAAATTGGTGCCGGTGAGGTACTGGTGACCTTATATTGTGACCATGGGATATTAAGCTTAGTTGGATGACCCTAGGAGTTAAATAGTCCTAGAAGAAATGAAAAAAATAAAAGCGTATTAAAAAGGTAGAACTGAAACATAAAGAACAGAAGCCTGTTATTAGTTCGAATATGCACTGAAAACATAAAATCTTAATGGATCTAATCTTCTTTGCTTGTGGTTGAGGTCATTTGACGGGGTGACAGTAATAACGCTTTCAAACGAAAGCATTTTTTGACGTCTAGACGAAAAAAGGCCTAAATTAAAATAAATTTGGAACATATTAAAATAATTAAAAAAAAATGTTGGCTTTTCGTGTCAAGTGCATTATAAAGTAAGATCCCAGGGCCCCCAGACGTTACTTATTTTCTCATAAAAAATATAAATGGGATAAAGTAGTGTTAGTACGTACTTTGAGTGTGTGCATACCTGCTAGCTTGGGTCGACGGCCAATTCATAGGTACCAGGTGCTAAAGGTAGATAAATACAGTACTGATTTTTCTTAAATTCTCAGTGCTGATTTTTACATATGTTTTAGATAATTTTGTTAAAAATTAATAATCATTATTGCCAGACACTTTCCATCGGCGCTTACCCTTACCAGACGCTTTAAAGCTTCAAAAAAAATAACATAATATTTTTACTTATAATCTCACTCTTGATTTTTATATATGATACTTAGGGAACTATTTGAACACCCCTGGTGGTCAGCAGCCAGACCAATTGGAGGGGTCAAACATCCCCCCAGACACACATAAAGTGTCGCTATGTGTATGAGCGCGAGGTCATTATTTGTACGCTTGAGTGTGAGAGAGATATCTATTTATCGATATCTTTCTTATACTTATTGTCGTCTCTAGGCTACTCTATTCAGTGCTACTCGATACAGTGCATCTGTGATTTTATTTACAACGTGTTGAAATAAAAGAAAAAATATTTATAGTATCCTAAAAAATATAATGGCAGATTTATTAAAGTGTGTGTTTTGGGAGAATTCCGATGTGAATTTAATATTGTTTACGGAAGAAACGTTGAAAAAGTGTCAAACAATATTAAAACATAGAAAGGAACATAACCTAAAATTCAAAAATATTGTTTTGCCAGCTGATTTATATGAAAGTGATTATCATAGACAATGTTATAAATCGTTCACAGGTTAGATGACATGTTATAAATGTTACAAATTTTATAAATCGTAAATGTTACAAATTTTATAAATATTATATTGTTCCATTGTGTTTACAATATTGATTCTGATAATAGTGCATTACACGCCACTGATAATTTTCTTCTTAAATCTCAATCATTTTTATTACTTCTCTAACGGCACATAGATATCTATCACACTCAAGCGTACAAATAATGACCTCGCGCTTATACACATAGCGACACTTTATGTGTGTCTGGGGGGAGGTTTGACCCGTCCAATTGGTCTGGCTGCTGACCAGGGGTGTTCAAATAGTTCCCTAAGTATCATATATAAAAATCAAGAGTGAGATTATAAGTAAAAATATTATGTTATTTTTTTTTGAAGCTTTAAAGCGTCTGGTAAGGGTAAGCGCCGATGGAAAGTGTCTGGCAATAATGATTATTAATTTTTAACAAAATTATCTAAAACATATGTAAAAATCAGCACTGAGAATTTAAGAAAAATCAGTACTGTATTTATCTACCTTTAGCACCTGGTACCTATGAATTGGCCGTCGACCCAAGCTAGCAGGTATGCACACACTCAAAGTACGTACTAACACTACTTTATCCCATTTATATTTTTTATGAGAAAATAAGTAACGTCTGGGGGCCCTGGGATCTTGGACTATTAATATTACCTACTGTGTCATAAAATATAATTCTCTTGACGTGAAGTATTTTTGGCGCCATTAAACATCTATGAAACCAAGGGAAAGTGGGATATAAAAGATCAATAATTGATCTTCTTTAGGATTGGTTATGTAATTAATGAGAATTATAAAACAACGTCGGGCAATTTGATTTTTTACCACATTCCAACAGCTCGAGTATAAAAAAATAATTCAATAATTTTCCTAAAGTAATAATGTACACCTGTTTATTTTTAAAAACGCAATGGTACGCAAAGTTTTAAATTACTATTTTCACAAAAACTAGGATTTACCACGCAAACACGATGATGTTTAAAAAATTGCAAAAAAACTGTCGCTTTTTTTTTTTGCGAAATTTTTCATTGCGTTTTGTCTGTGACCACTAAAACTACCACCTGGCTTCGTTTTCGGTCGCAGTCTTGATTGAATTGAAACTTGTCGGAATTTTGCTATCGTTGTGATATTTTTGCCAAATGTGTTGAAAATTGGGCCTACCTAGGAGGTCACTGTTGCCAATACGGCATCATGAAGAAATTATCAGAATATGAAAATCTGGGTAAATGAGGAAAGGAAAGGCCCTCAGGCAATCCAACTCCCTGAATAAAACACAGCACCAAAGCCGTCCCTTCACGTCGTTTTTTTTGAGACAGTGATACCGGTTGAGACGAAACCTACTGTAGTCCAAGGTAGGGACAGTGTGGCTTCTATGAGAATAAGTACAATGAAATATTCGAATTTTTGTATTTAATAGTTATAAAGTAGATTTAAGTTATTGCGAGTCTGTGATCCTGTTTAAATTTATATCTTTGGTTATAACAAACGAAAATATTACACCATGGTAGAATTTCAGAAAAGGTCTGAAGTGTATAAATAGGTATATAAAACACTTATTTTTTAGGCCTATCAAGAAAATCAGCTAATATTATTGGTTATCATTTTATACTTTTAGTGTTACTTTATCAATTATCACTACCTAAACAACATTATTCCTTCTATTAAAATATTATTGAGGCGCCATTAATGGTTTATTGTTTCTGATTCCTTGCAATTTGGGTCAATTGATTTGTTATTATTGTACAAAGATGTTATATTTAAACAAGTATTTATATGGTATAGGGGCACTTAAATATGTACGACGAATAACAAATAAATATTTTTAAATATTAATCGTGTTTCAATATGATAACTTTCAAATCATATCCTTATTTTTTCAATCGAATTTTGTTTTCATGTCAGTCCTAGTATTAAACTAGTATTATATACCCAATATTTAATAATTTTAATAAGACAATCTCCTATTTTCATCAAAAAATCAAATGACCTAGTTCAGAAAAATAATACATAATCTACGAGCAAATCCTTGAGAAATAATAATGTTCAGCAGTGAATTTCCCATGACTGAATATGATACTGATAATTATTATGTAATTTTAAATGAGTAAAGTATGGTTATTATTTCAATTTCCTAATGAGTAACTTTAACACCGTTAGATACAGCTTCTAACGGTTTAATAAGATTTAATTACATAACGCTAAAATAACAATATTGGAATTCGTGGAAATACAAATTTACTGAAATCTTATTTAACCTATCTATTGATAATACGAACAGACATTCTATTTTCAAACGAATTGTATCATAATATATGAATGAATAGAAAAACGCCTGATAATGGATAACTATGATAATTTGTTATGATATAATAGACAACAGAACAGGTACATGTAATTATTAAGTAATATTTGATAAGTACATGCTTTATCCGTCCACGCTATTGCTGACCGAAAGAGTAACGCAATGTACGTGACATGATTAGATGATATCTCATCTATGGTTTAAACCTCCTTAGTCAGTTTTTAATGTTCAACCTCTTTGCTGGAATAAAAATTATATTTTATATTAAATATTTTTTCTAATCATGTTTCGGTTACCGATTTAAGTTAATTACTTTAAATTATAAGTTAAATAAATGTAATTTAAATGTTTAAAATACCAACAAAGATGGACATGAAAAAGTTATTCTTTAAATACAAAAGTGTTTTAAAAATACTGGTGCTTCTGTGTCTTCTTTTAGCGAATACTAATGGATGTTGTAGCAGTGATTGGGATTTTTTGACGGAGGATTTATTCTCCTTTCTGTGTCCATTGTTGTCAACCACGACCTCTTTGGTTTCGGACTTATTTAAATCACACTCAATAGGTAAGTATTTATTCATTTTTAGAATAGGTGAACTTGTTTTTATTGAAATACTGGCAGTAATTCAATAAAAAAGGTAAAATTCGAAATATAGCGGGAATTCTAATGATCGGCAACTTATTTATTTATTTATTTAAATCTTTATTGTACACAGTAAATTAACATACAGAAACAGAAGAAAAAAAACTTAACATTAACAACTTATTGTACTTGTAAAATTAAAGCTGTTTCGTGTAAGATTCGTCTAATTAGATTGATGGTGATCTTTGAATTTATTTAATACTATAACAAAAGAATTGTAGTCCTGTGGGACCAGTAGGTATGATTGGATATATGCTAAATCAATACTACATCGATAAAAAATCCAAAATATCCATCACAAAATATATTATGTTTAAAACATTTTACGTCTGAGTACAATATATAAAATTCGTTCTTTACAACTACATGGGGTTTCCGTCGATTTTTATATAATTGATGCTTTGAATCGGCCGATTGGTAACGAGAAAAACCGTATAATCTAGGTTCCCTTTAAGTACTGAGGAAGATGTGTAGTGTACTGTACTGTACCAACTTATAATCCCCCTCTGTTGATTACGGGACTTCTCGACAACTGAGAGATAGGTTGAGGGAGGGAGGCAGGTACCATGCCGGCTTAGTGCATATTGGTTGACTTAACATACCACAGAAAATCTTGTTAAGATCTCCATGGTATGCAGGTTTCCTCAGGATGTTTTCCTTCGCCGTTAAAGCGTGGTTAAATAAATACTGAAATGATACCGAAAAGTCAAGATTCGAACCCACGATCAGTGTTTCGGCAATCGCATACGGTCCTTTACCAACGGGCCACCATCATCTTGAAATTGTAAACAATAACTGAGTATTTTTTTCAATTTGATCACTAAATATTTATCATCAACTAAGAAAGTCTCTTTAATCTCTTACCTACTTAGATAGCCGAAGAGCCTTCCATCTAGTCGATAATAATAGGCATTTAAAATTTAATACCGAAACCTATCCTAACATCGATAATGATAAGATAGTTTAGCTTGGCTCTCTGTCAAAGTAGTCAGAGAATCTTCCAGTAAATCAATAGGTGCCCATTAAATTAAAATTGAAAATTAATATCAAACTTATCAGAAGAAGAAGGTCCTATATCCTGTGAACTGGTGGAGGAATGTCTCCGGTGTGGCCGTGAGTTATCACGAGCTGCAAGTCGACGCAGCAATGAGCTGGTGAGGAACGGCATCTGCCTAGAACCTGCTAATCCAGCCATGTTCCACTTTTTCTCATCCAAACTACCTGATGATGTGAAGAAGGCGGCCGAACTGTCGAATGAGCTGCTAACTGCGACTAAGCTTTTGCAGAACAAGCTGTGTTCTAGGTAAGTGGGTATTATTATTACGTTACTTTTTTTGTATTGTTAAGACAAATTGCACCTGATGAAGAGGCAGAGTATGGAGTGTATATAAACTTTTACATAACTAGTTGAGCTCGAGGTACATATGTGGTCATTTTCATGACACTCGCACTATCCTATATTCGTACTATCTTGTTTATTTTTTTGATTTTTTATACACGCATGTTAAAGTGTTTACTATACACATGATGAGAAGTGAAGCGCATGTAGAGCATTTAGGCGATATTTATTGCGAGAAGTGATTATACATTTCACCGATCATTATTCCGGCCTAATCAAAACTGGACAATATAGACGGTGTTCAAGAAAAGCGACCGACTTGCGTAAGGTCAATGACAGACTTTCCACCATAGTACACTGCATATCAAGACTAATACGAATTTCCTACCACTGCCAAACATAAGTTTTGTTACAGCTGCTGCGTAACTCCAAACACATTCATGGCTTTCCTCGAGCACCAGGTGATAAAGATCCACGACCCTACTTTCTGTCTCCCCGTCAATATCAAGTGCTCTGGCAGCAAGTACAGAAGCATTGACGGTACTTGTAACAACCTTGAGCATCCTCACTGGGGCAGACGAGGGGCGCCCTTCACCAGGATCGCCACTCCGAGATATGCCGATGGTATTGTATAGAGAAAACAGTATTTGTACTTATAAATGCTTTAACTTTTTTTTTTTTTTTTTTTTTAAACTGGCACGGCATAGTGACTGCATTGCACCTGATGGTAAGTGCTAATGCCGTCCAGATAGAGTTTCGAATGGTATCAGACGGTAGTCTCATACCATTCGACACAATCATGCCGGCCCGCTGAGATGCCTCTTCACGCTACGGCGGAAGGACCCAGGATTATAGGAAGGAGGGAACACGTGCGGTGGCAAACCGTTCCACAGCTTAACTACAAATGCTTATTTTCATTGGCGCAATCTCGATCCAGCCAACGCATTGGTACTGTAGCTTTAACGAGCTTAAGCATGACTCTACCACTTCGAGTTTTTGAAAAGATTATACGGAGAATTTAAATATGCTCCCTAGAACAATTTGTTCACAAGACTCAAGTGGCACTTAAGTATGCGAAGAATAATACTTGTGTTGGTTGGGGATGTTGGGAGATCGAAGTTTTGTGTAGTTTGTGATACATATACTTTAAGGTATCTTTAAGGTATTAAGTCCGTCTTTATATTATGTATAAAAAGCATAATAGCGACGGCAAAAGCCCTTCATCTATAGAGATTGACCCTCACACTCACCACTGCAACTCCTGTAAACCAGGATCATCAGCGGTACGCATTTTAACGACACCGAGAATTGAAGCTCAGCGAGTCTCCGGGAATGTCTAACCTGTCTTTAACCCGCAACGAATGGATCATAAATTTAAATTAATATGAGTTGAAAATATTTTGTCCACACACACTGTCTCACACACTCCGTAACAAAGCATGTGACAAAACAATGAACTGTGTGTGAATTATGTGTGTGACTGTTGAATGTAGGTATCCACGCAATGCCAGTGGCCCGTAGCGGTCGTCAGCTGCCCAACGCACGCATGTTATCCACGCGACTGTTCACCGACCGACCCATCCCGAGCCGAGTGCTCTCCTCCATGAACATGCAGTGGGGACAGTTCATCACCCACGACATGGTGTTTCAGGTCATGGAGGTCACTGGTACGTATCGTAAAATATTTATTCTGATTTCCATTTAAATACTCTACGCTTTTAAATTAGGAAGTCTGGACTCGTCAATGTTAATATTCTGCGTCTGATTGGAAATGCCTGCCATCTAGATAAGGTATCGACAGGCGACAGAAGACTAGTATTCTAAACTTTTCTTCTCTTCCTTCGTTATATAGCTCTTACCTTAAAAACACAATCTAACTTGAAGGGACATTCCTTACATAGGGCTATTTTATTCTGCATTCAGAAATCCTCAGAGTTCAAAAAACATCAATGAAACCTTTACAGTATAATCCCAAATATTAATAACTTTATCACAAAAACCACATTTATCATCCAGACGAAGGCGGCATCCAATGCTGCCTGGACAACGGGCAAGGACCTCTCCCTGCAGAGTGGCAGAACGACAAGTGCATCCCCATCTGCGTGGGCGACGACGATCCCTTCTACCGGCACTATGGCGTCAAGTGCCTCAACATGGTGCGCAGCGTCACCACACCACGGGAGGACTGTAGTCTTGGACATGCTGAACAGGTAGATTACCATATTCTATCTTATATCACCCTGGCCTAGTAACCTAGCTCTAGTAGATTAGGTACCATATTTTATTTTATTTATCCTTTATACAAATTGTGACTAGTTGGACTTAATGTCACTCTCTGCCAGTCAAACCTATGCAGATATTGTGATATTCCATCTTATATCATCCTAGCCTCTCCTTAGTAAATGATTGGTATGGAGAACTATAGGTTGGTATAAAAAAAAGAGTGATCATGTTTTCAATGCTATAGTATCAATAGATAATAAAGAGCATCAGAAATAAAAAATACAATCGGGTGATAAATATCGTATTCCGTCAAACGACTCTAAACGGGTTATAAAGCCAAATACCAATAAAAATTACTTTCTTAATGTAGTGCTAAGCGAATAATTCGAGAATTACTGCACTGATTAATAAACTTTGGTCTTTATATGCTTGCGATATACTAAATGACGCTTTTATGAGAGAGTGTATTTGGAAAATCTACCGAAATACTCGGAAATTAGAATGAAAATATTGTATGAAATTATCTACTAAAATACGACGTGATATTCAGGTTGACAGGTCTGCTGTGATCCACGCGAAAATGAATAATTAAAAGGGATATTTCATGCTACCAATACTAGTATATGTAGTATCATGCATTGACCTACCCCTAGAAACTATTGCACAAGTCCAATTGGTATGATATTGGAAACATTGATGATTAGTGGTATATTCAGTCTTCTTGTTCAGTAGTGGTATGGGACGAAAAGGGAGGAAAAGGGGAACTAAGGTCGAGTTTAGGAATAAAAAAATTTAAAGAGGAAATTAGATGTTTCTGGTGTGAAGTGTAGTCATAACATATCTGCACCGAAACGAATATAAATTCTAACCTACTCTTGTCTTAATCATAATTGTATGTACCTTTATCTACATGATGTTCGTTTGATTCAATAAATCAAAGTGAATTATTAAATTTAAATTTAAAATATCGGTTACGGAGCTCTATACAATCCGCTGTTTAAAATGGTACAAAGAAAAGCGGATACAGTAAAAAACAATAGATTGTAATAATATTATTATATTACATGTCTAACACTCACCAGTATCTTGGTTCTGCAGCTGGCTGGACGACGCCGACAAAAACGGTGATCTTTGTAGCACTCAACATTACTTGCACTATATCTTTTACAAAACAATCTAAACTAGTCAAGAACTAGCGCACCAGCGGAGCACGCGTCTTGCCTTCGCAAGCGTTCACGAGAAACTGAATTCTTCACTAGCAAGATTTCACAAGATAACTGCAACTACCCTCCACTATATAATCTATTTTATTAAAATTCAAGATCAATCAAAATATTGCATTAAAAATTAAAGTGACTGCATTTTTATATATTGTTTGATATATTTAGTATAATGTTTCATTGGGAGAATGCATCTTCGATTCTGCTGGGTTATTTGTTATTTGTTTAGTAAACTAGTCCTCAGTTTGTGACATTAAAATTGTTAATGCGCTACCAACTACTATTTTAATTTCCATTTATAAGAATTATTATCAAATGTTCTAATACATTCCGTGGTTTAAAAATAAAGACTACTGTACTTAAATACCTATACAGAGCTTTGTTAGATGAATACAGTGACGAGTTTCCTGGACGGGTCTCCGATCTACGGCTCCGACAAGAAGTTAGCTTCCAAGCTGCGCAGCAAGTGTGGCGGAAGACTGCGGCAGGTGAAGAAGAACGGCTCTCTGAGAGGTTTCCCACCTTCTGTCGATGATAAGGAAGCTGTGTGTGATTTAAGGAATAAATCGGAACCTTGTTATCTGGCAGGTAAGGGTTGCTAGACTTTAGGTAAATAAGTGGCGATTTGGCGACTATGTTCCGACATACAAAGCTTCAGTATTCCGTCCAAGAGATGAGCAGTCCATCTAATACAAAGGTTGGAGGAAGTTGTTTGTTGCAGACGGTTATCAAAATCTCTGTGATTTATTTTTTGATAATGTTTATGATGTCTTTTAAAGGAAAAAATCAGAAAAACAAACAAGCGGTTCATCTGATGGCAATATGCCATTATCGCCATACATTATGCAAATACATTCTAATTTGTAATTGTTATGGTCAATAATGATCTAAATATTGTGCTTAATCCTCTGGTCCACATTTGAACCAGGTGATGTGCGAATAAACCAGACACCGACACTAGCGATGCTGCATACTCTACTACTTCGGGAGCACAACAGAGTGGCCGACATCCTCAGCAATCTCAACCCGTTGTGGAGCGACGAGAAGCTGTACCAAGAAGCAAGGAGGATCGTCATAGCGGAGATACAGCACATCACTTACCAGGAATGGCTGCCTCTTAACTTTGGTAATGTAGTAGATCAGCTATCAGCCCTTGTATTTATACCACGTTGGGGTTAAGTGGACAGGCTGTTTTGGGCGACCTCGGCGCTTTGGTTTAGCTATATTGAGACCTAGGATACATTATAAATGCACCATTGAGAATGAAATAATTTAATTTTAATTTTTACTGCCTCGGTGGCGTAGTTGTATTACGGTACGGTTACAAAGCTGAGGTTTCGGGTTCGAGTCCCGGGTCGGGCAAAGTGATATTGGATTTTTCTATTCATTATCAGCCCGGAGTCAGGAATTTGTGCCCGATATGGCGATAGGCTCGCCCCCTATCACATCATGGGACGGAACATACAAGGCGAAATGTGGGTGTCCTGGTGGCGCCTCTGCCTACCCCTTCGGGGATAAAGGCGTGAGTTTATGTATGTATGTATGTAATTTTAGAAGGAGAATATATTGGTAGAGCCACACTGAAATTACTTTAAATTACTATAGGAATAGGTCCGCTCCACTGGTGTGGTACCACTGTCTTGCAGAAAGCCATCGTAAAGCGACGTTTTTGCTGTATTGTTTCGATGTATGAGTGTTTTGTTTCATTCGATGAATTATATTTTTGGAGACCAAATATCTCGTTCCTTCTCCCGTCCTTTTCCTCTTTCATCATTAGAACCTGGTCACCCGCCTTCGATCCAAGCGTTCTAAATGCACATAGACAGTGGAAATCACTATTAGTTGAGTAAGATAAAACAGATGCCTATAATCTTACTATTCAGAATTTTCGCAGGCGAGTGCTACCTCCGCTACTATGGCATATCTCCATCAAATTTGTACAGTCGGGACTACACGGAGGAAGTGAACCCTGGGATCATCAACGGGTTTGGTGCTGGAGCTTTCAGGTTCCTGCACTCCATCGTACCAGATACTATCATGGCCTGCCCTTCCAGCTACAGGGCGGGGTATTTGCACAGGTATATCTCAAATGTCTCTATTCTCATGAGAGTCTATATCATAATAGGGGAAATTGCTATGTTTGATATTGTAGTAAAAACTGGAAAAACTCACTGTCGCTCTTGCACAAGCATAATTTAGTGGAGATGACGTACATATATACATACCTATAAGTAGTAGTTGCACCATTTTCCTATTACTCATTCTAACAGATTCGACATATTTGTAATTTACTTACGTGATGCAATGTGTGATGAAACAGAGATAAATGATTGAAGTCTTAGTTGCGTTATCGACTCCAAGATAAAGTCCTAGGCTCTATTTTCATTTACATTAGGTCTTGGATCTACCGCAGACTAACATCACAAGCCTACGACTGCCTCAGTGGCGTAGTTGTACTACGGTACGACTACAAAGCTGATGTCTCGGGTTCGAATCCCGGGTCGGGCAAAGTGATATTGGGTTTTTCTATTCATTATCAGCCCGGAGTCAGGAATTTGTGCCCGATATGGCGATAGGCTCGCCCCCTATCAACATACAAGGCAAAATGTAGGTGACGTGGTGGCGCCTCTGCCTACCCCTTCTGGGATAAAGGCGTTAGTTTATGTATGCATGTATGTAACATCACAAGCGTCTAAAAACCCAAAGGGGCATAATTGTAGGAACATTTGAGCCTACGCAACTACTTAGATACCCAACGATATATTGCTTTTTTTCAGACTAAGCGACCACTACTCTAATCCAAGCCTGTTAGAGCAAACTGCAGAATCGTTTGACGATGTAGTGCGTGGTATAGTAGCTCATCATGCATCAGAATCAGACCCGTTCATGACGGGCGAGTTATCCAACTTGCTGTTCAAGTCGCGCAATAACTGGGGGCTTGACCTCATCGCTATGGACATACAGAGGGGCAGGGACCATGGGATAGCCTCGTATAATGAATATAGGTAGGTTTTTTACATTTTTGAATATCTTGATGACGATGTTAGATGCCGTAATGTTGCTGGTAAAATTGCAGCAAATATAGTATTGTCTTGACAAAAAATATACAGAAATGCTAAATTCAAATGTGTGTTATAGAGAAATATGTGGTCTAAGGAGAGCAAGATGTTTTCAAGACTTAGCAGGAGAAATTTCACAGGATGTAAGTACACATAATATGCATTCCTCTCAACCGTTCCTATGCGGGAATTAACCCTTTAATTCATAATTAGGTATGGTAGAGTAATAGAGTCTAACTACGTTGTGTCTATTTGAAAAACTTTTAGAAAAAATAACGAGCTACTTTCCTATCTTATCCGTTCTGGCTGTAAGAAAACTGTAAGGCGATTTTTTTACTTTTTAATTAATTTTAGTAGCAAATGTTTTACATGGTAGTATTAAAAGTTTATTAATCAAATATATTTTTACGAAATATTTTTCCCACAGCGTATAAACGCCCTAGCCCAGCTTTACGAGTGCGTGGACGACATAGACCTGATCGTGGGCGGGGCTATGGAGCGCGACGTCCAGGGTTCGATCCTGGGCCACACGTTCCACTGCATCGTGGCGGAGCAGTTCTACAGGACACGGATTGGAGATAGGTTCTTCTATGATAACGGGGAAATGCCTCATTCTTTTACTCCTGGTGAGTTTTACATGTATTGCAATTATTTTGAGGTTAACTGATATAGGATCAAGCAATATGGAGTTTCTTATTTAAATTAGAATGGTAAACTCATTACAATTAATCAGAGGTTTGAGTAGATTGAATTAGAGGTTGCAGTACTAGGAGGGCGCGGGTTCGAACCCCGCAACGAGACAAATGTTTGTACGCTCCCCAAATATTTCTTTCAGGTCTTCATAATTGTTTTCTCAAAACATAATATTTGGTATCTTACCGTGGAGGTAGAACTACGTGTGACTATTGGCTATATCTATTATTATTAAATAAATTATGAATTTCCCACAGATCAACTAAGAGAAATAAAGAAAACTTCAATGGCTCGTCTAATATGCGACAACACAGACGGCGTGTACTACGTGCAGAGGAAGGCTTTCGAGGTGGAATCCCAGTACAATCCCAAATATAGCTGCGATGATTATAACGCCATACCTTATATGGACCTAACGGCGTGGAAGAAACCTGCTTTCGATCTCTTTGATTGATGGAAATGACAACTGAAATACGAAGACAATTTTAGGTTGGTGACTTAGGACCCATTGCACAAACTAACTTTGCCCATAACTTTGACTTTGAAAACGTCAATCCCATACATTAGCAATGTCAAGTACGTCACAAATGTATGGCGATGACATTGTCAAAGTTAGGTGCAACTAAGCCTTAGGTAATTGAGAATTCGGGTGTTAATTGTTTTACGTTTATCTGCTTTGCTAATATTTATGAAGATTTCAAAGAATGAATAAATGGGAGGTCAAACCCTAATGGTGTGCCTAGATACGCACCTGTGTAAAGTATTCATGTTGAATTCAAACTAGTCTATTTAATTCATAAGGTGTTTTTTATATTACAGTGCTTATTGTCTGTAGATGATTGTCCATGAATTAATATATTATTTTTACTTTTACTTTGTTAAAATTGATTTTTTGTTTTTATTTCATAAACCATTGGTTAATTTAAGTAAAACAATTATTTAATTCACAACGAGTTTATTTAAGAATGTAACGTAATGTAAATATAATAAATTCCTGTATTATACAAGGTTTTTAATTTCACCTAACGTTAAGTAGCTATCACAATTTTGTCATTTAAACTTATAAAATAATCATACAAATAAGGGAAACGTTATTGAATATTATATTTAAAAAATGCATACACTTGAAATAAGTTTATAAAAAAGTAATTTTGTAATTGAGGTATTAAATTGCACATACTAAATGTTAATAACAGATATTGGGGCAGAACTCCATGCTTCGTTTAGTCGGTCTTGGTAATTTGAATGAACCTACTTAGGGCCAATTGCACAAACTAACTTTACCCCTGCCTTTGACTTTAACAATGTCATCGCCATACATTTGTGACGTATTTGACATTGCTAATGTATGGGGTTGACGTTTTCAAAGTCAAAGGTATGGGTAAAGTTAGTTTGTACAACTAAGCCTTAATCAATGAAAACTACCAAAGTAGCAAACACTAAATACCGTTTTGTCAATGCCTACATTCCTGGTCCGCATGCACAGATTGTGTCAACGATTTATTTTGTAATATAAAGCTACTAATTTAATGAAAACTACCAAAGTAGCAAACACTAAATACCGTTTTGTCAATGCCTACATTCCTGGTCCGCATGCACAGATTGTGTCAACGATTTATTTTGTAATATAAAGCTACTAATTTAATGAAAACTACCAAAGTAGCAAACACTAAATACAGTTTTGTCAATGCCTACATTCCTGGTCCGCATGCACAGATTTTGTCAACGATTTATTTTGTAATATAAAGCTACTAATTTAATGAAAACTACCAAAGTAGCAAACACTATAAATACAGTTTTGACAATGCCTACATGCCTGGTCCGCATGCACAGATTTTGTCAACGATATATTTTGTAATATAATAGCTCAATGGTGTATGGAAAAACCATATTGGTTTCTTAGATTTACGCGAATGTTACACATTTTACATGGTTTTTACAAAACAAAAAATTAAACCAAATCGCGGTAAAATCCGTAAAATTAGTTTTATTTCAAAAACCATATCCTTAATAACCAAGCACCACAACCTTTGGTTGAATAAACATGAGCCAAAATTTTGCAAGCGAATATAATAAAGGATATTATATCCTTCAGAAGTATTCAATAAACCTTATTTACTTATGAATAATAAAAAGAGTCTATCTAATAAATTCATTTAAACTTGAGTATTTGTAACATAAATATTGATTAGTGATTACAATTTAAACATTAAAAATGGGAAGGTAATGAGAGAAAATGTTTTAAATTTGTTTACAACGCCATCTATACACAACTGCGGGAAATCGAATCGTTTGACCATCTTTGTACAATATTTAATGTTATGGAATGTTTTAATTTTATATCCAAGAATATCAAGTTGAACTTCCTATTTTATATTCTTCATCAATGAAACTGTAACAAGTTTTAAGCTAAATATTACTTTAAAGGCATAATTATTGCTTAGAACCCGATTCATGCCTATCTATGTGTCATGTATTTTTTCTTAGGTATTTTAAAGTAAGTACATTGTTTTTAGTTTGATTGTTATGACCATTAAGAGTCTATTAAAATATTAACCATCTATTTAACATTTACAATGTACATATCATTACAATATCTACGGGGGTTATGTGGACTTACTAAACAATAAAATAGATACATGTCATAAAAGAAGACAATTACACATATACCGGGTATATCCATACTGCGACCGAAAACGAAGCCAGGTGGTAGTTTGCAAAACTTCGCAAAAAAAGCGAGTTCTTTTTGAAATTTTTGAAATATCTTTGTGTTTGTGTGGTAAATACCTAGATTTTCCGAAAATAGTAATTTAAGCCCTTGCGTACCATTACGTCTTAAAACTAAAAAGGTGTACATTATTATTTTGAAAACTATGCAATTACAACGACCAGTAAAAAATTACAAAAAAAAGTTGACAACTTTCTTTGCAAAATTTTTAGTTGCATTGTGTCTGAAGTCACTAATACTACCACCTGGTTTCGTTTTCGGTCGCAGTCTTGATATACCCTGTATATATGAGGCCATTTATTATATAACCTTTATCATTAACGGGCCAGGTTCAGTGTGCACAGAACACATCTGTCGTATAGCCATGTTCTTTTTTAGCTATTTAAACTTATAATCTTATAGCAAACCAAATGTCTTTGAATAGAATTTTCTATAGGTTCTCAGTAACTGACTCTGGAACTGCTAATAAAGAATTTAGTGTAATCTTTGTTGTCATATACATTTGAGTCAGATAGCTGGAGTTCCATTAACCCTTAACCCCCTCTCTTCACTACCTCTTGTAACTCCTCCATCCACATTTGGTAAAACACCTAGTATTAGTTTAGGTTTAAAGACTACAGTGATCATTTTCCATCAGGTATCTATATCTATATCAGCCCATATACGTCCCACTGCAGGGCACGGGCCTACTCTACAATCGAGGGAATCGATTGAGAGTGGTTAGGCCATATAGTCCACCACGCTGGCCTAGTGCGGGTTGGCGGACTTACATACCCTAGAATTTTTTTAAAATCGCTACGGTATGCAGGTTTCCTCACGATGTTTTCCTTCACCGTTAAAGTGTGTGGTGATTGACTATCAATACACACATAACTCCGAAAAGTCAGAGGTGTGCCCTGGGATTTGAACCCGCGACCACCGTGAAAATGTAGGCAGCCGCGTCTGGTCCATTACCAACAGGCCACCACGCACTTAACAGGCCACCATGCACTTCACGCCATCAGGTAACTTAATTGCTATTTAGACTAAAAAATAATTAAATCAAAAGGTTCCTGTTATTCCTGTCGTTTCCCCACAAAGAAGACAGTTTGGTGTGAATGTTGTTCCATTTCACCGAGGAGTTGATCAGCTGTGATATCCCTCCTGAGCTAGGGTTGATGATGCGGTCCAGGAATGGTCTTTTGTAAAGTCTCTGAGCCTCCGCCCTTTGGTCTTCTGTTACTTTTCTGTCGTCCAAGTGGTTTAGGGACGGAAACTGGGATATCACAAATAGTCTGTAAAGAAATGATTCTTTTGTTTATTTTGTTGCAACAAGACGACAGGGAAAAGGTGCATTATATACAAGATTAATCATATTCTCTCCCAACAGACACACATAATTCTGAGTCCTGACCCTACGTTAAGATAGACGTCTTGAGCCGCGGCTATCAGAAACTATATTTTACGGCCCTCGCGACACTCAAAAAATACTTGTTGTTCACATAAATGTTTGTCTCGGTACGGTGATCGAATCCTTGGCCACTCATGTGTGAACAAACATGTTCTGCAATACATGAGATCGTATTTCTGATTTCTAAAATGCTAGATCAAATAAGATTGTAAGATTTTAATAAGTAAAATGTGATTTTCGTATTCAATAATAAATTAGTACACAACAGATACACATCTAAAAAATATTGACAAAAACTTCAATAATTCATCACCTCAAAACCACAACAACCAAACAAGGTCCATTTTGCTGTTAAAATAATACAATTAAAAAAAAATCTTACCTGTATTGTAAGTATTCATAGAAGGTACCTCCGTTGAAGTAGCTAGGTGCAGCAGGGTTGCCCATCAGGCATAAGTATTGCACGTTGGGGCACGAGTCCTTTAACTTACCCACCCACGGGTACAGGGATGATATTTTGCAGTGGTTTAACCTACACAAAGATAGGATTATAGTATTATACTAATTGTATGTTTTATAATATTTGAAAAAAGTTATTTCTTACATTTTTACACTAATAAATATACATCTGGTAGTTGATATCAATATTTTAAATTATATTGAGCTGATTTTCATTCATAATATGTATATTGTTAAACAAAAGTTAGAGTGAGTGACATAAAGTATGAACATTAATAATATTGTAGAGACTAAATGGGCTGCATTCTATTTTACAACAGTATTCTCACCTATTACATGATAAACAATGATTGTAATACTATATGCAATTCCAATGAAGTTAGAAAAATGCAATGTACGCTTACCAAAGTAGTTCCAACTTTGGCAATGGTGGCAATGTACAATTTTCAGTTATTGGATTATGATCTGCTATCAATGATGTTAGATGTTTGAAGTACACCAGAGCATCCAGGTTTCTGAAAAAAAGACCCATGATATTTAAATGCAATTTCATTTTCATAAGAAGTTTAACATAATAAAGTCTTATTGTTATTCTTCAATTGTGCAATAAAACATGATAATGTAAACAAAGTCGTATTGTCACGATTGAGTAGTTTTTAATGTGCATCTATAATCCCTTCAATGTCAATGTTGCATTGATAAAATAAGTGAATCATGTACATACGTAATTTTATTGTGACTGATATCTAAGTACTTGATATGATCTGCAAATCGTTCCACTATAGTTCTGGGCACTTCATAAAGCCTCTCATAAGCCAGTGTCAGTTTTCCCGGTTCTTCCTCATTTTCAACAGCTGTTTCCGATGATCTATTAATCAAAATGACAATAATTAGTTATTAGTTTAATATCTGGGTCTACGCCAAGTTTTTCTTTGTTTAATGTTGTCAGTTTGTTAAGCCTATTTATAAATGAGTCAATAATTAATTTAGATAATCTTATTGGATTAACATTTTTCTTTAATCAAATTAGGCAGCTTTTTAAATACCACATTGCCAATTGAAAATGCAAACTGCATGTGTGCATATTTAGATTTATAAATTATTGGACTTCAAAAGTGGCCTAACCTTGCGAGAAATACGACAGGTTTAGGCCATTTTTGACCCAACTGCCTCATTTATAGACTAAGCAACTTACACAATTAAATCTGGAGGTATAGTTGTCTCAGACATGTCGGTCATAGAGTCCACCAGGGCTCCTCTGGACAGGTCTACTGATATCACACTCTCATCACTGGCTTTGGAAGTGCTGGGGAAACTGCAAGAAAAACATCACCCTCAGCTTCAGCCATAGAAAATAAAATTCATATCCCATAAAAAATATGATGAAAACAAGACTCAACCAAATGTAACATTAAAATGTATTCCTGCCTTTAATTATGTTATAATTATACCTATTATCTGATTAACACTGCATATCAATAATTTTATATACTATATAAACTCTATAATTTTAATGACAAAATTAAAACACAATAAAACATACCCTTTTTCAAAACACTGCTCAAGGCCCAAGTATTTAAATAACTCTTAATGACTGCTTTATCTACCTGACTTATAACATTATCTCTCTATTTAACTGGTTTGTTATATAAATATTTAAATTCTTATTTCTTAGCTAAAAATTACAAGTTTCCATTGGTTTCCAATTTCCATCCAAGTTGACCAATGTCATTTCTAATTTATTTTGATTTTTTGTACGTTTCGTTCAAAAATATCTAAAAGGGTTATAAATACGATTAGGATTTAGAGTAGAAATTTTAATGAAAATAGAATGAATGAATTAGAGTCGAAAATAATTTTAAAATGTAACATATTTCGATAATTTCTGTTATATTAATATTTTTTTTATACTGTAATTGTTTTAATCTACATCATTTACCTGTTATTCAAAAAGAACAATGGTCAATAACTATTAGCAAATATTTTGTAAAATTAATCTAACGGCTACTAATTACAATCAATTTATACATGACAGGCTACTAAGGATAAGTTTGTAAATAAATGGCCAGTACTCACCTATTCGCAAATGCACTAGTCGTATCCATTATGTTTTTCTATGGACTTTACAAAAGTAGCTCCCAAACCAAATATTTTCGACGTTGATAATTTGAATAGCACGAAACGTTATATTGGCACAAAATCTATTCTATACATATAATAAAAATGTAAATGGTCGATGTCTGTACATGGAAGATTTATAAGAAATTTTAACGCGAGGGGTCTTTATAACAGCAACAGAAGCCAAAACAATTTTTTTTAGAATTTTTGTCTGTCTGTCTGTCTGTCTGTCTGTCTGTCTGTCTGTCTGTATGTTTGCTTGCGCATCACGCAAAAACTACTGCACCAAATGAGATGCGGTTTTTACAGTTGTATTGCTGTAGGTTCAACTTAAAAACTGGTATATGTTGCATTTACATACAGGGTGTTTCTTTTTGTTTGCTTGCAAATTACTCAAAAACTACCGCACCAAATGAGATAGAGATTTCACAGTTATATTGCTGCAGGTCCAACTTGAAAACTGATATATATTTAATTTACATACAGGGTGTTTCTATTTGTTTGCTTGCATATTACTCAAAAACTACCCCACGAAATGAGATGCGGTTTTCACAGTTGTATTGCTGCAGGTTCAAATTAAAAACTGGTACATGTTGCATTTACATACAGGGTGTTTCTTTTTGTTTGCTTGCACATTACTCGAAAACTACCGCACGAAATGAGATGTAGTTTTCACAGTTATATTGGTGCAGGTCCAACTTGAAAACTGGTATATATTTCATTACATACAGGTTGCTTCTTTTTGTTTGCTTGCACATAACGCAAAAACTACAAGACGAAATGAGATGCGATTTACACAGTCATATAGGTGCAGTTCCAACTTAGAAACTGGTATATGTCTTATTTAGATACAGGGTGTTTCTTAAGGAAAATAAATGAGAAAAACTAATATAATGGGTCTCTATTAACGTAATAGAACCAAAAACAACGATTTTTAGAATTTTTGTCTGTTTGTCTGTGCGGTTGTCCGCGATGAACTCAGAAACGGCTTAACGGATTTCGACGAAATTTAGTATGGAGGTAGCTGACACCCTGGATTAACACTTAGGCTACTTTTTATCCTGAAAAATAGTTCCCGTCGGATGAGGTATATATTTGTTACTTTTACATACATACATACATAAACTCACGCCTTTATCCCCGAAGGGGTAGGCAGAGGCGCCACTAGGACACCTACATTTCGCCCATGCTGTGATAGAGGGCGAGCCTATCGCCATATCGGGCACAAATTCCTGACTCCGGGCTGATAATGAACAGAAAAATCCAATATCACTTTGTCTGACCCGGGATTCGAACCCGAGACCTCAGCTTTGTAGTCGTACTGCAGTACAACCACGCCACCGAGGCAGTCAATATAGTTTTATACTCAAAATGATGGGATGGGACTGCATTACATGCAATGAGTGAGAATGAGATGAGACGGGTGGGATATAACGGGACGGGACGGGTTGGGAAATTCAAAATAATCTATACATATATATTTTTTAAATAAAGTTAATCACGCAGACGAAGTTAGCGGGCAGAAGCTAGTTAAAGTATATTTTGATTTATCCATAAGTGATGTTATCTATCTAACCGCGTAGAGAGCCAAATGCATGATAAGAAGTTATTTAGGTTCGTGTGAGTCTGAGCATGCATAGGTAGGTAAATTGATAACGTTTATCAATGAGTTGGAGAATTGAGTAATAAACTTCAGCCGCTTTATTTCCAAATATCTTAATATCATTTGAAAACCACGCTTTGGTACATACTCGATAATTATGATAGTCAACTGTAACGGCGAAGGAAACATTGTGTGGAAACATGCATACCATAGTGATTTGTAAGAATGTCCTCGGTACCTATGTATGTAAAGTGCGCCAACTCGCCAGCGTGGTGGATTATATGGCTTACCCGGTATCCCTTCTCAATCGTACTCTCGATTGTAAAGGCGACCTGTATCCTTCAGTGGGACGTATGAGCTTATACATAGCGATAGCTTAGTTGCTTGCGGATTGGAATAACAAAACAGAAGTGGAAGATTCAATTTTAGACCCCGTGGCACTCATACCTTTAATGTTTTGAAGTTATGTGTAGGTACCTAATATGTATCCTCATTTATTTATCTCTCACTTTATCGACGAAAGAAAATACTGTGATGAAATTCTCACAACTGAGAAATTTTGTATTTGTATTTTCAAAGGTATATGAAGTCTACCAGGCACCAAGCTTCATTTCTGTTCAATTAATAATTATTTTATAATTTTAATAATTAATTATTTATTTTAGCCTTGGGGGAAAAGTATTTTGAATACCTTTGTAATTATTGTATGTGTCATTGGTGGAGTCTATAATGAGTTATGCTCTTGATTGCTATGGTCTAACATTTAAAACACACATAGATAAATTGGAATCATTTCAAATCAGATTTTTAAAATTTCTTGTTGATAAAAACACTAAAGATAAATGTAAAGGCAACTATAAAAACCTTTTTAAAATATGCAAAATACTTCCCATTAGTCTTAAACATAAATATTTATTTTTAACGAATCAACATAGTAAACAGGAGCTTACCCTATCCCTTGCGAGTTTTAATCAAGTCACCAGGTCAGTATCTGCTGGCAGGTATATAGTGCCCAGGGTAACTAATTATTATGGCGATAGAACCATTCAAAAGCGATTACCATATTTATTAAATAGCCTGCCAATAGATATTAGACAGGAGGACAACGAATTTATTTTTAAAAATAAGTTGCATAAGTACTACCTACAAACTTTAGATAATTTTTAGTTTTAAAGTTAAAACAATATTGTCAAATCACAACGCCTTTCTCGTTCCCGTCCCGTCTCGTCCGTTTTCCAACTATCCCTGTCCCGCGTCTTTCATCCACTCTCATCATATTAATGTCTAGTAAAATGATTTATTAGAGGTTCTACGACCTACAGGCTACAGTCAAACCACCTAGGTGGTTTTGTAGGGTATATATGTATGTAAATAGATCTAAGTACTTGTTGTGTAATAAATAAATAAATAATTTGTTCAAATATCACTATCATATTTAAACCTAAACCACCACCTAGCTAACAAGCAGAGTAGACAGTTTTTATAAATTTATTTTTATTTTTAGCTGATATGTAGCAGAATTTAAATTATAGATAAATAAATTAAAATAAAAGAAATGAAAGTGGCATAGTTCATGGCAACATTCTTATCAAACGTCAGTTTGATAAGTTTGTTGACACGTCATGGCCACAGAGCACAGCTGGACAGTGGTAATATAAATTTCATGTTTAAAATCGACAATTTTTAACACAATACACACTGCCAACATGAACGTAAGTACTTAAACATTGGAGAAATCAGATAATTATATTTTCCTCGGTGGTTAAACTCATGTTCTTTTAGGAAAGCCACATACCCATTGACATAAACATCGGTAAGCTCCAAGACTGGTTGGTGAGTCGACGTCACGTAAACAAGGAATGGCAGAAGAGCATTATAGCTGTGAGGGAGAAGATAAACAATGCCATACAGGACATGCCTGCGCACGATGACATAGCCGCGTTACTTACAGGCAGTTACATTAACTATTTCCACTGCTTGAAGATCATAGAGATTCTCAAAGAGACCGAGGCTGATACTAAGAATCTGTTCGGGGGGTATGGATCGCAGCGGATGAAGGATTGGCAGGATGTCGTCAGGAGTTATGAGAAAGATAATTTGTACTTGGCAGAGGCAGCTCAAATGTTTGTCAGGAATATTAATTATGAGATACCGGGGTTAAAGAAACAGATTGCTAAGGAGGAGCAATTACAAGCAGTGAGTATGATTTGTTTTAAATTTTCTTATTTATATAAAAATATATTTTTATTAAGAACATAATCCTATGGTTTGAATGTTGTGAAAGATAGCATTAGCTTTATAACCATAATTAATAAATTATAAGTCATTAGCGCAAATATATAATTTTGACATCTCAAAAATATAACTGAATCTAATTCTGTTGAAATGTAGAGTAAGGTACCTTTTGTCGGTTTTAGTAAGGTGGTTTGCTCAAATATTTTTCAATTAATATGTATTTAATTATTTTCAGGAAAGTGAAAAAAAGCATACAGATTATTTAAAGAATGAAGCATCTAGTAAATCGGAGTTCCTCCAGCTGTGTAAGCAGCTGGGCATTCAGGGAGATAAGATCAAAAGAGAATTAGTAGACAGGTTGAAAGAATTGCCTGAAATATATGACAAGGTAGGATGAAATAATTTTAAAGCCATACTATTACCCATGAGCTGTCCAGTACAATTCAATTGCACATACTACAGAAAAGAATATGATGATTTTAAAGTATTTTGGATTTAAGGTATGCCTTAAAATGTAATGCAAAATAATAATATTTACTTAATTCTATTACAGATAGGAAAATCCCTGAAACCATTACAACCAGGATTCCAACTATACACAGCCTTTACAAAATATATTCTGGAAGACAAAGCAACAGAAGTACTACCCCTGCTTCAATATGTGGTGGAGCATGGCAACACCACAGTGTATGAATGGAGTTATGGCGAGCCACCATTGAGTGTGGAACCAGATCCTATACACATTGAATTTGATGATGAAGATCAGAGTGCCGGAGACCAGGTAATTCCAAGAAAAGATATTATATAAGAAAAGATATTGATTAAGAATATTTTTTGCCCACAAACATTTAGTTATATTATAATTAACAAAATTATTTTACAGAATTTAGACTAAATATAATTTAATATACATACAGTGAGATAAGTTGTGGACTTTTCAATTACACAAAACACAAATGGACTGATCTCACAGATTTATATCTCAATTCGCGGTTGATTGAGTTTCAGATCTGGTTTCTTGTTCACTGTATTGCATAATGCGCAGAACTGCCTCAGTGACGCAGTTGTACTACAGTATGATTGCATAGCTGTAGTTTTGGGTTCGAATCCCGGGTCGAGCAATGTGATATTCGATTTCTTATTAATTATCAGCCCAGAGTTAGGAATTTGTGCTCGATATGGCATTAGGCTCGCCCCTATCACATTGTGGGACGGAACACACAAGATAAAACGTGGGTGTCCTGGTAGCACATCTGCCTACCCCTTCTGGGAAAAAATCGTGGGTTTATGTACATATGTCAATATTAATATATCTTAAATCTAGAATAATGGCAGGAATTTTCTTTTCAGATTGATTTTGGCGACAGCAGTGGTATTGACTTTGGTGGCATTGATGCACCATCTGGTGAAATTGACTTTGGCGATGGCGACGGAACCGCAGAGATAGACTGGGGAAACATTGATAGTGGCACACCAGGAGACATTGTTAGTATATCTATTCTCTTTTATTATAATTTACTCAATCTTTGATATATTTCACATAGAAATTTACTCTTAGATATATCATATTAATAAGTTACGTCATTAATCCCTGCACTACTAGAAACGAGTAAGCAACTGCAGATGAAAAAGATTGCAGTAGCAACTTCTTATTGACAACTCAACTTCTTATTGTAATAGCATATAGATCAATCAAAAGGCACATTTCAATATCTAAATCACAATTCTTATATAATCATATATTCTTAATATTTATAAACAGTAATGGAATTTCTTTTTTGGACTTAATTTTGCCCAAAAATGCCATTCATAAAGTAAGCTCTATTTCAGGACCTGTCGGCAGACATAGCAGCGGTATCGCTAGAAGAGTCTGGCATAGTGGTGGAAGAGCAGGGGGTGTTAGGTGGCGTGGCGCGGGGGAAGGACGCACTCACTTTACTCGACAACCCCACTACTAGAAATCAGATAATCGACCAACTGGTGGAGGTATGTATTACTTTTAGTAATCTGTAACAACAAATCCTTGTACTTTAAAGGATCACTTTGTCCTCGGTCTGTCTTTCATGTGTCTGTTTTATACCGGCATTGGCATGCTGTCTTCAATTAAGACAATATGGGAGGTATTGATCTTAAAGCTGAATAAGTTGGGTATAGTAAAGGAGATTATGAATTACAAATTGATTACAATGGACATGGATGGTAAGATCAGTGCAATCCAAACGATGTATACACTGGTGAGAATAATATGGTTGTATCACCCATTGATACAATTATATCCGCCGAGCGTCAAACTTGCCAGACATGAGTGTGTCGCTTTGACCAGTTTCCTTCCACCGGTTAAGGTGGTCAATCCGGGTAGACTTATCCTATCACTAATAATAGTCTTAATTTCAGCTGGAATCGTTCCTAAAAATGCGCCTATACGAGGAGAACACAGCGAGCGACAGCCACAGCTTCACGCTCCTGCAACAGTTGCCCACGGAGAGCGTGGCGGCGCTCACGGGCATGCTGGACGCCGTGCAGGTGGCCACCAGCAGGCTCACCGCGCCCGAGATCAACCACCTGCACAACGTCAAGCACTCGCCCAGGTCAGCTGCGTACACACGCACGCACGCACGCACACGCACACGTATACGTATACATATATACACGTATGCGCACGCACATACACATCTCTGTAGGCAGAAATTTGTGGCGGCTTGTGCTCACAGTTTGTGGAGTTTATTATCGTCGCAAGATGTGCAAGGATTCAGGTGTGGTAAAGCGGAACTATGAGTAAGGTCTTATTAAATACAGTTATAATGTTATTTGGAGTACTTTTGCGTGGTATGCGTGTTTCATAAAAAAAACACCGACTGTTTATAAATTCAGGAAGAAGCAACATATTGATTGCCTTTATTTAACATCCATACGGTTAACCCCTAGGTACGTGGACGTGCTAACAGCGCAGCTGAAACAGAAGCTGTCTCTATGCGACAAGCTGTCCCGGCTGGCGGCGCGCGCGGCGGAGCAGGCGGCGGCGGCGGCGGCGCGCGCCTCCGATCTGCGCCCCGCGCTCGCACGACTCGTGCAACGGACCAAGGAACTGCAGGCCAATGTGAGTAATATTCTGCTACTCATAACACACTTTTGTTACCTTATGTATGTATGTAACACCTTTGAACAAGATTTTCGATCACTTCAAAACGTTGGATAAATTTGTAATTTTGCACTCTTATCAAGGACCGATGATAATACATATATAATGAAAAGAAATAGTTGAGTGTGTTCAGCGTGTGTTTTAGTTTTTTCATTATACACACCTGCTATTCAACGACCGCCACATTTTCTAAATCGACGAGGTGAATAGAAACGCATGCGTGAATAGCGACTATGTTTGATGTTTTTAAAACACAATTAGCACTTTGAGAAATCGAAAAAGAAAACATGATTTTCAATACGCCCGCGTAAGTGGTTTGAAAAACATCTAGTTTTATAATTAAATCTTTTCGTTACCAATTATCGCTTATATCAAAATCAATTGATCCGTACACACTTCGCCAAAAATTTGCACGGAGGGACAATATGAAAACGAATAAACGATGATCCAGCCGAAAGTTAAAATACATCAAGCTAACTCACCGGAGATCCGTTCTCGACGACGATGATGGCTGCCACCACCACGCTGTAGTGGGTACTAAACACCACTTTCCACCAGATAGGCCACGATACACACACGAATTAGGCGAATATCTATCTCGGCGGAGCACGCGCCATGCTTTGCGAAACGCACACCAGATTTCACAAAATGACGTACCCAGTGAGAGGCTAAAACAAACTACCCTCAACTGGATTGTATTTATTATAAAATATGAATACCTACTTAAAACTACGAAAGCTGTTTTATAAAACTAGCTAGGTATACGAATAAATTATTAATATGATAGTAGTTTCTTAGATTGTTACGACGTTTCGATTGCTTTCCAGCTTTCGTGGCCGCCCTGTGACTACGAAAGCTGGAAAGCAATCGAAACGTCGGGAAGTTAAAAAAAATGTAAAAATTAAACCAAATCGCGATAAAATCTGTAAAAACTAGTTTTATTTCAATTACTACTATGATTTTAAACCTAAATTCGCGGTTGCAACACCAGCTAAATAATTAATGTACCTTGTTATACCCAACGGGGTACAAAGTACAAAATAATAAAGTATAGCTAGTATAGCTAATGACCTTTTTAAATTTCAGATCGAAAGTGACATTTCAAAGAAGTACAAAGGAAGGCCGGTCAACATCATCGGAGGGGTTAAATTCTTGTAAAGTTTAATATAATTCAAATATTAACTTGAGATCTGTATTCTTAAAGATATATAACGTCAATAAATAAATCGGAATCGAGTCTCAAGTTGATATTATCGAAAAAATACATGTAAAGTATTTTTGACTTGTATATATTTTTGTAATGTCGCTAAATGAATATATAGTATATTCGTTTGATATTTTCTTTATTTTTACCTGTCGTAATATATAATAAGTAAAGGATACATAATACACACACGTAGTTTTGACCTCATTGTGTTATACAAGACTTCTGTGGTGGCCTATGGGTATCAGAAACCTTGAAAAATTTTTGGTTTCTCGAACCCCATACTCGAAACAAATATTGGAGGTTATAAAACATTTGTCTCAGTGTGGGGATCGAACCCGCAGTCTCTCGTTTTACAGCTAGCTTAACCAACTTTGTCATGGACATTATATGAAATGAAATTCGTTTATTGGTTATAATAATAATAATATACTTAATTAAGCTAAAAATAATACATCTCAGAATAGTCTTAATATTTAATTATCCGTAATAGAAACCGGGGTAATAATAATAATAGGTGGGATAGTAATAATACGGGTAATAATAATAAGGCCAGTACATGACACAGGGCACAGCCGTTCCATTCGCGTTTCTTCTAGAAGAATTACAATATGGCAGCTTCGGAGACTTGCATTCACTGAATATTATGTATAAATGTATGAGAAATATTACATATATTATCCATTTGGTTAATGATGCCATCTGAAAAAAAATTATTATATATAATATTTTTTTATTTAATTGGTCCGGCAAACGAGCATACAGGTCAACCTAATGGTACCTGGTGATCTCGCCCCATGAATATCCACAGCACTTGGATCATAGATGTGTTGCCGGCCCATCAAATCGGAAGGGGAGGGGGAGGGAAAAACGATGGGATGAAGAAAAGGGCATAGGGCATCCTGCAATCTCACTCACTGAATGAAACGCCACAGCAAAATTGTCACTTCACGTTGATCTTGTAGGAGACTGGTACCGTCTAGGACGAGTCTGTCCATTCGTGTCATAAATCATAACTGATTGTAACGTGGCTTACCACTTCACAAATTTCATTTTAAGGAATTCAAGGATTCACAAAAGGCATCCTGTCACTTCGCAGGGTTGGAATCCTGAACAAGGTGCATCGGTTTTTCGCGCCCGGTCAACTATACCGCTTGTATAATGCGCAGGACCAGCCGGGTATGGAATACTGTTCACACCTCTGGGACGAATCCGCCTAGTTATTGCATGATGCAGACCTTACGAGCAACTTGGGGTCTGTCTCCATATGATGTGCTGTTCCGTGGAGGCATGGGTGTTACCACTTACTAGCATGTTTGATATTAAAACTGTTTAAGCCACTTTTCAACAGAGCCATTATTAATAAGGTTTCTACCGTGGCTCAATGACTGCTCTTATCACCAAACGATATCAATTGAATTCAAAGTTTATGACATGTGAAATGCGTTTCAGTTTGCACAAGTTATATAATTAAATCAAAGATCGGATTAGCATCCGTAGAAGTGCTCACTACTCAGTATTACGTACCTTATCCTCTCCTTATTACAAAATAATAACAATCAAATTCTAGCCGCTATTGAGAGAAAAGCAGCCTACGTCAACGCGTGAATAACCGATTAGTACGGTTGAACAGGTACGCAGTTTATTAATTTGTCATTACAATTAGGTAGGCACGAGGAAATTGATTTAAATTTTCTGCCATCGTGAAATTCAGTTAAGCAATCGAAGATATAACAGGTAGCATGGTAGGTCAATTTATTTTTAGCCAAGTAATTTTCTCGCCATCGCAGGATTTTTGAGTGACTAAATCACGGTAGGTATGAAATTAATGATTATTCTATCTATTGATAATAAAGTGCCCAGTCATGTAATTAAAACTTAAGGCCCCTGGACCCCTGTTAGTCACGGAGCCACAAGAAAATTTAAATGAAATTTACAACTTACCTCGGTAAGTAAGTTACTTACTACGCTTGTAGTTTAGACTTTACCTGATTCCATGACGTAAAGTATAATGCTCCATGATAATCGAATTAGTAGTGTCTTCAGAATAGCCGTGGCTCAGTGCTGAAAACGTAACCGTGCCTATAGTCAGATACAAGTACCTTCCAAAAAGTGCGCTCTGAGGAAAGTGACGGTAAGAATTTTGTTTTCCAATACCTAAGTAAAATATATATATTTGTACACTAAGATAAATCTATTGTGCTCCAATTTTTAAACAGAAATTATCTAAATATAAAAGCAGAAGGGTTTCGTATAGCGTATTGAGCCTCGTTCATTGAAATTTACGCATCATCGGGCAACGGCGATATGTACCTAATGATTTCGGATAGGGCCGCTTATCTCAACCTATTTTGAGTCATTTGGCTGGAACGGTTCACTTTGTCTCATCTCAATAGCTGTTTGTAAATATGGCTACTGTCTGGTGCCTTTGTAATAAATCCATTGTTACATATTTGTAATTTGTAATACAAACGTACATTTGCAAATTGTGCTATCTCTGAGGTGGTTCCGGCTCTACGAAGATATTTCGCATTAAAGGCTTAATGTTCTTTTTTTCTCTCTTTCATCAATAATATACAGTTAGAATTCTTAAATTCTGTGACGACGAGTACCTATAGACAGGGGCGGATCTTGAATTTGTGGGGCCCTGGGCTAATACTGCTAAGGGGCCCTACCTAATTACTCAACTAATTGCCATTTTGACAAGAAACTGTTTTCTGTAGTGATGTAGGTATATGTAATGTAATATATGTTAAGTACAGGAAGAAAATAGGAAAACAAAATATTTTATTTATTTATTAAAGCATTATTTATTGCAAAATAAAGTGACAGGCTATAAATGGTTATGTTATATAAATTATAAAGCAACCTTTCTGCATTTTTGTGCTGCAAATTCTTTTATTTGGTCATCGCACTGTAGGTCCTTTGTTAAATCGCAATTTATCGAAAGAACTGATAAATGATTTAGTCGATAGTTCGACATTATTGTTCTGTATTTGTTTTCTATATACGACATCCTGGAGAAAGAACGCTCCGCTTCACAGCTAGTGATCGGCATCGTTAAAAAAATCTTTAAGATGGTATAGCAGTTTGGGAAAACATCAACAAGTTTCTTTTCATAAATTAGCCAAAAAAAATCACTGCGTTTTTTTTAAATTCTAGATAATTTTTATTATTGACAATATCGTCTATTGATTTCAGTTCGGTTGGGGGCCCTCTGTATTCGCGGGGCCCTGGGCTGCAGCCCAAAAAGCCTTTAAGTAGATCCGCCCCTGCCTATAGATCTTACTTAACAAAAGATAATTAAAACACAGCTTTTAAAGACTTTTCCGCCCACCTTCGATCAACAATACAACTGATCGAAGCCGCCCATACACCCGCACTGTAAGTCCTGTCAGCCAGGATCAACAGTTGCACGCAAAGTTGAATTGGCACCGAGCTCCATACCTCGGCGAGTCTCTTACGGCCGCACTCAGAGACGTTTAATGTCAATTAAATTGTTCCTTAGTATAGATTTTCTTTGTAAAATCTACACTAAGTAATGATTTAATTGACATTAAATAACTTTGAGTATGGCAGTTAGTGTTACTAGCGCATGAAAATGAATCAGAAAGAAAAAAAAATAGGAGGAGTTGGACACAAACACACACACAGACAGCTTGTAAAAGATTTTCAAAATTAATTTTGACCATTTGAATTATATCAATGGCTCGATTTCGGATTTATGATCTCTGCTGGTGTGTTGTAGTCTATATGCGACAATGATATTATAAGGCGTGAGGTCGCTGTGGGCCGGTGGACTAGACAGACAGTCGAAGTTTGGACCTCCGAATTTCGCTGTCTTTGAGAACAAAGCTGTGATGCTTTCATTATTCAATTCTTTTATTTCTGTTTCATTGTCACATTACGTGAACAGAGATTAAATTATGTATGTCATGGTTAATTTACACCGAACATAGAGGCTGTATGGTATGTAACAATGGGTAGAATTTAGTGCAGATTCAGAGATAGGTTTGTGGGCAGTCGTGCGCTATAATCATTATGGCTAGTTAAAATAAGTTGTGCAATACTTGAAAGTAACACGATTCGAATAGATCTTTGACAATGAAAAAGGTATAGTTATTGTTTTGTCGTTGGAAGTATTTAAAAGCTATGTAGGTGCTGTTTTTTAACCAACTTAAAAAAAAGAGAAGGTTCTAGATTCGTCGGAATCTTTTTTTAACTTTTACAATTTCAAACAATTGATATTAATTTGGCGATAAATAATAGAATGTAATAACCTAATATAATAGTTTTTAAATAACTCATTCGTCAGAGAATTGATAAATTTTGGAAACCACGAACAAATATACTGCGAGTTTACTTGTTGGTAATTTATTTATAGGACTTAAAATCATGAACAGAGTCGCAACTTTTGCTAAACACAGGAGCTCTGATTATAAAACCCGCACAGGTACCATGTTTACATCTTAAAAGAAAGTACCCAAATACAGGACCAAAATAGAACGAACCTCTGTTAAACCAATAGTTGCTAAGCTTATTAGGGTACGAGGTAAATGGAGGCATGGAATTCAAAGACGGGGTCTGCGGTTGAGAATAAAGTTAGGTAGAGTAAACACTTACTTGGTATGCTGTTGTGCTTGTAGGTAAGTCGGTAAATACTGGCCCTGCATTGTCGTGTGCATTGAGGTATTTTTTTTCCTTTATCTAAATCTTGCATCCTTTAATATGACGTCAATCTTGGTCCGTTTATTGTCAAATAGGACTTTAATTTTGTGCCCTCCCTTATCACTTTCATAGTGTCGACGGAGCATGATCCTTCAGCCATGATGCAAAATAGTTTGGTATCTAATTTTACGATTGTTTTCTACTAGGAATCAATCCTTTTAGGAGCATTGACTGCAGATTAATGAATTATTTAATACACATTTTGCTGAATTTTAATAGTAAGTTTCATAATATCCAAAAAATTAATAAATCGAAATATATTTAATTCTTGTTAACAAGCAGATGTATATAAATAAGCCAAGTATAATATTACATATGTCGCTATGGAGATTCGCTTTTATATATTTTTGGTAAATAAAACATGTATTATTTAATGAACATTTAATTTTACATCTAATTTGTACTGACTTGGTAATTATTTGTTACAATGTTTCTTAAATTATTTTAAGTGAAAAACGGTAAGATTATGTGTGGCTGCGTACAGACGAAAGTGATGGTAGGTCTTCATAAGTCTAAGGTTTAAGTCTAATTTGTCATAGAAGTATCACAAAAGTTTTTTTTTTATTTTAAATAATATTTCAGTTAAGAGTGACTAAGCTCATAAGTATATTAAAATTATACTGCGATAAAGGATCACTATATGTTTTTAAAGGTTTTCCCGTTATATGTGTTAAATTACAATCTTTGTCAAGCTTTAATATGCGAGTTCACACGACTCATGTAATTTTCCTAGAACTCTACAGTCGAAACTTCCAGGGAAAGAATCTTATGAGCTTCTCAAGTATTTTGAATTTTGTAAAAAAAAAACTGAAAAATGTTTAGAGTTTCTCATAGGTCAATGTAGAAATTCTAAACAAATATTGCACTAAAATACAAACATACGACTGAATTAACAAAATATTTTTATCGATATTACTTCTCAAGATATTGTGTATTTTACGAATACTTTGTGACGTAAAAAAGTATACGCATATTAATATCGATCAAGGATCATTCGTACCGACTATATCGATCTTTTTAAAGACTACCATGGTAACAATATCTATAGTATTGACTAGTGAGCTGTGTATCTATTATTTATATCACCTAAAAGCTAAAAGATTTTGCAGCAGCCTTACTGGAGACGAGTGGCAGAAGGAAGGGCCTCTGGGACACGAGTATCTTCTTACGCACATTGCGAATAACCTGAAAACAAGAACATTATTTAGCCTCTTCGTATCTTATTTTATTGCCATGTATTGTTGTGGTACTGTCGTGCTAAAGACTTGAGCTCGACCACGTCTATATTTTGGGGATTTATAAAATTTATATACACTTTATTGCACACAAAAAAAAGTACAAATGTCAGCAGAGAGACTTTTTAATTTTACAACTTATACTATTTTGACAAACTGTACATCTATTACACAGACAGCTTCCGTGGCGCAGTTGGTTAGACGCCGGCTGTGAAACGAGAGGTCGCGGTTTCGATCCCCGCACCGAGACAAATGTTTGTGTAATCCTGATATTTGTTCCGGTTCTGGGTGTTTGTGAGACCGAAAAGTCTCTCGTAGTTTCTGATACTCATGACACAAGACTCAATCTTAGTGTGGGGTCAGGACCATGTAAGTGACTGTTGGGTGTATTTATTTATTTATTGTTTGGAGTTACCGACGGGTGAGGACTAAGGTAAAAGTACTGTGGCCTAAGCATAAAATCACACATCTGTTTTTTAATAAAAATAAGAAAGACAAAAATGAATAGTTGATCACAAAATTATTACTTTAATTTATTACTTCATACACGACAATGTTCTACCCCACACGGGAATAAAGAATGAGGGTTCAGTACATGGAACATAATAAACAATACGAATTGTTTTAGATGTAAAACCAATCTCTAGAGGTTAAAAGTGAAGTTATATTTCCATTTGCTTACTGAAAAGTTAATTATAATCTTGTTGAACTTCGTTAACTCTTCAACTAATTGAAAAGTTTAAAAATTAACTCAAACTGGTAAATACAACTTTATTAAATATAACTATTGTGTTAATGATAATGTTATGTTTGTATCATCTCATAGAGGACAGTAGTTTTACGAAAACACCACTTTGATTGTGACAGATTTGTATGAATCTTAATCAGGGTTTATTTATTAGTATAATAGTGAATACAATCATGAGACTATATTATAGTAGAGAGACAATATTGGTTAATTTATTTCACTGAGAGAAGGGCGCGAAAGGTATTCCATACACACATTCCATATAGAATTCCGACATTCCTGCCAGATGTGCAGAGGTCGAGTATTGTAATCTTAGAATTTGTATTGGTATACATAATTGTATGAATGTTGGTCGTTGCTTTGTCATTCGAAAGATGAAAGGTCTTATCGATGTTTAATGATCCTTATTGCAATGTATACTATTTACTATGCATCTGCTACATCACCCTGTCCCATTTGAAAGTATGTAGGTGCAGAGAAAGAGATATCTATGTATATTACTGAAGGTTTTGAATTTTTTGGCCCCTAGCCAAAGTCAATTCGATTGCATTCTCATCAAAAATACCCAACAAATGTGAAACAGAGTCATACAAATATTGGGAACCCAGGAGGACCTCATAAGCCTATGTTTAGACGGAAGGGGCGACGTCCGAACATGAATAGGAAACGACCAAACATATTTCATACCTAAATCATTACAGATATGAAGAAACGCATTTCAAGTTCTATCCTGGAAAATGGGCATACTGCCACAAATCTATAAAGACGATAAACACTGATCTTTATTGATAAAACAATTAAAAAGACTATAAAACAAACTGAAGCAACATCAAATGGTTTAGATTTCCCATTTAAGCAAGGTTGTAATTTAATAATAGTTTGTCAATAGCGGTGTTCATGGACACCGACGCATATTTTATTGTATAAGAACACGTAATAACTGGTTGGTTAGCCAAACGACCAGAGCATCGATACATTTGATTACTTCATTATGTTCGTCGACCGAGTTATAAATGTGTAAATATAAATTTCAATATTTCTGCGTTAGGAAATGTTACCTTGAAAGTTTCGTCACAATGTCAAGGTTAAAATGCGTATTTTAGGAAAAATAAGGCATGGTGTGATGAAAATCGATTAACCTTTGTTAGCAATCATGCGTGTTATGTAAATAATATTTATTGACGATATTTGCGTATATATGTTTCCTTGAAATACTTTTATGGGTTGCGTATTTTTAACTGTTCACCTTTAGTCGTCCCAAATTTGTAATAGATGTGAACTCTATTACAGCTTCTATCTTCTTTAATTTACCTAAATCTTAGTAATTACCATTGTGTGAATTAAAAATTGCGAAACCGGACTTACCAATTAACTAAAACCAGTTTTACATACATACATTCACAAAATTTAACTGTGGAAGCTTCACTGGATAGTGCATTATTAATTGTACTGTGTTTATATGCTTTATTGTTCTGTATGTTTCCCAAATATTAATAAAAAATAATAAAAAAGGGGTAGGCAGAGATGCAACCAGGACATCTACGGTACGCCTTGTATTTTCCGTCCCAAAATGTGATGGCGGCGACCCTATCGCCATATCGGGCACAAATTCCTGACTCCTGGCTGATCCTCCAGCCATAATCTTTGTATTTAGTATATTCACGATTTACGCCCAAATACTGGAACGCAACTTAAATATAACTTGCGCTTAACTACGTTAATCCCGATTAAATGTACTGGCTAAGTGAGCCGTGCGCTGTTAAGAGCAACTTATTATTTGAATGTCGTTCCAGTATTCGGGCGTTAATGAGTTATTTCTTTCAATAAATGCTCTCTAAGTATACGAAGTGGCGGAGACTTGTCGATGTTTTTAAATTACGAGTACAACATTCCGCTATGAGTTAATACTTCAAATTGTGGTATATGGTGGCATAATTTAGAAATCAATATTATAAATTAAATGCGATAATAATATAGGTAAAAAAAATAAGGTGCGTGGTGGGCGGTGGCCTGTTGGTAAACGGACCAGACGCGACTGCCAATACATTTACGGTGGTCATGGGTTCAAATCCCAGGGCACACCTCTATCTTTTCGAAGATATTTGTGTAATTATAGTCAATCACCACGCTCTATAACAGTGAAGGAAAACATCGTGAGAAAACCTGCATACCGTAGCGATTTTAAAGAATTTCTACTGTATGTAAAGTTTGCCAACCCGCACTAGGCCAACGTGGCGGACTATATGGCCTAACCCCCTCTCAATCGTTCTCTCGATTGTAGAGGAGGCTCATGTCCTGCACTGGGACTTATATGAGCTGATACAGTACAATAAAATATTAAGGGATCATACCGTTGAATATAACATAATAGTTAACGTATGAACTGCTAACGAGATGCTTTATGTGGTGTATAACTACCCTGTTAATAGAAATATCACTTTCGTGGCATGCGTGGGGCTTAAACCTGTGTAGCGCTTCAATTACCCTGACATTGTGGAGTAAAAGTTGTTTTCTTGCATAATTATTGTCGGAAGCTATTTTCTGCACGAAAGTTAACCTGCTGCGACGGCTACAATATCCTTCAAACCGGAACACAACAGTGCATTTACACTACAGTTTGGCGGAAGAAATAGACATTGCGATGCTACATACCCAGAGCCTCTCACATATGAGAGACCACCAGTAAATATTATTTACCTGTCACACTCGCAAAGCCTCGCCGCACATCCGTTTACAACTTGGTGTTGTGTGTGGTAGTTCTCGAGCGCACACAGCGGCTCGCCGTGGTAGCAATGCCAGTAATACGGCTGGAAGTAGACGGTGTAGAAGGGGCAGTGAATGTTCTCGTAACATTTGTCGTGGAGCTGGCAGCATCTGGAATGGAGAGATTACTTAGAAGATATGGGAGTGTGGGGTCGCGGGTTCAAATCCCAGGGCACACCTCTGACTTTTCGGAGTTATGTGTGTATTGATAGTCAATCACCACGCACTTTAACGGTGAAGGAAAACATCGTGGGGAAACCTGCATACCGTTGCGATTTTAAAGAATTTCTACGGTATGTAAGTCCGCCAACCCGCACTAGGCCAGCGTGGTGGACTATATGGCCTAACCACTCTCAATCGATTCTCTCGATTGTAGAGTAGGCCCGTGCCCTGCAGTGGGACGTATATGGGCTGATATATATATACAGTAGGTACAACAAAAAAAAAAAACAAGAATAATTTGTATTGTATTATGATAATGCTGCCTCGGTAGCGTAGTTGTATTACGGTATGATTGCAAAACTGAGATCTCGGGTTCGAATCCCGGGTCGGACAAAGTGATATTAAATTTTTTCTATTCATTATCAGCCCGGAGTAAGGAATTTGTGCCCGATATGGCAATAGGCTTGCCGTATCACACCGTGGGAAAATACAAGGCGAAACGCGGGTGTCCTGGTTGCTACCAGGGAAGCCTCTGCCTACCCCTTCCGGGAAAAAGGCGTGAGTTTATGTATGTATGTATGTATTTTGACAAGTGTGTTAGTTATTATTTAATGTATTACAGTTTAATGAGAGTCTTTTGTGACGATTTTATTTGAAATCTCTTAAATAAATTATAATTTTTCAGGTCCCAGAATTGTTTTAAACAACATATACTCGTATTTTTGTTTAATTACGTGTTTTTGACTAACAAGAAAATACTGCATTCAGTAGTTTTATATACGTGGTCAAAATACGACGACTTAAAGACAAATTTGAAATTTCAGACTTATGTGCTGTTAAATAGTTATTTAATTTGGAACGAAATACTCAACATGTTGAATGTTAACAGCACGGCTTTTTTTGGTGTTAAAATGCCTGAAGCTAAATAAAGCGATAAATTAGACCGGCGGTAATGCAACATAATATAAATAATTGACAGTTTGTAACTATGTGGGAAATAAAATTGATTAAAATTTGTACGTAATATTTGTCAAATGTGCCGCATTCTTTCTACGTTTTTGAGATTGCAGTGAGATTTAGGTATGTATGTACATTACGTAAATTATGCGATCTGGTTAACAAACGTCTGTTAGTTATAAATTAGTTAATGCAAAGTTAATTGACTGCCTCGGTGGCGTAGATGTGTACTACGGTATGACTACAAAGCTGAGGTCTCGTGTTCGGATCCCGGGTCGGGCAAAGTGATATTAGATTTTTCTATTCATTATCAGCCCGGAGTCAGGAATTTGTGCTCGATATGTGGGTGAAATGTGGGTGTCCTTGTGGCGCCTCTGCCTACCCCTCCTGGGATAAAGGCGTGAGTTTATGTATGTATGTAGTCAATGCAATTTTAATATTAGTCGATTATGTATTAATTTTTAAAGCAATGTCAGTAACACAATTTTATCATGACATTCTAACTATAAAATATTTGATGATATGGGAAATAGAATATAAATATCCACCGGCAAAATATCTTTATTTACCGTCCATCAAACTTAGATTGTAAATAGGCTGAAACCGAGACGCGAGTCACTAACGCGGTTCCTTATACCGCATTTTATATCTGTATGCATTGTGGTCGCTAAACAGGTAGATGCACGCATCCTACTACAACCAAACCATATTTCAATAAAAGCTACTTTTATTTATTAGGTCAGGGCGTAGTGGCCTGTTGGTAATGGATCAGGCGCGGCTGCCAAAATGTTCATGGTGGTCGCGGGTTCAAAATCCTAGGGCACATCTCTGACTTTACGGAGTCATGTGTGTATTAATAGTCAATCACCACGCACTATAACGGTGTAAGAAAACATTGTGAGGAAACCTGTGTACCATATCGATTTGTAAATAATTTCTACGGTATGAAAAGCCCGGCAGCCGGCACTAGGCCAGCATGGCCGACTATAATATGGCTTTATCTCTCTAAATCGTACTATCGATTATAGAGGGGACCCGTGCGCTGCAGTAGGAAGTATATGGGCTGATATAGATTAGTTAAGTTTATACCGGGTATATCAAGACTGCCACCGAAAACGAAGCCAGGTGGTTGTTTTAGTGGTTACAGACACGATGCAAATAAAAATTTCACCAAAACAGGGACAGATATTTTTTTAGAATATTTTAAAAATTATCTTGTTGGGTGGCAAATACCTAGTTTTTGCGAAAATAATAATATAGACCCTGACGTTCCATTGAGTGTTTAAAAATAAAAAGGTCTATATCATTATTTTAGGAAAACTATGTATTTATCACCCAAATACGACGAAAAGTAAAAAGTTTTTACTTGCATTGTTTTTAAAGTCACTAATACTACCACCTGGCTTCGTTTTCGGTCGCAGTCTTGATATACCCTGTATAGTTCACAGGTAAATTTAAAATAATATTGTAGGTCATATCACCTGTCTATGCCATCAGTTGGTCTGCCGTTGCCGAGGAACCCGCAGTAGCAGCCATATCCCTTGTAGGCCAGGGGCTCACAGCCAGTCGCACAGTATATCATATTGTACAGATGAAACACGCCTCTCTTGCCCCTGCTGTCTCCCTTGTATACTTGAGGATCCACGTGTCTGGAAATAGAAACGTATTGCTCAAAACTTGGAAGTTGAGTTCATGAAGAGATGCAGAAATACCGCTACAATCATCGTTTTGAGCCATAGGAAGTTCAATACTGAACATAGGACTCATCCAAGAATTCGATCGAGATTTGTTGGGAGCGGCCGGTAACTAGTGACTTCAAGTAACTGTTAGTAAGTCGTCCGTCCAATTAAACATTGGGTTTTTTGGTTAAAATTCTTCACCCTTCTCAATATTAGCCCTTATACCTTCCTTGACAACATCAATCAAGAGCTCTTTTGGTTAATGTTTACTTATTAAATTTTACATTCTCGATATGGCGATAGGCTCGCCCCCTATCACATCATGGGACGGAACATACAAGGCGAAATGTGGGTGTCCTGGTGGCGACTCTGTCTACCCTTTCTGGGATAAAGGCGCGAGTTTATGTATGTACATCACTGTTCCTTACCTGACTCCTCTGGCATAGTCTTCTGCAGGCACAGAGTACCTGAAGGGATCTCTTGCAAATCCCACTAATAGCTTGCCTTTGCTCTTATATTCATGGACATTGTAATCGACTTCATTAGTTCTAGTGACTTCTTGCCTGTGTTTATTGTAATTACTACTTGTCACTTTGTATGGCCTAAAGTGCCTTATTTGGGCGTATTCTGTGTTGTTGAATATTGTGTCGTAAGTCAGCTGCCGAGACCAAACTGAAACAAAAAGAATATTGTTTATAGATCTGTAGCAATAGCATTTGTTGTTAATTTTAACTTGGCGTGTATTGTCAAACTATTGAAGAAAATTAATAGAGTTATTTGTTATAAGCACAATTATTTACGTGTAATGTCAAACAAATAAACACTTGAACTAATGGACGCGCAAATAAAGCTACTCGCAGTACCGAGAACTTATATGGAATAATTAAATTATTGACATTTTGGCGTTGATGGAACGAACGCGATTGTATGGAATGTTTGGGTTCAAGGCAATGGGTTTGCTAGTTGATATCAATTAATTTATATCCGAAGTCAAACTGTACTATATTACACGATAGAAATCTATTAGAAAGATACATTTCATAAGTTGGTTAAATTTATGAAAATTAGCAACTTTACTTTCTGATTTTATCGCACAAGTGTCCAATTAAGTTGAAATAAACTTATTCTTTGTGTTACGCATTCATGTCTAGTATTTGTAAGTAGGTGTAATGCTGTAATGTTTATATAATAACAACCGTTCACAACGGATCACAAAAAGATCTTTTAATTATTTTTAGGTAGGTAGTTTAAAGTATAAAGCTATTAAATACAATTCAATAAAAATATTAGTTTAAAAAAATATTTTGATAATGTGTTACCTATCAAAGATCATTTCATTATCATTTCGACCTGTTTACAGACTCAGAGGTGTCAATTCAATGATGTCACTGGCTTTCCGCACAAAATCAGATAAACTTTAACCTCGTTTGTGCTGTTTTTTCATGCACTAAATCCTTTAGAACAATAAGATAATGCCATAATTGAATACACAATGCAGGCGGATCAATGGCAGCGTGAGAGCCGACTATGGAAATTCGTTGTTTGTTTCTATAATGCGAGTTATATAATGTGCTCTATGCACATACTTGGGATGTATGCTTGAGCACTTATGAGATGGATAACGTGAATTTAAATAATTACAATGTTAATAATGTGCAACTGATAAAAAAAACGTCGCGTTACAAAGTAATAATTCAGTTTTTAGGCATTTTGAGATCATTTGGTAGAATGACGCAATAGAGATGTTTAATAAAGAGACACAGGTCTTTTAGGAACACAACCTTCAGCAATAAATAAATACTGAACATTCACACACAATTTTACAGTCCACCACAGCAAAATTCCAAATCTTGCGTTTAAGGTATTAAACTACTTCTAGTCTCACAACTTGCAGACCTGAAAAGAATATTGGTGGACCTGATTGAACTCACAGCCTCTTGTTTCACAACTGGATCTCAATTCTCAACTAACTAAGCTACGGAGTCTGTCAATGAAGTGTGCGACCGGGAAACAGATAGAATTTAATTGTGTTCCGCTGGCATATCATGATTTAAACTTTATACAGGTGTCCCAGAACTACACGACTTACCGGTAACGGAAGAAAGGCCAAACTATGACGGCACATCAACAAAAAATGTATATACTGTATACAGAGCGAACATATTTGCTTGATAAAAATATCTGTGTTCAGGCTTCGAAGTGTTAAATTACAGCATTGAAATGTAGATATTATTATGCACTCGTTTCCATCGCTAGTAAATTGGAATTGATTGAATACGGTCATAATTGGATCTCTCTTAACATGTTATAAGTTGTTAAAGGTTGTAAAATTGGTACGTAATGATGGCTTCTGGACTTCCAATATTAATCAAAGCTCAATCTCTTTAAAAATGTTATTTAATAAAATTGGTAGACTGATAGACAACGCAACAAAAAAAGTAAGTGAGTAAACAAAATACATAACATTATTTACATGAGTTTACATTAGAAAAAGTGGGTATATATTTTATAAAATTCACACTTTAAGGGCCTTAAAAAGGTAATGAGACTTATTATGGTAGTTATTAATTATGGTAATATGAAAATGACGCAGGATAAAGTTCACTCAATCATTGTGAATGAAAGCAAGTTATCACAGGTGAAAGTTAAACAGAAAAGGAAAACTTTAAAAGGTTAAAAAAGCAGGAATATACGTAATAAAATCTTTAATTAAAATACAGATATTAATGGTGGGGATGACTTTAGGTTAAATTCAGATATTTGGACATAAGGGTCATTTTTTAAATTATTATTATCTGTGTAGTAAACTGATTACCAAGGCCCACGCATAATGATTATGAAGGGAAGAAGTTAAGATGACCCAAATACCATTACATTTAAATTTTTATTTCGTTTAATTATAAGTGAACATTAAACGAAATAAAAATTTAAATGTTATGGTATTTGGGTCATCTTAACTTCTTCCCTTATAAATGTATAGTGTTAAATTAATTTCCTGAGAGATAGCTACAAAATTTTTGGTATTTGAGTACGGCTCGATAGTAAAATATGCTGTGTGTTTATTCGTTTATTTTCAAGAGTGACAATGCAAGTACAGATAATTATCATTATATCATATCATTTGGGGACTAGTTTGCCTATTCGTCAGTTTATTCATTAAAATAACTTGGGAAGCGAGCCTAGAAGTTTAGAAGCCCATATTATTACTTATACGATTCTGTTCTGGACTTATCTCTCTCTCTCTCTCTCTCTCTCTCTCTATCTCTCTCTTCAGCCACAGGAAGTCCACTGCTGCACATAGGCCTCCCCCATGGATCTCCACGTAGACCTGTTGGAAGCAGCCTGCATCCAGCGACTTCCTGTTCTGACGTTCTGGTCTTATGAGCTTATACAAAATAGAAAAAAATGTTAACTTGAGTATGCAGTATGCTGTTAAATAAAGACAGTATTTTTAGAATGATACCGTCTTAGTGAGTCAGTATTTTTTTTATTTACCGTAACAATTACGTGATATTAAAATTCTCCTTACATAATTTATGTTTCTAATTAAGGAACATTTATGCAATAGCTTTGGATAATTGCAATGTATTTTTTATATTGTAACTGTTTTGAATTAATTTTGAGCCTTAGATCTCGATAAGTCTTTGTTTGTCGTGTGTTGTGGTGTTGTGTATAGTAAAGTATTGCCTGATGTAAGGATACAGACCTACTTATCATATTATATTTGTTTCTCGTCCGTGTGTTTGATTCTCAACACAGGATTTGTGTTGTGGTGTTATTGTTGTGAATAATATTTTTGTAAACTATAATGTACAGCTATAAAAGTTTGCTAGAATGAAATTATTACCCAGTATGAGGAGATTTGTACATTTTGCAGTTAAATTTAAGTTTTATATGTATTAACTATTAAATTAAACATTACAGTTGGACTTAAATTGTACTAATTGCTTAAGTTATGTTCGTTTAATATCGTTAATTATAGTCAAAATTTATGTTATGATGTGTGATAAGATAAAATGTTGTGAAATTGAAACTGCAACACCATGCTGTGACACTCAGATATTAATTTTATGTTTTTGATCAAACATTTGCGTTAGGGTTGCGTCATTTGGAGTGGATTTTGTGTTATTTTGCAACAAGGCGAGTTGATATTTATTTGGAAATAAAAACTTGATATAAAGATTAGCAATGTTAATATTCCTAGTATATAGTGTCTATGTTGAGTGTTTAGCCTACTCTGTCTTCGGTTTGCAAATAATAAAATCATTTTTAATTCATTTCATCACAGATTCCATTACATAGGTATCTATCGATTGTTTTATAATCTTGTCAATATTATTCTATCTCCAACAAAAAGGCAGTTATTGCTTATTGGATAGGTACTTAGAATTTTCTACTGAAATATCCGTTATTTGCTTCGAAGTATATTTCTCCTTTATTTATTTTGTAATAGCCTATAGGATTACTTTTAGCTAAGCGTCTCATAGAAATTTAAACGAAATGTTACTAAATGTCTGAAGGCAAATAGCAGGTGCATAAAAAATGTAGCGAAATATATTTGAATCATCTTTTACGTAAGACCGCGAACAATCAATGACAACCCCGGCATCTCATTATGCTACTTTTATAACAACCAAGATGTTGCAACTTAAAATTGTGCCTTGATGCCATTGAAACTTGAAAGGTCTCTTTATTTCAAGACAGGGATGAGAAAAGAGCACTCAGCACACATCCTTTTACTTTTAAATAAATTAAGTCTTGTGACAAACTTACGCCGTCTTATTTGTATGAGTTTAGGCATAATATTTCCTACAGGAAGATAGGACAAGGGCAAGTTTTTTAAATATCAATATTAAAATTTTATTTTATTGAAATAATTACGCTTTTTAAGAAAGAGACGTGGATATTGAAATGGAGAGGAGTGAGAAAGGGTAGAGATTATAAGGTCTCTGAGAGTTTAACTTTCGCAGAATATAAAAATAGGCAATGGCACTATTCGACATTCTAATAATTATCTACGCCTTGAGGATCGAAGAATAAAGAGTATTATATGTATGATGTACATAGTTATCTTTAAAAATACGTTACTCCTGGAAGATCTTTGAAAATTTGTTATACGTGTTTAGTGCGAATACATTCAGCGTATAGAACCCATATTCTAGTAAAGGGTACAAAATCAAACAGCTGTGGTAATTATCAAACAACTTCTGGGTATTATATTTAGATCCGAGAATTGGCTTAATTTAGAACAAACGGATCGAATTTTGGGCATGAACAAGGGTCAATTATAATGTTTGAATTCTGTAGTTTAAATTAATTCCGTAGTGAAAAGGAGGAAATTAAATAGGAAGTATTTTTATGTGATTCTTACATAATTATATATTTATTAAGAGTTAACACCGCAAAGTTTGCAAGAAATGGGAGAGTCCTTATTCTGCAGTGGGGAAAAGCTGTTGGTAAAAGTAAGATTTTCGTGTATATGATGTCTGCTATTCCTCACTAGGCCAGCATGGCGGACTAAGGCCTCTCAATCTTAGGCTCGATTGTAGAGATGGCCCGTACCCTGCACTCAGCAGGGTGATACAGATACAGAATTACAGAAATTAAACTCATTATGACTAAGTTCGAGAATGTGGCATAGACCTCAGTTTCAGGTAGTAGGTAATCATATTACTATAAATATTGCTCGGTTAAATAACGAAACATCGTCAGAAAACCTGCCTCCGAGAGTTCTTCACAAAAATGTCAAAGGTATAAAAATTCCATACAGTAAAATACCATCGTTCATCAAGCGTTAGGCCCCTGTTGAGGAATAAAAATCGTTCATTTTTCGAAAACGCGACATCAGCTATAAAATTATTAGACAAAAATGCTATCACTTGTTTATCTCAGGGCGCGAAAGCGACCATTTTAAAAGCGATTGCCGGTTAATATTTAGTTATACTCGTACATAATACAGTCTGCTAGTAATCGTCTCCTTTGTATATCATTCAATAGCACACACGACACGCGCAACTCGTCCAGTCACCTACTTACAGTTTGTTCAATAAACAGGAGTTTCCCTTGTCACAACTACTGGTATTTTACTGCCTATGTACGATATTTATCGTTCGTGTTTTGAGGCTTTATCGGCCTAATTATAAATTATAAATACACCCAATAGCCACACGCATAGCCATGACTACACAACAAAATATTAAAACCTCAAAAACTACGTGAGACTTTTTTGACTTTGCGACACTCAAAAGAAATACTTGTGGGAATCGAACTGCGGCCACTCCCTTAAAGGTAGCAACGGCGCCACGAAGGCTGTCAAATTAACCTTACTTTTGAAGTCGATTAGAACTGTTGTCTTTTTAGCCCACTTGATACCCGCCTATAAACTAGTTTTGTATTAAACGATACTGTAATATTTTAACACCCTAATTAATAAGAGAAGAGAGAACGTGAGAGAGGAAGTTGGTGAAGAGTGATTGAATAATATTTTAAACTTACCTTTTTTAAAGAATATGATGGATTTACTGCGATGTGTAACTTAAAGATGCATTTCTTGGGCAACGACAAAAATCTTCACGTATTACAAAAGACAGAGGATGGCCCCAAAAGGAAAGATGCAGTCGAAATGTCAAGGGTTGCAACTCCAACCATAAATTAATGTAAAAACAAATTAAGACAAACATAAACGTAATAAAGATGTTATAATAAAAGTATTTATTGTATAACACAATATTATTACAGGAAACGACTGTTCATTTGTGCAACAAGCATAAATTAAAAGTGACTAGTGGACGATCTAGTCCAAAAATATTGCGTAACATTGAAAAGAAGAAGTTGCTACGTATTTTTTATATTTGCACGAGAAAATGACAAGTTCAAAGTAAGCGTGCCAAAATTATGTCGATCTGCTAGAAATTTCAAGAACGCGTTACAATTATTTGGGTTACCAGCGACAATTCTCTCAGCGATATTAAATGTAAAGTAAACATATGGGTATTAAAAATATATCTTACTTGCAAATTATAACAAATTACTATTGAACTGCTCTGATTTAAATCAATTTGTATTTTTTGTAAGAATCACTACATTGTTAACTGGTTTTGAAAAGAGCAACAGTAGTTTCTTGCCGGTTCTTCTCTAGTGAAAACTGCTTTCCGAACTGTGTGGTAGTTTAAAAAATGACTGAATCTAAATAATGTTGAACATTTCAATGGATTCAATAAATTATTTTAATTCCATTTCATTTTCATTTTATTTCCCTAGTATTCCACTATTGTGTATAAATTGCTGGACTCGGAACATGATACACTTGTGTAGGTCTATACTACTACCTAGTGTTCTATTTTTGTGAATGGCTATCTTACCATCACTTAATAGGATTTAAACAATGTGGTCAATTACACCTACTAATTCAACAGTTAAACTAACATCGTTTAGTTCTTGAGACTTAAGATGATACTCATGTAAATTCCATATGAAATCGTGCGTGGCGATTTTGCGAAACTATTGATTGTTTATGTTGATTTATCTTACAACATCTGCCGTGACACTTGGCCGAGTTGCGTGCAATATTGCCATCATGAGTGTTGGCTTAAGCCTGATGTGAAAACGACAAGTCATTAATACAAGGTTAAACCTTGAACCGGTATAAATTAGCGAAGAAGTCGGTTATTATCTGCAATCGTGAGCTTCTGATCTCCTTACAACTGTAGTCTCCGAATCAATTAATGTAATGAAACGGTGACCTGATTTATATTTACCAGAGTAAGCAAAATGTGTTCAATAAAATAAATGGGATATGAAATGGGAGAAAACATGTTTGGTTGCGGTATCGTAGTGACCAATTGAGTTTCCAATAGAGCATGACATGTCAAATATAATTGAAACTGATACTATATAATAAGCTTTGAAAATTATTTACATAATTTTTTTTATAGTCGGTATACACGTTGTTTTGTGAATGTTGAGACGGCATTTTTAGTTACCCTGAGATGGCGTAAGGCCTAATTTTGAATGCGGGAAATAAAGATCTTGCAAGACGTTTATATTTTAATTTTTCGAAATATGAAAGTGTTGGACTAATAATGCCAAGTTCTTGCAAGCCGATGGAATTTATTATTTCGTAATAAGTAAGGATTTACATTATAGCCACATAATAGCTAAATAATACCAGTGGTAGGTCTCTCATATGAGTGAGGCCGTCTGTGCAGGTACTACCGCATGTTTATTTCTTCCACCAAACTGCAGTGTAAATGCACTATTGTGTTCCAGTTTAAAGGACATTGTAGCCAGAGTAGGCAACTACTGGACATTATGAGATTTATCAACTTATGTTTTAGGATGGCGAGCACATTGAAATACCAAGCATTGCCTTGTAATTCATGGTGTTGTTTGGTTATGCTACTGCCCTTGAGCCATCGTATCGCTTACCATCAGGCAAATGGCATGCTCGTCACGCCATTCATCGCGATAAAAAAAAATAGCCGACCGAGTTAAAATACCTCGTGAAACCTTCAAGTTACGAGATTTTTTGGATCATCAGTGGGCGATAGGTAAATACGCCCACAAGCGCTCGCTTGTGTAGTTAAGAGTTACATTGAGATGCTTTTAAGTAAACAGAAACGAATTATAGCACTTTGGGACGGTAATTGTCAAACAAGGCAAGAACTTATTGCTAACCTTGGTTACTTAGCAAAATATTGGGAAATTCAAACATGGAGACAAAGACAGCCATTAAGAAAGAAGATACTAATAATACTTGATTTAATTTTACGGCAGATTATTTCGCAAGAAATTATAACTATTTGCTTATTTGGATAAAGGTACAACTCTGATTAAACTTGTCCGCAGAACTCATAACGAATTAATTATTTCGTGAAGAGGAATTGTTTCGAGCTTATAGTTAAGTAGAGAAGTGAATAAGTTCCAATGGCTGCGGATGTTCTGATTATGAGTACCCATAGGTTTAGAAGAAACTGCAGAAATATGATATAAATAAATAAAGAATAAATAAATACACCCAACAGTCACATACATAATCCTAACCACCCCACATTAAGATCAATTAAGTCTTGTATCGTGGGTATCAGACACTACGAGAGACTTTTCAGTCTCACAAACACCCAAATCCGAGACAAATATCTGTGGGCCTGACAAACATTTGTCTCGGTGCGGGGATCGAACTCGCGGCCTATCGTTTCAGAGCCGGCGTCTAACCAACTGTGCCACGGAGGCTACGACCTTGAAAAGACCTTAAAAGGCGTAGTTCTGAAATTGAATCAGTTCAGTTGACTCTAAAACTTTATTTTCTCAAAAGGCCTGTAGTTAAACCACAAAGCTTAGGCTAGCGGGATACACAAGCTCTGCTGATGCTCTGCGAACGACGGGAATTAAGAGACAGCAGAAAAAGATGTCATATATTATGTATAACTGGTCAGCCTAATAAGTACCGGATTGCACTAAACGTGTATGCAGCAGTTATCTCAGTTTTACACCGGTTAAGTGAAAGCGAAATATTTCGGAGATCACCGCGAATTATGTTGGACCGGTCGACCGCCAACGAAAGTCGACGTGTGCGTTTCCATCTCCTCACGATATCGTTATTAAGCAGAAAAAATAAACGTATTATGATGAAAGACCTAAAATTAAATGCCAACTTGTAAAAAAGCTCATGATTATAAAGCAGAAAGAAAATTAAGATGTATCTATTAAATGTCATCAAAAACGTGTTATATTTAGTTGTCATTGAAGTTCGATGATAATTAAACAAAGACTTCGTCTGGAGGAAGCTCCTCAAAGGCGGAACGCAAGTATGAGTAACATGTTTAAAGCTTGCGTTGATGATCATAACTCATCAAGGAATTTAACAATACAAAAACGCACAAAGCTATCGTGTAAAAGTTTTAATAAAATTACAGTATAGAAAATCTCGATGTTTGGTTACAAGATGATGAAGACGACGGGATTTAATATTTGTTTTAACAATATAATTTAGGAATGGCCTATGTTCAATGGATTTTATGTGGCTGAGTAGAGGGAGAGAGAATTATATAAGAGGGGGAGAAGCAAACTTTTATTTGCTTCTTTTTGGAATCATCAATTTAAAATTATCGTAACGAAGACAACAATGGAGACAAACTGTACAATGACATTGAGAGGCTATAACATGTGTGAAGTACTCAATGAATGATAAATTTCTTCAGTAGAAAGTGAAGTCAGATCTTATTATGACTGTGCATATTACGATAGTCATTAACAAGTGTTTAAATTGCACGAATTCACTTTCCTTACCTCATATTTTTTATGGCTTTTAAAGTTTTATTACGTAAGTTAAGAAGGAATTATGTTAGAGTCACATTGATGTGCTATTTACTGCTCTAAGTTCTGTTAAATAGAGTAAGTTTATTTGCAAATAGTCCTGAAGAAAGTAAGTGCTAGCCATAACAATTTATTGTATTCTACATACTACATTTGAATCAGTTCAAAATGATTTCGTATTGTCTATTACAAAAAAGATTAAGATCAAATTATTCCTATCTGAAAAAAAAAGTTGTATTGACGAATCTAGGAGTTTATTTCTAGGAAAGAAATTGATCTTTAGGCAAAGCGTGGCTAGATGGATTCACTAAACCGATGGCTTGTATTATAAAACATTGATATAAGGCGTTTGTATTTTTATTTATTTTGTTTCTTTTTCCATAACTCCAGCTAGGAAGTTTGTTTAACTATAAAGCTATTTACATATTCAGTTAGACTCATCCATGTAAAACTATATAAATAAATTACCGATGGTCATTTACCAGGTGTACGTAATCAATCTATTTGTATGCGGAGTGCGTACACACCATTATAGAATTTATTCAATCGACAAAGCACTGCATTGTGCATATAATATTGATCTTTAAAAGTCAAGGCTATACCATGGAACGGGCTGCTATTGACCTACTTAACAAGAGCCTGGGCACATCGTTGGATTCAGAGAAGCCAAGTAGAAATTGAGAAATTTAACAATCAACAAAATCTCGGAATGTTGGAATTACTATCATTAATTTTACTTTTGGTATTATCGCCTTATAGGTGTCGTAGCTTGTACACTCGTAATCGTGTGGTCAAGGGTTCGTCACTCAGGTCGAGAATTTCGTGGAATCATTCGTGACACATTATTATAAATTATTATAAATTATCATTATAATAATAATATTGGATGAAAATAAAATTTTTTGGTCCGACATCATTGTACTTTAGTCTTTTAAAGATACAGGCGCTAGCTAATTTAGCTTTTTTGATGTCGTCTATACATATAATTTTAGATGGTATTAGTAAATAATTTAATTTTACAAATTCGTACCTACTAGATAACCAGTTAAACCATTTGATCCAGAGTTTGCTATTTAGTACATCTGTCTTTTATCCCCGTAGATTTAAAAAGATGTGTTATATTTTAAATCTCGCTATATTTCTATAAAATTTATCTTCTTAGGTGGAACCAGCAGAGGCATCATAAAATCATCTTATATCGTGTAGTTGAAGGTTAAATTATGTAATTCGATATGTAGTTATAGCAATGTTCTTATATTGTTTATCAATCTAAACTAATATTTAAACAAAGAAACTACATCAACAGTGGAAAGATAAGATCAAATGATTCACTAATCATGTTAAAGAGGCCATTTACATGCAAAAACGGAAAAGTTCTTTGTATCCTTGGCGATATAAGGATATATTCATAAGCGAGCAAGTCTTCCACGATCATTAGTTTGTCCTTTGGCACCTAGTTAGCTCGTTTATATGGAATAGTCACATGTTTTTTTTTATTTTTAAAATATGTGTTTATAATTTTATATTCATTAACACAACTATGCAGTCAAATATTTATGCTATGCATGGAAAAGTGACAATGCATCTGGTGGTATCTGCAATGCAATATATTACTCTAAAATCTATTGAGGCATGGCGAATTTTGGCACTACAAAAAAAAAAAAAATTTAAATGATACTAATTTTACGGATTCAATCGCGGATTTGGTTCAATTTTAATTTTTTTAATTTCCCAACGTTCGATTACTTTACTTTGCTTTCGTGGTCAATATTTTCCATATTTATTTAATTTATTTGTACGATTCGTGACCAGCGCTTTCGGCGACAGAAGATGGTAGACGACATGTACGAGAGTTTAATATTGCATTACAGCTCATAGACAGCAGATGTCGGAGAGTGCGTGACTACGACCAGCTTTAAGGACGGATTATACATACATAAACACACGCCTTTATCGCAGGAGGGGTAGGCAGAGGCGCCACCAGGACACCCACATTTCTCCGTGTATGTTCCGTCCCACGATGTGATAGGGGTCGAGCATATTGCCATATCGGGCACAAATTGCAGACTCCGGGCTAATAATGAATAGAAAAATCTAATATCACTTTGCCCGTGAATGTGTCATCGATATTGATGATGTTGGGAATAAAAGGGAGTGTCAATATGGAGTCCGTAAGTTTGGCTGAAGATTACAAACCTTTGGCATTTCGAAATTACGTGTATGTTCTTTAATTATCGCTCCATTTAACATGTTGGAAATATGCCGTTAACACCTGCAAGAATTTCAAAGCATTCGCCGTATCCAAAACCGCAATAAGTAAGCGTGGATAACTAAGATCTAACACTACTTCCCGTAGCGATGACGTAAATCAAGATTTTAATTAGATGCTAATATTTTGAGAAATATCTGGAGTGGAACAATAGTTCCACTTCAGATCAAATATTTTTCGGAATTAGGCTACCGAAACGGTTTTAAATTATGCTATATAATCATTCTCCGAGTTCAAAATTTAACAGCTCAAATGCCTCCACAACGATAAAATCGAAACGCATTGTGTAATCGAGATAATAGTAGCATCGATTATCGAAATCGCCGTACCGTGCCTATGACATAGTTTGTATGGGTAGTTTGTACAAGTTTTGTGCACCATAGACCACACCTTAAGAACATTGTTTCAGGAAGTTTTTGCGACGACAATCTATATTGTAGCAGCCTTATATTTTTGTCATGATTATCGTAATTAGGTCAGTCTGATCATGAAGGTATTAGCCAATGTGAGTTATTTTTATAAGATTTATATATGTTAGAAATACTTGAAAATTAATAAAGAATGATATTAATACATCCACCCAAAGCAGGTGGACAAACGACCTTACATATATGGCGGGAAGTCGCTGAATAGCGATCGTTCTTAACAAGGATATTCCTGATATCTTTACAAACATCTCCATACAATACATAAATTTTGTTTACACCGAGAACTGAAGCTTGGCGAGTCTCGGGGATATCCAAGATGTCTTTAAGGTGCAGTTAAATTATACAATTAATAACTTACATAATTAGAATATTTGGAATACATAATTGGATTATTGTGTATATGCCCCAATGGGTGGGCAGGCAAGGGCGGATCCAGCTTTCAAGTCAGGGGGGGTCATATAGTTCTAGTCAAAACACTGAACTCGAATTCGATTACAATTTTACATTTAATAGTTATTATTCAAAAGTTTGTTGCACCTGTGATACGTCAATATGTTTACGATTCTTTAAGTGAAAATCAACGATATATTTTAAAAAATCTGTCAATCTGGAGTCAGCCCAGGGGGGGGGATCATAATCCCTATGACTTCCCCCCTGGATCCGCCCTTGTGGGCAGGTAAGCTACTAGTTTAAAGGATATTATCTTTATTGCCAGTTCAAGCGGACGCGCCATTAGCTCATCAAATGGTAAGCAGGTGCCGTCATGAACTTTGGCAATGGCCAAGGAGTACCTACAGTCAAGTCTTTCGTCTCTATATAGCAAATGCTATTGGAATATCTATCGGGTTCGTTAGCTAATGGTAGGTGTTACTATTGGTGGGACTAAAGGCACAGGGAGGCTCAGATCCCAATTTGCATAGTAACAATTATTGTATTAGGTACAGGCTTCCGATTGAAGTGTTCTCAAAGGAACATAGGTGCTGTACTTGCAATTAATCGTGGTCGCTTTGAGGAAACAGTCTGACTTGAATTTGCTTTACTTAAGGACAAGGATTGGGGATGCTGATTGCTGTGTCTATTAGAGCCGATTAACTTATTATTACAAATTAGTTAATAAACAACTTTGATCACTTTTGGTCAGCCTCCGTAGCGTAGTTGGTGAGACGCAGTCTGTGAAACGAGAGGCCGAGGTCCGATCCCGCACCGGAATAAATGTTTGTGTGATCCACAGGTATTTGTTTCGGGTCTGGGTGATTTTGAGACTGAAAAGTCTCTGATAGTTTCTGATATCCACAAGACTCGATCTTAGTGTGGGGTCAGGATTATGTATGTGACTGTTGAGGGTATTGGGTGTGTATTCAAATCTAAGTAAGGAACGATATTTAGATTTGACAGCCACCGTGGCGCAGTTGGTTATGCGCTGGCTGTGAAACGAGAGGCCGCGGTTTGATACCCGATCGAAGTTATACATACGATACAAGACATGCATTTTACATTTTACATATTTACATTTTATGAGATTGGAAATATAAATGTTACTGGTTATGTTTTCAATATAATATGTACATACATATGTTATAGTACGTTATATTATTATGTACGATTCCTTTAAAGCTTTCACTTATAAACCACCGACAAAATATGACGGTACAAAATTAAGTTATTTTAAAACTTCATTCAAATTATTTTTTACAAAAATGTACCTGTTTTACCCTGTTGACATAGAACAGATGGCACCAAAAACACCAGCAGACCCGCATAAACCTCCAAACTCGTTAATTTTACCGCACTGCTGATAAAACTCATTGTTTTCTCACTAGTTTTGATATCTTTTAGAAATTTCACAATTCACCAGTAACGATGTTACTAAAATCCACTTTATAATCTCATCCACAAAGGAATATTTAAAAATTCGAACACATATTTTAATTTCGAAATATATTTAAAATTGGCGCCATAAGAAAGCGCGGGAACGCGCGCGGCGAGCATGCGCGGTGTGCGTAAAATGAGCTGTATTTTTTTTCAATGACCACGGACCTCTCGCTATACAGCCTTCATTCAAGTGGATTTAATGCGATCGTGAGCAATTTTCCGCTCTGCATAAGTAAAATTGGGCGGAAGTAAGATGCTTGGTTTTGCACTGACATAGGAAACTGTTTGGAAAGTAACATTGAGACCAAAATATTTTACTTTTGCAACAAAGAATAAAACAATAAGGAAAAGGCTTATCTGAAATGGTAAAATTAGTCATGCACTAGTTATGCAAATTTTACGCACTTGAGCAAATAGAATGAAATTAACCATTGATAGATAGATAATAATTTATTAGATTCTCTATTAAATACAAAACATTAATTGTTACTGAGACATCATTATATATTATATATTTTTTAATTTAAAATTATTTATAATAATAATAATATTATTAATATCATTATAATTGAATCATTTTAAGCCCCTAAAATACAATATGTTTTTAATTGATTCTTGTTGCTACAGCAGGTTATTACTGATGTAGGTATAATAGGTTTTTTAAAGTCGAATGATTACACAACCTTCGAAAAGATCTTAAAAACAGTAAACATCATATTTCGGCACTTTTTCTCATATCCAAAAATATCCAAATTTACATTATTTTTTCTCATTTACATCCTTTTTTTTCCTCATGATATTTTTTTTCAAAAGACATTGTCAGGTGTGGGGTTCGAACCCACGCTCCCTCTCGGGAACCAGAGCTTAAATCTGGCGCCTTAGACCACTCGGCCAACCTGACGATATTGTCCTAGCTGAATTTAGGTTATGTAAATTACACTTGAAGTAAAAATTAAGTAATCATAATATTCGTTTCGGTATTGCTTGGGCAGTGATGCAGGTGTTTAATGGTCTTTAAAGTAATTAGTTTGTGGATAATATTCATTTACGCACCTGTTTGATGAGTGTTTGTCGTTTTTATACTTACACAACCAGGTAGTGCATTGTAATCCAAAGAGTATCAAGCGCAAAGCGGATAACCATCTCTTTCCCATACAATTACATTAGCCTCTGTACCTAGGCTGAACTCGAAATCCGGAATGCAGTGTTTCGTACTCTTTGGTTAATGTAAGTTCTGGCTGGCGAACGGTAGAGAACGCTAGAGTTTGTGCAAAATCAAAATCAACATATTCTTTATTCAAATAGTCTATTACAAGATTTTTTTTAATCGTTTTAGGTACAGCTAGCACCGCTTCGGAACATGTAGTACGAGTAGCTGTGAAGGAGAAACGGCGTAAGGAGCTCCCTCAGCCATACGAACTGATCTTTTTTTTGTTGATTCCCGGGCATTCTGCTCCCGGACGTCAAGCGAAACTTGTATTGGCTATGTTGTTCCATTTGGTAACGACCTATTTATGCAACCTGTACACGACACATTTGCATGGGTCGCTATGAGTTGAACTCTAAGTTCATCGTATATAACTGCAGTGGTCGCTATCGGAGCTGACACAAATACTCTATCAGGTATATATCCTATTCTTTTTGTTGCTATGAATGGCGAGATGAGCATGCCATTCGCCTGATGGTAAGCGACACGACCGCTCATGGACAGTTACAAGAGCAAACAACACCATAAACTACAAAGCAATACTTCACATTCCACTGCACTCGCCATCCTGAGACATAAGATTTTAGTCTCATTATGTCCAGTAGTTACTCTGGCTACAATGTCCTTCAAACCGGACACAACGGTGCTTATTACACTCCTGTTTGGCGGGAGAAATAGACATTGCGTTGGTAACTACCCAGGCGGCCTCTGACATATGAGATACCGCCAATATTCTATTAGGCGTTGTCCCGGCCCGTGCCAGGATCCGCCTTCCGGCTGAGTCTCCTCCATTTCGCTCGGTCTTCGGCATCCTCAATAGTAAGGCCATTCACTCTCATATCTTCCTTGACTACATCAAGCCAGCGCTTTTTTGGTCTACCCCTTGGTCGAGGTCCTGGAATGTTGAGGAAATGAATGAATAGTATTCTATTCTTAAATAGCTCCTATAATTCCCTAGTGAAATTAGGTATGTTTTTGTAACATGGAAATGGTACACAGGTAACAAGGCTACCACTCTTAATTTCTGATCCAAGATGTCATATGAAACGAGGTCATGTACAAATCCAGCCCTGATAACACATACAAAATTATTTAAACCAAACCAAAAAAGGGCATTACCAATTTTGTAAATCGCAGGGTTCATAGCGCACGCATGCTGTCATCCGACGAATGTGATTGTAAAATACACCTGTTTACAAAAACGCTTGTATCGGTTTTTATAATTTGTTATTGTAGCCAATATTACGTAACATGTAACCGAGTTCACTTGGATTTTATTACATTCAATAAAATATCGTTTACAAAGAACTTGAGCGCCGCGATAAAAAACATTATGGCGTTTGTATTGCCTACGCTTTGTCTCATGTATGTATTCTTGTTAAACACATTTAAAATGCATAGGTATGTTATTTTGTATTGTAAGTATTAACATTGTATTTTTATGGACACGACATAGTGATTTTAATGCACCAAATCTTAAATATATAGAGGCCAAATAAAGTAGGCTAACCATCGGCAAGTGAAGGTTATAAATCGTCATTCGACACAATAGGGTATTTGACTATGATCGTTTTGTTATTATTCTGAGTAGAAACACAACTACCATTAAAATAAAACATGTAGGTATGTCAAAACAGTATTAAAGTACCTTTTAAAATAAGGCTAATATTAGTATATTAAAAAAAGAGTGGAGCGTAGTGCGGGCCACTTTCTGTCTCTTTCACACGCGCTCACTGTTATGTATATTAAGACTAGTGACGTCACTAGTTTTGTTTTGCATTCCTTTTACTTTGTAATGGAAACGAATTAATAGACCATAAATCTTTTCATGTAGAGGTAACATTTTAATCTATAACAATATCTAAGTACACATCTTTATCACGTCATGTAGGTACGTCCTACGGCAGGGCACGGGCCTCCATTACAACGGAGTAGGATCGAAAGGGCTAAGGCCAAGTTATAGTTGTTAAGTACACATACTTCTAATATTAATGTGCTAGAAAATAAATATTTAAAAGAAAGATTCTGGTGTGGAGGCAAAGTACAAGTAAGCGAAGTGTCGGACGCCCACCCATAAGGTGGACAGATTTGTTAAGGTCGCAGGAAGTCAGTGGATGCAGGCCGCTTCCAACAGGTCTAAGAAGGTCTTCCAGAAGGTCTATGTTCAGCAGTGGACTTCCTGTGGCTGAAGAGAGAGAGAGAGAGAGAGAAATATTTTGTGCAATATACTACTCGGAAATCTATGTGAAAATAATTGAAAAATCTAATGAAACCATTAAACATCGAAGTATTAATGGTTCATGTTTAAGATATTAGTAATGAATTTGCACTAAAAGCGCCATTACCCGCGGATTAATATTTTGCACAGTTTAATGGACGGCTCGGGAAACTCAATAATATTTTTTTATTGAGTAATTCCGGTTTACGGGGCTTGGTACGTGGACCGCGCTGAGAGGCATATTAATTTTATTGTTTAGTATAACTAGGTTTTGTTTAAAGAATCAAATATTCATCTATCATTTGCGAATGAAGTAGAAAAAGTTATATCAATTAAATAGTCCCAAATTAAATATAGTCCCCATAGTCCCCACATAAACATTTGACTTGACTCAAGGTTTGAATTTACGGTCATTCGTATCATACTCTGCGTCTCAACCAACAACAGCATATTCCATTAGGTGCAGGAATATTTCAAGAATAATATCTATAAGCAAAGTGGTCTAATAAACTGTTTTTTTTATTATAGAAACCATGAATCAAAATGCGATAATAATATTGGCATTACTAATACTGGAATCATCAGGAAAGAGTGATAAAAGAAAGGAGAACACACAAGGATACATTGAAAATATTTATTGTGAATTCAAGAAACTGAATTTGCCAATATTTGCCTATCCAGTGTACTACCCAATGTATTACTTTCGCCCGGTGTATGCTATACCATCGTTATATGTTTTGGGCTAGGTAAGTACATATATGATTCGTATGTTATTTTTAGTTATTTTAATTAAATGTACCTCTGGTTGCTATTAGTATTTCGGCTCAACTTGGATAATACTCGTAATCCTATAAAACCTGTAAATTGATAGGTTTTTTCGCTGCGTTTCGTTCTCTATGTATAATTTTTAAAGATCATAATATACAAACATAGGTGGAGGAAGAATTTTCATATTAGCTTGGAAATCGACCACTTTGAATGATGGAAATCCATCATAGCTAAATCTGTCGTGTGTCCGTTTAAAATTGTGAAATATTCGGTTGCAGTGGATATTTTTAGTTAGGAGAAGAATACAGTGATAACTCATTCGTACTGCTTTTTTCAGCCACTACCTAAGCATAATAATGCTTAGCAAAATCCAATGCGACCTACGTTACTGGGGTCCCATATACACCCCTTTCATCCCAGAATACAAAGAGCTAGTCCAGGAATGCGACCCATGGTCTCCTTGCCTGCAGATACCTTCGAAGAAAGACTGCAGGGAAAAACTGTCTCTACCCCTGGTTCCATGGTTGCCGCTACCATGGTGGTATTATTACTGCCAGTGGATAATCGAACTGCGACCAGACCCGACGCAGAAAACTACGTCCAGCACAGTCAATCCTTACTTCAAGAATGTTCTAGAAAAAGTCGTTAGGTATAAGAAGTTGGTTAGAAATAAAATATAGTTTTTTAAGAATAGTGTGTTTTTAATTATTTTTTTTGTAAACGTTTGACGCAGACAATATTGCAGGAGTTTTCAAATTAGGCGTTAGGTATTATGGATTTTTAGATTTACGCGAATGTTACAGGAAGCGAATGTAAAGGCGTTAGGTATTTGTATCTTGAATTTTTAGCATGATTTTTAGTTACTAATGATCGGTTGTAGAATGTTGTGTTGAACAGTGTAAAGGTTCAAAAGAATGACATATTTGCAGCTTATATGAAGCTTGCGTGACATACTGAGATCCAAAATAGGTACATCTGCCTAAACTTGCAGCTTACATGCAACCTTCAAGCGAAGCTCTCGGACAGGGACATAGTAAGCCTTGTATACGACTACGTATAAATTTATTTACAGCCTCACATAAATACAAAAAATGAACATAGAACTCCAATTTTAAAGCATTTTGATAAATTACAAAATGGCTGTTACTGTGGACAAAACAAAAGTAGTCTGAACCGATTCACATCGGTCTCATCACAATAATGGCTTGCATTATGATAGACAAAGAGGCGGTTGTCGTCGCTTTTAGATTTACATCAATTAGCTGACAAGTTGTTCCCGTGACTGTATTCGCGATGGGGATTATAAAATTGGCCGAATTAAAAAGTACCCTTGTGAATATTTTTGCAATGAAACCATTTGCTGGCCTGTATATTCTCTTTTTTTTGGGAGCAGACCACGTGGCCGCAGACCAGCTCGTTGGGCTGATCTAACAAGCAAGACGCTGGCCATGACTATACCGGAGGCGCTGCATCTGGCGGAGGACCGTCAGGCATGGCGATCAGCTCTCCAAGACTCGACCAAGTGACAGGGGTCACGATCCTCAGCATTGAAGGAACGATTGGAGAGAGAGAGAGAGATATTCTTTAATTAACAACTTATATAAATAGCCGGGAAATAGCCGGGAAGAGAAGTGTGCGAAGCAGAAGGAAGTCCTGGCTACGCAACATTCGTGAGTGGACTGGAATTAAAACGGTCGAAGAGTTGTTCCGGCTAGCCATGGCCAAGATGAGGTTTAAGGAACTGACTGCCAACCTTCAGTAATGGAGAGGCACCTACAGAAGAAGAAGATACTTTATTTGCACAATAATTCCATGAGCAATTGTCATTATTTGCAGTGAAATGAAATAAAAATCCTTAATATAGGCATTTAAATTGCATTAGTTAACTATGTATGGAAACAGCTTTCATTATTTGGGTAATGTAACAGGGAATACAAAGTCGAAATATTGACTGGATATTAAGGACTTGGAATATTAAATAATTAATACGATAACGATAGATATATTTCGTGAGTAAATATGTGCAATACAGTACTGTGGGAACGTTTAGTATACATACAACAATACTAAACCAAAGACATGGTAAGCAATTAAAGCTATAAGCAAAATGATATTATTATGACGACTTATGAATATTTATGGAGCCATTAGGTATATTTATTGCCTTGTATCGCGCTACACCTTATAGCAAATCTGTTTAGCATTGCTATGAACTATTGCTCTGTGCTTGTGAGAAGGGGCAACTCAACATGCAAAATGGTTAATAATTATATTAATCTAGAAGTTTGATCGGAATGAATTTAATATCTGTTAAACTCCTCAATGAAGTGACTAACCATTAAATATATCTGCTGCCTCTGTGGCGTTGTTTTACGGTATGATTACAAAGCTAAGGTCTCGGGTTCGAATCCCGGGCCGGGCAATGTGATATTGGATTTTTCTATACATTGTCAGTTCGGAGTCAGGAATTTGTGCCCGATATGCTCGCCCCCTATCACATCATGGGACGGAATATGCAAGGCGAAATGTGGGTGTCCTGGTAGTACCTCTGCCTACCCCTTCTGGGAAAAAAAAGCGTGAGTTTATGTACTTATGTATGTATCAAATATATCGTGCTTTGGATTATCTTAATATGAATCAATTTTCCAGTAGTCGAGCATTATGGTAAGCATGTTAGCGGCGACAAATTTTAGGAGCATGGCAATCTAAATAGCCTATTCGCGAGTTTGGGAACAATCAATCAATCTACAACGCTAATTATGGTTTATGTATTGTACTTGAAATTTTAATTTCATTTTTAAACCATTTTAAGCAGGGATAATAATTAGGGCATTTCACGTGAATCGGACTACGACAAAAGTTGAGGTTCTGGAATTCGTTCATATTGGACATATTTGTACATTTAGAGGATATGAACAATGAACATGTTCACGAACTTATTTTATTTTTAACTTAGGTTTAGTTGTTAAGATAATTAAGGGATTTTATAGAAGTCACTTTTATAGAAATCAAAAGGTTTCTTTGAAATTTTATTTCATACCTATAATATGGAGTGTAATGTTTTTATAAAATTATTTCTGTTCTTTTTGATTTTCCCTTTATGAAATAGTGTTTATTTTCTTTTATTTAATCCTTTTTTGCAAAGCGCAGAGAAGCGATTACAATAAAGAAATTACATATTAATAAATGTACAAGTGGCGGCTTTATTTATTACTTTGTATCGAACTGTAAATAAATGAATAACCAAAAATTTAATTTTACCCATATTCCATTAAAAAACCGGTTTAAATCTTTAAATTAATGAATTCAATTTAAAAAACACATTAGCAAGTACATTTTACAACATAATTATGAACATCACGTGTTTTTGCACAGTAATAATTCGTTTGTAATTACTGTATTTTTGTACCTAATTAATGCTGGATTTTTGCTTTAGTGTACGAACATTAAATATGTTGAAAATAAATATAATTCGGGTAAATATATTATTTTCTATCATTAAGATCAGGATTCGGGATGAAATTGACATAATATGGTATTTATTTTAATCCAAATGTTTCTTATAACCTCAGGTGACAATGTACAAAAATTAAAAAAGCCCCAAATGAATTTTGTCAAAAATCATCAATTTTAGTTTTCACGATTTTTGGCTACCCCACAGAGACACGAGTATTTTTATAGCTTAGCTGATCTTCGGTTCGGTTCTAGAACTTACCAGAGCGGTAAAAAGACTAGTATAATTTCAATTTTTGAAAAAACTACTAGCCAGGTATTTTTTCAAATTTAGTACGACATTACCTAGGGTGGTGAGGATCATGTGGTTTAAAATAAATTAAATTACGCCACTGTATATTCTATCAGCACTTAACATCAAATGCATTGTATCACTTAATCGTATTAATACGAAAATATTTTACAGGCTATATTAATAGTCATCTTACTGGACCTGTCATCTTCTCTTCTATTACCAAGAAGAAAATATCTTCGTTACGCCAAAAACCAACCTCAACACATGCCTCCCGAAATAAGGGAGAGGGGACAAAAAATCGTAAACGACTTGAAAATCCCTAACCCAAGATTTTGTTCAGAAATGGATTTGAGCCCATCAAACCGGTACATGGTGCTTCCTTGGTGGTACAACTACTGCCAGAATTTGAAGGAGAAAAAGGACAAGAAGTACACTAATAGCCAATTTTACTTGCCATTGTATAAAAACATATTGGACCAGGTGAAATCCTACAAGAAGAAAGTGGAGCTGGAAAATGCACTGTTTTACCGAGCGCTGTAGTATTAGTATAAGATATTAATCGATATAAATGGTTAGATATACATATATTATGGTACTAAATAAATTTGTGTTACCTGAATGAATGTTGGAATCTCTATAGAAATTTCGGCAACAGAAAGAGATTGATTAAATAACTGTATCAGCGTTTAATCGATATAGTGGGGTTAGGCGATACAACACTAGCCAAGTGCGAGTGTAGGCGGACGTCACTTAATTTATTACAAAAACTACAAACACTTGTAAGACCCCGATAAATCTCGAATATAACGTATTTTTGTTCACCTAACTCAATATAATATACAAGGATATAAAAATTCCCAGCGAAGGCTATTTTTTAATCAGTTAAAACAGAACCCAACAATTGTTATTCTGCTGAACATACTGGTTTAGAATAACATAAATTTTATAAAACGCGTAGCACCCTTTAAAAATGGTTTCAACGCGATGTATTGTTGAAATTCTCAGCTAATTTGAGAGGTTATGTCAATTTTCACTCGCACGAGTTGCTTTAGCAAATTATATGCTGAGGTACAGGTTAGTTAGAAAGTGTTACGTTAAAATATGGTTATCTTTTTTTAAATAGTACAAGGTCTGACAAAAATGTAAACTTTGGAAATATATGAAATAATATGACAGAAATATACGCATTATAAACATTTTAATTTTCTCGCCCATTTTTATTGTCGCCAGAATATGTGCCATTGTTGTTCAATGGCCTTTCTTTTGTTCTTTCATTCAACATTTTAGGTTTAGCAGCTAGCATATAGGTTCGTAGGTATCTAAATATTTTTAACACCTCCTGGATCTATTATGGGTTGATAGAATGCAACAAATCTATTTTTTAAAGTAAAACATTTACAAACTAGTAGTATAAACTGTCGGCTAGCAATTGAAGTGAGTGCGTTTGACTGACAGTTGGACATCATAGAGCGTTATCGTGAGAACTACTCGGTACAAAACACTTGACTACAACTCAACACGATAACTTTATCGTTTTCATTATAATACTGTATTAATGTGTTACAAAAAACATACAGAGTAAATATACTGTCGATGGTATTTATGTACAAGAAAAAAAATTGATAGTTTGAAAATAATTTACAAGTTTTACGATGATTTTATGTACAAACAGTATTTGGACTTCATATTATTACTGGGTATCAAAAACAAAGAGAAACTTCGAGCCCATAATACCCAAACTTGAAACTAATATTTTTGTGATAAAATAGTTAACGTTTGTTTTGTCGCGGTATTTTATTTCGTAGTTTTTCTTCAACTACTCTCTAATAATGTCTCTATTTACTGTCTATAACAAAAAGACAATAACGGTTGATTTTTTGTTGATCAGTTAGGTTATCATAATATTATATTGGATGAATAACTTTTTTCCGTCAAAATATTTGTCCTAAATGATTATTTTGTACGCGACTGTACCTGTTGTCATTTAATTAGATTACCTTCGACAAACGAACAACATTTTATTTAATTACAAAATAGCCTTATTACAGATGTATAATATATATAATTAAAGGTATATGTTAAGTTATATATGTTAAATAATGTGTGTAATACACTATGGACAGTTTTCGACTAACAGAATAAAGGTCGAATGAGGTGACACCACTATCTTATTTATCCAATGTAGGGTAGCTTAATTTTCTTCTATAACTCATTATTATACTAGCCTAAGAGATCCCACTGTTGGGCAAAGGCCTCCCATAACCTTTAGAGGGTTTGGACTTTAACCCAACACGCTGCTCCAGTGCGGGCTGGTGGGTCGCCAGAGCCTCGTTTGTTGGTTAGCAGGTTAGGATTCACGCACACACGTAACGTTATTACTGTGCAAGTCTGAGTTTGCACCAGAACACTGAAACGTGTGTGGGTAAGTAACTGCGCAAATTTCCTTGAAATTTTCGATTCGAGACTGGTGCAAACTCGCGTTTGCGCAAATGCACTTAAACGTGTTGGCAGCTGTAAGAGGTTATCTCTAGCTGATTAACACTAATATGCAATTCTGATTGTTTCTGGATAGTGGATAGTGTCTGGATTGTTTCTGTATATGTACAGCATCCGAAACGTGTTACACATACGGAGGTCCCTATTACAATAACCGTTTCTTAAATAATGATTATGTTCACCGTCAGTGCGGATATGAATACCTACCAATAGCACCAACTAAAAATGTAAAAAATGATCGATTTTCGGCAGCCTCCGTGACGCAGTTGGTTAGACGCCGTCTATAAAACGAGAGGCCACATATTCGATCCCCGCACTGACACAAATGTTTGTGTGAACTACATTATTCGTTTTACCGGGTCTTGGTTTATTAGAGCAAAAAGTCTTTCGCAGTTCCTGATTTCTGATTCCTGACCAACGACACAAGACCCGATCTCAGTGTGGTCACAAGGTGGTGGGGAGGTCAGAACTATGTATTGTGACTATTGGGGTCTGTCTACAAGGATTGAAAAAAAAAAAGCTCGATGGAGGAAAATTCTACGAGTAGAACACATGACTTCCAACAGCTAATACCAAAACTACAACATGAATAAGCCGTGTTTTGTAAACATGCCATAATAACATACTCGTAGTTGATAAGGCAGTTATTAGAGATTTCGGACGTATGTTCAGTCAAGTGGAAAACTTATGGATTTATTACTATTAGTAAGTACTTAAATTTATATACAATAACAAGGTTTCAAACAGGTGTACAAAAAGGATTACCAATAATACATGAAAAGCAATTAAATGCTTTGATAGTCAACTACCACGCACCATAACGGCGAAGGAAAACATCGTGAGGAAACTTGCATGTCATAGCGATTTGTAATAATTTCTATGGTATGTAAAGTCCGCCAACCCGCACTAGGCCAGCGTGGTGGAATATATGGCCTAACCCCTCTAAATCGTTCTCTCAATTTTAGAGGACGCTCGTGCCCTGCAGTGGGACGTGTATGGGCTCATACAGTAATTAAATGCTTTCTAAATTTTGGTGTTTAGCTGTTCGATGTTGATGGAAATATATTTGACAACGAATAGCTGATGTATTGCTTTGTTTTGAAACTACATTATCCAGTTATGGTTGATGCCATTCGTCAATGGTACCAATTGATATATTGCAACAGAAACCTAATGAAGTAAATTAATAATAGACTTATGCCTATATTCAATCTATCTAATATCGTATTGAATCAGGCACATGTCCAGTCTATCGTCAGCATGCTTACATACCAAATAGGTATACATTTTATTTTAATGATAATAAAGCTGTGTTCGTATCCTTTCAGATAGTAATCACTTTGCAAATACAAAGACTGACATCACGAAAATACGCCTCTTCATCAGACGAGAGTATCGAAAACCTCCTTTATTACAAAGACTGTCAGCGGAAGAAGAAAGAAGAACCGACAGTCACTCCAACTGTCCTCAGAGGTCCAGAACCTCCGCGGAGTAGGGAGCCTGACTGTCCTTTCCCCAGAATGTGCTGTGCCCTCAGCTGCGGCAACGAATGTGGTAGCTCTTCACCATTTTCAACCAAAAATATGGAACCAATGCAGTCAAACAACTTCTTCAAACCTATACCATCACCACCGAGACAGCCTCAAATATCAGTGATGCCACCTATGGGTCCGAAAGGGAAGAAGAAGAAGAAAACGCCGTTGAAGATGCTGCCACCAATTGGGGGGCGGAGGGACTTCGGATTCACGAAGGAGAGGATTAAAAGCTTGATCTCCCAAGATGACGATATCAGGAAGATTTTGAAAGATCTTGTGAGGGTGACCATGCAGAAGGTTGATTTAATGGATATGATCAATGGGAGGAAGAGTGCTGACCCTCACAATGTTAAGTCAGATAATTCTGCGAGTGAAGATGATCAGTAGAAGTTATAAAAGTATCCAGATTTGCATAATTTACAAGAGTTTTCTGATGATGTAGTGTTAAAATAAAAATAATTTGCATGAAAAAATAAAGTAGGTAGTATATACGAGTATATTATGTATATTTCGTTTCAAAGTAACACAATTTATCTTTGTACTCAAAATTTATCTTTAAAAAGTCCGACTATAAATTCGTTAAATGCATTCTAAATTGCGTGCTGTTTATTATTTTTACTACACAATTGGGCATGTTTAAGAAGATTTTTGAATTTCATCCTAAAAGTTAGGAACTTAATCCAAATATTACAGAACTTTACGGCGCCGAGGGAAAAATCAACGGCAGAGGCAACTTTTCTGCGGACAATTATCATGTATTATACGGGAATTGCGCCAACTCTCGCCGGATCGGATTTACACCACGTAATGCAAATTTTGTTGGGAATTTTGCAACGGATATCATATTTTCACGGGCGTGAGGCAATTACGTTTTTGGGTGTCTGCAGATATTTTATTTAATTAGGTAGTTATTTTCGTCTCATATTAATTTTGACAGGCTTTTCATTTGTCGCTTTCTACTACAGTATGGTATAGCGATTACTTTGAGCCTGATGCTATGAGCAATGATGTTCTGATGGATTATGGGCTGGCGATAACTGATTATATTTCACCAATTGACATAATTATCCTGGATCAGAGGCCTCCCCCAATGATCTCCACATGGCCTATGTTCAGCAGTTCTTGTAGCTGAATAGAGTAGATAGTCAGTGGCTGCATAGTTTGGTACTGTTATCATTTCTCTAAACAGAACTGAAGATGTTCTCACGATGTTTTCCTTTACCGTCGAAATATATTATCTACTTTCAAGAAATCCAAAAAGTACCCTTAGATAAATCCGGCCCGAATCTGATTGCACGGGTACAAAACGTTAATAAACAATAAATTCTAGTCCAATTGCTCTATTTTCTAAATCGCAAACAAATCTCCGATAGCTACGCGATTGTGGGTGTTTTCATAATATTGAAAGTTGCAGTGTGCAGTATTTATTTAGTATTGCGGTGAAAATTTTTGAAGCACGTTTCTACGTAGAAATATATGCAAAATATGCTTCAAAAGGTCCATGAACTGATCCTCATTGCTTCTTTTGACTGTCGATTCAAATGACTAGACTAACAATGCATTTGATTAATTAACATTTAAGTTACTATCATAGTTTGTTAAGACACTATCTCGCTCAAACAGGCCATTGTAACTATTGTCAGCCAGGATCAACTGCCCGCAATGAATGGACACTGGGACTTGAAGCTTGGTGGAAACCATTGAAACATTGGAAGCATTGGAACCCACAATCTGGGTGCCTAAGAGACTCATCAAGCTTCTATAACCATAGATATAACCCGCAATGAATTTATAGAAAGAAAAGTTAATAAATACATGTAAAATAGGAGGATGTAATATAGGGGTTGGAAACAAAACATCACAACATGGGATAAACGAAAATTAATTAGTAACTTAGCTTTACTTTATGTTATTAGATTTAGGTCCATGCAGTGAATCTAAGCTTACTTCAATGGAAACACACAGTTCAATAAATAATTGCCAACAGTAGAGCAACAAGCGCAGCGGCAGGTTTTGCAAAAAATGTTAGTAAATAAAAATGTACTGTAAACAATCTTTCTTTTCTATAAATGATTGTATTCCGCCGTTTGCGATGGATTCTTAAGGAATTAAAAATCTCGCCGTATGTTCGACTGCAGTTGTGTTGTAAAAAATTTAGGTAAAACTGAACATTGTATCTGTATCAGCCCATATACATCCCACTGCAGAGCACGAGCCTCCCCCACAATCTAGACTACGATTGAGAGTGGTAAGGCCATATAGTGAACATTGTATGCGTATATTCCTAACTTGCTTCTGCCCGCAAACTTCGTCTGCGTGATTATCTTAATTGATTTGAGAAAACTGGCAAAAATTCTAAAAATCATTGTTGTGGGTTCTATTACGTTAATACAGACCCCCATTTTAGGTTTTCTCATTTATCTTCCATGTACAGACATCGTTACAAATTTATTATTTGTGTTGATTAAATATGTCCAATAGCCTAGTTGAAAGTCGTCGTCCTAGTTGAAATACTAAGTCGTAATTATCGATTGTTTTAATAATAAAAGCAACATTTCGGAGAACCCTATTTACCTGAGAGTTCTCGACATAAATCACAAAGTTATACAAAGTATTAGCATAAAGGACGCCAGCTACCACCATAGCAGACTGCCCAGCATTTTATAATACCCGCGTTGGTACAGCTGGTTGAGAGCTGATTGTGAAACCAGAGACTGTTGGGTTTATCCCCGTGTCATGATAACTATTTTTGTGTCATTTCAATTTTCCGATGTGACTATTGACGAAAAATTTCTAGTTGTTTCTGATTCTCACGACACAAGACTTGATTCTCAGTATGGGGTCAGTACTGAATATAATTGTTGGGTTTATTTATAGCTATATACATAGTCCAGCAATTTTTTCCATCTAAAGGGTCATAGACAACAGTATAGCTTATAAAAATGACAAAAATCCTTACGTGAATTGCCACCGAATAGGCTAAGAGCCCCACTTAGGCTTCCCATATGCAAATATTTTCAATTTCACCGATAGCGGCAATCGTAAGAAGGATAAAGGCTTTCCCGTTTCCCGCACTATCGATTCAGATTAAAGAGCTCGTGGAAAATAGTGGAAAAGAAATATGGAGTTTAAAATACGCGAGGCGAACTAATTATATAAAATTTATTTTGATTGTTTACTTTTGTTATTTATAAAATAATAATAAATACACCCAACAGTCACACAAATAGTCCTCACCCCACACTAAGACCGAGTCTTGTGTCGTGGGTATCAAGAACTACGAGAGACTTTTCGATCTCACAAACACCCAGATCCGACACAAATATTTGTGGTTCACACAAAAAATTGTCTCGGTTCACACCCAGCATCGAACCAACTGCGCCACGGAGGCTGTCACTGTAACTGGATTAGATTTAACTTTCATAAATTGCACAGTGTATAGAAATTTTAATCTATGTTTCTTAAAATAAATAATTGGTTATTTACTTAGTGATTGTACTAATTTTAAAGTTAAAGGCAATTAATATGATTGTTACGAGTATTATTTTTTTATTGTGTTGAATTGCGAGACGAGCATACCATTCGCCTGATGGTAAGCGATACGACCGCTCATGGACAGCAGGAAAGCCAAACAATACCGTGAATTACAAAGCAATGGCAATCCACTGCGCTCGCCATCCCGGGACATAAGATGTTAAATCTTATTACGTGCGGTACATTTACACTGCTGTTTGGCGGGAGAAATAGACATTGCGGTGGTACCTACCCTAGCGGCCTCTGAGATATGAGAGACCTACCAGTATGTACCAAAGTAGACAAAAAGTTTAAAAGCCTTAATTATTTATTAGTTACACTGCCCTCTCTCTTTCCTTCTTTTAAATCCATTCCATGGTTGTCTGTAAGACATTGCTTTAGAGCGATAAGACCGCCATTAGTACTTTTTTTTTGTTGTCGTTTCTGTATTGTGTGTTTTCTTTTGTAATTGTGTACAATAAAGATTTAAATAAATAATAAATAAATAAATAAAGTTTTGCCTTTATCGAACCCACATCCCATCAGATGTGTCATCGTGACTATCATGCATGTTCCTAATTTTAGAACATGATTGTTATGATTACTGTTCTGTGTTTAAATACTCTAGGGAATGGCATCGTTATTGGAATCATCAATTGGCACACGAAATCACAAATTAGAATGTTGACCTTTTCGCATGAAAAGGGTACATTGATAAAATAAAATAGTACCTACTTGACGAGTAATAAAAATTTTGACATACATAAACTCACGCCTTTATCCCAGAAGGGGTGGGCAGAGGCGCCACCAGGACAACAACATTTCGCCTTGTATGTTCCGTCCAGCGATGTGATGAGGGCGGGCCTATCGCCATATCGGGCACAAATTCCTAACTCCGGGCTGATAATGAAAAGGAATATCACTTTACCCAACCGGGATTCGAATCCGAGACATCAGCTTTGTAATAGTAACATAGTACAACTACGCCACCGAGGCAGTCAAATGTATAATTAGTGGGGATCAGGAAGGTGGGACGGTAATAATTATTAAACACAATATTATTCTTGTCTCATAGGAAGGTGAAGAAGTATGTCCCGGATATCAGAAACTACAAGTTTCTATGGTCTCACAACAGCAAAACACAAAAGCATAATTCGTCTTGGTCCGGGAGTGGAACCCGATTTCTCCAGCTTCACAGTCAGCGTCGTAACCAACTGCGCTACGGAAGCTGTCGAAAAATATTTTTTAGGATAACTAAACATATTGTAATCAATATGTTTTTACGGGTAAGATATAAAAACCTTTATTTGTATAACTTATGCAAATTAACTCTTTAGAATTAGAACACATTCACTATTTTTCTACTAGCAAAATATCTGTCACTGGAACTTAATTTGGACGTACTTAACGGTCAGTTTAGAAATAAAATAAAAATGCCATTAAATTTAAATCAAGCTTCGCAAAACACTCGAGACTGCAGTAAATGCAGAATCTAGTTTTACCCAACGTTTGTTAATCAGGATCCAACGTGAGATAATTAGGTCATGGAATATCAGTGTATGAACGTATGACATTGTCTATATTTTCTGTAGAATTATAACCTCAGCGTTAGCTTACTACAAGGTATCATACTATAAAAAATAAATTAAATAATAATAAATACACCTAACAGTCACATACATAGTCCTGATCCAACACTAAGATCGAGTCTTGTGTCGTGCGTATCAAGAATTACGAGAGACTTTTCGGTCTCACAAACACCCAGACCCGAAACAAATGTCTGTGGTTCACACAAACATTTGTCTCGGTGCGGGGATCGAACCCGTGGTCACTCGTTCCACAGCCGGCGTCTAGTCTTAGACGGTCTAACCAACTGCGCCACGGAGGCTGTCAGAACTATGATGGTAGCATGACCGTATTATGATTGAGAAGAATACTACTCGTAGCAACGCATCAACACGGTATTAAAGCGTTACTGGATGGTGATTCTTATCTCACAATCATAATATAATCCACAGTTGTGTTAAGGTTTCGCTATTGAGATTTTAATGTAAAAAAATACATATTTAATAGTTTGTCGAAAAAATATGCTTCTCATTCAGGAGTTAAGGTAGTGCAATAATAAATAATAAATTAATAAAAAACACGGCATGATGCGACAGTATTGTAATGACGCTGTGATTGAAGTAGGCTACAACATATCAGGGTTCGTTAGTTGGTGGTAACGATTGTAATTTATTTTAACAAATATCTGCGGTACTATAAGAGGCGATAAAACATGCATTTTGTGTTTAATAAAAAATCATTTTATTTCTGACATTTAATTTACTTTTGTATTAAGATATCGTGCATCGTACAATGTTAGTCAAACTAAACGGTTTACCGAGCTGTGACAGTAATTCACACAAAGAATGTTTCAAGCCTAATATGTTCATAGCACGGTCATGGATATAATATGGTAAATTGGGCAGATGCTTCTATTCTACCAATCTGTGTGTAGCACATACACATAAGTGGCAGAAAACGGCCGGTTCAAGCGGGGTATCTTTGTCTTACAAAAAACTGTCATGAAGCGACGGCTTCGCTGCTGTTTCGGTGAGTGAGATGGCACGAAAACCGAATAACTCTTTGCTTTTCCCGTCCTTTTTCTCGCTTTTCCCCAACTTCTTTAAACACCCGCAATGACCATATAATTAATTTAACTTTATATTTAATTTCGGTGCGGGTTAAAGATAAGTTAGACATTTCCGGGGACTCTCTGAGCTTCAATGCTCAGTGTCATTACAATGCGTGCCACTGTTGATCCTGGCTTACAAGAGCTGAAGTGGTGGGAACGGGACAGTCTCCAATGCCCATACAACGGAAGTATTTTAGATGGAATAGACGATGGGTACCGCCGTCGAGCTCGTTTGTATGTATTAAGAAAAACTTATAAAAGATTATTAGGTTAGTCTGGCTTTATTGTATGTTCCTCGATGATATAAGTTATTACTATCGACTAATTGACGTCAGCGGAAGGCTCGACTAGAACATTGCATAAATTGTTATAAACAGTGGCGAGTCGTATGAAAATTACCACTTTCTAAGTAAAGTATATTATGAAAATTACGTTAGCCAGTTTATTCATCTGCTGTCTGTTTAAAACACAACAACACAGACACAATTCCTTTAGTTTTGTAGGCGGTTTTAGGAGTCGGTGCTCGATTACCTGAGGCCTCTGGTGCGTTATTTGTAAAACTAGTATTTATAATAATACCTACTAGTTTAATAAGTCATAATAGGATGATACCTAAGTCTATAGTGAAAAGGTACAAAGTGGATGTATTTTTTTTATCATGGAGTATCTCATACTATCACTTAAGCCATTTGCTAATTTGCCGGACACCTAAAAAATAAAACAAAAGTTTGCCGAAGCAATGAGTAAAATCTACAAGCAATTGTATTTTCGTCCATCCCTTACTTTGTTGATGGAGGCAAAAAATGAATCGGTTGTTCAAAGCGTGAAAGTTTTAATTGTTTTTTCACCTACACCCAAGGACTCTATTTATACTATTTTAAGTATATTTATTATCACATTAATTAACGTCGCCGGAATTTTAAAATATTATTTGACCCAGTGGCGCAATGTAAAGTTTAAGCATATGCCAAAAAAGGTCACATTAATTTTACTTTGAATGAACTATTGCCAATTGACAATTTAGGATGAAATATTAATATTATAAACATGGAACGATTAAAAAAAACGTTTCGAAATAAAAAAATATAACAATCAAATTTTAATACCCAATTGACCTGTAGCAGATGTAAGGATGTCGTGAAGCTTGTCGTTATGAATGGTAACATCTTGGACTTGTTTAGTTAAGTATTATCATTCAAAGTATTGACGCTAGAGGGCCGAATTATACCTGTAATGTTTGATATTTATGATTCAAAACACGTTTTACTGCCATGAACAAATGACTACACGTTTTGGCTAATGCAGAGAGAAATCAGAGAGATGTATACATTATCACATAAACATTAATTGATTTACATATTTAGGTGTTGATTTGCTTTTGTACCGGTACGAAAATATGACTACATTAGCATCGAAAATAAATACATCACTAATTATTTGTAATAGAACATCAATGGAGCATTAATTGTCTAACAACTATACATACATAAGTATATGTAGTTCCAGCTAGCTTAATTTTTAACTTTAGAGGGACAAAACAACTTTTTTTATTCCAATTAACCCATATTTAAAAAGCAGCCTGTAATCGCGGCAACATGGTAAACCCATATGCTCTGTAATTAAATCTCAAAGTGCTTCCTACCAATAAAGTGGTAAAAACAACGCCACAATCAACTGATTGCAACTTTAATAACCCTGATATGAGAGATATGTTCGTCTCTCTCGCACGGCACGCTCAAATCTGTCCGCGAGTGGACGATGACTAGAGGGCGGGCTTTGTAGACACAGGAACGCGTAGATACGGAATTTTTGTTTTCACTTGTTGCGTTTATTTTAAGGTTAATCTTAATGAATAATTATGGCAGGATGATGGTTAATGAGTAGGTAATTGATAACTTATTTAAGGTTAATTAAATACTTTAAATTTATAAGTTGTTCATTCGTCTGTTTTAGAACAATTCATTTGGTTTTAAATAGAGAAGTATGATGGAAAATAAGTTTATAATGCTTTTCTGGATTTGGAAAATATTGGATAGCGTCCATGGCGCGGTTGGTTAGACGCCGGCTGTGAAACGAGAGGTTGCGGGTGCGATCCCCGCACCGACACAAATGTTTGTGTGAACCACAAGTATTTATTTCGGGTCTGGATGTTTGTGAGATCGAAAGTTCTCTGATAGTTGTTTTTTTTTGTTTTTTTTTATTATTTCCCATAATTTTTACAAAATCAGGTTTTGGTCCCCTGGCACCCAAACTAGGCTTAGCCTGTATTTTGGGCGACAGTGTTCCTCCACAAAGTTTCTATATAATTATATTAGTGACATATTTTGGGATATAACAATGTTGTGTTAGTAGTAATTCTATAATTAAATTACATGATTCGAGCTTTTAATCTGCTATGGAATTCCTCTGATAAGTATGCAGATGCGCGCGCGTGTGTGTGTGTGTGTGCGTGTGCGTGTGTGTGCGTGTGCGTGTGTGTGTGTGTGTGTGTGTGTGTGTGTGTGTGCGTGTGTGTGTGTGTGTGTGTGTGTGTGTGTGTGTGTGCGTGTGTGTGTGTTTGCAAGTTCAGGTGGTGGAGAAGATATTTTCAATAGTATCATATGTTTGTTCCATAAGCCATAGCTGCACTACTTTTTTGGCTTGGTATTTGTTCAGTTTATGTATTGAGAGAATTTTATTTATTTTATTGTACAGTTTAGAGCTGAGGTAGTAGAACTGCTGTTTCATAAAGTTGGTATGGTGTTTAATAGAAGGGAAAATAGTGTCGACTCGACGTTTTTCGGATGTTATAAGTGGTTCTCGGTGTTTTCTTAGTATACAATTAAGAATATACAATTTTCTCACCGATAGCACCTTACAGTTCCTAAAGAGTTCGGCTGTAGGGTACCTATATGGCTTGCACAGCATAACTTTCAGTACGGCCCTTTGTGCTCTCTCTATTTTGAGTAAATACGTCTTGTGGGCGCCGCCCCATGCTGTCACACAATATACTAAGAGAGATTGACAGAGTGCATAATATATTGACAATAGTGTTTCAAAGTCAGCCAAAAAACGCAGTTTTTTGGAAATGTGCATAAGTTTACGAAGCCTGGTGACTAGACTATCTATTTGAACATGCCAGTTTAAATGTTTGTCAATCAGTATTCCCAAATATTTTATGTGTGACGTTACTGTTAATAAGGTACAGGAACAGGTGTGATTTTGAATGTAATGATGACATGTGTGAACTTTTATTGCAATGGGGACATTTGGTTGTGTCTGGTTACTTATACAAAAAGGAATTACTTTAGTTTTTAGTTCCACGACACAAGACTCACTCTCAGTGTGGGGTTAGGATTATGTATGTGACTGTTGGATGCATTTATTATTTATTATCTATAAGGGATTCTGTAATACCATAGGAGCGATGGAAGAGTTTTTTATTGTATCCTACATGCACTATAACTACACAAAGCGTACTTCACGTAGGTGTAAGTACAAAAGTATAAGTACAAAGGAGTAAAGCATTATTTTTATCAGATTCAGTAGCTCTACAATTTATATCGTGGAGTATGTGCATTATTCTCTCTGACGTTGAATAATATTCGCTCAATTTTCCTAAAGCCTTTACAAACATTACGTCTAGACTCCTGGTCCCGGTTCGCACCATTAGCAATTTATTTAATATTTAGGCGTTTCCTAGACATAGTTAAGATCTTATCAATAGGATACACTTGGTTTATTTTTACGTAAATATAGTCTAATAGATGGTCTAAGTTTAACGTGTGTATGTTTTTTGTGGTATATAATCATTGCGTATACCTTTATAAGCAAAGTGTGGAAAAGTAATACAAAAGGTAAGAATTGTTATGAACATTGTTGAGAGTTATTTAATTTACAAAAGACAGTGTTGCTTCTATTATGAATTTAAGAATATTTGTTACGCCTGTACAAAAAATCAATTAGGTACTAAATTTATTCTGGATTTGGAGTAATTATTATTTATAGCAGATGCAGCTACTATGGAAATATAATTAAATTACCAATGGAAGTTTATACCTCAGCTAGGTTTACTTTACTTGTTTGTCCCCAGTTAATCTTTAACTCAGATGGCTGTATTTAAAAAAGTTTATGTGACATTAAAATCACCTATCTACTTCAGCAATTTAATTTAGCAAAATAAAGGTGAAACACCATGTTAGGCATTTTTAATATACACTAAGGGAAGTGAATTCAAATTTTAATTAAGTTTACAAAAAAATGTTTGACCACATAATTGATTTTCATTTTTAAAATATATCACACACGTAGCACGTTTTCACGAATTTTTGCAATTAACTAATATACAGGGTATATCAAGACCGCGACCGAAAATGAAGTCAGGTGGTAGTTTCAGCGGTTACAGACACAATGCAACTAAAATTTTTGCAAAAACAGCGACGGATTTTTTTTACAGTATTTTAAAAGTCATTATGTTTGGGGGGTAAATACCTAGTTTTTGCAAAAATAGTAATTTAAACCCTTACGTACCATTGCGTGTTTAAAAATAAAGCGGTGTACGTCATAATCTTAGAAAATCTATGTATTTATCACTCAAATACGACGATAAGTAAAAAATTACAAAAAAGAAATTGACGATTTTTTTTGTGAAATTTTTACTTGCATTGTGTCTGAAGTCACTAATACTAACACCTGGATAAATAAAATATGTAGTACTAAATCATAGTACTGCCTCGGTGGCGTAGTTGTATTACGGTACAGTTACAAAGCTGAGGTCTCGGGTTCGAGTCCCAGGTCGGGCAAAGTGATATTGGATTTTTCTATTCATTATCAGTCCGGAGTCAGGAATTTGTGCCCGATATGGCGATAGGCTCGTCCCCTATCACATCGTGGGACGGAACATACAAGGCGAAATGTGGGTGTCCTGGTGGCGCCTCTGCCTACCCCTTCGGGGATAAAAGCGTGAGTTTATGTATGTATGTAACTAATATATACAACCTTACTTCATTGAAATATTGTTTACGTCACGCGTCCCACGCTTCGCTTCTTGTGTCTATGGCGGGCGTTTAAAAGCTGCGTCCCGACCGCCCTGAAGCGCACTCGATCGCTGAAACTTGTTGGGCGAGCGGCCACGGCGACCCGGCTCCCGCGCTATCAAACTTACGTCCGGATATAACTAAGGTAAGTTCAAAGTTAGTGGGATATCGTGAAAAAACAATTCTTATTATTATATTTAAAAATATATTGATTCAGAAAAATTGTTGGAGGTTATTTCGACAGTGCTAAAAATTATGTTCTCTTTTTAAAATTAAATGATTTTGTTTTATTTTAAGCATTGTGCAAGGGCTTATGACGAAATATCGAGTTAATTTTAAATTTTTGTTAATTAAAAAAAAATTATAGTGTGGATCGATTTAATGATGAAATAAAAATATTAAAGTACAGTAATATTTTACAATTTTAATAATTTCATCACATAATATTTATGATTTTAAAATAAAATTTTACGTTGTGACGATAAAAAAGTAATAATATATGAAGGATAATAAATTTTAATGAATATTATTTATTATTACTCTCAAGGGACTGCTTAATAGTTTAAAAACCATAATTAAGAAGTCGTAAAAGTTTCGCTTGTTTAGATATCTTAAAATTTTAATAATACAGTGGTGTGTTATAAAATTAGTCATAAGTAATTTAAAAAGAGGAATAAATTACATTATTATAATGTTTTATTCCTCACATTAAGCAATTTCCAGACTATAATTCAATCCAAACTTTCATAGCCGATTTAACATGGAATCTAAAAACTTTAATAGAAAAATAAATTCAATCTATAAAACAAATAAATCTCTTAGTTTAAATTGTCATAAGAAAAATGATCCGAAGTTTTTATTAGCGCGAGAATTCAATTTCTGCCAAAACAAATGAAAAATATATTTATCTTCATTAAAGTATCGTTCTGTGTTGCTTCTTTTGTAGTAAAAGCCGGATTATAACTGTTACTATGAATTGAATAGTTTGAGATTAGTCCTCGGCTCTTTGCAAGAGATATAAGACAATATTTTCTTAATAATTCATTCATAAAGACGAAGTACAAAAAGTTCTCAAAATTAATGCAGACGATCAATTTGATATTTGGGAGTAAATATTAAAATAATTAAAAAAATTTAGACCCATGTACTTTATTAATAAACAAACAATTAAATTAATTTTCCTTATTTCTTTCATAAGATTGTTTTTTGCAACCTTTTAAAGTTTATATTTAATAATTATGATCTATACATCAATAATAATGTAAAGATCTTTATCCCGTCATGTAGACTATTGCAACAAGCTTTTATTATTATTATACTAAACTTTTAAAACCACAATTGCAACTTTAAAAGAGTTGAGAAACAATATCAACTAATGATTTATTTAAATTGCAAAAAAATTGTAGCATGTACAAGGAAGTAAATAATTTAGATAAATTATAACTGAAGTGTTCTTAATCCCTTAAATATATTTAATAATTTCGACAAAGTTTTTCTACGTTTTACAATTATACCGCTCAATTAAACATATTAAGAAAACAATATACCGGGTATATCAAGACTGCGACCGAAAACGATGCCAAGTGGTAGTTTTAGTGGTTAAAAACACGATGCAAATAAAAATTTCGCCAAAACAGTGAGAGATATTTTTATTAGAATTTTTTTAAAATCTTCATGTTTGGGTGGTAAATACCTAGTTTTTGCGAAAATAATAATTTAAACCCTTACGTACCATTGAGTGTTTATAAATAAAGGGGTCTAAATCATTATTTTAGGAAACTATGTATAATATCACCCAAATACGACGATAAGTACAAAATTACAAAAAAAAAGTTGTCGATTTTTTTTACTTGCATTGTGTCTGAAGTCACTAATACTACCACCTGGCTTCGTTTTCGGTCGCAGTCTTGATATACCCTGTATAATTCAACAACCAAATATAAATTTATAATCCTGCCATGGGGTATTATGAAACGTAGCAAATAATTTTCTCTTTATAATTTCATTCACTGTACAGCATACAGCCTCCGCCACAATCGAGAGTACGATTGAGAGGGGTTAGGCCATATAGTCCACCACGCTGGCCTAGTGCAGGTTGACTTTACATATCATTGAAATTCTTGCGAATCGCTATGGGATGTAGGATTTTACGACGTTTTCCTTCTCGTAATAGTGCGTGGCATTTTTAAACGAACAGGATAATTTTCGAAAATTAAACTCACAAATATTAGCAATTTGCATTAATTAGTAAAAACATCATCGGCGGATAGGCATTCACTGAAACGTCTAAAAATAGCCACGCTTTATGGCAACAAACATTATTATAGCATTGAATTTGCTATATGAAATCACGCCTTCAGGGAAAAAGTAAACCAATTTCAAGTTTTATTGTACTTCATACTTGGACTCGCGGAAGACTACATCCAAGTTAAGAGACCAGCCATAAAAAAGACTGGAAATATATTTCGAAACTGAATAATCTGTATCTGTGTTAAAAGAACATTACTTGGATTATAGGGAGAAGTAATTTTATCAAAATTATACTACAATTGTTATAAAAATCATTAATTCAAAATGCCTGCCATCCTATCGTGCAAACGAAGACTTGATAAATAAGTTTGTTTCAAATAGCCAGGAATAGTCGTCGCGTACGGTGCGAAAATTCGTCTTATAGTTCAATTGTTTTATTTAGCGTATATTTTTTTTTTAAACTATTCTCTGGCCTTTCTCGGATAGAATAATAGACGAAACAGTTACATACGTAGCCCTCACCTGACATGAGAATCAAGTCTAGTTTCGCAAATATCAGAAGCTGCGAGATACTTTTCGTTCTCATGCACTTGGGTCCGACCTAAATACTTGTTAATAAATAGATTAAAAAACTAAAAAACATGCTTTAGTAAAAGACCCCACCAGAAAGTAAAAATCATTGATAATGAGTTTAATTATAATAGTTTTTCAGATTTACGCGAATGTTACAGTACATTGAAATAAAACTAATTTTTACGGATTTTATCGCGATTTAAATCGAAACGTCGGGAAGTTAATTTGTTTTAATTTAAACCATATCGCTATAGAATCCGTAAAAAATAGTGTTATTTCAATGAGTTTAATATTTGAAAATGGAGTGAAATACATTAATTTTATGGTCTAGGGTGCTTGAGGATAAGTAATTGTAAGCACGCTTTGATATGGAGTTCAAAACCCATCGTCAGTTGTTTCACAGTCGCTGTCTAACCAACTGCGCCACGGAGGGGGAAAATGTCTTTGTATCGAACTTTATCAGATAATAATCTACGTCCTACAGCTAAGAATATGTTTCTTCCCTTATTATGTCAAAGGTGATCTTATTCCGCGTTGGCACGATTACAGATTAACGGATGGATTTCATTAAGCTATTTGCTGGTTAAATATTAGTCTTCTAACCGTCTTTAAGGATTGTAACATGACTTAATGGCTATGATTTGCAAATGGCAAAAATATAGAAAACATTATCTACCAATGCAGTGTGAGTGATGGCATTAAAATATCTAGTTTATTAATACAATAACTGAAAAAAAAATTAAAACAAGGCAAAGGTGACAAAAAAACTGCCTTGCACTACACTGCAATAAAAATATCATCGAAAAGCTCACAAAGGCTTTTCTGTTTTTGCAAATACCTGCATTGCTACAAAACAAAAAAAAATCGCGGCATCATGCGTAATGTAATTCGAATTCGTGACTCATAATATTATTTCCTTTTTTACCATATTTTTGTTTGTTTCATTATTTGTTGGCAACACATATTGACATTTCACGTTTTTCAATTGCACGTACGAGTACATATTATGTACTTTGATATATTTCAACGGCCATTTTAACATTTCACATTTCAAGTCCAGATACATTTCTGATACTGGCTATATCGGATATAATTTATATTGTGGACAGTTTTGAAAAAATAAATAATGCAATTTGCAAACAAAAGACAGAAGAATTAAATGATTCAAAGGAATTAACGAAATAAATTAAACTATAAACCGAAAGATGATTAATATTTTTATAACTGTCGTGGATGTATTTTCAGCGGATCTTTATTTATTTAGGGATTAAACAATGTATATTATTGTTAAAACTGGTATTAAACCGACGAAGGAGCGACTTATACATTTTGTGAGTCGTTTATTTCGTAATAATATTATTTCAACAACATTTAGGTAAATGAACGGTAATCTTAAGATTAAGTTAAATGAGATACAAATAATGTCTAGAAATTCCGTAAAATAAAATGGAAGTACCGTTAACTCACTGTAAACAATTAGAACTATTTGATTACACAGGAACTGTGATAGTTTAATGTTAATTTGTATCACCTAGAAAAGTAAATATTATTTTATTGTGTGTATAATAAAATAATAGATCTATGTATTGAAATATGCTACTTATGTCGTGAAAGTATTTTACCGAGCGCATAATATTTTGTTACTTTGGATAAAAATAGGGTTGTCAACATCAGCCTTTATGAATAATAATTTTTAATACTAAGTGTTAATAATAGATCACTTTATAGTGCAGGAAATTATAGTGAGGAAACCTCATTACTCCGCTATGAAATTAAGAGGTTTAACGACGAGGAGAACTGTGATCTAATAGCTCGTATATTATATATAATAATATAATAGAGGACGATGTTGTTGATGATTATTACATACAAAGATGCATAGAAAGGAGTTCACCAGAATATATCTTTTTTTTGTGAAGCTCTCATACAAATACTACCTAGCTTGCATACCTTTGTAGAGATAGAGTAATTTTTCAAAGACTGCACCTTTTTTTTTATTGAACTCAAGAGATTAAAACTGATTAATACATGCTGGAAATTATTCCAATCTTGAAATTACACATAAGAAGTGATTTATTTCCATTTTAATCTTAATCAATGTTCAAATTTTACTCAACATCTACGACAAGCACGGTCGCTGGTCATTTTATACAGATGCGCGCGCGTTTATCTGTGTTTAGTTTATTAATGGGCTTATTATGGTCGCGTATTGTCTAAGTTTGTTTGTTTTGTGAGGATAAAAATGATGAAATATTATGAACATTTTTTAAAAATTATTTTAATAATGGACTATATTCATGATTTTGAATCTTCTGTCAAATTTTGAATACTAAAATGAAAATAACCTTGTGATAGTGTGAGAATGCGCGTGTTTTCCAAAAGGTAAATTTATTATTAATTCAAATTGTGTCATTTTTAAATCTACTTTTGTATTGAAGTTTATTTTATCATATCAGACGAAAGTTGCTCTTCTTTTTCATTTCACCTGTATAAATAACATCATTTAAGATGCAACACTGAATATTGAAATTCATTAAATAGAACAATATCCGCCAATTGTAAGGTAAATTCAAATTGTTTAGTTTACCGAGCCAAGTTTAGAAGTTGCGTCAAACTTCGGTATGATAAATGATCAGGGTAGATAATTATAATTATTTTAAAGGTTGTCAGAATCAATAGCTTAATATTTATCTTACTATTTAGATATCAGTCTGGCAGTTCAACTATCAAAAGTATTGGAACTATTTGCAAGTTGGAAGTTCAATTATATTCGTGCAATAGTGTTACTCATAATCGATTGACGTAGAAATACCTAGTATCTTACATTTTTTAAGGTACTTTGAGCTTCTAACTTGCCGTTCGAAGCCAAAATAAGAAAACCTCTGTTTAGTAATCTTTATAGTATTCACAAATTAGCTATTAATCTAAAGTGTTCTCCACCTGACTGCCTCGGTGGCGTAGTTGTATTACGGTACGACTACAAAGCTGAGGTCTCGGGTTCGAATCCCGGGTCGGGCAAAGTGGTATTGGGTTTTTCTATTCATTATCAGCCCGGAATTAGGAATTTGTGCCCGATATGGCGATAGGCTCGCCCCCTATCACATCATGGGACGGAACATACAAGGCGAAATGTGGGTGTCCTAGTGGCACCTCTGCCTACCCCTTCTGGGAAAAAGGCGTGAGTTTATATGTTCTCCACCTAAACTTTTAGATGACAGCATTTACTGAAATTGTTAATAATTAATTTTTCTTCTAAGTAATGTTTCGATGGATAAAAACTGGTTCGAAAAGTACTGTTTTTGAGCAAAATAGCGCACGAAACGCATATAGGTACGCTTTTAATATAATATTTAAAAAATCGACGTATGAGACCTCATGTGTAGTTTGAATAATATGGAAGAAGTGTAAATTGTTTGGTAACTTAAAGTTTGTTTTTCTCGCTTCATTTTTTTAATTCTACATGTTTTTTGTTGGCATCAAATATCTAAATATTGAAGAAATTCCCAATGTAGAAATACAGCAGCGCATGGAACGTATGTATGTCTTTATCAAATAGACCAAGAATTTATACCATATTTTTTTTATTCTTTTTTGTACACTAAATAAATCTTAATAACTAAACGAATATTTAATATTAAAGTACAAATGGCGGTCGTATCGCTCGAGGCAATCTCTTACCGACTACCATGGGATGAACACAGGGAAGGAAAAACATAGGGCAGTCTTAAGTGTACTTTTACAATAAAGCTTGGATGATAAAAATAGGAATAAAATGAAAATATTTAAAAAACACGACTTGTAATAGAGTTGTAATTGATTTATTTGAATATTTTATGTTATAATATATTTCTGCAATCAGATCAATAAGAAAATATAATCCCAAATGGACAATAGATATTAGGTACAATTTGAAGTAAAACAAATTTCACGGATTATACGTGGATTTGGTTTAATTTTTAAATTTTTTAACTTCCCGAAGTTTTGATTACTTTACAGCTATCGTGGTCACGGGGCGGACTGTCACTAAAATAAGTTTTATTTCAATGTGTAACATTCGCGTAAATCTAAGAAGTCATTATGGACACTACAAGTTATTCTGGGTTAATTATTATCGATGAACCTGCAACGGGCTAGGGTGGTGGACAATGGCGTAACCCTTCTTAATTAACCTGAATTTATTACTGATGTAATACAGTATTATCACCTGAAGTAACAGTTTTGTTATCGTTTTTCGTTCGGTCAATATCAGGTCTTTTGAGAGGACCCGGTAGAGTTACATATTAATAAATAATTATTGACAAATCGATTACACTCAATTGTAGTCATATTTTTGTTATAACCGATAGGAAAAAGACGAAAATAAGGTTATTTTACATAGCGCATGAGAATCTGTTTTATTATTATCATAAAAATACACATGATTACACTCGTGTACACGCTACTTAACGTTATTGTTTTTCTTGTTATAATATGGTGAATACATTACCTGCGCAATAGGGTAATTTCAGCTATTTTGAGGAGTACTTTCAGCTTTTTCTATGATAATACAGTCAATTGAGGTGTATTTATGTACTAGTTGATGTGAATTTATTACAAACTATTTAGGTTTTGTTTGAAATGCAAAATTATATTGTCCTTCGTGGACATAGTCCGGCAACAGTTTTGTGAGATTGAGATCTGTTAGATCCACAAATATGTTTCATGCGTGGGTGTGAGCGAAGGAAGGGTTTCATAGTTTCTGATGACTACAGGTTTGATGGAAATTATTTCAGAGTAACTACTAGACATATTGAGTCTTAACATCTATGTCTCAGGATCGCGAGCGCAGTGGAATGCCAAGCAATGATTTGTAATTCATGGTGTTGTTTGGTTTTATACTATCCATAAGCGGTCGTATCGCTTACCATCAGGCGAATGGCATGATCGTCTCGCAATTCATCGCAATAAAATCGCGTTATCTTAAAGAAATGCCCTATGAACCCAGGTTAATTGGTTCGAAAGTCGAATGATAATATTCTCTCGCAATCTGGTTAGCACTTTGCCAAAGGGTATAATTTAGTTACTTTTCTGAGGTATCATCAAATTATTTATCCGTTAGGATCATGAAACCCCAATTCCGTAGTTCCGCCTAATTAATATTTGTATTAATATTTGAGTTGATGAAGCAAATGTCAGGTTTACTTGAATCATAGAGCTGCCTTTAGCTTTGCTCGTATTAGCAATCGATCACTGTCTCAATGCGATTCAGAATTCTGCATACAATAACTCCGGAAGGACTCATTACAATCCTGTGTTCGAACTAACTGAAACTGACCAAACAGTAAAATATTCTTAGCGAAGCTTATTCCATTAAAATTTACCATATTTATTTATTCATTAGCTTCTGCCCGCAAACTTCATCTGCGTGATTATCTTTATTTGAAATTAACTTTATTTGGAATTTCCTATCCCGTCCCGTCACGTCGCGTTATATCTCGTCCATTGTATCTCATTCTCACTCAAGGAATGTAATCCAGTCCCAATGTGTATTTATTTTAATCCCTTTGAGTAAAAAAAGTAACAAATATATCGGAATTCCTTCCTCATCCCACGGGGACACCTCTTCCTACCCCTTTGTTATTTAATTTTTATTAATTCTCGCAGTCGTAATACTTTTTCTATTACCTAAACTAGCGAAGGGCCTCAAGTATTTTCGGAACCTGCATACATAAATACGAAATAGATTATTTTAGTGGCGAAATCTTGAAGAGACTTCTTGATATTGTAATTTAGATGCCTCGTTTCAGACGTATGGGCCATTTTACATGCTAAACTAGTGGCCTGTCCGAGGTCACGAGATGTAAATACATTTATATACATTACTTTCAAATAAACTTTACAAATGCCGTGTAGTTTACCATATTTCCCTATACGCAAGACCTTAAATGTACTAATAAGTGGGACGTGGGTAGTTAAGTGCAACTTAATATTTAAATGACGATTGAGTATTCCGGCGTAAATTAAGTAATTATTTTAGAGTTTGTTTCGTTACTTAGATAATATGCTACTTTTTCGGTCGGTCTCTTTATATTCGAAGATTACCAGTAAAATGCTTAATTAATGATTAATTAAGTTTTAACACTGGAATATGCCTTAAGAGTCTAGACGTTATTCTGTCCTCACACGTAATAATAAAACATATAGCCAGAGTAACTACTGGAGCCAAGCATTGCTTTGTAATTAGTGTTTTGCTACTATCCATAAGTGGTCGTATCGCTTATCGTCAGGCGAATGGCATGCTCGTGTCGCCATTCATCGCAATAAACAAAAAAAAGATGGAAACCATCTATGTACTATTCGAAAGAATTTCAATCCTAACATTACACATAGTTATATTATTTTATACCGTGTATGAATTGTACGTATTGATGAATGTATTAGCAATGTTGGATATCCAAATCAGTATTCATTCCTTTTTTTACCTGAAAAACATAGAGATATACGAACGGGGAAATTTTATTCCAACAATAAAATAAATTTATTATATTCCCTTCGAATCAATGGTTCGAGGTTACCCTTTACGAAACATCACAAAAATATATATATATAATTTTATTTCCTGAAAGAAGATAATTATTAGAACTCCTTTTGACAGACCGAAATATATTTGGGAGTTTTAGTTTCATAATATTACTTTCTAATATACTTCTTACATGTTATAAACATACTAACTTCATATATTTACATTACAAATAAAAAATATACCGGGTATATCCAGACTGCGACCGAAAACAAAGTCAGGTGGTAGTTTTAGTGACTACAGACACAATGCAATTAAAGAATATAAATAAATAAATAATATATTAATCTGCTATATTATCTGTTACTTTTTACTTTTCATTCATTTTTAAAGACCCGTATTGCCCCAACCTGTAGGAGTGGCGGCTTATGTCATATAGCATTACATATTGTGATACAAATTTTGCATATAGTTACATCAATTAAGTGTCATGCAACAAAAAGTACCAAAAAAAGCATTGCAATACAAAAATTCCACTTTTTAATGTTTGGTTAATCAAATATAATAGAGAATTAAATTTCGATAAATCTACTATGCAACCGGTGAGAGAGATTAAAAGAGCATTTAATTTCAGTTTAAGTCATCCGTGGAAACTTGTATGGCATTTGCTGTGTATAGACTAACAAGTTCGTGCGCGACCTATCTTTAGGACCCATTATAGTGACCCACGTAAATGTGTGTTGCTTAGAGTATTTATAATATAGAGGAGCGCTGGTATTTCAGAAACATTGATAAAAATGGTGGTGCTGTCGGTTTTTCTGCCCTCCTATTGGCTGACGTTTGACAGGTTGTCCAACATGCACAAATTATTTGAAAAAGGAAAAGAAAAGAATAAGTTTAGGGCTAATTAAGACCACTCAAATTCGTTTTAGAAAATAACTAGATGTAAAAAATTTGACCGAATACGCGATAAAATCCGTAAAAATTAGTTTGATTTCAATGGGTATTTTAATATTCAGCGAGAGCTATGTGTGACTCTTTGGTGTGTTAACTTATTTGACGGCTCCCCCTTGTATTCCGTTTCGCAGGACGATCATACAAGAAATTGTCACACTCTAATGCATTTTATGTATGAGTTTCATTCTACTTCGTAAACCTCAAACCAAATTAATTCACCTTGCCTTTAGTTCATGATTAAGCACTCGGGAGATGTATATTCTTGACAGTTTAGAATGACATAAGTTGTAACAAGTTTTAAATTAAGATGTCGCTAGTGAAGGCTAAGTTTAATAAAAATACAGTATTTTATTTCGACCATTTAAAATTATAGTTCAGAAGTTTAAAAACATATACGACGTTAAATTAAATGGTTTTCTGAATCTGCCAGTTCACTTAAGTTTAACGAGTTAAAATGTACATAAAAAATATTTCTAAAATTGTAACCCGATTATGAGACACAAGTAAAAACCAAGTTACATATTGATTTCTAGAATGTTCTTAGTAAGTTCTTGAGTAAGACCATTAATTTATTCCTGCTTTGTGATTTTATAACAATCTTCTGCCAGTTTTTTATAAATATCGCATAATACAATTCTCAGCCACTTCCCCTATTTGCTATACTTATTAGACACACGCCTAAGATTTTTATACGAAGTTAATGCATGGACGGAAATAATATATTCGATAAAATAAACCGTTTTTTAATTTACTGATCATGTCGTATGGATAAAAAAACCATGTGTCATCCCAGAGGAGTAGAGGCTACCAGGGAGATAATATTATATTTAAAAATCTCAATTGATATTTCATTTGACTGCCTCGGTGCGTAGTTGTATTACGGTACGGTTACAAAGCTGAGGTCTCGGGTTCGAATCCCGGGTCGGGCAAAGTGATATTGGATTTTTCTATTCATTATCAGCCCGGAGTCAGGAATTTGTGCCCGATATGGCGATAGGCTCGCCCCCTATCACATTGTGGGACGGAACATGCAAGGCGAAATGTCGGTGTACTGGTGGCGCCTCTGCCTACCCCTTCGGGGATGAAGGCGTGAGTTTATGTATGTATGTATGATATTTCAATTACAAAATCCTGCGAAGTTTTCTTAAACACTGCACTCTCAAAGCCAACTGTGAGAAGTGTCAGTTAAGGTAAACCTTACTGGGGCGAAGTCCTAAGTGTGGTCACCAACAATCACGCCCGCTCTTAACCGATGTAATGGAATTATCGACTTGTTATCCCGCTAACAGTCTCTTAACTTGTTCATTGATTTAATCTGCGTCTTGTAACTGCTTAGTGGAAGAAGTTAGCGTGACGTTTTGTTACGCGTGGGTGTTGTTTGTGGTTTTGTAAAGAGGCTGTATATCTTAAATCAGTTTTTTTTTTAATTCCAGTTCCAAATATAAATGGGGATGTTTAGCATTTGCTTCTTAATGTATTTTTTTTAATAAAAACTACTTTGTTTTTATATCAGCTTTTAATGCATATCTCGTAGTTATTAGTATAATTATTTTTCTCGGTTTAAAATTAATGCAATATTTCGTTTTGTCAACTAAAGTACGTACTGTTATATCGTATTATGAACAATATAAACAAGAAAACCCGAATGTTAACCATAAATTTTATGGCATAAAATACGTTAATATTGAAGTAAAATAAGTAATAGAAAAGTCAAATGTAATTTTTTGGGAAAACTAATCAAACGGTATTTTTCTTTTGGAGCTGGTTAAGGAAGATTATTAATATGCCTTTATAATATTAGGATATTAAGAAATATTAAGTGTAACATGAAGTTCTAAAAACCTTGTTTAAATCAGTAAAAAAATCTTAAACTTTTGAGCTTTGCTAAAAGAGGTTATTACTTCCCTGCGAGTGAAGATACCTCAAAAAGTTTTCACGGCTTTCGAACTGCAGTCAAAGAACAGCGGGATTTTACATATTTTTGTCCTTAAATATTATTTTATGAGTTATGCTTTTTTGCATATTAATAGTCCCATAAACTTATAAAAGTTTAACTGTAATGCATTATATTTTGGGATAAACCAATATTTTTTTTATGATGATAAACGATACAACCGCTCATGGACAGTAGCAAAACCAAACAACACTATGATTTACAAAGTAATGCTTGGCATTGCCCTGCGCTCACCATCTTGAGACATAAGATGTTAAGTCTCATTATGTCCAGTAGTTACTCTGGCTACAATGTCCTTCAATCCGGAACACAACAGCGCATTTAAATTGATACCAGACATCTTTATTTACGTAAACCAACTTTTTAAATGAAACAAAAGTTAAGGCTGAAGGAGCGATGAGTCGAAATAATTGATTTATCTGCCGCCTGTACCGCTTAGATTGCATTTTTTTTAATTCTGTGTCGATTGGCGTTCGATGATCAATTATTATTAATCGGCAAAGGATGGAAGACATAGAGCCTAGTAATTAAACATATCAAGAACCAACATTTTTGCAGTAAATTCCTTAAAATATTTGTCGTATCCTCACCATATATTTTTCTATTTTATCTATGTATTAGTGTACAATTTACAGTGTAAACCATAACAAAAAAAGAAAAGACAAGAAAGAGTCTTGAAAATAAAATGTATTTTGAGATAAAGTGCCAATTATATTTTTTTTTGTCAATTTGATATGCCCTGGCCGGAAAAGATCTAGACCTATTCAGACACCTATCTATCCTAGGCAAAATTGGTGGTTAACTAGTTACTCATATTTGTCTAATAATAATAATCAAAATAAAATAAAATAGTAGTTACTTTGCATTAAAGATAATAACGTTCTGAAAGAGCATCGTTAAATGTAACAGCAACAAGAGTTCTGCTCAGGATGCTTTTTATTTGTTTTTAATTGACATTAACTGTGCGTGGATCCGTTATTGTTTCTGTTATTTTATATTTCGACACTGGGAATAACAATTAGCTAGGTTTGTTTGAGTTGTTTTTATAGGTTTGATTTTATATTTTGTTAGTAAACGAGATATAAAACACATTTATCTTCTGGTAGGGATGTTGTTACTGTTCTTTGAATTATTGGAATTAAGTAGATAGTTAAATTTAAAATTAATAATTTTTTAATGTGAAATTAAATTTAATTATAATTTGAATATTAAACTAACTCGGCGGTCGACCCTAAGCCATCGCGTTTAACGACCTATTCACAGTCGTCGTTGGTCAAAGAGGTGTTCTTATAGTAAAATACATACGCCCGAATACTCAAATGCCATTTAATATTAAGTTGTACTTAACTACCCACGGCCCACTTAATCAGTACATTTAAGCGGGACTTGCGAAGTTAAGTGCAACATAATGTTTAACTGGCGTCTGAGTATTCGGGCGATATTATAATATTATTATATTATTCATACAAAATAATTGTAGAACAGCCCATCCATTAATACCACGAGGTATTGATAGGTTAGTCGGCAGTGAGTTGGTGGTGCGCCGCAAATCTGATTGTCGCCGACTGCCGACCAGCGTAGCAAGACCCCCGATATTTCAACCAGCAAGACGGCACCTTGGAATTGCATCGCCACTGTTATTAAACACTGTTTCGATCTAAGCTTTAAATAGACTAGGAGTAATTTAGTTAGCAAATACAATGGTTTTTGTATGAGCGTTTTATGTTTTAAAGTCTGAGAGATATAGTTTTCAATTGATATGTATGCAGTTAATTGATTTAATTTATGCTTTTAACTAAAACCTAATAAACTGTTAAATGTATTACTTTCTAATGTTTTTTTTTTTAATTTTCTTCATAACTCAGATGCAAAAATAATTGGAAACTTTAGCGAAATAAGACGCACAAAGAAAGATCCCCTATAACAATATCACTAAGCCAACTTTGTGTTCAAGTTTTAATACAGTTTACAATACTACAGACATAACACTCAACGTTTTTTCGTGTCTCGTACTGTAATGAGAGTTTATGAAACTTTACGAAAGCCAACAACTAACAAATCTATATTTTTATAATGAAGTCATTGTTCTGAAATCGTTTTTATTTTACAGAGTGGATTATATTATGTTAGTTATTTAATTATAATTAACAGGGTATGATGCATGGTAACCATAAAAGTAAGTCAATAATAGTAGTAATTAAAAAAAAAAAACATTTTCCACACATGCTTTTTACAATTTTTGTTGATTTTTGGACAAGTAAAATTTGTGCTTAACAACCTACTTACGATACAAAAGATATACCATCGTTGGCAACAGACCACTAATATCACGTAAAATACACAATGGTTGCAAATTATATCGTCACTAGTAGATATATAGATTTACCAAAGATAATTCAATAAAGCCAGACGTTTACATAGTTGGAATTTCCAATTCTGTCGTCGGTCAGGGATCATCTTATGTTGGACGCACGCAGGTGTCTCCGGACGTCCGGTTATGTGTAACTGAATTATTTTCCTGCCGGTAACGCATTGATTCCATTCCTCTGCGGACGTATTTAGAGTTCCTTGCAATTGCGTTGTGTTTCTGTTGTATTTCACCGACTTGGGGGGAAGTTGTTCGCATTAATATGTTAAATCTTTTTATAAAATACAATGACTGTCGAGTCAAGAAACTTACACAAAGTGGAAAGTTTGAGTGGTTCACAACTATTTTACAAACATCATAGGGAGCTCATAGTACTCCATTAGTTGGAACACAAAAGTAAAGAGAATAACTAATTTGGTAAAAGAAAATATGTCAACTCCAATAATAAAATATTCATTTAGTTATTAAGATTTATTTAGTGTACAAAAAAGAATAAAATAAATAAATAATAAATAAATTGTTTTAATATACGTTATGTTTCCGTGTAATATTCCGTGAATTCTTATAATATTGTGAAGCGGTCAAGGAATTACTCCATACTTAACCATTAATTTATGCCATGGATTGTACTTGCCAATAAAACCTTTAGGACAAATTAGGGCGCAAAATACAGCCGAAAAATAATTAACATAATTTATAATATGCCTAGTAATGGACAACAAAACGGTAGCCACAACAAACCTCGCTTATTGTTTGACGTGTATAAAAACGTAATGAAATAATTCATAATACACTGCTCTCTTTGAAGTCTGCTAATAGACTTAACACAATTTGCCAATGTTGAAAAAAACATGTATTTTAAACAATGAAATAACTGCTGTTTTACTGAAACCTTTCGAGTTCAAAGTGTTGGTATAAGTTTGGGTTGTTTTGTTCTAAAAATGATCAAACAATTGTTTTGATCAAAACCAGTAATACTTGACCTCTGAATTTTACTTCGAGTTTGTTTTTTAGTTCTTTGCGGGGATAAAAATAAAGCTGTGGTCTAGATCGCTTTGTAAAAAGTTTGAGCGAAGTTTGTTTTGCCAGCATGGTAAGGTATGGCGGACTTTTTGACTTGATTGGGCAGTGTAGTGTTAGAATTTTTAAGCCGTCCATAGAAATTCTGGATTAATTTGACCACTTCTCAAACAAAACTTGAATCCACAACCATGCTTCGACGAAGCGAAAAGGTATTTTTGTAGGGTATATTTAACGCTTCATACTTTGACATTTCGTATAAATTCTTTGCTTGTCGCGTTATCAAGTTACATGAAAATAACAATCAATGACTAATGATTTTCAACCAAACTATTAGTTTGAAGATGTGCTAATAGATGTCGCTATATTGATTATCTATACATATAATAAAGTAACTGATCGATGTCTGTACACGGAAGATAAATGAGAATAACTAATATGGGGGTGTGTATTAACGTAACAGAACCCAAAATAATGATTTTAGGAATTTTTGTCTGTTTGTCTGTGCGGTTGTGCGCGATGTAGGTACTCAGAAACAGCTTAATGGATTTCGATGAAATTTGGTATGGAGGTAGCTGACACCCTGGATTAACATGTAGGCTAATTTTTATCCCGATAAATTAAATGTTCCCGTGTGATGAGGAAGGAAATCCGATATATTTGTTACTTTTTATTCTCAAAGGGATGGGATGGGACTGGACTACATGCCTTAATAAATTTCTGATTCTAATTTCAACATTAATAAATTAGCTAGATTTTACAACCCAGCTTCTTACCCATCAACTATCAAGTATGCTTTGCTTCCCGAAGGAGATGTATTGAAACAGTGCTATGCAGTGAGCACACAAAATTATCATATCTATTCATAGTAGCGAAACATCCACCAATTAAGTAACTGCGATATTGCAAACATTGAGTTATCTATAGAATAAACTTAGTATCCTTCCTGACTTCGTCTTGGTATAGCTTAATTAGTACTTTTACACCCTTTGCTATTCTGTCAACCGCTTCATTAATCAACTGAAGTTTAATACTATTTAAAAGTTTGATGTGTTTGTTATTTAAATCTATTTAACTGTTAAATGCATTGGTATATTTTAGTGTAAAGCCATTCGAACACGTAATATTTTTGTAAATTCCAAACGAGTTGGAAATGTATCTAGCTCAAAAATCCATGCATAAGTTGATAAATACTGTCGAAATTATAACGAGGAACAATAATAGATAATAATAAATTAACACCATTTAGAATAAAATGCACGCAACTGTTTACAATGTAATAGAAGTGATAGAGCCACGCTGTTGTCATGACTCAGCATGAATGGGCAGGCTCGTTCAGGGCGGCAGCTCTGTCTCACAGGAAATCGGCGTGAATCGACAGCTTCGTTGTCACGGTTCGTTCGGTGAGTGAGATTGTGGAATGCCCAATAAACCTTTCCTCTTCCCGTCCTTTTTCCTTCCCGCTCTCTTCCCAATTTGATGGGCCGGCAATCTATGATTGTGGATTCATTATGGGTATTCATGGGTGGCAGTGATCATTTACCAGATGACCTGTTTACTCGCTTGCCGGACCTATGCAATAAATTTAGTTGTCAATAATTGTAACTGTTACCTTTGAGACTTCTTTAAGAGTTTGTTTCTTGTTTCAGACCAGAATGGCCCAGATCTGCTTACTCCTCACAGTTGTGACTGTGCTCATGATGACACACGGAGTTGCAGCAAAACGTGAGTCAATTCACAATTATTACCGTCTTATTGTGTTCTTCTTATAGCCTATACTCTACAGGGCGTGTGTAGAACGGGAAAGTATTCCGATTGTAGTTATTAATAATAAATAAATACACCCAACAGTCACATACATAGTCCTGTACCCAGACTAAAATCGAGTCTTGTTTCGTGGGTATCAAGAACTTCGAGAGATTTTCGGTCTCACAAACACCCAGACCCGAAACAAATATTTGTGGTTGACACAAACATTTGTCTCGGTGCGGGGAACAAGCCCGCGGCCTCTCGTTTCACAGCCGGCCTCTAATCAACTGTACCACGGAGGCTGTCGAGGAGGAGGAAGTCATTGATTTTATATCGTGGCACATATACATACTAATAGACCGTGAGAGAAAATTATAGGATAAGGGGTTCCTAAAAATGTTACTTTTACGCCTTCATCGCTAGAGACTATTATAATATACTGTACTATAGTTTTGATGGCAGCCATCGCTGGTTTTACCGCTACCGGCACTCTGAGCGAGAATTTTAAGTCTCTTTCTTCCTGCCATAGGAATTATTAATATTAATATTTATTTTTATTTTTTTGTGTGCACAATTTTTTTTTATTACAAATGAAAATAATGATGGCGATCTTATAGTTCTAGGCGATTTCTTACAGACAACCTTTGTATGAATATGAGAAAAGGAAAAGAAGAATTCAATATCAAAAATTCAAGATCCAATCAATAAGATATAAACAAATTATTTCATGCTAATAAGAACAAATGGGTTATGGTGGGGTGCTTCGTTATTTTAGCGACTTATCGCCAAATGTGGTACTGAATAGTAGCATAAAGGTGGTCGACAGGGACAATACCACTATACGAACCAAATCTGTATTTCAAATACTGTTTTCCAATTTATTGGAATTAATATTCGAAGCTCCCATTTAAAGATTTTAGTATTTCAGCAGCGAAAAGGTTACTTAATAAAGCTACAATGTACGCTTTCACTTGACGAAAGATTCATTTACAAAATTAAATCAAATCTAATATTTTTCACCAACGAGGGATTGTCCAACTGTCCCTCGGTTACAAATTATTTATCTATCCGAAAATGAATGGGTTAACGTGCTGTAATTTTCCTGAAATGACGACTTGTTTTTAAATGAACATTTTGAAATAAAATAAATGAAATATTTTACTTGAATTTCTTTATGTTTGTGTTAAGTTAATTATCATTTTGCGTTTTTGGTACCATGCGCTGTTTTAAGCAATGCGCTTTGATTAACATATAATACAAGAAATATATATTTCAAACACTGCTAAAATATAATAAACTAAGGGAAAAATAAAAACGATATTGGAAAACGACCTCTAACTTTACGATATGCGGAGAAAAACTAAAATAGGTATGCCTAGTGTTGTTTCGGCAATATGCTTTTTAGATACATTTTTTAGGGATACATCCGTTCTCTCAAATAGTTTTAGTGACGAGCTATGTATGCATCATTACATAAAAATAAGAAAAAAGAGCTGTACAAATAAAATATGACCGCAAAAGTGATTTTAACATATCTTTAACCCAAAGGTCAAACACTTAATCAATTCCCAACTGAAAATTATTATACATAATTGTATCGAAAACTATTCTGAGTATTGGATTAGTTACTAACTTCAAATTGATTTTAGTAATAAACCATCTAACATTAAGTACACAGCGTGTCCTACAGTCCAGTTAGGTTAAAGCAAACGAGTACTTAACGCAAGTTTGACTTGTAAGTTTACACGCCTGTTTCCTTAAGTAGTATGTATGCGAAAACTTGGAATGTTGTAAAAGAATTGTTTCAATAAAGAATGGTTTAGTTGATTGTGATGTATGGTGTTTTGTTTTTTAATGTTTCAAGTTATGGGGGCTTGTTAAGGCCTTTGATACGGGTAGGGTGTCTGGTAAAACATTTGCGTTAACTGACAGACAAATTTCTGTGTGAGTTAAAGCAATAATAAGACTGCCTCGGTGGCGTAGTTGTATTACGGTACGGTTACAAAGTTGAGGTCTCGAGTTCGAGTCCCGGGTCGGGCAAAGTGATATGGGTGTTTTCTATTCATTATCAGTCCGGAGTCAGGAATTTGTACCCAATATGGCGATAGGCTCACCCCCTATCACATCGTGGGACGGAACATGCAAGGCGAAATGTGGGTGTCCTGGTGGCGCCTCTGCCTACCCCTTCGGGGATAAAGGCGTGAGTTTATGTATGTATGAATAAAATGAAATTTTGCATGCACTTAACCCCGGTGCGCCAGACCGCACAAGGCCAGCGTGGTGGACTATATAGCCTAACTCCTCTCAATCATACTCTGAAATACAGAGGAGGAACGTGCCCTGCAGTGGGACGTATATGGGCTGATACTGAAACCCGGTATTAGAAAAATATTAAATCGTGTCTTCTAGCATAAAAAGCTTTTTTAATTAAAATAATCACTACGATTAATAATTATAATTAATTATTATCACCTGTCAAAATGAGGCCACGCATTAAAGATTTTACGGTAACATATGCCTTATAATAATTTACAGTTAATATTTGAATGGGTAGGTAATAATGCTTTCTGTGATTTACGCGAATGTTAAAATAAATAAAACAATTTTTTATGGATATCATCGCGGATAAGGTTTATTTTGTACATTTTTAACTTCGCGGCGTTTCGATTGCTTTCCACCTTTCGTGGTCACGAGACGGACTGATAACTCATTCATAATCCTCATTAATATTAAACCAAACCGCGTTTAAATCCGTAAGAAATAGTTTGATTTCAAGGTAGTAATACCTAATTATCCGTTTCAAGATGTTATAAGTATTATAATAAAATAATCCGATTAGACAATAAAATTAGGTTTTATGGAGTATTTATAGCGGTTCTATCGTCGCTAGCTAGTAAATAGGTTAAGTTTCTACTAGTTCCTTTGCTCAAGGGATTAGCAAGTACCTACAATTCTAACCGCATCCTATAATGTTTGTCTAGTATAGCAAACAAACACCGTGAAACTAGTCCAACAATTCTAACATCCTAAATATTATGCAAGGTTATATAGACCCGATTATTATGTATTGGGGATTTTCGTGTCGTTAAAACAGTGCGATATTTAAAAAAAATATTTTTATTTCAATGCCATTCAAGGCTTATCAGACTTTAAAGCCTGGTACTTACGCAAAGAAGCCCGTTTCTTTTTTAAGATACGAAGAATTTGAAATATATATTATGTTAAATAAAAATAATGATGCGTCCGAAGTTTAATCATTCCATAAAGAATTTAAATCAAGCGGTAAGTCAAACTTAAGAAAAATCTAAAAATTACATAATAAATAAAAAATATAATTACATTTAGAAGTTGGCAAAAGCAGATATTCGTAAATTGTCAGCAATAAAATAAACTGCACCTCAATATTATTGCTAACATCTAAAAATAATAAATACCAATACATGAAATTACCTAAGGGCAATCAAATATTTAACGACTTCATATTGTAAAACAGAAAATTGAATCGAAATCCTTACATCACTGCCCTCCCACCTCCATTTAACAAGGATCCCATACATTTACGAAAGTATATTATGTTTATATAAGCGTTGGTGATCGTATAAGCAGATTTGACATTACATAAAACTTGTGTAATTTCGAGATCAAACTAATTAGTAATTACATGAGACTTGTTTTAATAAAAAAACAAAGTCAATAGTACTGCTATAAAAATGACCCTTTTTATATGGTTAAAGTGGCATTGCATAAGTTTTATCAAAAAACCTTGCGTGTCTCGAAGGTCGAACTATAGATCAGTGTCTTAAAATTGTAAAATTTGTTTTTTACTCATTTTTGACCAAATTAATACCGTACACCTAATTACGTGTCAATACTATACTGTATCAGCTCATACTCGTCCCACTGCAGGGCACGAGCCTCCTCTGCAATCGAGAGTACGATTGAGAGGGGTTAGGCCAGGTCCACCACGCTAGCCTAGTGCGGGTTGGCGGACTTTATGTACTCTATCAATTCTTGCAGATCGCCATGATATGCAGGTTTCCTCACGATGTTTTCCTTCACCCTTATATTGCGTGGTGATTATCTATAAATACACACATGACTCCGAAAAGTCAGAGGTGTGCCTTGGAATTCCAACCCACGACCACCGTGATCATGATGGCAGTCGCGTCTGGTCCAATTACCAACAGGCCGCACACGTGTTAATAATTTACCCTTAATTTGGCTATAACATTAATTGAGTAGGATCCTCGATAGTCAAGTCTACGTCATTAAAATAAGACCAAATATTGATTCCATGTTTTCTGTCTAGCATCAACAATATACAAAACTTGTAACAAAGGGAATAAGTTGTAAGCACCTATTGAATATTCCAGTGGATACAAGTTTCGATGACGGACGTACTGCCAACACATAGGAACAACTTATTGTTAAGAAGATCAAGATTACACACGTTTGTTTGTATACTTAAGGGTTCTAGGAACTTTAGGAAAATATTTGCCGAACGTAACAATTATGGGAAAGACTATTTTGTGTAGCATAACGATATTTAAAACTATAGGGTTCTACTTTTAAACTTTTATATTTTTATAATAATAAATACATCCAATAGTCACATACATAGTCCCGACCTCACACTAAGATCGAGTCTTGTGTCGTGGGTTAAAAACTATGAGAGACTTTTCGGTTTCACAAACACTCAGACCCGAAATAAATATCCGTGTATCACACAAATGTCTTGTTCGGATCGAACCCGCGGCGTCTCGTTTCACAGCCAGCGTCTAACCAACTGCGCCATGGAGACTGCCGTATTGGCAAACCCAAGTAACTAAAATGCTTTTGATGGTAGCCAGCTTATAATAAATTCAACTCAGGAATCGACACAATCGTTTTTTATTATCATTTTTATATCGCAATGAACGGTGAGACGAGCATGCTATTCGCTTGATGGTAAGCGATACGACTGCTCAGTAGAAAACCAAACAACACCATTACAAAGCATTGCTTGGCATTCCACTGCGCTCGCCAATATGTCCAGTAGTTACGCTGGCTACAATGTCCTTCAAACCGGAACAGACCAGTGCATTTACACTACTGTTTGGCGGGAGAAATAGACATTGCGGTGGTACCTACCCAGGCGCCCCTCATATATGAGAGACCTACCACCAGTAAAATGTTATTATTGTTTTGATGGTTTTCCACAACGGTGTATGGTCGCTCTCCGACCGAATACGAATATTATCCCTCTGAGAGTCCGAGCCGTCAAAATATTTTAATGTCCATTTAAAGGAACACTTTGAAAGTTATTCCGTCCCTTATTTAGTAAAACATTGAATAGTCCTAATTTCTGATAACTTTGTGCTTCCACCAATAAGTAATAAGTTTGTTGCAAAGTAACTTTTTAAATATTCATTGTAAGTGATAGCTTCAGCTTCAAAATGTACGCAAATAATTGTTTCAAGTTTGTTTAGTTTATACAATTTATTTTAAAATTGACTTGAGTCCTTAATAGTACCTGACTATCAGCACATGACTCCGAAACGTCAGATGTATGTCCTGAGACAATTTTCTGGGCAGCACTTCAGTTCATTCCAAACAGAGCATCTTTAAACCGTATTTGTATCTGTATCAGCCCATATGCATATCACTGCAGGGTACAGGCTCTTCTACAATCGACTATTCAGAGTATGATTGAGAGGGGTTAGGCCATATACTCCACCACACTGGCCTGGTGCAGGTTGACGGACTTTACATATGTACCATAGGATTTTTTTCAAATCGCTATAGTATGCAGATTTCCTCACGATGTTTTCCTTCATCGTTACTTAATGTGTGTTTATTTACGCCAAATCAGAACATCCTGATTGCCTAATTTAGCCTACACGGGTCAGCGTTGCGTAAAATGATATCATAGTAGTTCGTTAGGTAAAGCCGCTCAGGCCGGTTGTGGTCGGATGCATCCGTCTGCGGTCCATTACATCATTTTGCTGTGTACTGTTTGACTAAGCTGAAGGTACAGTGAATTATATAACGAATAAGGACTATTTTGGTGTCTTCAAGTGATTGGTAATTTGGGAAATTGTGGGAAATATGGTTCTATTGGTGAAGTCGTGTTGGTTTATTGAATTATTTTTTAGTACAGTATTTCTAGAGACCACTAACAATGTCAAAGAAAGACGTGTTTATAATATTTACGTAGGATTCAAATATTCTGATGTACTTATAAAACATTACAAACATACCCATTATAAGAAAATGTTTAATCAAAACAAAGAAGTCAATTACACAATTTCGAATCTTCAGTACAATATTGTTATTTAAACTTTCAAAGTATTATGTACACAAGCAAATATTTACAGAGTGCAAGCTTTGGATCGCAGACGAGAATAACGAGAGCAAGCAATCATACATAAACTTCGCCTAACAATCCCACATGCAGCGGTGTGGCCAGTAAACACGCTGACTTATACATCTCATTTATCTTATCTACCAAGTATATTTAACATACTCATCTCCACAACCATGTCCATATAATAAAATAATAACTTGATAAATAAACGTTAATGTACTTAGTAAAAGTATACGAGAGATGGCTTAAATACCTGTTTTTGAGATTGTTCGTGAATTACTATTATGAATTGATATTATTTAATTTGCTATGTAATGCTATCTTATCTATTTAACATTGAAAAACGTCAATTATAATAATAAATTATTGAAATTACTGGTTAAATGCAACAGTGTTGGTAAAAGTAATTTTTTTATGTTTACTAAAACGGCTCTTTCTTGAAAACTATCGGGGATAGGACTATATTTTTATGGTGCTGTGCAGTAATAGTTTGGTCTATCTCTCATTACCGGTTTAGCGTTTAGTTTTGAGACATTCTGTATAATCAATCGACAATACTAAACGAAAATATGTACTTACCATTACGGCGACTCTCGAGACTATCGCGCCTGCTGTCGGCAAGGACCAACCACTGCAAAGAATTGACTCGGATTACCAAAATTCGTCGAGTTTTTGAAGGTAGTACCTAGAACTTAGTTAATTGTCTCTATACTAGCTACCCTTCTAATAAAAAAAAAACTGAGGTAGCCTAAACCTATTTATTCAGTTCGTTAACCGTCGGTTTCGTGGCCGTACAAAGTCGAGGCGAAACAAAACCAAACAAATCGACGCTCCAACAGTTATATGTAAAACCGTCTTTTAAACCTTTGGTTAACGATTTATTGGACCGTGAAATACTTTGTTATGACTAAAAGACAAATTTAAGAGAAACTCTACTTCCTATATCCACTGTTAGACTAGACAGATCTCATTAAATTAGTCAATTGATGAACAACGTAACTTGACCCCTGCTTCATTCATCGATGGTTATGCTTGAGAGGTCTGCTTTAATTAGACGAAAATTGTCTCTTTGGGACCCATTTGAGTGTAATCCGTTCGACGATTTTCATTTGTTTTAATGTGTTGAATATGTATTAGGCTATTGAGGTTTTTAATTGTAGTTATTGTACCCTCGTGAGGTCTTAAAGGAAATCTGGGTTGGTACTACTATGGAAGTAATGTAAATGATACTGACTTGCACTAAACCAGCCTGGTAGACTAAAACCAAAACCGTTCTGAGTGGTAATGAAGGTCAAATAATATGGTTTATACAAGGGCTGATATATTTTTGTATAAAAAATGCAAGAAGAATGTATTATGCAGCAAAAAATAAACATTATATGAATAACAAACAGATACACATACGCAATAAAATACACTGAATAATACGAAACATAGGCCATAGCAATTTTTGTGTACGAAAATAATGAAAAAGCGCGGATTTAATAACGTTTATACCCGATTGAGGCACTGGAGCATTCAAAGAATTACGCTTTATGTTCAAACAATACAATTCTTTTGAAAATGATATTTAAAATTCTGCGAAACTGTCAATGTAGCCTCGTCATATTCTATATAATCGAATGTTACATTCATAAAAGTAATTCTATTGCGAAATTTTATGGTTATTTTAACAAGACATTCTGTACTTTTTTTTTTGTATAGTTTTGATATGGTAGTGTCAATTCAGTGCTCGTTATCATATTGCTTAAAAAAAAAAACAATTTGATCATTGGAATTTTCCTGACAAAATACTACGATAATGCTACGGGTCTACGAAACGCTACGATGCTACGAATTGAGATTTTTATATTCCCATAGTTTAATACTATTCAATATAAATTATGGTATTTCCTTTTACATGCTTTTTGTAACTATTGATTATTTTATAAAAGACGATGTATTTTTCCCGTGATGACGACGAAATTATTTGAAAAAGAAGTTATTAAAAAGTTATTTATCATTCATCAGAGCAACCAATTGTACAATATTGTTTGTACTGAAGGGGTAACACGTACGGTAGTAGTAATTCCAGGGAAATAAAGAGTTCCCCGGGGAATTCTATCATCAAGCGGGAACACGTGGGGAGCAAAATGCTCATGCAATATATATTTTTATTGCAAACTCACTGATTAGAGCCGGTCGGTGGGACAGCGCTGAAGTTAAGCAGATTTTGTAGGTCAAATATTACTTTTATTAAACAGCCTTTAAACTTAATGGGACAGTCCGTAATAATCATTTATGTATTAATTTTGCGACGGCAAAGAAGCCGGACTTATGCTATAAGAAAAGCCACGATGCATCTGATGGTAGATTCTGGTTAGGGACCCGACTCTAGGGACTCGACAATAACCGCAGTGAGCCGGACTGGTAGGCCAGTGACACTGACATACCCCTTTCGGTCTCCTCCAGGGTATCGAAAGGGGATAACACAGCTTTCCTCTTGACGCAAAAAGTGTAATTCAGATAGAGTACCCAATATGGGTTGGCAATTATTCCAATTATTTAAAACTGGATAAATACGGATGGAAACTGAAACCTAGAAAACTAGCGAAAACTAGCTTTTAGCGCTATGACCTGTCCTTCTTCAAACGAGGCTTAAAGAGAGTACTCTCCTTAAGGTAGGCAGCGGTAGCCGCTTAACATCAGGCGGGCCGCTAGCTCGTCTGCCTATAAGGCAAAAATAAAAAAAAATTAAGCGGGATTTTCTATAGATTACAATGTAACTAACTAAAACTTATTTATTAATTTACGTAGTATGGGAGGCTACGAACGAATTTAAATAAATCTCTTTAAAGGATATCTAATATTTCGATGTGGCGAAATCTTATATTGTAAGTGTTACGATAGTTTACATAAATTCAATCCTAAGGGACGGATCTTGTTTCGTAGGTATCAGAAACTATGAAGCCTTTGAGGTTCGACAACACTCAGGCTAAAACAAATACTCATCTCCGTTGTAGAGAAGTGAATCCGCAGCCATTTGTCTCCTTGTTACTTACTTCTCCACCATGAAAGCTAATGTACTTATTAATTAAATAATTTAAAATTTATAAAATAAAATAGTCCTTTGACTTTTTGCTGCTCGAGTTTACGAATCGAATTTTCAATAACGTGAAATAAAAACACCCCATTCCATTCCGTTCCATTTAATTTAATTTCATAATCAATGTAATGTGTCCATTCAGAGCCGTATAAAGTCGCGTACACACAAACTTCGCGAAAACAAACTCAATTTGTCAACTTTTAATTTGAACATGTTTTGGTTGATGGTAATACATTATACAGAGTACAGACGTGTGAAGGATTTGGGAACGAGGGCTATTATGTTATTGTTTAATAATTTTATTTAGTGAAGTTTGTTTTGTAATTAGAAAATAATTATCGGTTTTTGTTTGTAAGTGCGTAGGTTTATAATTAGATATTACTTGGTTGATGTATCAAAATAAGTTGAATGGCGTGTCATTTATGACAAATTATTCGTCTGCTCCTTTTGCTTTATTTTTTATACTGGTGGTAGGTCTCTCATATGTGAGAGGCCGCCAAGGTAGCTACCACTGCTATTTCTATTTCTCCTGCCAAACCATCAGTGTAAATGCACTCTTGTGTTCCGGTTTGAAAGACGTTGTAGCCAGAGTACACACTGGACATAATGAGACTTAACATCTTATGTCTCAGGATGGCGAGCGCAGGGAATGCCAAGCATTGCGGTCGTATCGCTTACCATCAGGCGAATGACATGTTCGTCTTGCCATTTACGCAATAAAAACCTCTGACATAATATAGCGACTACTATGCAATATTGATCAGCGCAATGTAATCTAAATAGACTGTTAATCATTACAAAGGCCGTATGAAGAAAGGCCAGAATCGAACGTACAACGACCGAAGCCGAAACGCGACAGTAGGGTCGGTATGACGTGTATTCAATTATGAGATGACCACCTTTCGCTAGCCGATGCTCAATTTGGATTTAATTACTTTTACAATTCTTCTTACTTACTCAATTTGTTAGACACTGTTTAAAACACACATACACACAGTATCGATAAACTCAAAGCCGAATAACTGGATTTATGTCTCAGTTCTCGAACACACGCGAAACTTTGTTGAGAACGCTCAGCGTTTGTGAATTTCTGGGTTTGTCGGAGCATTAGACACGAATAATGCGCAACAGAGAGTTCTTGTTTCTGTGCTATTAAGAACTGCCGTTTGAGCGGGATATTCCGATCAGATTCGGCCAGTTTTGGAGGTTTTTTAATTTATACTTTTTAGTAGAAATCAATGGGATTCATTAAACAGTGCCACACCAGAAGTTTAGAGAATATGATATATTGGTCTGATGGTATGTGTGTCTTAGTGTAGAGACACGGTCCAAGGTTCGAAAAAAAAAGGGACACGTGAAGATTATTCGTATCCGCTATTATAGCTACCGTTTTTAAAGTTCCAGTGTACGTTGTAGAATTAGATCAACAATATAATTTGTTTGCTGCGAGTACAATAATATATGTTTACAGGAATATTTTTATTATGTAGGAAATCATGTTTTTTTTTATTCTGCCTCGGTGGCGTAGTTGTACTACGGTAGGACTACAAAGCTGAGGTCTCGGGTTCGAATCCCGGGTCGGGCAAAGTGATATTGGGTTTTTCTATTCATTATCAGCCCGGAGTCAGGAATTTGTGCCCGATATGGCGATAAGCTCGCTCCCTATCACATCGTAGGACGGAACATACAAGGCGAAATGTGGGTGTCCTGGTGGCGCCTCTGCCTACCCCTTCGGGGATAAGGGCATGAGTTTGTGTATGTGTGTATATGTTTTTTTTCTTGTGGCACGGCACAGTGATTGCATTGCATCTAGTAGTAAGTGCTAATCCCGTCCAGTTTGAGTATCGAATGGCACCAGACGGCAGTCTCATACCATTCGACACAATCATGCCGGCCCGCTGAGATGCCTATTCACGCTACGGCGGAAGGACCCAGGATTGTTTGAAATAAACAAGTTTCTTTGTTTACAGGTGGATGCTCTGCATTTGGACACTCCTGTTTCGGCGGCCATGGCAAGAGATCGGGTGACACCGCGCCTTTAGATGTGAGTGTTTATTATTTTATATTACTCAGTTTCCATTACAAAACGTCTCAATAATTTGGTGACGAAAATAAGGCATTTTTAATTCTTACTTTACTGAATATTTTAACGCTAAACATAAAATCTGTGAGACACAACCGCAACAGTCATGTGGTTTTTAAAATGATTTAAATATAATTTAAATATAATTATAGCTATATAATAAAAGCTACTGAACAAAAAGTAAAGTGGTACAACTTATATCGCAAATAAAAATAGAAATAGAAACGATAAGAAGCATTTGCGTGCGTTTATGTATAAGAATAAAACAAATGATAGAAAAATAGTTGATAATATATGTCATAAAATCGGTATTTTGTTACACAATATAATAATTTAACAAAATTAAATACTTATTTGAAATTCTCCTCCTTGTAGACACACTCAACTTACTAACCAAGCATTTAGAAAACTTTTAATGTCTCTTACATATCAAGTTATTTACTTATATGACTAAGTAGTAATAAGTTGGTACGTGACACCTGCTTTGAATGTCCCGGGATTGCGTACATTCATTTGGCTAATTAAATTAAGTGGAAGGCTTTGGAGTATCTTATTGTTTATGAGACGGGTAATAGAAGAGTTTGGACCTTAAGTTATCACTAAGATGTTTACAAAAATAATTTTGTTATTTAAAAAGATAATTTTGTAGGAACAGAGATTTGAAAAAACTCCACAAGGCCGAACCGAACGTAACGGAAAGCAAACGCATACCCCCCCGCAAAAAAAAACGACAAATATATGTGACAAGTCTAGAACCTATCTTACTGCTGTGTCAGGATTATGAGTGTGGTCAGTATAAGAAACATATTCTCTTCAAAGGCATAAAATATCTCCGTTTTTGCAAAAAATATATCACTACTTCTCCGCTCCTATTGGTCATAGCGGTATATGTAGCCTTCCTTGATAAATGATGGATCCAACACTAAAATAATTTTCCATTTCAACCGAGTAATAGCGATTTTGAAAAAATCTACGGTATGTAAAGTCCGGCAACCCGCATTAGGCCAGTGTGGCGGTCTATGTGGCCTAACCCTCTCAATCGTTCTCTCGATTGTAGAGCAGGCCCATGCCCTGCAGTGGGACGTATTTGGGCTAATACAGACCCAGTAGTTCCTGAGATTAGCGGTAACAAATAAACAAACTTTTCAGCCTTGTATGTTAGTGTATATTTTGTGTTAAATGATGATGCATGTTTCTTTCTGCATTTAGTTATCGATTTTTCCGAGCGCACCTTTGTTGAAGCTCGAAGTTATTTAATATTTAAGTTGCGGTTGTTATCAAAGAGCAAGTTTTGCTGCAACTCTGAGCGGAAGATCCTGTGGGACTATCTAGTATCTAGCAGAATAAAATGCAAGCTAAGCGCTTGTGGAACATGTTCGGAGCGGTGGAAATTTTACATAATAGTGCAACGCGATTCAAGTCAATCAAAATACATAGCATATTTTAAATTGGGAGTGACAATATCAAAGTAAAAACAAATCAAACAAACTATAGAAAATATGTAAATGAATAATAATAAACGTGATACAAAGTTACACCACGTTTTTTTCGTAAATTCTTTAGAATAAATTTTATTTTATCAAAATTTAAACAAAATTTCGAAGGAACTTACGCTTTTGTGTTCTACCTTTCAACAGAATCTAGTAGAACTATTAACAATAATCGTATCCTTATTGTCCAGATGTCAAACCAGGAGTTGGAGGCGCGACGTCAGCTGGGCCAGGAGGAGACCCCGCCGCACCCCGGCTACCCGCACCCCGCCTACAACGTGTTGCAGCCCGGAGACGACATCATCCCCATCAGAGACGGCGGTGAGGGTCTAGGATATCTATACTAAGGGTTTTTATCCTGCATAGAGCCTAGTGGCTAGCCTAGTCCCAGAGTGATGGAGTGAGGGAAACATGATATGATTTTTCTATTATATTTTCTTGGCACGGTACAAAGACTACGAAGAACCTAATGTCTAGAGAGCGTTTCGATTGGCAAAAGTCCATCTCATGCCATTCGACTTATGATATGGTAAATAAAGTTTATTCATTATAATAAAATCGCTACTTCAATAACAAGGCTTTATGTAATTTATATTAAAGCATGATAAAGGTAAGGTATTAAAATTTACCTAATTGTAAGTGCACCACAAATAGAACATCTACTTTTGATTTATACAATTATTTTTTGATGATTTCATCGAAATCTGAGCATGACACACTTACGTGGTTATTTATTTATCTTCCTTTGTACCATACAAAGAACCAATTACAAAGACGAAATAACATAAAAAAGTACAAAAGGCAGCCTTATCGCACTGGACAATATCTTGCAGGCAACTTTAAGTTAGATATATAATAAGGAGAATGAGAGTCAAGGAGTAAAAAATAATCTAGAATGATTCAAATATAGACTTGTAATTTAACACATAAATAGATCTATATGATTTATTTTATGCAAATGCACGTTACAGGAGAATACTCTCATAATAGCCCAGTATGGGACAAAGATGATAAAACAGTGCCAGCATAAAATAAAACGAATTAATTAACCAAATTGAAATTGCATGTTATGTGTGTTGATCAGGCATTTTCGAGCGCGACGACTCCGCTGCCCGGGACGCAATGAAGCTCAAACTTCGGAACATTTTCAAACATTGGGTGAGAATAATTTACTTGTCTCTGCCGCTGCAATCCATTAGTTTGTAAACCTGGATACTAGTCTATTGGGACGCCGCCGAATAAGCTGCTGCATCTTGGACGAATTTATGAAAATTAACATCCCGCAAATCTTGTTTACTTTGATGTTTTATTACGTTGTATGCAGCGGTGCCCTGGGGTTTTGCGGGCGGGGTAAGACAAGACAAGCGTAAAGGTTTTGAACCTAATTTATCCAAATTCTGGAAATAGATTTAATCTCTAGCCCAATTTATATGCATGTATTAGTCTTTTACATATTAATTATTATGTCCCTTTATTTTAGTTGAAAACAACAGTAATAGGCCTAAGATCCTCTATTTTAGGTGGTTAAATACATAATTAAATAGATAATAGGAGGATAAAATAGAAATAACTAGAAAATTATGTTTCACATACTTTTGGATTTACTACAGAAAATTCTCACGCTATTCGAGTATTTTCTTTTACCGTTTAGTTATAAATGTATTTTATTTGTGGCAATTATATTTATTTTTTAATTTTCTCCCCAGATGGACAACTACAGGCGGCAGCAAGCTACCGACGACGGATACTATGTTGAAACGATGTAATTATCATATAAAAATATATTACGAAATCAAGTACCTACGAAATAAGCTCTCATTGCCGTCTACCCACTATTAATGTAGATTGACGATTGTAATTTTATAACTTGAATTTAAAATCGTGATTTTATTGGATGTTACCAAGGAAAAGGATTAAATTGGGTCTTATTTCGCGTCATTTTGTTGACTCTTTAAAAAAAGGTATATTGTTAGACTTAAGGATTTCAATATGTTATGAATTTCGATAGTTTTAACATTAAAATGGATAGTTTATTTGTTGTGCATATGTTGCTTATTATATTACCTATATGAAGTTTTTATATAGAATCTGATTGTAAGTTTCAAACCACATCATTCTGTTCGTCGTGTGAACTATACAACTGTATGTATTAATAACTTTTTTGGTTTTCAAGTTCCATTACTTCGAATTTTAATTTTAATGCATATTTAAAGTTCTTTCGTGTAATGAAAAATCCTGTTAAAGTAATATCTAGAATTTTACTCAATTACTTATTATACTTTTTAGTAAAAGAATATTTTAATATATTTTCCGTAGGTACGTTAACATCTCGTCAATTATGAAATCATATAAAATGTTATGTAGGTTCTTTCGTTAATACAAATTGTATAAGGCTGGAATATTATTTATGAACATAAATATGCTTATTCTATTATAAAGTAATTAATATAAATTAACTGGTGTAACTATTAATATTTAAAATAACGTTTCTTGATCTGCGTACTATACCTGGTATTTAGTATTGGAATGTAACATAAGTTTACCATCAATGTAGTGTAGTGACGTCACTGTTTCTGTGAAATAACTTTTATGTACGAGCATATTAAACAGTTAGCAACAATATTTAATGTGTGGTTTTATTTTTATCTTGTCTTTAACTTATTTCCGATTATGCAGCGAACAGCAGTACATTAAATATTATGATTTAATAATTTATATTAATAATATTTATTTGATATTTATGATTGTTCACCTCCAGATGTCGTAAGACGGGCTCGAACACTATCGTCATTCAAATTACAAGTCAAGGAGCACTATCTCTCTCACTGAACTCACATATTGCTGTGCTTTTACTATTCCTTTAACATTTATTATGTACTTATATATCTATATATATATTTAATATAATATGTATATATGTATGTAATATGTATGTTTGTTGTATGAGTTTATATTTGTGTTTTATTTTATTGTTTCTTTATCTATTTATAATATTATTATTTATCTATTTATATTTATGTCACTATACACCCTAGACTGCCCTTTCTCTCTCCTTTCTTCTATGTCCATCCCAAGGTTGCCTGGAAGAGATTGCCTTGTGCAATAAGGCCGCCGATAGTACTTATTGTTTAGTTTTATTATTATCTCTGTCTTTTTTTCGTGGTGTACAATAAAGAATTTATAAATAAATATAAATAAATTGTGTAGTCACCACTCTGGCCTAGTGCGGGTTGGCGGACTTTTAACATACCATAGAAATTCTTGCCAATCGCTATTGTGTGCAGGTATCATTTAACAGGTACCTGCACACCGTAGTATTTGTTTAGTCACAACTCACAAGGAACTGTACATTGTTTTGCCTACCTGTGTAAACCTATGTGGGATTGGAGTAATAAGATTTCCAATACATATAGCACATAAAAATACTGGAGGGGAATATAATTACTTTTATAAAAACATATTTTCAATGAGCTAGAATAAATAAATATACACAACAGTTATATCAGAATTCATGATTTATTTTATTAAATGCAAAACACATCAACAGTTCATCCAAATTAATAAGTACCGATTGACGTTGCATACTTTTCAAGTCAAATTTTTGTATAGGTGTAACTCACATTTCAATAAGATTTTCCGTAAGACCACGGAATTATGAAGCTTTTTGTACACACGATTTACTATCCTTAATCACTTCCTTTCAATAAATCAATTTGAATCCTATAATTAAAGCAAAATCACTATAAATTTTTTTTTCTAGGCTACATTACAATGTCACCTCGTTAGATCCTTTACCGTAATATTGCGACATGCGACTAATGAAACACAAGCGTATACGCATAATCGGTAAAACTGCATAATAATCTAGCCATTTTCTTTTTAACTTTTAATAATACTCAACTTTTAGCTAATATTATATTGTCAACCACACGTCATCAGTCATTATGTAGTTTGGAGTACATTAACGCCAGATGTATGCCAAGTGATCTAGCGCGCACTTTTAATACATAATAGAAAAAATAAATAATTCCTTAAATTCCTAAATACCAGTGACTTTTGCAATAGTGGGTGTGTTATTTGAATAAAAATGTTCGTGAAAAACCGAAATAATATAAACTGAAAATATAAACTGGAATCCTTCGGGAATCTATAAATGAATACAAAAACAATGGTATCGATATGTCGATTCATTTGACACCAATTTTACAATGCAGTAAAACTGTCAAACAGTTCACATTAAAGATGGGTGATAAAAGAAACAGAAACACAATATAATAAGGGTCCACAAGTAAAAACAAATAAGAATAAAATAAAATGTCGAGAATAATTAGGAGAATGATTACATTGTTAAATAAAATATGAAACAATACTATTTAAGAAATACACATAAAAAGCTTAACATGTATGTAAATGTTTCTTGTTATTATAAATTAGTGTACAAAGAAACTAATGATGTGATTTTTTAGAATAATATGGTCTTTAATGTAATGTAAGACAGCCTCCGTGGCGCAGTTGGTTAGACCCCGGCTGTGAAACGAGAGGCCGCGGGTTCGATCCCCGTACCGAAACAAATATTTGTGTGATCCACAGGTATTTGTTTCGGGTCTGGGTGTTTGTGAGACCGAAAAGTCTCTCGTAGCTTCTGATACCCACGACACAAGACTAGATCTTAGTGTGGGGTCAGGACTATGTATGTGACTGTTGGGTGTATTGATTTATTTATTTATTTAATGTTTTGATCAGCCGCTTGCTTCGGGTCATTGTTGAAAAAATATTTAACAAATGCTTCCATTAAAAATTATAACCGTCATAAATGTGTCAGGCACGGCATAGAAAATACGAAGGCAATCACCAAGCGTAGGTATCGGATATCGGTTCCTTACAAAACGGTAGTAATTTGCATCTCACAAAAAAAAAAACATAGGCCGATAAGTATAGTGAAATGGACCCAGCACGTGATTACGCTTGACTACGTTGATTTTTTTTTTTTTTTATTTCTTTGAATGACGAGACGAGCCTGCCATTCGCCTGATGGTAAGCGATACGACCGCTCATGGACAGTAGCAAAACCAAACAACACCATGAGTTACAAGGCATTGCTTGGCATTCCACTGCGCTCGCCATCCTGAGACATAAGATGTTAAGTCTCGATATGTCCAGTAGTTACTCTGGCTACAATGTCCTTCAAACCGGAACACAACAGTGCATTTACACTGCTGTTTGGCGGGAAAAACAACACCACAAATAATCTAAGATCCAATTTTCGGGTCATTAAAATTTTTAAATAAACTAAAAAATATATACAGGGTATATCAAGACCGCGACCGGAAACGAAGCCACGTGGTAGTATTAGTGACTTCAGACACAACGCAACTAAAAATTTCGCAAAAAAAATCGTCAACTTTTTTTGGTAATTTTTTTACTTATCGTCGTATTTAAGTAATAAATACATAGTTAATACTAAAATAATGAGGTACACCTTTTTATTTTTTAAGACGCAATGATACGTTAGGGTTTAAATTACTATTTTGGCAATAACCAGGTATTTACTACCCAAACAATGATTTTTAAAAAATGTCAAAAAAAAATCTGTCGCTTATTTTGCGAAATTTTTATTTGCATTGTGTCAGTAACCACTAAAACTACCCACCCGGCTTCGTTTTCGGTCGCATTCTTGATATACCCGGTATATTTTTCAAAAACACCCAATGAGATTTTAACGAAATTTAAGTTCAATAGGTACACTTAGTAAATGTGCTTGACTAAAAAATAGAACCCAGCACCTCACGATAGTCCTAACATGCCGCGGGATTCACATCGAAAGACAACGTATCCAAGAATTTCAAGGTTTCAAGAATGCCTTGTAACATTAACGTAATATAAAATGTCAAAGGGTTTCTACCAAATAATCAAAGGCGCCCAATGTCCGTGGATAAAGGGATGCGATATTAGAAAACGGACCCTTACAAGGACACCTGGCTCAGATTGCGTTATGTTTTATTCCTTATTAGAATATCGAGAGCTCAAATTGCCGATATTGGGAGCATATGGGCCATTTTTGGAGATTCGATTGTTGTTTTTGGGTGAAATTGTGAATTTATATATCCATTTGAAAATATAAAGCTTTACCCTTAAAGCCTCCGTGGTGCAGTTGATTAGACGCCGCCTGAGAAACGAGGGGCCGCGGGTTCGATCCCCGCACCGAAACGAATATTTGTGTGATCCACAGGTATTTGTTTCGGGTCTGGGTGTTTGTGAGACCGAAAAGTCTCACGTAGTTTCTGATACCCACGACACAAGACTCGATATTAGTGCGGGATCAGGACTATGTATGTTACTAATGGTTGTATTTATTTTTATTTTTCAAATTGACAATTAATTTTGCGATTATTTTTGTATTATGTCAATCAGTAATTGCAGTTACCCGGGTTGAAAACCTCTTAAATGGAAGTCATATGCCGACACGTGCAGTATTTGACACCTGTCTAATAAAAGTCACCGGAAGATGCTGGCGCGGGCCTCTTCCAAAGCTTGCCAAGGAAATCCTTGAAGGAAATCAATGCACAATGTTTATTGTACGTGTTATTCTGTTTTAAGAATTATGTAAAGCTGCTTAGGGCAGACATGTACCTAGACTGACGTTAATTTAAACCATAGCTTGGTTCGTAATTACATACATACATAAACTCACGCCTTTATCCAAAAGGGGTAGGCAGAGGCGCCACCAGGACACCCACATTTCGCCTTGTATGTTCCGTCCCACGATGTGATAGAGGGCGAGCCTATCGCCATATCGGGCTCAAACTCCTGCCTCCGGGCTGATAATGAATAGAAAAACCCAATATCACTTTGCCTGACCCGGGATTCGAACCCGAGACCTCAGCTTTGTAATCGTACCGTAGTACAACTACGCCACCGAGGCAGTCATCGAGGTTCGAAATTAATCTTGACAACATAATCATGCCTGTAATAGCATTATATCTTCCTCATTGTAGATATTGTGTGAGTTGTAGTATGAGTGCAAACTGATATTGCTTCAAGTATGATAGGAAATGCTTTATTAGTCTCGTAGATAGTAAGCAAATAAAAAGCGTCTAAATCAGTAAAAAACGTATACAAACAGACAGCCTCCGTGGCGCAGTTCGTTAGACGCCGGCTGTGAAACGAGAGACCGCAGGTTCGATCCCCGCACCGAAACAAATATTTGTGTGATCCACAGGTATTTGTTTCGGGTCTGGGAGTTTGTGAGACCGAAAAGTCTCTCGTAGTTCCTGATGCCCACGACACAAGACTCGATCTTAGTGTGGGGTCAGGACTATGTATGTGACTGTTGGGTGTATTTATTATACAGTACTTTATCATCAATACACATTATTAGGGGTTGTTATAGCCCCTGACCCAACATGACAAGTGTTATAAGTTTGTCGTTAAATCAATTTCGTTGTTAAAACATTGTAACACCTACGAATGCAAACATTGTAAGTACAAAATAGTAGATTTTATCGTCCCTGTAATACCGAAGTTGGACTCCGGTAGCGTAATTACCTGCATAAGTTTTAATGACTCCACAACAGGCTGCGTTTTGTATGTGCAATACATTATCTCGTGCTTGGGCGTTATTTATTATTATTTATTTATTTTAATTCAATTAATATGGTTACATGCCTATAAAATTAAGTGAACAATATTTTAATAATTAATTACAAAGATTTAACGCATCAATTAGAAAATAATGTATTAATATTGTCTCTTAAATATCAAAGTAAGGCGTCTTAGCGGTAAAATTAAAAAAGGACAATTCTGCGCTATGGATCAAATGTTTTGTGATAAGCACAATTCGTGTAAATGTATGAGGAGACGCGGAATATGTTTTGTTATAATCAATTTAAGTTTCACTCCTCTGTGTAATTTAATATACATGTATAATAAGACTGATTTGTAGTTCAGCCTTTTTGTTTACTAAACCCACATTAAGCTCAATTGAATTTTAGTTAAGCGGCTTCTATTTCCAAGAGGATTATTTTTGATCTCTTAAACTTTATTAAATATTGTTGTAAGTAAATGACTACCTCGGTGGCGTAGTTGTATTATGGTACGATTACAACGTTGAGGTCTCGGGCTCGAATCCCGGGTCGGGCAAAGTGAATTTGGACTTTTGTATTCATTATCATGAGTGAAGAATTTGTGCCCTATCAGCACAGCAGCGTGGTAGCATCTCTACCTACCCCTTCAGGGAAAAATGCGTGAGTTTATGTATGTATGTAAGATTATTTCTCAAGTTTTTATTAATTAATACTAACTGCATCATAAAGAGATTTAATAGCCTCTGTGCACGGTGCCACAGTCCCACAGAAAACTGATGTGAAGCAATATTGAGTTTAAATTGCCGGAGGCCCGATTTGCTAGTGGAAGAATATTAGAATGAAAACTTGATAGTACAGTGGCCCTAGCACGAACGGCTATCGAAGAAGTATTCGTATTGTAATCGAGAAATTTTGTATGAGATTTCTTCAGCGCCTCTTTCGTGCGTAAAAGGAACTAATTTTGCGAGCACGAATGATTTTATCTTACTTTCGTATCGTAATCGAGAAGTAACGTAAACAAAACTCGAATTATATAAACGACGGAATGTGCTTCGTGCTACGGATTACCGTCGTACTCTGGTTATCGTATCGAGTCCTCGATACGTTTACGTTACGAATTCGATAGTTTTTCGTGCTAAGGCTACAGATACAGGTACACTTTATTGAACACCACAAAGTACAGAAAAAAAAAACATATACAAGACAGTAGATTTTCTGGATGAAAGGTAGCCTTAATTCTTTTCTGTACCCTTGATAAAGCATGCAAAATTTAATGATAATCGGTTGTGTTGTTAAGGATAGAAATTTTTTTTTATTACGATGAATGGGGAGACAAGCATGCCATTCGCCTGATGGTAAGCGATATGACCGCTCATGGACAGTAGCAAAACAAACAATACCATGAATACCAAAGCAAGGCTTGGCATTCCACTGAGACATAAGATGTTAAGTCTCATTATGTCCAGTAGTTACTCTGGCTATAAAGTACTCCAAACAGGAACACAACATAGCATTTACACTGCTGTTTAGTGGGAGAAATAGACATTGCGGTGGTACCTAGTACCTACCCAGGCGGCCTCTCACATATGAGAGACCTACCACCAGTAAAATTGCAACAAATGAACGCATTTTGCATTTATAATTATAAAGATTCGCATAAGTTTCGGATACCTTCATTTTGGATACCTATAATGGTTTCGGTTACGTTTACTGAACTTCATAACACAAGCCCTGCAGCGACAACAAAACAACACAAAACAACTAAACGGCCTAGTTTATCCACCAAAGATAATCATATTCTGTTATTATTAATTTTAAGATTATCTTTAAACAAAAACCTAGACTAATACAATTCATATCTAAATAATATAACAACGCATTGAGAGAGACTATACTGTATTCCATCGTAATCCTTGTCTTTACAAGACAATACGCTTGATTTTGTGATCTTTATCAAGCTTCTTTGAGGTCTTTTGTTGATCCGTCATATTATTCAAGTAGAGAATAATCTTGGCAATTCATGTTTATAAAGTGCATTTGGAAGGGGCTAAGAACCAGATTATTGTTTGTATAATATTATCATATATAAGACTTGTTTTAATTGTAGAAGTCCTTCTGAAATAGAAAGTGTTTTATAACATACTCTTATTAGACTTTATTCAAAATACTCTTAACGTATTCAAAATATTATAGAACTAAGTTATAATGATATAGTAAGACTTATACGAAACTACGAAGATTTTTTGATCGCACAACTTTAAATCTAAAAAAATATATTTGTTGCTTAGTCAAACATTGTACCAGTGCGGAGATCGTGGCATAGGGTTTTAATTCACTACGATACGCCGAATCTTCGGGATTCAGGGAAACAAATATGACTCGCAAATAAAGGACGTGTATTCCCCGCTCTTAGAAGGAACCTCGGTTTAGCACGGTTTAATAATAATGGTTTCTTAGATTTACGCGAATGTTACACATAGAAATAAAACTAGTTTTTTTCGGATTTTATATCGATTTTATTTAATTTTTAATTTTTTTAACTTCCCGACGTTTCGATTGCTTTTTGTGAGTGGCTGTTACAATTTAAGTGTCACTGAGCGGATGATTAATACGCCAGTCCGCCCCGTGACCACGAAAGCTATAAAGCAATCGAAACGTCGGGAAGTTAAAAATGTAAAAAATAAACCAAATCGCGATAAAATCCGTAAAAATAGTTTTATTTCAATGTGTAACATTCGCGTAAATCTAAGAAACCATTATGTATGAACATAATTTACATACATACATACATAAACTCACGCCTTTATCCCTGAAGAGGTAGGCAGAGGCGCCACCAAGACGCCCACATTTCGCCTTGTATGTTCCGTCCCACGATGTGATAAGGGGCGAGCTTATCGCCATATCGGGCACAAATTCCTGACTCCGGGCTGATAATGAATAGAAAAATCCAATATCATTTTGCCCGATCCGGGACTCGAACCCGAGACCTCAGCTTTGTAACCGTACCGTAATACAACTACGCCACCGAGGCAGGCATGAACATATTTTTTGAGTATTATTCTCCGAACAATGATTTCTCCCGGGATATAAACTTTATTTTGAAAAGAATAATCTTTACGCTGATATTCATGTAGCGTAAAACAAGAACTATTGTTAAGTCATCCAAGTTTTCTTTCACTGAATTATACGCGATGGAAATATCGCGTCATTAAATTAAAAAAACGTAGTAAGTACTATAAATAATTAAATACAGCTAACAGTCACATAAATAGTCCAGACCCCACATTAAGATGGAGTCTTGTTTCGTGGGTATCAGAAACTACGAGAGACTTCTCGGTCTCACAAACACTCAGATTCAAAACAAGTACCAGTGGATCTCACAAATATTTGTCACGGTGCGGGGATCGACCCCGCGGCCTCGCGTTTCACAGCCGGCGTTCATCCAACTGCGCCACCGAGGCTGTAATGATGTATAAGTCTTGTATCGTAAGTATCAGAAACTACGACATAATTAGATCTTATTATACCAAAGGTTGAAGAAAATATTTACGGGTCGCATGTATAAACCTGCAGTTTGTAACTTGTACCCGTAGTAGTAGTGTCATTATTAACACATTCGCAGCGATTTAAACAAAATAATTCAAAATTATTAAATATACATATGTATGTCGCAAAAAATTTGGTGAACTAATTGGTGTACGTACGTATTACCCGTCGGAAATATCTGTACACCTGGCTAATTGACGTCATTGGAACATAGGGTCAGCAAATTCAAAATATAGATGTTAAAAAAACTGAATTAAAATATAAAAAATATTGATACCAAAAATATATTTCGCATCCATCTCAAAATGTTTTTAGTGTAAAGACACAGAATACTAAGTAAAGAACAGAGTGGATATATGTTCCAGTTACGTCCACAGATATTTCCGACAGGTTATAGTTATAGATAAACCTGCAAATGTAACTTTTTTTATTGCGTTGAATGGCGAGACGAGCATGCCATTCGCCTGATAGTAAGCGATATGACCGCTCATGGATAGTAGCAAAACTAAACACCATGAATTACAAAGCAATGCTGGACATTCCAGTGCGCTCACCATCCTGAGACGTAAGATGTTAGGTCTCAATATATCCAGTAGTTACTCTCGCTACAATGTCCTTCAAACCGGAACACAACAGTGCATTTACACTGCTGTTTGGTGGGAGAAAAAGACATTGCGGTGGTACCTACCCAGGCGGCCTCTCACACATGAGAGACCTACCACCAGTAATTAATTCATGTTAATTGTTTAAAGTAAAAGCTTGGTACATTAAGTCCGTATGTAATTAAAACATGGGAAGACTGCCTCGGTGGCGTAGTCGTATTACGGTACGACTACAAAGCTGAGGTCTCGGGTTCGAATCCCGGGTCGGGCAAAGTGATATTGGGTTTTTCTATTCATTATCAGCCCGGAGTCAGGAATTTGTGCCCGATATGGCGATAGGCTCGCCCCCTATCACATCATGGGACGGAACATACAAGGCGAAATATGGGTGTCCTAGTGGCGCCTCTGCCTACCCCTTCGGGGATAAAAGGCGTGAGTTTATGTATGTATGTATGAATTTTATGTGAACACTGAAAAGACCTACTGCATATAGTTACCCCGTCACAGTTTCATAAGATAATTAAACTGTTTATCCACGTGGTTCATACTTAACCAAATTGTTGTTTACTTAAACCCCTTACGCGTCTCACTGCTAAGTGTATGAACTTAATTAGGTTATGTGATTAAAGCGTTTTAACATAACATGACACCTTTACTTAAAGTTTTTTTTACTTACAAAATATTTTAATTTGGGGTTATTGTTAGTCAATTACCGCGATGGTTCAATCTTAAAGAAGTAAAGCTCCCTATCATGAATGCTTAAATATTAATATGAAATTAGGGATTATTTTAATAAAATATGTAAATATCTATGAAAATATTTTAAACCAAAAAGGCCAAATAATGCCCGCAACAAATGCATTAAAAATGGTTGATGGCTCCACCATTTTTGTTTCAGTATTCCATAAACGCCCATATCACATTAAAACAATTAAATAGAAGGTATATCACACTTGACCAATGAACAAATCAAAATTCGCCTGCAAAATTTACCTGTATAAATTTCAAGCCTTAAACTTGTATCTAAAAATGTCTATTTTGGTATCGCGTATGGGCGCTGGCAGGTGGCGGCTGAAGGCGGGGGGGTCGGGGGGTCGGGGGGTCTCATTTTCCGGTGTTTACTGTGACCTGACATTACACGCTTGATAAGGAAATGAGCTGCGCTTAACTATCGGATAACGAACTGTCTTTAACTACATACTTTCTGTGATCGCGATATGGGGAATGCAAAACTGTTTTAGTGTTAAATAGTAATAATGTGTTTCAGTATTTTCTATGTAAAGTGAAAAAATATGTACACTCTGCTCTCAATTTTAAGTACAAATCTTACATTAAGGTACATGTTTTTGTCGTGGGTATCAGAATTTATGAAACATTTTCCTATCTCACACACCAGTACAAGAGGATTCACGCAGGCCGTCATAATTTTGTCGACCGGCGAGATCTAATATTATAATAGTTGATAATGGAAATGCACTTAACATCAGATACATCGTGTTATTTTGGTGGCAGTATAAAATGTGGGAATAGTTCCGAGTCGGGTAAAATCAAACGTGTGTAAGCATAACTTTCCAAGAATAAGAAACTCTTCATTTCAACTTTCTATTACATTTTATTGAAGTCTTCTAGAACATTCTACTCACTTTCCAATATTACTTTTGTCACCCGTGACATGTACATCGTCTTTTTTAAAAAACATATAATTACAATCAACCAGCATCAATACATTTAAAAAGGTACTTCATAATAAACTGCAAAACCAGCAAACTGCACCCAGTAGTATATTGAATCTAACAGCTCGGCCATCCTTTCAGAGTGAGTCCTCTCACTAGGCTTGCATATCCGGGAACAACTAAATAACTAGCTAAAAAGAAAAAATATATAATTATATGTATCACATCATCGATTCTCTTTTCACATTCCAACAGCGTTACTGTGTACTCTGTAGAGTGAATATGATGGTCATCTGTGCGATGCCAATTTCTTAGCACCATTCGCTTTCTGCACTGACCAATGTCGGTGTGTAGTGTCATGAATGGTCATCTGTGCAATGCCAAATACTTGGCACCGTTCGATATCTGCACTGACCAATGTCAATGTGTAGTGTAGTGAATGGTCATCTGTGCAATGCCAATTGCTTGGCACCGTTCACTATCTGCACTGACCAATGTCAATGTGTAGTGTAGTGAATGGTCATCTGTGCAATGCCAATTGCTTGGCACCGTTCACTATCTGCACTGACCAATGTGAGTGTGCAACGTCGTATATAGTCATCTGTGCGATGCCAATTGCTTGGCACCATTCGCTATCTGCACTGACCAGTCATAATCATGTCTAGTCAAATTCGTCATCATGTCAAAGTAACCTAATCACATCACAAACAATGTCGTATACGGTCATCTGTGCGATGCCAATTGCTTGACACCATTCGCTATCTGCACTGACCAGTCATAATCATGTCTAGTCAAATTCGTCATCATGTCAAAGTAACCTAATCACATCACAAACAATGTCGTATACGGTCATCTGTGCGATGCCAATTGCTTGACACCATTCGCTATCTGCACTGACCAGTCATAATCATGTCTAGTCAAATTCGTCATCATATCAAAGTTATCTAATCTGCATTTGTTAGTCTAGTTATATCTCACCATTTAAACCCAACGAATCATACATTAACCATTTAGTTTATTGTTCACTCTCATTTCACATTTGGTCACTACTATTTTCTTTTTCGTTATCGTCTCTGGACTGAACTAAGCCAAGGACGAATCTTGTCTGCAGATACAAAATTTTGATATTACTTATCATCTCTTCTACATAAAGGAGTGTCTACAATCAGAAATCTAGCGTTACACCAAAAAAAAAACAATAATTTTAGAGAAGGTATAAATAAATAAATTCACCCATATAGGTGTGATTGATATGAACTGTCTTATCTGTCTAAGAGGTTCTGTTATTCTTTGACCATTTTTGTCAATGAACGTCAAATGTCGCTCTAGTATGCTTTTAAAATACGGGAGCACTTTATTTCTATGACGTGTCTCGTCTATCGGTAGAATATAAGTCAATGCACGAAAACGTTTCAGCGAAACTATAACAGCCAAAGTTTCTAATTTGAACAAATGCAATTTTGGTTCGTCTTCGCTTATATTCCGACTGTAGTACGCTACAGGTCTAAGCAAATCATCACTGTACCTCTACATCAAAATGCCAACGATTCCTAGCTTGGAAGCATCGATGTGCAACTCAGTCTCTAGCGTGACTAAATGGAACGTTCAGCTAATTTCTGTTTCAGAGTTTTGTATGCTCCAAAATGTTCATAGTTCCACTTCCATTTAAAATTTGACTAGTAAATCAGTAAGAGGAAACGCAACTAAAGTAAAATCTTTAATAAAACGCATTAAGAAACTCGCGAACCCTATAATAAATTTAACATCGTGAACATTTTAAGGCACCGGAAAATTAGACACGGCTAAAATTTTATGGAATCCCGATCATATGCCCTCACCACTAACCCTAAAACCAATAAAATCAATTTCTTTGTAAAATAACTTGCACTTTTTAAGCTTTAATGTAAGCCGATAAGGATTATTATCAGTTATTTCGTTTTCCATCTGTTCTATATTTCTAAGTCTTTAAAATTAATTGAAAAGTATTCTTTATACCTAACCAATAGCCTTTTTAGTTTAATTAATTCGACGTTAGTCAATTTAGAATCAAAGTTAAGTTCAAAGCAAAATTTATTACCATCTGCAATTAAAAAATTAACATCCATACAACTATTCGAGCAAAGAGCATGTGTAATCGAAAATCAGCTTTTAAAACTACAATGTTATTATATACATTTTGAATAAATAAACAACTCTTGCCACTTACCAAATCATATTCACCTGGCAGAAGATAATATTCGTAACTAGGTTTTCCGCAAAATAACCCTCGCACATATATAGTTCCCCAAATATCTTAATGACAATACCTATTGGCAATACAATATTACTGCCTAAACCACGCATTGTAGATAAATTGGAATCATTAAACCAAAATACCCAAATCTTTTGCTTCACTACAAGGAAATGATTCAATCAACTTATTTTTCCATTCCACCCACGAAAACGACATAGTAGGTAACATTTGATACCAAGTTTTGCTACACCTACCAATTTTGGCAAAACGTAATGTATGATCTGATCATCACCCCATTTGTATAATTTTGCAAATTCTTCAACTTTATTAAGCCTCATTTGCCAGCCTTTTGCCATCAGGTCAAAGTCTGGGATAACATTTCCCAACATTGGGAACTTGTTACCCTCGTGTCGATTATTATTTACTAAAGTATTCATCAATTCGGTCAAAAATAAATTAGTCATATCATCAGTACAGTCATTGGAACGTCTCACTGAAGAGCGGAGTCGTTGACGCGTCGTTCTTGTAACACCGCCCGCGTGTTCATCACTGCGGCAAGACTGCCGCCACGAACTGCTGTCACGCATGTGGTGACGCCGATGCGGTTCATGACCCCAGTTGAGCTGCTCGAACTCGTGCGGCTCCGTCGAGGGTGTTCGTGACGCCGAGTGCCACCACTGGAACTCAAACGGCTCCAGCGACGCTGGCGATGAGGCCGGGTAGAACTACCCGAATCCGTACGGCTCCGCCGACGATGTCCACGACGTCGAGCGCGTCTGCTCAAACTTCTGCGACTCTGCCATTGCCTGCTTCGCTTTCTTTTCTCGTGGTGCTTCCATAACGTTTTCCATCACCTTACATGTAGATATCGCCACAAATATTATATGACGAAAAAAATATACTAATGTGAGCGTTTGCACAAATATCCCTCTTCTGAAATGTAAGCATAACTTTCCAAGAATAAGAAACTCTTCATTTCAACTTTCTATTACATTTTATTGAAGTCTTCTAGAACACGTGGGAAAAGAACAAAATCATAAATACCCTTCGTATATTTTAACTTAAAATTACACAAATTAAATAACAAACAAACTAAAATAACAAACTTATGAAATCTATCTAATTTACTAGTGAATTTAAAAAGAAACAATCAATTCACAAATATCTGCAATTTTTCCTCCACTCACAAACCGTTACCTAGGTAATCCTTTTTAAAAATCCACCGAGCTACGTGACGAGTATGGAGAACCTATCACTTAGAGCGACGACCGACAAAAGAGGTTTCCAACCAAATAAATTTAATCTGATGGCTCTTAACAATATATATTCGTCTTTAATTGAGTCGTCGTACGTCGTTCACGTCTTCCACCGTCTTCCAAACTGTTCTCTCTTATTCCGTCCTTTCATAATTGACATTTTAATCATTCGTCCTCTAACTCGTTTACTCCTTATTCGTCATCTCTTTCACCTAACACGTTCCATATCAGTCATTCGTCTAACGTTTCATTCTATTCATCTTTCATCATAACATTCAAATCCTATATAAAATAATAAAATAAATGGCTATTTTATTATGGTGAGGATTATTTAATGGAATTCTAAGTAGCAGTAATACCGGGATATTAGTTTATACATTATAATATTTAATGCGGGTAAAGCTCGTTATGCACGAAGTATTCATTCTCATATAATAATTTAACACAAACACATAATACAGTTTTATTATAAAGCTAAATATAATATTTTATATACATACAATACTACAGTGTATCGGCTGATAATTGCCCAGCGTTGAACTGGAGACTCCTCTACAATTCAAGAGTTCGATTGAGGTGGATTAGGCCATATTCATCCACGCTGGCCTAGTGCGTGTTTGTAAAATTAGGCAGCGACCTGGCTGTCCTAGACCCCTGGTATTGCAAAGGTCATTGCGGCGGTGACTACTTACCATCAGGCGGGCTGCATGGTCGTCTGCTTGCTAAAGGCTAATAAAAAAAAACATAATAAAGATAATATAATGACAGCCTCCGTGGCGCAGTTGGTTAGACGCCGGCTGTGAAACGAGAGGCCGCGGGATCGAAAGAAATATTTGTGTGATCCACAGGTATTTGTTTCGGGTCTGGGTGTTTGTGAGATCGAAAAAGTCTCTCGTAGTTTTTGATACTCACGCCACAAGACTCGATCTTAGTGTGGGATCAGGACTATGTATGTGACTGTTGGGTGTATTTATCATTTATTTTATACATATAAATGTAATATAGCCTAGTCCAGTAGATTAGTTTCTAAATGCCTTCTAAATCAGGATACAGTAGGAATTATCTCAAATTATTGAAGACTCTCGTGATGCCTTTGTACATCTGATACCGAGCGGTTAGACCTCTCGATATTCTGAAGGGCAAGTGCTTTATACTATAAGTTTCTGCCCTACATAACTTAGTTGTAGTGTTTTAGTAGTATCTACAGTTATTTGTTTAAAGTTTTTTGTCTAGCAATTTCATAGTATGCTATGTTACGTTGTATGCTACGTTGTAATGTTTTCTTATGTTCATCGAACAACCCATCAATGAAATCGAAGTTTGAAGTTATTAAAATATGTTTCAAAAATAATGTATTATAAAAAAAGAATACATATTACAAAAATGTTAGTTACGTCGTAAATACGTTGAAGCGTCGTTTTAGTGAATATTTCCATCACAATATTGCTTCGCATCATTCAACTTTGCAAAGGTTAGAAATACATAAAAATGTAGATTTTTAAGACAAAGACAACTAAAACGTAAAACTAGTAAAGTGATAAATGTAAAATTAATTGGTTAAACAAAGTATTGTACACAACATCATTATTACTTGATATATAATACTCGCGATATCTGTTAATCTTCGACTGATAATAAATAAGATACGATCATAAAAGTAGTTCAAAAAACAATTAACAAACTACAGAAGTCGCACATACGTGGGTCGCAATGAAAAACAAGCCAACAGAAATTTCAGACGTGGAGTATTATCGAAGGCTCTGTCCGCGACCGTTTAGAGCTGCAGGTAATCCGAGAGGAATGAAAAATTCAATTTGCACGAGTGTTTAGCAAACTCACTTTGAGGTGTTGGAAGAGATAACTAGTTTTTAATTGATGAGAAGACAGTTCGTGTTGCTCAGGGAGTTTCTTATGCCGTTTCTGCTTCACAGCTACAACACGTTCCGAAGCGGTGGTAACAGTAATTATAGATTCAAAAGATCTTGTAAAACACTATTTAAATAAAGAATATTCTGATTTCTTTATAAGGAATAACAAGTAAGTGCGTGGTGGCCTGTTGGTAACGTACAAGACGCGACTGCCAACAAGTTTCACGGCCGTCGTGGATTTAAATTCCAGGGCACACCTCTGAATTTTCAGAGTCATGTGAGTATTGATAGTCAATCACCACGCACTATAACGGTGAAGGAAAACATCGTGAGAAACCTGCAACTGGTAGCAATTTTGAAAATTTTGAACCGTATTTAAAGTCCGCCAACCCGCATCAGGCCAGCGTGGCGGACTATATGGCCTATCCCTTCCCAATCGAACTTTTGATTGTAGTGGAGGCCCGAGCTCTACAGTGGGACGTTTCTGGGCTGATACAGATACAACGAATAAGAGGTATGTGTAGTGAAGGTAAAAGTTTTGGCATGTGATGTAACCGGCACTAACGCCAACCTATACTAAATAAACAAGTGGACTATTGCCTCACAATCGAACTCTCGGCTAAGTATCGAAAACAGTAGAGTTTAACGTTTTTAGAAGAAATAACTAAAGCACCGACAGCATCCATGGCGCAGTTGAAAATGGGTGAAGTTAAAAGACGCAGTGGAAAGATGAGTTTGGTGCATTCAGGTTGAAATAAGAACTGGCGAATGATACATCCACGTAAAAGAATAAAGGAAATGCCTTTTTCCCAGCAGTATAGGTTAAAAAAAGAAAGTATTTTATGAGCTCATCTATCGGTTTTACATCATGAGCAGTAGACGAGTATTAACGAGTGGCGACACATTCTGCAATTTAAATGTCGCGAGCACGATGCACGCGCGCTCGCGAGCTCACTGCGCTATCATCTGCTGATACTCTACTGGGCAGTATCCACACATCCGCAATTAATTGCAATTCATTTTTAAGTTTATTTCTATGTTTTTTTATTGCATAGGTTCGGCAAATGAGCAAACAGGTCACCTGATGGTAAGTGAACACTGCCGCCTTTGAACATCCACAATGTTGGATCATGAATGTGTTGCCGGCCCATCAAATTGGGATAGGATTACACAATAGGTCCCATTTAAAGTAATAATGACTAATCGGTGGTGCTTTACAGCTGGCTTCTCTGGCTGTAAATGTCTTTTTGCGAGGTTATTTACCTCTTTAGTTCATTGTTTTGTCACTCGCTTTATTAGGGAGGGAAGTGGACAATAATTTATTTCCAACTTCTCCTATTAATTTAACTTTTTGATTGATTTCGTTGCGGGTTAAAGACAAGTTAGACATTCCCGGAGACTCGCTGAGCTTCAATGCTCAGTGTCATTAAAATGCGTGCCACTGTTGATCTTGCTCACTTGTTCACTGGCTTACAGGAGTTGCAGTGGCGGGTGTGAGGGCGGGACAGTCTCCATCAAATTGGGAGGAGAGTGGGAAGGAAATAGGATAGGAAGGGGTGTTGGGCATCCGACAATCTCACCCACCCAAAGAAACCCGACAGCCAAGCTGTCGCTTCACGTTGATATCCTGCGAGGCAGTGGTACCGCCCCGGACGAGTCTGTCCATTCATGCTTGATGTGATAGAGGGCGAGCCTAATTTATTTAGTATTTTATAAATAGTACTGATTGTGTGGATGCACCTTTATGCACGTTACACGGTTTCGAACGATTAAGCGGGTATTAAAGCTAGGAATATTTATTAGGTGTGCAGTTTTACTGATATATTTAAAAAGGAATATGTTAAGTCTATGTTATTTTTTGGCTAATTAGGTTAGCTATCCGAGGTATAGTTAGGTATCCGAGGGTATTTAAAGCCTTTGGATTATTTAACCAAGCCGGGATTAAGAAAGAATAAATAATCTTATTAGCAATTTACTGAGCCTTTTCTACCGGAATTGCATATCCTGTAATGTTGTTAAAATTGTTGAATAACTATGAAATCACGATTTAAAAGTCTGTGACTATAAATGTAGTTGCAATATTCCTTTAAAACCTTTGAAATTAGCCGTCATTCATCCTTTATTTAGTTAACCGCACCGTCAAATGCAGTTTCCTTTTCAAACAGTAATCATCGTTTAAAAACATCCTTATATTAAGAAATCTCTCATTTCTTTTCATGACTCGAGTGTTCGTTGTTCGCGGTAATAGGTTGTATTGTTCAAACGAATTTAACCGTTTTGTTTTGTTTAACAAGTCTTAATGAGGCGAAGAGTTAAGAATTTCGTAGAGTTTAATAAAATATTTTTAGTTTGGTGGACTGCCTCGGTGGCGTAGTTTTACTACGGTACGACTACAAAGCTGAGGTCTCGGGTTCGAATCCCGGTTAGGGCAAAGTTATTCTATTAATGATCAGCCAGGATTCAGGAATTTGTGCCCGACATGGGGATAGGCTTCCCCCTCACATGGTGGGACGGAACACTCAAGACGAAACGGGTGCCTTGGTGGCACCTATAATTACCCCTTCTGGAAAAAAGGCGAGAGTTTATCTTTGTATGTTTTTATGACTATATTATTTATAAAACGATAAGTATAGTTTCATTTTCGGCCACAAAAAGTTCACTGCTGAACATTAACATTCCGTCAGGATTTCCAGAACTACTTGGTTACTATTCAAATTCTACAACTTTTATAATTATTTTGTTGTCCACTAACTTAATTTATAGATATTCGTCGGATGCTGCGGTGATCAGGACTTAATTTTATAAAAAGATCTTACAATTTATAGTAAGTTAATAATTATTCTCGAGTTTACTTTCGAAGCCTCACAAGGGAATGAAATCCTGAACTACACTGAGAAAATTTAATGAATTATTATGGGTTTCGTAACCAATACAGTTTATGATTAAAACAGAATGTAAATATGTAGAGAATAAAGAAATGTTTGATAATTTAATTTGGTAGCATGGGTCGTATTAGATACCTGAACAATGAAAATACTTTTCAAATGACAAATAAAGGTTCACCAATCAGTAAGAAGTCAAGTTAGTAAACTAAAACACAAACCTATCATAATGATGTGCGCAGATTGAATGGTTACTGCAACCTAATTCTGGTCTTGATTATTATTATTTTAACATAGTTTTAACCTGTTCGTAAGTGATATTATTGTACTCGGAGTTAGCGACAATTATTTTCATTATTCATCACCAACCAACTCAAACAATTTGTTAACCCTACTTAACCTAACACTTCCTTAAGAAATCTCAGCTAGGTACAAAATGCCGCGATCCTAAGTTTCAAAATGGCGGCATTGTGTGCGTCATGTCCACGTCCGAGTACAAACGGAGAGATATTGCACATAGTCCATCACGTGTGAGTTATTGTTGGTGTCAGTGGTCGCAGGTCGCCGCCTTCCATTTAACACGTGGCCGACGCATTCACTAAAGATTTCACATCACAGGACACTGCTGGAGTAGCTGCGGACTTGGGCACATTCATTGTTTTTTTTTTTTTGAAGAATTTCCGGAATTGTTTTTTAATATGAAAATTAAATTAAGAAGGGTAAATAATATGTTGGTTAAAAATATTCTAATTAATTAATTTAATTATTTAGTATCGATACGGTTGGATTGTTGTCAATAGATGGGATAGGTATTACCGAGATGCTGTGCGCGGGTTTGAAAGCCAAGGCACATCTTTATAACTTTTCAGAATTATGTCAATTACAATATACTTTAAAGGCGAAGGAAAATATCGAAAGGAATTATGTCGTCGGTATTGCAAGAATTTCTATGGTACGCTAAGTCAATCTTCATCAAGGCAGCGTAATGAATTGTGGCTGAAGCCCTTTCAGTCGAAGATCAATGCTCTGCAGTGAAAAACATATATGCATACTGCATGTAACTATTATCTAATATCTATGTATGTTGCGACCTACTCTCCTTACGTGTCAAAGACAATACGTGTCAGGTACTTGGTAATGAAAGTGTAGGTGTGATGCCCTCATCCGAGAAGCTATTTTTAAGCATTGTAATTAACATGCTCAGGAGCTTTAAAGAGGAAATTGTTTGCTCCATTAAAAATATATACTGTGATGTAAATATCTTGATGTTTATTATTAGTTTATCAAGAGATTTCTTGTCTATCTGTTGTGTTAAGCCGATGGCTTAGTAGTATGCTTATTTTCTACTTTGTGGGATACTCTAAAAAATCTAGGTGCATAGGGTCCTTTGTTATTCCAATACAATATAATGATAAAAAAATGCCCTTTCCTAAACATGTTTCCCGAGTATATAGGCGAGATTTTGGCTAAAAAATATTGCCACTCCAATAATTTTGAAAATCTTGACCTAAACACTTCTAAAATTAAATGACCTCTGCTTTCACTAAAAATGCAATTTGAATTCAAATTAGTGTATACATATCACAACAATTTTATTTAATTGCCTTTTCTAAGAACGAAATAATGCCCCAAGTCCATGTTTTTCGTGTCGGCCCCGACGTCCATTTGGCGTGTGACAGGTGCGGCTCATTGTGCCGCTAACAAGATGTATCGCTGTATTTTGACACAATTGATCACGTTGACACGTATTTTTCTCATCACCAATTATAATAAAGTAGTTTTACCCGAGAATTCACCCACGTGATTCTGAAAGATGTAGTTTTTCTCCCTAAGTTTGTCTGTCGCTAGAATATTTAAATTGGCCTTGTACGGGTTCTTGTTAGCCTCGTTCATAAGATTTTGTGTTGATAGAGAAGGCAAGAATAACGTCTAGATAGTCTTGAATTATTTATGGAAAAACGTATTCACTTTAATTGGTCGAACGTTAACGAGAACTGAACAAAACAATGAAACACAAATTTGTATTTTGGCGGAAACGCTGAGTCTTCAAATGTGCGACTTGCTCGGCCTGTGCCTGTGCCTTTAAAAGATTTTGCAATTGGCTTGTAGTTTTATGGTAAATGTTTCTGTAAAGCACATATTTGTCGCTTTATTGATCTAGTAGGACCTTTTATGGGCTGTGAACTGTGAGATCCTTATGTCGATCCGCTTCGTAAGACTTTTCAGTGTTTAAAATATTATACATACATACATACAAAAGCTCACGCCTTTATCCCAAAAGGGGTAGGCAGAGGCGCCACCAGGACACCGACATTTCGCCTTGTATGTTCAGTCCCATGATGTGATAGGGGGCGAGCCCATCGCCATATCGGGCACAAATTCCTGACTCCGGGCTGGTAATGAATAGAAAAACCCAATATCACTTTTCCCGGCCCGGGATTCGAACCCGAGACCTCAGCTTTGTACTCGTACCGCAGTACGACTACGCCACCGAGGCAGGCCCATATTATAATATGGGTTTTATGTTTGTATGACATCTTAGAACGAAAATAAGTTACACGAACTGTGGTTCGCCGGTGGCTTGACACCTCTGCCTACTGCCTTGCATAAGATTACCTATATTATATACAAATATTAAAATCATGTTGTTTTAACCAATCCTTGATATAGCATGTTAAAATAAATTCCGCCAACGTATGTTCAAATATTTCAACGTATAATGCAATCAAATCGGCGACACGGTCCAACTTTGAATCACCTCAAATATAAATTAATTAAAAAATGGCTAATCACATAACAAAAACCAAAAGTTCGGGGTTGGGCCTCATCAAATATTTTAATCCCATCAAATACTTTTTGATCCCTTTATCTCATTAATTAACTTTTTGGTTCCTTATTAAAGCTAGAACAGGTGGCTGTGCGCTCGTTAATATTGGCCTGGTTTATTAAAAAGGTAGGAATACAGTCTAAACAGTAAAATTATATTGGATTATATTTGTATATTTCTATATTTTAGAAAATTAAATTCTTTGGATATTAAATGCCTATTTGTAAGTCATTTTCGTGATAATTTAGGGTTTTTGTTTAGCTGTGTTTCGAATTGGTGACAGGTAATGTATGTATTTTTTTATTGCAGGTAATGGTGAGACGAGCATGCCATTCGCCTGATGGTAAGCGATAGATGATGGTAATAGACAGTAGCAAAACCAAACAACACCATGAATTAAAGGCAATGCTTGGTATTCCACGGCGCTCGCCATCCTGAGACATAAAAATGTTAAGTCTCATTATGTCCATTAGTTACTCTATATGTATTTAAATGTAGAGAATCTCGATTCTCGAGATAAAAAGTCATATGGATACATTATGTAACGTTATTTTAAACAAATAAAAGATGCATTACTTTTATAAGTTTACAAGATGGGATAACAGGTGGCGTTGTATAAACATGTTTTAGATCTATTCGATATTCAGGCATGTTTATACTCTCGGTATGCATGTTTTTCTTACAATAAAATTAGAATACTTATATTTAAAATTAATTCATATTTTTGCTGTTTAAATTTTGGTTGAATAAACGTGTAAAAATATGAATAGAGCGTAATTTCTTTATCTAGGTTTTATTATTTTCATCACTAGACATCTGCAAATGAAATTACATACATAGATAAACTCACGCCTTTATCCCAGAAGGAGCAGGCAGAGGCGGCACCAGGTCACCCACATTTCGCCTTGTATGTTCCGTCCACGATGTGATATCGGGCACAAATTCCTGACTCCAGGCTGATTATGAATAGTAAAATCCAATATTATTTTGCCCGACCCGGGGTTCGAACTCGAGACCTCAGCTTTGTAATTGTACCGTAGTAGAACTACGCCACCGAGGCAGTCTTAGGATATTGAGTTATTTAAAATTGGTTATTTAAACGTATAAGTTCAATAAATAACTAGTTAACTAACCTAGTCTGCCGAGTTGTAGATCGACTAGCGTAAACGAACTGTTTACGATTAACCCCCCCCCCCTACTTAAGCTTAAAATTGACATTGAAATAAACATTAAAATAAACAACCAAATTAAATGCTACATTTATTCACTTGAAAGCTATTGACTTACCTAGTAGACGAAATACGACGTTTTTTGTGAAGGCGCCATCTGAAACAAAAAAAAAAAAAAAAAAAAAACAATTAATAAAACATTACTGAATTTGGATCTTACAACTTCATGCTCATAGAGCTACATATTATTAAACACTTAAAAAGCTTGACATCCAGAAATCCCTGTAAGCTCTTTACACTTACAGAGACTATTGACTATTGACGTGTTCCCCTGAATCGGCCTTTCCCTCCTTCCATTTTCCATAATGTTTGGGTATCGGACGCCTGTCAAAGAGACGTCAACCAAACAGCCAAACGCTTCGGAACCATCGAGTCCTGAAGCTGCCGTAAACAAGGTGGCGTTAGCAAGGAAAAGCCTTGAACAAAAAATCGGTGAGGCAGAAAACGTCTCAAAGACTACTGTAATACCCAAACAAAAGCCTAAGGCATCAACATCATCAAAGTCAACAACCCCCGAAAAATACAAAAGTCGTTTATCTGAAGCTAAAGCATGTCTCATTAAAGTTCGACTTCAGATAAATAATAGTCGGAACTTAAGAACGGACATAAAAAATGAAGTGTTAGAGGCAACAGACAGACTTTTCAGACTTGTTAAGGATGCGGAAGAAGAAAGGACAAAAGGAGAAAAGGAGAAACCTGAAATGATACTGGAAAAAGAAGATTTGCAAAAAGGAAAGGAGAAAGATGATAAAACAGCTATAGAAGAGCACAGTATTTTACTGAAGCAAAATATCGACGAAATTGGTAAACTTAAAGAGGAAATAAAGTTATTTAGACAAGATTGGAAAGAAAAACCAACACAGAGGACATACGCAGAAACAGTAAACGGTAAAACAGGTGAAGAAAAGAAGAACAAAACCCTGCATTCAGTGGTAATAACATCAAAAGACCAATATGCTACTGGAGAGGAAGTCCTAGAGACAGTAAGAAATACTCTTAAGGCAACAGAGGAAGGATTAAGGATTGATAATGTGCGAAAGGCAAGAGATAGAAAAATAATTTTGGGATTTAGGACAAAAGAGGAATTGGGAAGGGTTACCGATAAAATACAGAAAGGAGGAAAAAGCCTAAATATCGAAAAGATGGAGAATAAGAACCCTCTCATAATATTAAAAGGAGTATTAAACTACAATACAGATGAAGACATATTAAAAGCATTTGATACTCAAAACAGACACTTACTGGGCGACATAGCTGAGGAAAAAATTAAAATAGTAGTCAAATACCGTCGAAAGGCCAGGAACCCCCTTACGTCACACGTCGTCATACAGGTGACGCCACGGATATGGAAGTGTCTTACTGATGAAGGCACTATGCATATAGATGTACAAAAAGTGCGAGTGGCGGACCAATCCCCTTTGATCCAATGCTCGCGCTGCCTAGGTTTTGGACATGGAAGACGATTCTGTCGGGACCAGACCGACAATTGCAGTCACTGCGGAGGCCCACATCTGAGAAAGGACTGCGCTGACTGGATGTCTAAAACACCTCCGTCGTGCTGCAATTGTGCAAAGGCTGGAATCGAAGGGGTCGAACACAACGCATTCGATGTAAACTGCCCAGTTAGAATAAAATGGGACACTCTCGCTAGATCAACAACAGCGTATTGCTGAGTCAGCGCCTAAGGTGACCAAGCATGAATCCATTTGGCTGGGCGGCGAGAGCATCAAAATCTGGAGTGGAATAGCAGGATGTGTGATGGTAGCGGGTGGCCCGCAGGTGTGCAATATAAGTTATAAAATAAATAGCCTAAAACTTCTCTGGACAATCTCTAAAAAATTGGTAACATGTGTGGTGGGTGAATCCAGGTATCACAAAGTTAAAAATAAAAATCTAGTAAATTGGTTAATGTTTGGTAACAAACTATCCCAATTAAAATATTACTTTATTAAAATGCCCTGGCTCTCCCCCAAACCAGTAAATAAACAACGAAAGTTATGTCCCGACTTAGTAAAATCGCTTGGAAAACGAAAGAAATCAAAAATCAAGCGTGATCAAATAATAAATATTTGAAGAAACATAAATAAAAAAGGACAAAAACGAAGTAAACCTATTCTGCCAAAATTAATTAGAAATTAAACGTCGGGGTTTTCAAACTACACCTTATTTCTCTAACATCGCTATTTTAAAAACGAAAAGGAAACATACTTATTATACAGGGTATATAAAGAGCGCGACCGAAAACGAAGCCAGGTGGTAGTTTTAGCAGTTACAGACACAATGCAACTAAAAATTTTGCAAATACAGCGACAGATTTTTTTTACAGTATTTTAAATATCATCATGTTTGGGGGATACATTCCTAGTTCTTGCAATAATAGTAGTATAAACCCTTACGTAACATTGCGTGTTTAAAAATAAAGCGGTTTACGTAATAATTTAAAAAAACATATGTATTTATCACTCAAATATGACGATAAGTAAAAAATTACATTAAAAAAATGACGATTTTTTTGTGAAATTTTTACTTGCATTATGTTTGATATCACTAACATACCACCTGGCTTCGTTTTCGGTCGCGGTCTTGATATACCCTGTATTGTTCCAATTCTCCCGGTGCAATTAAGGGGAGCCTCTTATGGAGCTTTTAGAGAAAATCTTCCCTTTATAGTCGTGTAAATCTGCGTGTGTACTTAATGATGATGCGTATCATTGTAATGACTTAGTACATAAGGACTATTTTCGTGTACAGTTTCATTTCGAAGTTATGGCCTCTACTTTTGTTCAAAAGGGCTCGAGATAAAATGCTTTGTGTTGTTCATATTTTTGATAGATCTTCTTAATGAAAGGTATTTTGTATAGAAATATATGAGGCTAATTAGAGTCTACTGGTGGTAACTGGTAGATATCTTCTTATATGTAAGCGGCTGCTTGGGTAGGTACCACCGCGATGTCTATTTCTCCCGCCAAACAGCCGTGTAAATGCACTGTTGAGTTCCGGTTTGAAGGACACTGTAGCCAGAGTAACTACAAGACATAATGAGACTTAACATCTATGTCTCAGGATGGCGAGCGCAGTGGAATGCCAAGCATTGCTTTGTAATTCATAGTGTTGTTTGGTTTTCCTAATGTCCATGGGCGGCCGTATCGCTTACCATCAGGTGAATGCCATTCTCGTCTCGCCATTCAGGCAATAAAAATAATGTTATAGTGTGGTTAGTTGCAAAGATTTAGATCCATTTTTGTGGTACTAATTTTCATAGCCTTAAAAATAATTTTAAGAATTGAATGTATTGCAGGTTTCAGTTATTATCAACGTAATAAAATAGTTGTATACATCACCGTGTTCTCACTTCACGACTTATAATGCACACAAACGGTGTAACTAACCGAAATGAAACGAGAATCTGCTAAAATATTCATCATGCAAACTCACCGGAGATCCGATCTTGAAGCTGGTCTCCGACGACGGTGATGGCGTATGCACCTACTCATAGATAATACACTATATAGTATATAGGAATTACATCCACACACACACAAACACTGCCCCTACTGAACATATTACACATATAATATTAGGATTAACTTCGGTTTTTAATGCATATACTAACAATTATTGTACTTGTGTTAAATACGAATAATTAAAAACACTAGATATTTCACGATTAACCAACGAATTAAGCTAATATTTAGCTCGGCGCGGCGGCTGAACGCATCGTACGTTGAGAGATACACGAGACTTAATAATAACAATACACTTGTTAACCGGCACACTGCAAACTACCCTCGACTTTTTTTCTCTTTTTTGGAAAAGGCGGTTAGTGCGTGAATTGGGTTTGTGGTGGCCTGTTGCCTATTGGTAACGGGCCAGACGTGGCTGCCTACATGTTCACGGTAGTCGTGGGTTCAAATCCAAGGGCATACCTTTGACTTGTGGGAGTCATGTGTGTATTGACAGTCAATCACAACGCACTATAACGGTGAAGGAAAACATCGCGAGGAAACCTGTATACCATAGCAGTTGTGCAAAAATTTATCTCGGTGCGAGGAACGAACCCGCGGTCTCTCGTTTTACAGCCGGTCTCCAACCAACTGCGCCACGGAAGCTGGTATTATGTAATGTTCCATAGTCAAAAGTTTTTGTATATTAAAAAAACTCTTTTTTTTTATTGCAATGATTGACGAGACGAGCAAGACGAGGACAAGGCAATGCTTGGCATTCCACTGCGCTCGCCATCCTGAGACATAAGATGTTAAGTCTCGATATGTCCAAACCGGAACACAACAGTGCATTTACACTGCTGTTTGGCGGGAGAAATAGACATTGCGGTGGTACCTACCCAGGCGGCCTCTCACATATGAGAGACCTACCACCAGTTGAAGTTATTCATAAATACTTTTATATAAGATTTCTATTTTAGTCGCTTCACCAGACATTTTTTTAAATAAAATGTTATGTAATTTGAAATTATAATTAAAGAGCCCTCCAATATGAATTATATCTGCTATTCAGAACTTTTATCGTAATCATTTGTATAATTTGCTTTTCTTTTGGTAGTTAAGATTACAACAGTAAGTGAAATATTTCTTTAGTTATTAATTGGGGGAATAATATCACTTTATTTACTTTATAGCATAAATTTTATCAGATAGGTCCTCGATTTAGGCTCCTTAAAATTATATCTTTCTCAGCTGCCATTGTATTTTAATAAAAACGTGGTAATTATAGCATTTTATATTAATAAAATTGATTTCATTGTTGATTGGAGTTAAGGGTACACTTCCACAAATTTCGTGTTAAATACTCATCAACGGACACAAAATTTTTGTTCATTTAATTTATTATTGTCGCTTTGATTTAAATCGTCCAAATATAGTATTACTCGTGTTTACTTTAATGTCAAATAATTTCATTTGATATCAGAATATGACAGACAGAATAAAATTTAATTAAAACAAAGCAAAAGTTCTAAAAAGACCAAACTCAAAACCACAATGTCCAATAAAACCGCAGAATAATGTTTTAATAATATATTTTTAGGAATGGCACATTTTAAATCTTAGCCTATATACAAACTACGGCCAATCGCAACCCAGCCTTGGGATTGGCTATATAAACATCTTATGTATTACTAATTACAATATATTAAATATTATATAAATCAATTTTGAAATGAACATCAGTCAATCATTGGTTGTCACATGTACAGCTCACTTGTCCTCGGGCGCTTCTCTCTGCAAAATTAATATTAATGTTAGGCTTTTACATACATACATAAACTCACGCTTTTTTCCCAGAAGGGTAGGCAGAGGTGCCACCAGGACAACCACATTTCGCCTTGTATGTTCCGTCCCATGATGTGATAGGTGGCGAGCCTATAACCATATCGGGCACACATTGTTGATCCAGGCTAATGTATAGAAAAACCCAATATCACTTTGCCTGACCCGGGTTTCGAACCCGAGACCTCAGCTTTGTAGTCGTACCGTAGTACAACAGCGCCACCGTCGCAGCAGGCCCTATTAATGTAGTTTACTCGTATCAATGTAGTGGGGAAAAGATAGTTTTATTGCGGAATTATTAAAATAACTTAGATAATATTTGCGAAATTTAAAAAGGTATTTTTAGGGTAAAAAAAATTCGGCGCTTTAACATTGAATCTTTGCACTTTGCAGTTAAAAAGTGAAGGGCATGTAAATGCAAGCGAAGTGTCGGACGTCCACCGACAAGGTCTATGTGGCGATCTATTGGGGAGGCGTATGTTCCGCAGTGGACTTCCTGAGTCTGAAGAAAGAGCAAGAGAGAGAGAGAGAGGGACTCTCCTCTGACAAATCTGATTACGTATAATCGATATTAAAGACTTACAGATTTGTCATTTTAATTATTTCATAAGGAGGATATTGTCAGCCTCCGTGGCGCAGTTGGTTAGACGCCGCCTGTGTGACGAGAGGCCGCGGGTTCGACCCCCGCACCGAAACAAATGTTTGTGTGATCCACAGATATTTGTTTCGGGTCTGGGTGTTTGTGAGACCGAAAAGTCTCTCGTAGTTTGTGATACTCACGACACAAGACGCGATCTTAGTATGGGGTCAGGACTATGTGACTGTTGGGTGTATTATTATTATTATATAAATTTATTGTACCATCATCTGCCAGATCTCCATCTTGGAGATCATGTCGTCGTCAAGCATGGGCTTCGCTTCAGGTTTCTTGAAGGGCAGCCCAATAGGACCCTCACCACTCATGGAACTGAAAATATTTGAAAGAAAACCGTTAATTATTTAGGGTCTTCCGAGAATTATAAAGGAATAAATACATTAAAAATCATCAAAAGCTGGTTGGTTTCATTTGAATATTTTTATATAAAATTTCATAAACGAATGCAATGTAGGACTAATAATATCACTCTATAAATCGTAATGTTTCAATGATTATTATTTTTCAATTTGGTACGAAATTTTAGACTAAAAAAATATTGGACGATAAATATTTCCACATACACTTTAATTTAGTGCAATTAAATTGTTTATAAGTCATATCTTATATTTACGTGTGGCGAAATTTGGAACTACAAATATAATTTGAAAAATATATATTTAACTCATTGTTTGAAATATGTTTTTATAATATTATAAAAAAACAAGTATTATACTCGTAACCTAATAGTATTAACACGTGAAAGGTAATAACATTTGAAGAGAGAAAAACTATTTTTATTTTTTTGACAACAATGCACTCGTGCGCCAAAAGGTTCTAAAGGATCAATATCAAGTTTTTATATTCTTAAGTCAATATTTTTCCAATTGCACAAGAGTCGACATCTGTAGGAAAAATAAATGAAATCTCACAGCAGTGTGTCGGTAGCGGGGGAGTTGTCTGGCACTTCCACCTGGAAGATGGCGTTGAGATCGTCGTATTTGGGCTGCTGAGGTTTCACGCGTTCCTGTAAGTTTAGGATATGAAATATAGATGGCGCTATTTTGAATATCAGTATTAAAAGTTTTCTGCGTGCAAAATAAAAAGAAAGTGTTAATAATAATTAAGATTTTGCTGTCGACTGTTTTTATTTATTTGGTTTATTTTGGAGTAATATATTTTAAAATAAATGTGGTCTGAATTTATGCAACCATATTACCATTACTGAATGTTGTATAAGTAGAACATGACACAATCTCATACAGTGGGTTCGGTGTCTGTGTAGTAGTGTCCCGAGAGTTTGAAAGACCGATTCCCCCACAAATATAATAATTATACTAGATGCTTTCGTGATTAATAAATATTTGTCTCAGGTAGTGATGTCTCGAGGAATGTGACGCCTTTGTAGTTTGACACTTATACAGGAAAAAGACCAAAATCTTTTACTGGTGGCAGGTTTCTCATATGTGAAAACCCGCTTGGGTAGGTACCACCGCAATGTAATCGCGCCAAACAGCAGTGTAAATGCCCTGTTGTGTTCCGGCTTGAAGGACATTGTAGCCACAGTAACTACTGGACATATTGAGACTTAACATCTTATGTTTCAGGATAGCGAGCGCAGTGGAATGCCAAGCATTACTTTGTAATTCATAGTGTTGTTTGGTTTTCTACTGTCCATGAGCGGTCGTATCGCTTACCATCAAGCGAATGGCACGCTCGTCTCACCAGTCATCGCGATAAAAAAAATCTTTTCTCCTTTTTATTCATTTAAATAATGGTTATAATTCATTTTTTCCTTACCATTTCAGCGTTGGCAGCCATGCGACGGAGTATCCTGGTGAGATACCAGTCCGGGGCGGCCGCTGGAGGCTTGCCTGACCGTTTTCCGTGGGCTGAAATCAATTACAAGAACAATTTTAATAACAAAATCATTTTGTCTCTATTGAGTTGCTTTAGGGACTTTCAAATTTAATCTTATTTCTATCTAGTGTTAACACGGCCGATGAAAGATTTTTTACTCGATTGTCGCTATTTCACTATGTCTCTTTCATACTTAATTGTAAGACTAGAGACTTTCAAATTATAGTGGAAACTTGTAAACAATACTATACCAGGTATATCAAGACTGCGACCGAAAACGAAGCCAAGTGATAGTTTTAGTTGTTACAGACACAATGCATCTTACAATTATGCAAAAAAAGTGACTGATTATTTTTTTTGAATTTTTTTAAATATCATCTGTTTTGAGTGGTCAATAAATAGTTCTTGCGAAAATAGTAATTTAAACCCTTGCGTACCATTGCCTCTTCAAAAATAAAAAGGTGCACATTATTATTTTAGGAAAACTATGTATGCGAAATTGTTAGTTGTATTGCGTCTGAAGTCACTAATACTACCACCTGGCTTCGTTTTCAGTCGAAGTCTTGATATACCCGGAATTTATCAGACATTTAGCAGACTTTATTTGCATTAATATTTAGTTGCTGTAAAGTTAATCTATCCCACCTACGTATTTATCCTTTTACCCATAAAACTGTCATCAGTGGATTACACTTGACTGACAGCTAAAGCTCACGAATCTTTGGAAGAACGTTCATCGTCTTTAACCCACAACATAATACATAAAAAACTAAATAGAAATTGAAACCATAAAATAATATGACATAAATATTAAATCATATTATGTCTCAGTATGGCGAGCGCTGTGGAATGCCAAGCATTGCTTTGTAATTCGTGGTGTTGGATTTTGCGGTCGTATCGCTTACCATCAGGCGAACGGCATGCTCATCTCACCGCAATAAAAAAAATTATTAATATTCTGTATAAATATCAAATCGTCTGCCTCAAAATAATCCACAACAGACGTATCACCAGACACATGAAAAATGGATGACACGCATTACTTAAAGCTTAAATATTATCGCAAACATCTATATTTGCTATCTGTGTACCAAATGACAGATCCCACACTATCCACAGATTATTATGTGACTTCATTATAGGATTTGAGATAATCGCGTGTCATTTTATTGAGCACGGTTTGGTATGACGTGTAGACTTCATTTGAGCGGAAGTGTGACGTCACAGATTTTGTGTGGTTGGTTTCGATAAAATGCTTACGCGACGAAATGCATTTATAAGATTTTTATTTGGAAATAATTATAAATATAAATACACCCAACAGTCACATATATAGTCTTGACCCCACACTAAGATGAATCTTTTGTCATAGGTATCAAGAACTACGAGAGACTTTCCGGTCTCACAAACACCCAGACCCTAGACAAATATTTGTGGTCCTCACAAGCATTTGTCTCGGTGCGGGGATCGAACCCGCGGCCTCTCATTTCACAGCTGGCGTCTAACAAACTGCGCCACGGAGGCTGTCAATTATTTAGTTTACTTTAACATAATGTACTACTGCTCGCTTTATTATTTTTGAAATTGATTATGATTTTTTTGCAAGTTGCAGATAAACTGGGACACGCCTTTGCCGTCAGAGTATTTTGAATTTTCCATTTCATTCCCTGAATTATTGGCAATATATTTTTATTTACGTTTTGCGTAATGTTATCTTAATGTGACAAAAAAAATCTGCTTTATGCCCACAAATGGTTACAAATCATCCAATTTGTTAATAGACGGTTCATACGCGACGAAACACACTCGCTAATGCCTTTTGTTTTTAATAAAACCTCCGAATTCATAACGCTAATCGAGCGTGTTTCCCGCTCGCCGCCATTTTTAATAAAAGTCACGTCTGCAATTACTGTCATTAAGGCAGACTGACATTAGCGCATTAAATTGTCGCAGGTGATGATTAAACTGTATTTTGGATTAATTTCGGTAACTGGATTACAGATGGCGCCAATTTTAATAATTTTAGCATGAGGGTATTGGCCTCGACGCCTATTAAAGCTCTTTGTATATAGTTTTGTCACTTGCGTAAATTCTTGTAATGTATTATGAGTCAAATAAATACCTACACTGAAAAATTATTTAGAATCATTAATCTAAAAATGATGAAAAATCTCAGGGCATCTTCCAGTCCTACTACACTTAGCCGAAACAAATTATTGTGGATCACATAAACATTATGGTTTCTTAGATGTACTCGAATGTGACACATTGAAAAAAATACTTTTATAAAAGAGTTTCATTTCAACAAAGAAACATTGTTTTAATGGGAGAATCAGAGTCGCAGTCTACTTTCACGCTTGTACGTTCATTGGTACTAATTATGTATTGTCTATTAGCATGATCAATAATAAGTGGTGGAGACATGACATTAAAAAACTAAAACACGATCGCTACGAGTCAAAAATACAAATTACAAACTAAATGAGAAAATAATCACACAGTAATCTATAAAGTAAAATAGTATATTGAAATATCGTTCAATACATTTTAATGTTATTTTTTTAAATTCATATCTTGTGGTTTCTATATAATTCCAATCCTTTTGAATGACAATTCTTGAGTTGATTATTTTTATAAATAAAAAACCTCGTGAACAAATACGTGACTTTTGGTAAAATAATGCGTAGAAATTGAGTGACATAAGATCACTGGTTTATTGCACAATATGCCATAAGCCGTGGGATTAAAATGGAACCAATATAAACGATAATGGCCAATGGCAAACGCGATACGGGGGGACTTTACTACTGTGGGAACGGACGCACCTCTTTAACTTCTAGATACGCCGTGCTATGAACATTATCACCATTATACGGCACTCCGTCATACTACAGTTTTTCATGTTAAAAAGGTTTGGTTCTTTGACATTTCGTATACAGTTGTCAGGGTATCTAAAGCAGGGAATTGATGGCAGATGCAGGCCGTGGCCGGGCAAGCCGGTGGATGCTTGAGCCGTCAGCAAGGCCGTGGGGACGCGCACGCGGGTAGCACGGGTGACTTGTTAAGTGCAATATTAGCATTCTACACGACTGTCACAACTGAAATGATGCTCTGCGGCAATTGCCGCCGGCGGGTGTTGCCACCGGCATACCCGCGCGACACAAACCCGCCGGCCGTGCCGCCGGCATAGTGTGTAGGAGGCATAATACGATATTGTAGCTATTTACTAATACATAATAATACGATAATTAAACATAAATATAATATCAACATTTTTTGTACGATTAATAATTTTAATAGGGACATATTATAACGTACATTTATACAGTGAAATATGGATAACTTAGCTGTGATCCGGCGACATAATCAAGAGCCGGTACGAACCTTGTCCTTCAATCTACTAACCTAATCGTGGTGTAATGAAATTTGAATTTAATTATGCCTTCTTACCTCCCCAACACGAGTGGCCGTAGCTGAGACACGATCCTGTAATCAAATGAAACAACATCGTTATTACAAAGGCAACTTGGTTCTCTATCCATAGTTCTTCAATTTTTCTTTCATTAGGAATTTTTTTTTTTAGTTACATATTTTGATATCATTTAAATTATTTGTGATAGATTTTTCAATCGTTAAATAATTCACTAGAGTTATGTATTAAATTACTTATAACGTAACTGAATATAAAAAATAAATGTATAGGATAAACGCATCAAAATGGCTTCATTGACATCAGTTCATGTCCATTTCTGAACGTAACTAATCCTACATAATATATTTCTATGATGACTTGTTGCAAGCGGCCTGAATTCTCTCTTACGTTTAATACATCTTCTCTCCATTTTTCACGTAATGCTTCGTAACATGACTAGGAACTAAGCTTACAAACTGTAATCCATTTATGAAGGAAGTCAATTCCTATAGTGGATTACACGGGATGGTCACTAAACATTGATAGACTGAACGTGTGTCGCGGGACATCTTTGAGGACAACAGAGCCGGACTTGCACTTAATAATGCAGAGGGGGGAAAATTAATAACTATAAAAGAAAATTGTGATATTAAATTTGAGGTTCAATGGTTGGTGATTAAAAATAAAAGATTATGTTGGTTTTAATTTGTCTAAATATTTTTATGATAGACTTTTGGTTCTTCTATACTTGTAAATGTCTTCAAAGTAACCTAAATGTTACAATTTAAGAAATTTACAATATTATCGGTTTTTTACTATAAGAAGTGATAGAAATATTTTTTCTTGGACTCCGTTAAATGAAAAAGTCAAAGTATATAAAAATTTACGTTAGTTCGTTGAATATAAACTTACTCTTAAGTGCTTCATCTTAATTACTGCTGCTAATCACACTAGCCTCCGATCATGCAACAACACATCTAACATTGAAAACCGCAGCCAATAACTACCACACTAATATACACTTCTAGAAATACAAGTGGATTACGACCCCACCACCTCGTAGAATCCGCCCCACATAAGGTGTAAGTGGCGAGATACGCAGCTTCCATAAACATCCCATCAGATGCATTAGCCGGCGTGTCTGTTTAATGCGATCATACAGCGTTGCACCTTGATCTTATAAACTCATGTCGACTGACCTGATGCGTTTTATACGTACGTGTTAGCTTTAGTGCTGTTCTATATGGTTATCTTTGAAAACACTACTAATAAGTATCATACCATACCTCTAGGAATACAAAAGAGGGGGTCACGACCCCAACAACTTTGTAGAATCCGTCCCATCCATAAGTACAGTTATCTTTAAAAACAAAACTAATATATACCATCCTAATATTGACTTGTAGAAATACAATTAAGGGGGTCACGACCCCCCACCACCACGTAGAATCCGCCCCACATAAGGTGTAAATGGGCGAGATACGCAGCTTCCATAAACATTCCATCAGATGCATTAGCGGGAGTGTCCGTCTAATGCGATCATACAGCGTTGCACCTTGATCTAATAAACTCAAGTCGACTGACCTGATGCGTTTTAAACGTACGTGTTAGCTTTAGTGCTGTTTCATATAGTTATCTTAGTTGAAGAGTTTTGTCGTTACTGCGTCTAGGGTGAAAAGAAGAGCATGACTTTTTCTGGTCCATATATTAATGAAAATCTTTTTAGGGCTAACAAATGTGGATTTACATATATTGGTACTAAGCCTTTATAATATAGTGATTTGAATAAATAACTGTTATGCTCCGAGGAATTGTTTGAGATGGTACCAACATCGCCCTTCTACCATCGCACCACCCGTCACCGCAGCAGAGTTCATCCCTACCACCTGGAAGCGTACCGCTCCCGAACGGTACGTTTCCAGCGTTCTTTCTTACCACGTACGTGCAAGCTCTGGAATGAACTCCCTGCATCGGTGTTTCCTGAGCGCTATGACCTGTCCTTCTTCAAACGAGGCTTAAAGAGAGTACTATCCTTAAGGTAGGCAGCGACTTTGTTGTGCTGGACCCCTGGCATTGCGAAGGTCTATGGGCAGCGGTAGCCGCTTACCATCAGGCGGGCCGCTAGCTCGTCTGCCTATACGGCAATAAAAAAAAAAAAAAAAAAAAAAAAAAAATGTTAGCCATATGCCCCAAGGAGACTATCATTAATTGAAATACAATAACTCAGTTTATTTGTACCAAAACTATTTTTTTGCAAATCATTCAACTACAAGCAGATTAAGTACTATGTTACACCGATCTTACAAAAAAAAAGTATTTACATATAACTAACATCCCCAATCATAATAAAATTAAATTTGAAATTAATTTGCCCCATTTACAATTCACATATTACAGCGCTTCGGAAATTTCTCTATTTACTAATAGGCAACCCCAACGAAATACCAAAAACCCTTGTCAATGTCCATATAAAATTAAATGGTACAATTTAGAACAATTGCCAATTAGGTTTGGGTATTATAGGAATATGTAACAATCATACCGCGCTTATATTTTCCTAAAATTCGGTAGGGAAGTAGCCTTCCATGCAATTTCTTTTTATATTTATGACTAGGGAAAATTGAATTTCACTACTGCCCCTCCCCTAAATATATGCATTGTCCCTCCATTCATACATACATACATAAACTCACGCCTTTTTCCCAGAAGCCGTAGGTAGAGGTGGCACCTGGACACCGACGACGTTTCGCTTTGTGTGTTCCGTCCCACGATGTGATAAGGGCGAGCCTATCGCCATATCGGGCACAAATTCCTAATTACGGGTTGATAATGAATAGAAAAATCCAATACCACTGCCCGACACGGGATTCGAACCCAAGACCTCAGCTTTGTAATCGTACCGTAATACAACTACACCACCGAGGCAGGCCATCCATAATTATAAATATATCTTGATATATTGTCTTGCTTGTCTTGTGTGGTTATTAGAAATTATTAATTATCATACGGTTGGCACCCAAACCAGAAACAAATGCTTATGAATCACACACACTTTCGTCTCGGCACGGTTAGCGAATTTGTGACCTCTCATTTCACAGCGATCACTAATGCATATATTTTTTCTATTGCAATGAATGACGAGACGAGCATACTGCTCGCGTGATGGTAAGCGATACGACCGCTCATGGACATTAGCAAAACCAAACAACACCACGAATGACAAAGCAATGCTTTGAATTCCACTGCGCTCGCCATCCCAAGACATAAGATAAGTGTCATTATGTTCAGTAGTTACTCTGGTTACAACATCCTTCAAACCGGAACACAACAGTGCATTTACACTGCTGTTTGGCGGGAGAAATAGACTTTGAAACTTGGTACCTGTCCTGGCGGTCTCTCACATATGAGAGACCTACCACCAGTAAGGCATTTGCTACGAAAGCTGTTGTTTGATATACCAACAGCTCAGATAAAATTGTAAAAGGCACTGCTAACACCTTTATCAAAACAACCTGATCGAAATTTTCACCATCGTAAAGAACCCTCAGATCGATAAAAACAAACACCCGGAGTTAACATCCAATATTGTTAAACAGGTGGAAAATAAATCTGTGCCGGTGCATAAAGATTTCCCAAAGGGCCTATAACGCGTGTCTCCTTTGTGTTAACATGGAGTTATTGGAATAACTCTTTATGACTGAATTGATTTGTAGAAGCGTTATTGAGTGTTCATTCATTGAAACTAAAGGAGATTTTAAAATGTTGAGAATACTGCACCTGATGTGAAGTGCAGCGTCGATTGATTAGATTGAGAAACTCTCTATAGACGACCTGCCTGTTGGAGAGACTGGAAGCAGGCTGTTTTTTACAGCCTGTGATAATTTTTGGATATGATCTATGTTTAGCAGTGAAGTCCTTATGGGTTCAGATGACAGCTATTATGAAAAAAAATATATAAGAAAATTTGAAGAGAGGGAGATTGCGAAATCGCATGGTTAGAAATTGGTGGATGTCCTATAATTACATTCAAGATTAATATATGACAGTCTTACCCATCACGTCGCTTTACTGTAAGAACAATACCACAAAAACCAGAGGTAATGTAAAATACGATTCAAATGTCATACTCGTTGACATTTGTATTATGCGAATGCTCTGGACTTCGCAATGCAATGTCAAGTATACAGCTTCCGGAATAAGGAGATGAATCTTAGAGCAACACGTGACTTGGGTGATTGTCGGGAACATTCATAATTCATGCCACCTGAGTTTGTTTTGATTTATATTTTCTTTTGTTGGTTAGAGCTGTGAAACGAGAGGCCGCGGGTTCGATACCCGCACCGAGACAAATATTAGTGATGCACACAAGTATTTGCTTCGTGTCTGGGTGTCTGTGAGACCGAAAAGTCTCTCGTAGCTTCTGATACACACGACACAAGACTTAATTGATCTTAATGTGGAGTCAGGACTATGTATGTGAATGTATTTATTTATTTTATCACGCTAGCTTATTTGGGTTGAATTTCATATACTAAATTTATTATGGAGAAATTTTAGATATGCACATTTTATTAGGATATTTTTATTCTCATTTTTGTTTCATTTCCACCATCCTTATTTTCAGTTACAGAAAGTCAATTGTTAAACATGCTTCTTCCAAAGGTCACCACCAAAATATAATGAAAATGATCTGTATTTAGCGATCTCCTACAACCTAATAATTATCTCCCAACTAGGTCGTTAATTAATAAGTAATAAATTTAATTTAATTTTAAGAAATTCCGAAAATGTTGATATCAAAATATAAATTGACATTTAAATGCTTTGTAAATCAGGTAAACATTAACAAATCTTCGTGAATTGTTCCTTCAAAAGTAATTATAATTCTATTTGGAAGTTTAAGGTTCCAAATAACTTGATTTATTTGACTTAATGTTATTAATTTTACTTAGATTAATTCATTAAAAGTTCTGGTAAGTAGTGTTCCTTTCTGTATCAGCTCATTTACGTTCCACTGCAGGGCACCGGCCCCTTCTACAATCGAGAGTACGATTGTGAGTGGTTAGGTCATATAGTCCACCACGCTGGGCTAGTGCGGGTTGGCGGACTTCACATACCATAGATTTTTTTACAGATCGCTACGGTATGCATGTTTTCCTTCACTGTTATAGTTCCTGGTGATTCACTATCAATTCACATAGCTCCGAAAAGTCAGAGGTGTGCTCTGGGATTTGAACCTGCGACCACCGTGAACATGTTGGCAGTCGCGTCTGGTCCGTTATCAACAGGCCACCACGCACGTGCTTCTTTAAGTTTAAAAAATTATCTAAGAATGTGTTTTTTTGGCAGGTATTTAGGGTATTAATCGACGCTTTTTAAGCAAAAACTACTTATCAATATATTGTCTTAACACTGAAAATATATTAAGTATTTTTAAAATTCTTATATTAAATTAATTTACCAATTCAATATTATCATTGGAATGTTTAATGTAATTATTTAGTTGGTTTTTATTTATTTTTGTAGGTAGGTACTACACTATGTTTTATTTTAATATACATATAATATTGTAGGTCGTACGTCTTCATCTATATACTACATACCCCGAGGACAATAAAAAAGTGTTAATATAAATTTCAAAATAATTTAATGTCGTGACATCGTTTTTTTAAATGTGATTACGTGCAATAAATAATATTTTTAATATTATTATAATTGTTTACTTCAATATTATATCACGCTTGTACTCCCAGAGGGGTAGATAAACAGCGTACTTTAATGACATCATATTAATGATTGTGACGTAATTATTATATAAGGCTAGACTATTGCATATTTGACTACGAACTTTCTACGTGATAGAGAAAACAAGGCTATTGAACGAGATGCCTTAGGTTTGATGCATGAGCGAGGCAAACGGTCTGTGATAGACAAATGCATATTTCGAGACTGGGTGATGTAGGACCAAAATTGCCTTTGGAGATTTGGGCAAAAAGTCCTCCAGTTAAAGAATTTCTTTTAACGGAATTAGTCGAAGTTATAAACAAAACGGATTTTTATATGAAATCTCATTTCTCTACCCGTTTTGCTATAGAAAGTGCGGATATATAAAATATAAAGTACTAAATCATAATACTGTCTCGGTGGCGTAGTTGTACTACGGTACGATTACAAAGACGAGGTCTCAGGTTCGAATCCCGGGTCGGACAAAGTGATATTGTATTTTTCTATTCATTATCAGCCCAGAGTCAGGAATTTGTGCCCGATATGGCGATAGGCTCGCCCCCTATCACACCGTGGGACAGAACATACAAGGCGAAATGTGGGTATCCTAGTGGCACCTTTGCCTGCCCCTTCTGGGAAAAAGGCGTGAGTTTATGTATGTATGTAAATCATTATAAAATTCTATGAGCTCATCGTATTATCTACTAACACAACATACAATTATAAAACATTCATCGCGTTTCAAACTAATTACTACCAACGTAAGCGTTAACTACATTCTAAGAATTAAAAAAATATTCAGTGAACAGTGCATTGGAATAAATTTGTATGCGAACGCATGCACGGAATATGCCCATAGCGTGTTCCCTTTAAAAATGATAATTCATACGACCATTTAGCTCTGAGAACTGGCGGTGTAGAGTACACACGTAACAGAGGCAGCTTTGTCGTCACGTATACTTTGAGCTTTCGTATACTGACATTCAAAGAGTATAGATAATTCCACCATTTCCAAAATTATTAATAGAGCTTTTACATAATTGTTGTCTGGTCCATATATGATCTCAACTGACACCATGCATATTATGTATCTTTATTTTAATAGTACCGTAACTGCAAATGTTAAATGCTTTGCTTAAAGCAAGGCAGAAGTAGTGGAATTACTCAATCTTTTTAAGTTTCTGATGTTTCAGTATTAATTGACACTACGACAGAAGACGGCTGACACAATTATGCCGCCCTGATCTGTAGATTTTTTATTTTTTACGGCAAAGTGACTGTATTCTGTATCTTTCTGCATAAGCCCATATACGTCCCACTGCAGGTCACGGGCCTCCTTTACAATCGAGTCCGAATGAGAGGGCTTAGGCCGTCAGCATTGCTGATAGTAATTGTAGCATTGGTCCGATCGTGTCACCTGATTTTATGGTGGAAACAACGCATCCAGTTATATTTGTAAAATCACTACCGACCCTGTACCTGAAGATAAATATCTTGCTCAAAATTTTTAGTATCGTCTGGCACTCCGATCCATTACTACCTACATTGTACCGGTTAGTTAATGCCTTGTTTTAGAGCTATTGACTTACATTGCGACCTGGTGGACGCCCATCATTAACGGGCGTCCAAACACTACCGAAGGTAGGTGACATATTCTGTATCTGTTTTTATCAGCCCATGTATGTCCCACTGCAAGGCACGGGCCTCCTCTATAATCGAGAGGACGATTGAGAGGGGTTAGGCCATAAAGTCCACCACGCTGGCCTAGTGCGGGTTGGCGGGCTTTACATACCGTAGAAATTCTTTAAAACCACCATGGTATGTAGGTTTCCTCACGATGTTTTCCTTCACCTTTATATTCTGTGTGACCAAACTAAAATGACCAGCAATGGTATTAGCAGTTACCTGGCTAGAAATCGAGGCGTTTGTCGCCCTGGGATATCCAGTGCATAATGCACGTGACTAGAGGGGTTTTAGCCGGTATGCTAATGTAGGATTTATTAGAGTCCCAGCCTGGCACCTGGTTAAAATGCTGGAGACATAGACACACTCCTGACCGTCCCGAGGTACTAAAATGCTTAAAGCAATTTCCTTTCGCAAAATGGGTCCCAGCACGACCAAAATATCCGCAAGGGTGCCAGATTGGACGCTGCTATTACATATCACTTTTGGCCACCCTTAGGACACCAGAAAAAGCATTAAAACTGACCTTTCTTTGAAACATAGTCCAGTGCTACGTGCCTTAAACTAGACGCAAACATGTTGATTGGATATCAACATGATACTAGTAGTCTAAGGCGAGTTCTATACCTTGTATTCTTTGGCCCTCCTGGTGGAGACGAAAATTCAACCACCAGTGGGTCACTGCTAGGTTTTATAGTATACGACAGCTTTCCAACTGGATATATATCCGATCCGAATATCCAGACATTCTGATCTAAACGTGCAGTCTAATTCTACAGGTGCATCGCCTAAATAACATCTATTGCGCATGCCACCGACGTACCTCCGCGTTGACTGCGCCATCCGTTCACCTTCTCAATTATCGAGGTCTTGCTGCCTCTACTGTTAATTCTCTGCTCTGTGGATAAAGAATAAATAAATAAATACACCCAACAGTCACAGGTCTGAGCCCAAGAGTGAAAAAATTGTCTTGAGTATCAAACTACGAGACTTGATCTGACAACAGCCGAAACAAATGACTGTGGACAAAACATTCTGTCTCAGTGCAGAGATCAACCCCCTGCCTCTCGTTTCAGTCGGCTCTCAACCAACTGCGCCACGGAGGTAAAACATGAGACGGTTTAATCTAAGAGTTTAATACTTATTAGTATGACAAACCCCGCTGTGATAACGTCTTGATGCGCGGCTCCACGCAGTTTTATAGCTCTTTAAACTCTTTTAAAAGCCATTGATAATATTTGTATTAATGTGCTTAAATTGTTTCGTTTAAAGTATTGAATTGTGTAGGTCGAATTGTAGCTAGAAGCGGTGGTAATAAATGTAGAAAACGGTAAAATTGCTTACTTACAAAAGCTTAGATTTAAAATGTAGTTAATTCGTTATTTAAAATTCAATAAAAAAAGTTAAATTAGAACTGCAAAAGCTTTGCTAACGTATGTGCATAGTATGCTCATTCTAAAAGTAATTTTCGTCCTATCTGTCTTCAAAATGCGTGTTGTAGAGTAAGCTTGTGATCTTTTATAATTGTGGTTCCAATCCGGCCCCTACATCGGAGTGGTGCTGTACAGTTTTAATGTGTAGGTACCCCATAAGGTTTGTAATTATTTTATGGCTCACGACCATACATCGACTCATTAATTATTCAATCCCGAGCATAGTAATATCAAACTGAAAACTTCCTACCTGTCGTCCCTTCCTGTCTTTTATTGACCTTAGAATCCCTTATTTCTGAACCCACTATTAATATAAGATACAATATAAAGGCTATTATAATAAGACTACCTCGGTGAGTTGTACTACGGTACGATTACAAAGCTGACGTCTCGGGTTCGAATCCCCTTTCGGGCAAAATGATATTGGATTTTCTATCCATTATCAGCCCGGAGTCAGAAATTTGTGCCCACTATGGCGATAGTTATACTACGGTACGATTACAAAGCTGAGGTCTCGGGCTCGAATCCCCGGTCGGGTAAAATGATATTGTTTTTTTTTTTTAATAATCAGTCCGGAGTCAGGATTTCGTGCGATATGGCGATAAGCTCGCCCCCTATCACATCGTGGGACGTAACACACAAGGTGAAATGTAGGTGTCCTGGTAGCACCTTTGCCTACCCCTTCTAGGAAAAGGCGTGAGTTTATTTATGTATGTGTGAGTTCTAACGTCAACTTAATTATGTACAATATTAATTTTAAAACACGTGACAAATTAATCTACGCGATGTCGTGCCGACCTACCACAACGAAGCATGTCGATTGCTAACGCTCTGTTACGCGGAAGGCATACAACGTTTTTACTTTTACATGTGGCGGACTGAAGGGGAGGTGGGGGTAGTAAGTCCCGGCCCTTTGGCTTTAGGGTATCAGTAGGGGTATAAATATTGGGGGAATACCTTACTGTAACAGGTCCAGATAATTTTTAATCAAATAAAGATGAAGAAATATTATGAGCGTTATCAATGAAATATGTTCCTTCAGTTAAACAGAGTTCAAAACTTTGTAATAAACATACGCAATCATTTCGCATTTTTTTAAATATTGCAATTTAGATTAATATTCTCAGTATGTATAGGTATCCGCAGAGTGGTAGGCAGAGTGCCAATATAGCCCCTACCCCCAAACCTTACAGTTGTCATTCACGCGCAGGCTATTTCTATTACAAGCAACAGATGGCAAACTGATTTCCGTAATATCTTAATTTACATTGCAAATATATCAGTTTGATAGTCGTTAGTTCCACCGCCCACATTTCTGACTCCGCGGCTGACTTTTACTATGAATTCATTGCATTAAACACGATATCACGTGACGTCACACGCGCTTGTAAAATCCACGAATTGTTTGCATATGAATTAAAAATGTAGTTTATTGTACACATGCGGTAATACCCATGCGGGTAGTAATGTTACTAGGGTCGTAGCTTGCCTTTAAAGGTGTAAAATACATCGGTAAATAAATTCTCCCGGATTTATTGAAGATCAAAAGCATATCTTTTGGTAGTCTGTATACTTTAAGACAAAGGAATTGTTGGCCGTTTATATCATTATAGTGGTCAAGATGGGTTATTAGTAACTTAAGATCACGCTTGTATCCACGATTGAATGGGCAGAGAATACCCATAGTTCTTCTAGCTTATTTCCGTCTTAAATGTAACAAACAACGATCATATTGCCATCTATATCTATCTACAAGTATATCAGCCCATATAGGTCCCACTGCAGGGCACGGGCCTACTCTACAATCGAGGGAATCGATTAAGAGTGGTTAGGCCATATAGTCCACCACGCTGGCCTAGTGCGGGTTGGCGGACTTACATACCGTAGAAATTCTTTAAAATCGCTACAGTATGCAGGATTCCTCACGATATTTTCCTTCACCAATATTGCTATATCTGGCACGAATTCCAAATCCGTGAAAAACAATAAGATAAAGCAGCAGTAAATTTTCTTATCAATTTGCATTATTTTAAAGTTGATTAGAATTATTTGTATTGGTGGCATTTTCGTGACTAAGAAATTGACTATTAAAAGAGGTCGTTAATACCAAGATCAATATTATATAGGGCATATCCAGACTGCGGCCGAAAACGAAGTCAGGTAGTAGTATTAGTGACTTCAGACACAAAGCAACTAAAAATTTCACAAAATATGATCAATTATTTTTTTGTATTTTTTTTCTTATCGTCGTATTTGTTTGACAAATACATAGTTGCCAATTTGCAAATGTAAATAAAAATTGCTTCGGGGCTGGCTATAGTGAGACCAAAAATTAGCGCGTAGTTTCTGACATCAACAATATATCTTACATCTTATGGGATCGGTATTACGTATAACTTTGGGCTTATTACTAATATTATTGTAGTAATAAATACATCTAGCATTCTTACGATAGCTATCAAGGTTTTGCCTAGATATAAGGCCAAGATATTGAGTTTGCGACTACAGTTCTGAGTTATTCGAACAAGCAATGAAGTGAAATTATCATAAATGCGTATAATTACCTTGATTATGTTTAGTTTTCGTTAACTTAGGAACTGAATAATCAAAGCATATTATATTATATTATATTACATATTTATATTTTATAGGTTCGAATTGGTAATAAGTAACCGAATCACCTTGTTTGTGTTATAATGTGAAAAAACACCCAGACTCGAAACACATACCTGTGGATCACACAAATATTTGTTTCGGTGCGGGATTCGAACCCGCGGCCTCTCGTTTCACAGCCGGCGTCTAACCAACTGGCCACGGAGGCTGTCAAATTGTTGCTTACATTCTTTTAGTTAAAGTAGAAGGATAAAGATACCATGCCAATCGCTCTAGTCCATTCATGGCAAAATCGGGCTATTTCATGACAATTATATTTAGCCCCATATCTAATTTGATTGAAAGCTCGGGTTTACGAGTAGGCATATTATACGAGACATTAAAACGTCCGTAATATGTTGGACAAATATCGTAGGAGTTTACGATATGTAACATCGAGTCAATTAATTTAATAGTATTTGGATTTCTGATACATTTATTGTGTATTTTTGCAGTACGAGCGAAATTGTATGATGTTTACTGAAATGACGCGATGTTTTATTGAAATGACGTGGGTTCACATACAATATGGGAAGTGGGTATTTTTGGTGCTAAACAATTCAAGGCGACTGATTTATCTCTCGTAAAAGCCTTACTTTACTAAGTCCTGACTATAAAATGAATGGATAGTGTCGGGACAGAACATGCAAGGCGAAATGTGGGTGACCTAGTGGCGCCTCTGCCTACCCCTTCGGCGATAAAGGTGTGAGTTTTTGTATGTATGTATGTATGGATAATGTCGGCTAGGGTTTACCATATTTCTACTAATCGACGTATGGTAAAGATTCCATTATGGCGTTTTATTTGATGATGATTCGTTTAGTTTTAAGTTTTCCTTGATATTTTCACTCAGTCTATTTTCGCAATTACTAATTTAAATAAAGTTGACATCATATTCGCTTTCTTATGTTTAATTCTCTCAATGACGCGTGTAGTTAAATATTTCCAAACAGTACTTTATTGAGTTCTTCTATTTTAAAATGTTCCACAAGAATATTTCATTTTCTTCATTGTTCATGTTACAGCGCTATGGTTTTATGGTTAAACTTTATTTATTTTGTTAAAAGTTTGTAAAATAAAGATTAGTTATTTGATGCCTTAATATAAATAAAATAAGATTGATTTTTTCCTAAACGAGGTCCAAACCTGCGTCTCGAAAGCTGCTCCTGCACGAATTCTACAGTCGTAATATTACCGATTTAATTGAGAGATCTTGATATTTTTGAGTGTCCATTCATTGTATTGAGGTTGCCACTCATCTTTTTCTTTTGTTGAATATTGCTTTAATTAATAGACATTGATTATTAAGCTTATTATCACCATTGTGTAGCCGAAAATTGTTAAGATTCTCAACATTTGGTTTGTATTCAAGGATGTTATTTTTAGTTTGATCATTAGATTGAGTAAACGTTGTATTTATGGAATAATTACATCAATCTGTACGATAGCTATTTTTACCGGCCTATCCCACCCACAGTTGAAGCGATACTTGGAACTGACGCTCAGCGAAATCCTTATTGATACTAACTTATCCATAACCCTGAAGTTAATCACCAAGATAACATTTTTTTTTTACTTCGCTTGCTTATTTTACTCCTTATCTTATTAATATTGAGCTAAGAGGTAAGTGAATATATAAGAAAGAGCTAAAATAGAAAAAAAAATATTGATTTTTAAACGAATCATTTAATACTATGAATTTTAACCATTTATTCACGTAAAAGTATATTTAAATCATCTTTAGGTACAGGTAGAGGCGTCATACTACATATACTTATACACCTTTCCTTGATTAAGAAATCTATGTTCCCTAATTCATCCCAAGGGACGGCCATAATCCCGAGGTAAACCATTAGCTGTCAAAAGATGCAGTGTTAGACTTTGATAAAAAAAAATTGTTCCTCTAGGACCTGACGAATCTTAAGGAGAATTAAATTTTATGTTATTGCAAACCACGTAACAGGTCACCTGAAGGTAATTAGTTAGTAATTATTAGTTACTGTGGCTTATTAGAATCTTTAAAAATTCTCAAAATATGCGTGGCAATAGGAGGTATAAGTACGGGAGCAGGAGATGGTACTAAACCTTTGCAATGCTATTACCGTATGAAACATGACAGTAAAGCCTACTTCACGTCGGTTTTCTCTGAAACAGCCCTACCACCTCAGTAAAACCTTCCCATACAAACAATACTCCAGAGAACTATAGGGACGACTTTAGTATTTATATAAATGCTTAACACTATAGACGGATACAAAAACCTAATTTAAGATTGTTCAAAACTTAATTACATAAAGTTAAAGTCCAAATCTAATTAAAGTAAACATAATAAATGGACTCCAATTCCCTTCGTTTATTCCCTGAAGTCGACAAAATGACATATTTATTTTATTACAACTCTCCTATACTTAATACCTTTAAGTTTTTTTATTAAGTTTGTGAGAGTCTGCTAAACAAAGCTTTGGACAACTTTTGACATGTTGTCGAAAACCAAACATGTGTTTGGAATTGTTAGATCGTGTGTGGAATATTAATAATCTCAATCCTAACAGGATTGAGACATTTATAAGAGTAGGCAGAGGCAATGAATTATATTAATGTTTTGTTAACATTAGTAATAAATTTAACAGACCTTACTGTTTATAAATACCTGGTTTTGTGTGATAAGCTTTTGATTCTAATATCATTTTTCGATTTTTTTTTAAATTTTATCAAATTTTCGTGTCCAACGTGGGATATTTTATTCCTTTTAAAATGTTTATTTTCATAGCCTGGGCTATTCTGTGAAACACAAAAATATCTCAACTTCGAGTCGAATAAAGAATATTTTTGTGCTGGAAAACTGCTTTATAGTTCAGATTGAACATTGACGTACGAGAGATAATCAAATCTTTCAGGTCACCAAAATTAGGTTAGGCTGGAAACCTATATGCTGATTTTGAAATTCACATATTCGATGGCCTATAGCCATTTATTTACACGGAGAGAGTTTCTCGCGGCGAAAATCCTATGCGATTATCGTATGACATAACCGCCATAAAATATCGTGTTCTGACAAATGTTTACACGATGCAACTTTTTTATATCCTTACGATAATCGTATCTTCGAGGCGAGAAACTCTCCCCGTGTAAATGGGACTTTACCGTTTTGGAGTCGTAGAACTATTTCTAATCATGATCATAAACTCCAACTTTATTTCTACCTGAATGACAAATGAAGTAAACCGCCTCATACATTTTTTCATTTCCCTCAAATATATGGCGTTGAATTAAATAATGTTTTTCGCATTTCGTCATCCGCCCGCGCTTTTCTACGCCATTATTCACAGCTAAAAGCAAGAATGAGATTGTATGATACGGTTGGATAATCTTAGACATTATTCAAACGTATTGCGGTGTTATTTAAAAAAAATAGAATCAACTAAATGTTTCTGTACTCTGTTGCTTTGTAGATTCATTTCAATTTATTATGCTCTGTGTAATATTGGTCTAACGGTAGCATTTACCTACCATAAGACCAATATACACGTCTAAAATATATTTTTTATGATTTTTATAATGATGATAGCTGATTGCTCAAAAGGTTTGATCTTTATTTTTCGCAGAAAAAACAATAATATTATATTTTTTAAGATTCTAACATGTGTAAACATTCTGTAACACATTATCAAAATGTAATAACTGAATTTCATTATTACGGGAAATGTGTCTTTGTAAACCATCTATTAGTAGTAAAATGTGTAAAATATAATCGCATAACTGCCAAACAAAATAACAATTACTTAATTAAAACGTAATAACTTCTCTTTTTAATCACAGGAGATGCGTCCCGATTGTAGAGTATGTAAGTGGTGTAATTGCGTATAGGCTCAAGTGAAACACAATCTACGAGACACACGACGAGTAATAATGCGAACAGCAATAAATAAATAAGGGAAATAATACATTTTCTAATTTTGTAGTCATATAAAATATATCACATTTTGTAAAACACCATAAAATGCATCATCTGTCTTTAAATTTTTCGGAAATGCGACTGTATTACTTATGTGTTAGTAGTAAAAAGTGTAAATAATCACATAACTGTAAATGTACAAAATTATAATTAAAACGTAATAAGTGCTCTTTTTGATCAAAGAAGATGCGTCTCTATTGTGAAGTGTGCTAAGTGGTGTAATCGCTTATGGGCTCACCTGAAACACACTCAGCGAGACACACGACGAGTAATAATGCGAACAGCTTGGTCGCCGTCGCGCTGTGAGTGCTGGCCTTGCACGCTTTGTTCATGGTGCTTGAGTTACTGCAACAAAGGAAAAAATATATTAACAGATATTCTATATTACTATATCAAATACTGGAGGGGATAATAGCTTTCATGGATGCCACTGGTGTGTTTTCGAAAAGAAACAAAAATAAAAATTACTTATTAAAAGAACACAAATTCATTATCATGGCCTATAAATTTTATCAAGTAAAGACGAAGCTGTGAAATATAAATTAAATTCTTACATACAGGGTAGCAATTTCGTACAAAATCTAAGCAGAGTCGATTAATTTACATGTAAAAAACAAATAAAAACTAAAGTTTTAAAAATATAAATACATTGATTATATTTCAATACCCTAATTTAAAAAATAAGACAATATTTGACCGCAAAGGTATACATGTTAAGTTTACCATGAGATTAAGGGTAACTTTTCCTTGATTAGTATTTTTATATTGTGCAATTTAATCTGGAAAATGCTGTAAAAATTTATCTGCATGGCCTCGAGTATTAAATAACAATGTTTGGTTGATATTCATTTGTCACCTAACTTTTAGCGGGTTAAAATAACTTTGGATTATCGTGTGGTTATACCGGGTATATCTAGATTGCGACTTAAAACGTAGCCAGGTGGTAGTTTTAGTAATTACAGATACACTGCAACAAAAAAATTCGTAATAAAAGCGACAGTTTTTAAATCGCATTTTTTTAGTTACGGTATCACATTTGAATCAATCGAATAAGTATTGACTATGAACAACAATAAAAAATGGAATTCAAAGATGTATGAATATAATAAACAATTTAAAAAATCAAATACGAAGATGTTTATTTGTAATTACAACATTTTAAACACCCAACCAACGAATGAAATGTTACAGGCAAGAGGTTTTAAACCAACAAAATTATAATATATTACGAAAATTCAAGGAATATTGTCAGACTATAATATTATCATTTACCAAATAAATAGAAGGAAGTTTTAATGCAAAAGGAACTAAATTATTTAACGAGCAATCTCGGCAATAGTATCCATTGGCGCCTGTAGATAAACAAATAAATATTTGCGTTAAAATAACCCAGTTATTTACATTTTGTTTAATTTGCAACATTGAAATTATTATGATTTATACCTTGGAATAAGATGGTTTTGATATCCCCTTTATTTCTTGGTCAGCTGTACTTTAGTTTTCTAATATAAAGTTGGAATTCATAGGTTGAATTATTTGTATGAAATCCACACTTTGAAAGGACTTCTTAATCGGTTTACCCTATTTATTAGAATGTTATGATAAATTGACTGACTGCCTCGGTGGCGTAGTTGTATTACGGTACGGTTACAAAGCTGAGGTCTCGGGTTCGAGTCCCGGGTCGGGCAAAGTGATATTGGATTTTTCTATTCATTATCAGTCCGGAGTCAGGAATTTGTGCCCGATATGGCGATAGGCTCGCCCCCCTATCACATCGTGGAACGGAACATACAAGGCGAAATGTGGGTGTCCTAGTGGCACCTCTGCCTACCCCTTCGGGGATAAAGGCGTGAGTTTATGTATGTATGTATGTATGTATGTATGTATGTATGTTATGATAAATTATACACTTCATACTAGCGGCATTTATATGCCGAAAGTCGACGCAACTGTGCCAATTTGATCGAAATTGGATGTACAATGACAGATCTGCGAGATTGCCAAAAATATTTATGCCAGCGAATTGGTTTCGTAAAAAAATCGTTTAAACATGTCTGAAAAACAATATTAAAACAACTTTATATGAAAAGGAAGAGACTGAAAATATTTTAAATCTAAGTATGCAGTTTTAATTTTCATAAAAAGTTATTTCTCATAGTTTCGGATTTGGTCATCCACGCCCACTTGAAAATTCACCCTGTTTACTATAAACTATATTAATCGGTGAATGATCAGCTAAATTACAATAATATTGTTGTAAAACTCGAAAGATAACGGAGCAAGAAGTTCGATTCAACTAATTATATTAAGTTACCGCAATTGTCAAACTTTCACGATATTATCTATGTAAAGGAAGATTGTGGAAGTAAACTCAGTTGATAGGATCTAAAATAGTTTTTAATAATAATTGTACAAAAGCTATTGATGTGTAAATAAGGAAGTAAATTTCTAAAAATAATTATAATTAATGTTCTTATATTTTTGACCCATGTTTTGAAGGAATAATATATTCCTATCCTAAAACTTTATTAAAATTGCTTTTATTAATTACTTAAAGGTTGCAAACAATCTGGTAAATTATGTCCGTCAAAGAGAAACGGTTTTCTCTTATGGATACTCCTCTTTCAGTGATAAAATTGAGTCACTATGGTAGTTTATGATTCAAATTATTTTACATAATGAGCTGCAACCCGACAGATGAATACCCCCTACTTCTGTCATCTCTGCACCATCTCAAGGTAGACTGGAAGATAATGCCTTTGGCATTAAGTCCGCCTATGTTTACTCGTAATATGCATGTATGTAAGAATATCTATACCAATATTATAAAGAGGAAAGATTTGATTGTTTGTTTGCATTGAATAGGCTCCGAAACTACAGAACCGATTTGAAAAATTCTTCCACTGCTGGAAAGCTACACTATCCTCAAATGACATAAGCTATATTATCCTTTCAAAAAAATTGGGTATCCTTACTAAAACTCCAATAATGTAACCCAAGGTGTAAAATTACCTAAAATATTCTTTACATCGCGTGCGCTGCGAAAACTATAATATGCTGTTGATGTGGACTGGAGTCAAAAACTATCTGCACCCAGACGAAGCCGAGCCGCTATATAATATAAAAAAATAATAATACATTTTTTATGTAAAAAGATAGAACAGTCATTCAACTAGATAGATATCAATACGCGGAGCTTTTAAACATCTTAGTCATGGATAATAAGTAACCAACCCACACACTTGGCATTCAGATCAAATCAAATTATTGAAGGTCAAGATTCGGGCTGGATCGAACTAGCTACGTAAGGGATCCCTACTGTTCTACAGTATTTTATTGTTTTTTTTTGTAATATTTGTAATTCATTTATGGAGTCAAAAGCCTTTAAAGGACATAAGATATTATAATTGACACAGGAAGGATTGAGTCGCTGGATACCAATTATTTCAATAGGCTGCTGTGCAAATGTTTGGGAGAGGTATTCATGCAGTGGACTTGTTGAGACCTAAGATGATGATGATGATACATACAAACACAAACAGTCACATACATAGTCCTGACCGCACACTAAGATCGAGTCTTGTGTCGTGGGTATCAGGAACTACGAGAGACTTTTCGGTCTCACAAACACCCAGACCCGATATAAATACTTGTGGTTCACACAAACATTTGTCCCGGTGCGGGGATTGAACCCACTGCCTCTAGTTTCACAGGCGGCTTCTAACCAACTGTGCCAAGGAGGCTGTAAAAATCTATTTTTTAGAACAAGCGCGGCATAGTGACTATGATGCTTGATGAACCTGATGGTAATCGTAAATGCCGTTCAGACAAAGTTTCGAATGGCATCAGATGGCGATCCCATGCTATTCGATACAATCATGCCGGCATACCAAGATGCAGCATAATATGAAGGATGCAGGCCACTTTTAAATGGTGCTGCGGAAGTCCTTGACTTGTGATCAGCAGTGGACTTGCTGTGGACGATGTTAATGATGATGATAAAATATGTCTGAAAGTTCTACCTCAGAATTTTAATAAATTGGTATACGAATCAACAATAGGATAGCGCAGTGGAAGCTAATAGCCAATAAATAAACTCAGAAATAAGAAATAGGATTATGTAAATGTTTTCTAATTAACTATAAAGATATAAAATAAAACACAAAATAAATATTCATGAAAGCTGACCATTGTTAATATTTTCTGGCATAAATCGTAACAAGCTAAGTATTTTAATCGCGTACGTATCTTAGAAAAATGAATAAAAGATAATCATTTCTACGGATGAGACTATGTTGCTTAAGAGGTAGCGTTTGTAACTATGCCATTAAAGCATTTTCAAAAATGTATAATAGTGTCATACTTTTTTATACGATTTGAGAAAGGTCGTTAGCAGATGCTGGGTGCGACAAGCCGAAGACAGGGTGAAATGGCGCCTGTATTTAGCAGTGGACAACAGGGGCTCATGATGATGATGATATTAATTTTCTTTATTTACTTTTCTTGGATTTATATATTGATGGTTAAATAAATATCCCTTATTATAACAGCGAAAAAAATATGGAGAAACCTGCATGTCTAAGAAGTGTACATAAATTGTATGTGAAGTCCATCTACCCGCGTTCGGCCATTATTAATGCTCTTGAATCATAGATGAATTGCTTGGTAATATGATTGATCTTACTTTGATATTCGTAATTAGATTGTATTTAAAATTTAACAAATAAAACCCCAAGTCGCGAATGATTTCATCATCATTCTAGACTTTTTTCTCTCAATCCGCTTATTTCCGCTCTTACCGCTCGCTGTCGCTTATTACCAAGTTTCTAACAGCGTTTATCTGAACAATGCATTTGCATGTCTCGTACCGGCGAGCCAACCGCTTTCCAACTATGAATGGAAATTCTTATTCCGTATGATACTATTTATATCGACTTTTTAACTTCTGCTCGTGATAAGTACGGATGTGATATCAAGTACATCTTTGTAACTTTCTCTTATTTATACTGGCTTAAAGAGTAAGCTCTTCTTTTAATAAGAGCGATTCAGCATTATTTTTACCGACAACGCTACGGGGAAGATTATGCATTTAGACTGAGAAGAAGTTTTCTCCAAAACTACTAGTCTGATTGTGATGCGGTTTTCAGTGATGGGTTCGGGGTTCAGAGAATTCTGCCAACACAATTATGTCGGCCTCCATGAAGAGGATATTGTGGGCTAACCCCAAAACGCGACACATTTACGTGGGTCATTATGACGCGGTTTTGTGTATTGACATTTATTAATCTTTAATAATTTACTGAAAACGCCCAATATGAAATACAGAAATATTTTTAAAGCTAAAATATTATACAGGGTATATCAAGACTGCGACCGAAAATAAAGCCAGGTGGTAGTATTAGTGACTTCAGACATAATGCCAGTAAAATTTAATGCAAAAAAAACCGACAACTTTTTTTAAAATTTTTAGTTAGCGTCTTATTTCTTACTAGCTTCTGCCCGCTAACTTCGTCTGCGTGATTAACTTTATTTAAAAAATATACATGTAAAGATTATTTGGAATTTCCTATCCCGTCCCGTCCCGTCTAGTTATATCCCGCCCGTCCTGTCTCATTATCACTCAAGGAATGTAATCCAGTCTCATCCCATCCCTTTGAGTATAAAAAGTAACAAATATATCAGAATTCCTTCCTCATCCCACGGGAACACTTAATTTTTCGAGTTAAAAAGTAGCCTCAGTATTAATCCAGGGTGTCAGCTACTTCCACACCAAATTTCATCGAAATCCGTTAAGCGGTTTCCGAGTTCATCACGCACAACCGCACAGACAAACAGACAAACAGACATTAATTCTAAAAATTATTATTTTTATTACGTTAATACACATATTAGTTTTTCTCATTTATCTTCCGTAATACAAAAAAACACCTTGTATGATACCAGTTTTAAAGTTAGATCTGCACCAATATAATTGTGAAAACTGCATCTCATTTCGTGCGCTAGTTTTTGAGTAATGTGCAAGCAAACAAAAAAAACACCCTGTATGTAAATGCAACATATACCGGTTCTTAAGTTAAGCCTGCAGCAATAAAAATGTGAAAAAACATCTCATTTCGTGCGTTAGGTTTTGCGTAATGTGCAGGTAAATAAAAAGAAACACTCTGTATGTAAATGAAATATATACCAGTTTTCAAGTTGGACCTGCACCGATATAACTGTGAAAGTCGCATCTCATTTCGTGCGATAGTTTTTGAGTAATGTGCAAGCAAACAAAAAGAAACACCCTGTATATAAATGCAACATATACCAGTTTTTAAGTTGAACATACAGCAATACAACTGTGAAAACCGCATCTCATTTGGTGCAGTAGTTTTTGCGTGATGCGCAAGCAAACATACAGACAGACAGACAGACAGACAGACAGACAGACAGACAAAAATTCTAAAAAAAATTGTTTTGGCTTCTGTTGGTGTTATAAAGACCCCTCGCGTTAAAATTTCTTAAATATCTTCCATGTACAGACATCGACCATTTACGTTTTTATTATATGTATAGATTTGACAGCCTCCGTGGCGTAGTTGGTTAGACGCCGGCTGTGAAACGGGAGGCCGCGGGTTCGATCCCCGCACCAAGAGAAATGTTTGTGCGGCCCACAAATATTTCTTTCGGGTCTGGGTGTTTGTGAGACCGAAAAGTCTCTCGTAGTTCTGATACCTGCGACACAAGACTTAATTGATCTTAATGTGGGGTCAGGACTATGTATGTGACTGTTGGGTGTATTTATTTATTTATTATTTATTTATTTGGGTGATAAATACATATTTTTCCTAAAATAATGATGCAAACCTTTTTATGTTTAAATACGCAATGGTACGTAAGGGTTTAAATTAGTTTTTCGATAAAACTAGACATTTAGCACCCAAACACGATGACATTTAAAAAATTGCAAAAAAAATATGTCCCTTTTCTTTGCGAAAACTTTATAACTTTACCTTGTGTTTGTAACCACTGAAACTACCACCTGGCTTCGTTTTCGGTCGCAGTCTTGTTATACCCGGTATTAAAGATAATCATTTATCACTTTCCTTAGTCTAATTATAAGATCTTTTTTCCATCTAATTATACAATACATACTGTAATTTTTCAAGGCTGAATTACATGACTTTTACTAATCAAATTATTTTTCACAGATTTTATCGCGATTTGGTTTATTTTTACATTTTTTTAATTTCCCTACATTTCGATTGCTTTACAGCTTTCGTGGTCACGGGGCGGACTACATATAAATAGGGATAAAATCCTCAAAATATAGTTTTACTTCAATGTGTGTCTCTTTATTTTTAACATTGTGTAATGTTTTTTCTTTTTCTTTACTTCTCTGTGTGCTTAATAAATAAGTTTCTGTTTATGTTTATTTATTTTTCCCCTTATTGCAATAAATAACACATATTTCTGAGAACATGATCCTTGTTCAGACGTACAAAGGTCATTTCTGCGCTTTATCAATAAGACTACGAGTAGTACAAATGACAGACAGAACACTAAGCCGACATGCGGTTTGCTCTGATATGGCTTTGTATCTTGTGTGGGCATTTAGAGAATTTGCCAATGATTTAATTTATTTTATTTACTGTCCCGGGGGCCCAAATGCAATAAGGTAAGATTACAACGCCAAGGTTTCGGGTTGGAATCCCGGGTCGGCAAATGATATTGGATTTTTTTATTCATGCCCGATATCGCGATAGGCTTGCACCCTATCTGTGTGGGACGACACACACAAGTCGAAGTGTGGGTGTCCTGGTAACACCTCTGCCTACCCCTTTTGATAAAGGCGTGAGTTTATGTAAGTATGTATGTCATTTAATTTATAAATACTCCCATAGTATTGTGCTGTAATTACGAGAAACTTTTCGGACATACATCATCCGGATTGACTAATAATGTAATTATGTTTGTCATGACAAAAACTATCTCGTGTTATGAGGGTCAATGGCTTTACTATTGTAGATGCCGAAGATCGAGCGAAATGGAGGAGAATTAGATGGAAGGTGGACCCTGGCACCGGCCCGGATAACACCAGGTAGAAGGAGAAGACTAATTGTTACCTACTTAGAAAATTATTTTCTTCATTTCATGAATATATGCTACACATTGTTAAGAATTTAGACACCATACTTCATTTCAACACTGAACATGAGTTTCCATAGTTCTTATTGAGTTGAGAAAAAATTAAGAATATCTTACGCTGGCACGGTAAATTGACATCAATGCACCCCCTAAAGGTTTCTTAGATTTACGCGAATGTTACACATAAAAATAAAACTATTTTTTACGGATTTTATCGCAGATTTGGTTGAATGTTTACATTCTTTTGACTTATTGACGTTTCGATTACTTAACAGTTTTCTTGGTCACGGGGCGGACTATGTAAATTAAACCAAACCGCGATAAATTCCGTGAAAATTAGTTTTATTTCAATGCAGAGTGCACTAAGTACAGTGGATTCTAAAAATGTCTACCAATTGTAGTAAACATTCAAAATATTTATAAGCACCTTTTGTACTTGTTTGAGTAATGGCAAAGGAGTTCTTCACAAACATGTAACATGCCAAAAAGCCAGCGTCAAAATCAATGCATTGTTTTGAACGGCAGTAAAATTTTCAAAAGCTCACTGTTGGACAGTGATGCGACGTCGATTTTATTTCCGCAGACTATCTTTGGTCTTGCTATTTTCTATTTTATAGCATTTTTAAAGAATGTAGAGGTGCTTCTTGAAAACGGTAAATGAAAGTATTCAACTTCGATAAAACTAAAATGTTATGATTTGTTCATATTGGATTTTTCTGTTTATTATCAGCTCGGAGTTAGGAAAGTGCCCGAAATGGTAGGGTTGCTCCCTATAGGTTATAACATCGTGGGACGGATCACACAAGGCGAAACGTGGGTGTCATGCCGGCTCCTCTGCCTACCCCTTCTGGGAAAAAGGCGTGAGTTTATGTTATGTAGGTATGTTATGAATTTTAAGGCCACTACGTTATTTTGTGCATGTTATCAAAAATAATTTATATTTTTAAACCTGTAAAATGTATTCTAAGGCGATCTATATCCTCATAATATACATTTTCAAATTATTAATCTTTAAATTTGGTGATTAAAACGCTATATATAAAATTTTTAATACTTGAGGTGAATTCGTAAACTACTTAGTAATCACCAGTATTACTATATGTATTTACGCATAGTAAAATAATTTACTTGGTCCCATATGCCAAACATAATTGAGAATGGGTTTAATTCCATTAAATATAGGGAAGTTATAATTAAGTAACACTTTGTGGGCACTTTTGAAATTAAACCTTAGTTATTATTAGGTCAGATTAATTCTGTAATTCAGTTAATAGGTTCCTGTTAGTGTAGTCTCGTGAAATTATAAGTGAAAATATGTGAATTTTCTGAACCTAGATTTAGTAGAAGACTATACAAATAATAAGATCAACTACAATTTATAAATAAAAAATAGTAGATGCTTATTGTTATTGCTGAAAATTAACAGAAACCTTATTATTTTATTAAAGTCGGAATTAAAATAAAAGATTTTAATGAAAGCACGGAACAACACTTCAAAGAACTAAATAAACACACTATACAATTATCAATTCCCTTTACGCATTATCAAACTAAATCCCAATAAAATTTTCCATTAAAATTGACAGCCAAGATCCACACTGAAATTAGTGCAAGCGAATCTAGTCCCTATTACCATAAATCCATAAACCGCATGAACGATAATCACATTCGCTCAACATATGCAAATATCGCACAATTCCGGAATTTAAACAACATTGCACTTATTGACTCACTCGTAGAATCTAACCCTCTAACCCATTTTAACCCTTGGGAACTGAGATAAAAAGCATTCTGTTGCAAGATGTTTGCCAGCGAATATGACTACATCTGAGATAGTGGTTCTCAAATGGGTTATCTTGGTATAAAAGACCGCTATGTACTCGTGTGCTGCATTAAAATCTTGAGTTGATGACGCAAGGTAATTGTCTTGCAACAAAGGGTGTAAACAAATCCATTATTTTCTTTGTATATTTGCTTTAATGCGTTTTATGGAGTGCTATTCAATAACATGGCTATTATGTTTTGTATTATCCTTACTTATATTATAATTGCGTAAGTAACTCTGTCTGCCTGTCTGTCTGCTACCTTTTCACGCATAAACCGCAGAACCGATTTTAATGAAAGATAAAGTGATATTTTGTATTATATTTGTATTATATGTACTTTCATAGTTACATAAAATAAGTCACATTATATTATCGAGATTTTCTAGGAAGTTTTTTAAGATTTTCTAGGACTTGTCTTGTATGCTTTTGCTGGGCTAGAAAAGAGATTGAATTTTTGACATTTTATGCAGTAAATTAAATGCGCCCATAATATTCCAGGATGTAAGATTGTTATGGGCTATTTTTATGGATTATGAGGATAAAAACGTATTTATTGATATGTCAGTGATATACCCCAATCAAGCGAAATTATGTTGTGTTAATACATGTTGTGTTGTGCATGTTGAAACCGTGACTATATATTTTTAAGCTATTATTTACGTGTTTAGTCCTGGCTATCAGAAGCAATAAAATATATTTCGGTCACATAAAATAATGCAAATATTGACCAAATAATTTATTCCGGTGCCATTCGATTCCAGGAATTCTTGTTTATCAAGTCGATGTTGCCACCTATTTTACAAAGACTGTCCCCTGCTTTAGCGCATGAAAAGAAGTAATAATTTGAAGAGTAGACGGTGTAGTTACCATCACTGTACTAGAGCGTATATTCGCATTACGCGGACGTATCCCATCTAGTATAATATACCAGGATATACGTGGGCCGGAAGGCTTCGCAGCCAGAAGCCAGTTTAAACTCGGTGTCGAGAGTGGCAGTTTAAATAAATAACTTCATACTTCTCAGCTAGGATTTTGTTGGGCTTAGCGCCACACATCAGACTTGAAACTAGCTTTCAGATGAATTTTTATGTAATGTATTTGATGGTTTCCGCCATTTTTTGCTTTTAGTGCACATTGTTAAGGACCTTGCGCTTCACAGCTCGTACTCGCTGCCATTACATTAGTAAGGCAACTTTTCGTATAGTGACGAAAAAAATAGGCAAGTAGGTTTTTAGATAATAATTATCGTAACCTTTGAACTCACAAACTCATAACATAATAGATGGTATCGTAGGTGCTTTGCCAGCCTTTGAAGATTTAGAAATGAGGGTGATGAGCTTGGGAGAGGGGAAACAATTCATATCACTAAAAAAACGGCATGTGATCTATATGAAGTCCGGCGGTGATATTTTGTAAAAATGTTACGAACCTGGTTTCTAATCTATTTTGCCAGCCTCCGTGGCGCAGTTGGTTAGACGCCGGTTGTGAAACAAGAGGCCGCGGGTTCGAGCCCCGGACGGAAACAAATGTTTGTGAAGCCGTCAAATATTTGTCACGGGTCTGGGTGTTTGTGAGACTGAAAAGTTTCTCGTAGCTTCTGATACCCACGACACGAGGCTTAATTGATCTTAATGTAATGTCAGGATTATGAATGTTACTGTTAAGTGTATTTATTTATTTATTTATTAATCTAGACGCAAATTTAAGAACTGCAAGGTACGACTTATTGATCAAAACGGTATCTTTTCACTTTTAAATAAATTTTATTAACATTTAATTCTACGTTCAATAAACATGACTCAGTGACGATGGCAAATGGTAAAATTACGACTCAAAAATAAATATTGCAATGACCACAATGGTGAAATGATGGTGGATGGGACATGCAAGTATAAAATATATTTGCATAGAGCTCTTTGTTTGACAGAGTTTTATAGTTATTTGAAACAAAAGTGAAACGAACGAGCAAACATGTTCGGTTATACCAACGAGAGGTTTGACTCGCGAACTTTTGTTATTTAGTTTTTCGTACTTCATTATTTTGGAGCTATTGTGATATACCGCTCTTATTTTATATAGATTAGTAGGTCACCTTTTTACGACTCTTGTCATAATAAATGCATATATGGTTTGCTCTTATTTCATACGGCATTGAAGCAATATTGTGAGATTATAATTTTCAGGGGCCACTTGATATACACTGTATCCAATTACAACATTTCTGCAAACTACATCAGCTTGTCATAGAAATAAGTGCATGATTTTTTGAAATTATTGTCTGTTGCGATGATTGGCGAGACGATTATAGGCAGTAGTTCGGTACTTAATTGAATTTTTTTTTTTTATCTCGATGCATGGTGAGACGAGCATGCCATTCTTGATGGTAAGCGATACGACCGGTCATGGACAGTAGCAACCAAACGACATGACACCACGAATTACAAATCAATGCTCGGCATTTCACTGCGCTCGCTATCCTGAGACATAAGATATTAAGTCTCATTATGTCCAGTAGTAGTCTCTGGCTACAATGTCCTGCAAAACGGAGCACGGCAGTGCATTTACACTGCTGTTTGGCGGGAAAAATATACATTGCGGAGGTACCCACTCAGGCGGCCTCTCACATACGAGATACCTACGACCAGTAAAACTAGCTTGTCATAGAAGTTGATATTAAGTTCATTAATTCCTGAATTATGGTCAATTTTATGGTGATATATTTAAAGTGTATGAAGAGGTCCCTGCGAAAATCCTTGCGGGAGCCCCATATTCAGAAGTGGACTTCGTATGCCTGAACAAAAAAGAAGTGATAAAGCGCGAGGAAAAAGTTATAAAATTGAATGAATATTTTCAATGTTATAAGAAATTATTTAACAATGACTACAGAGCAAAGAGACTGGCTCAAACGATTGGTAATATTGTCTAAAAATCTATGTAAGTAGTAAATGAATTGTAACGTTTCGTTCGGACATTGGGAACGCTAATAAAGTCTTTGTTTCCACTTGGGTACTATAGTTATCCTCCTTTTAAATGTAAGCAATATATTTTGGATATTCTTCCGAGTTAACAATGGTGCCATTATAAATCTTATTGTAGCAAATTATGATTTTAATAACCAAGTTATAGGTCGTACAATAGTCCCGTTTCATCGAATCAAGGTTAAATGCATAGCCAAAGCACTTTTGGGAGCTTCGTTTGTGAAATCTAAGCTGCCCTCTTGAGAAAAATACTCATCAAATCCATATTTACCGAAATACGTACGTTTTGTTATATTTATCTTAAGGGTAAATAGTTTTTTTCTAGTCATTCTACATTTGTACGCATTCATCGTTGGAACTACCTATTCGATTAAAATTTATATTTTTGGATTGATAGCCCGATTGATTTATATTTTTGAACTCCGCGAAAATTAAGTCGTCATTATGATATCGAAATACAATGAAACCCAATAATAATTCATATTGTGATGTTTTGTGTAGACATTTAGAAATAATGTCGGTAAACTTTATATTATATTATATTGAAACAATAGATCGCTGTGAAGAACAAAACCGGGCCAATCAATGAATATTCAAGCTGTAATTGTATTTATTACTGGTGGTGGGTCTCTTATTTGTGAGAGGCTGCCTGGGTACCAACGCAATGTCTTTTTCTCCCGCCAAACAACAGTGTAAATGCACTGTTATGGTCCGGTTTGAAGGACAATGTAGCCAGAGAAACTACTGGACATAAATTCACTCTCAACATCTTATGATGACGAGCGCAGTGGAATGCCAAGCATTGCTCTATACTGTATATATGTACGTCCCATTGTAGGACACGAATTCCCCTAGAAACAAGAGTACGATTGAGGGGGTTAGGCCATATAGTTCACCAAGCTGCCCTAGTGCGGTTCGGCGGACTTACGGAAAGAAAATTATTTTGGCTTCTATTACGTCCAAATACTCAAACGCCACTTAAATATTATGTTGCACTTAACTACGCAAGTCCCGCTTAAGTGTACTGATTAAGTGGGACGTGGGTAGTGAAGTACAACTTAATATTTAAATGTCGTTTGAGTATTCGGGCGTTAGTGCTGTAGATGATCTCATTTAGTTATTTTGAATAAGTACTTTATAAGTATCTTCTATACCGGGTATATCAAGACTACGACCGAAAACAAAGCGAGGTGGTAGTTTTAGTGGTCACAAACACAATGCAATTTAAATTTCGCGAAAAAAGCGACTAATTTTTTTTTTTTGCGAAATTTTCAGTTTCATTGTGTCTGAAGTCACTAATACTACCACCTGGCTTCGTCTTCACGTTCTTGATACACCCTGTATATAGACATAGGCAGTTGATTATCGCTGACAAATGTTGCAGTGGCGGATGTGTGGGCATAAGTATCAAGATTCTAATCAGTTTAATTTCTACTAAAATATTGAGTGCCTTTTAGGATTTATACAAGAAAATAAAAGAGCTGAAATTACACTTGTGTTCGGTATGAGTGTCGACCAGCATAGAAATGTTATTAATAAACTGTCCCTTCTTGGACTCCGACTTAATACGAATAATATAATGTATAATAAGCCTTGTATTGAAACTATCAATGTTATGCTCTTAGGCAAAATTAGTTGATGCAATTAAACCTTCGTCGCAAGTCTTTTCTTGCAAATCAAAGGTGTTTTTCGTAGTCACAGTTGACTATAAAATGGTAGCTTATTTTCTTTCAACTTTCATAATGAGGAGATTTTTACATCTTTGAAAAGTTTCTCGCGTCAAGCCAAAAATCTATAAAATTTTTAGATCCGGTACATACAAAAACTCACGCCTTTTTCCCAGAAGGGTAAGCAGAGGTGCTACCAGAACATCTAAATTTCGCCATGTGTTCCGTCTCATGATATTGTATGTAGCGAGACTATCGCCATATCGGGCACAAATTTCTGACTTCAGGCTGATAATGAATAGAAATATCCAATATCACTTTGCCCGACTCGGGATTCGTACCCGAGACTTCAGCGTTGTAATCATACCGTAGTACAACTACGCCACCGAGGCACGCGGTCACTAGATAAAGATCTTAAAAAAATGCTGAATATGATCCTTTCCAACACGCCACTGTGAAAATATTTTGTAAAAGGCTAAGTTCCACTGTGGGCTTCCTAAGATTGACACCAATCCACAAAGGGTAATAGATGTCTCGCAGTGGACCGATATTTAAACAGAATTAATTCGGAACCCCTACTCCCAACCACACTCTGTCTTTAACATAAATTACATTATATTCTGTCATTTTTGAGAGCAAATACCCGAGAAAGGGTTCCGTCCTCCCAAAACATACTCCTTATAATGTCAACTTGTTCCATTCTGTCGGCACTCGCTATAATTCCTCGTGACGTCATGAGACACGTATGGCGGACACACCGAGCTGAGCGATGCTACGTGTTCGCTATTTGATAGTGTAGCAATTGTTATTACATTTTTAGTTAGGCATTTATTCAGGCTCATGTTGACGAATGATAGAGATCTGTTATAATATTATACATACATAAATAAACTCACGCCTTTTTCCCAGAAGGGGTAGGCAGAGGCGCCACCAGGACACCCACATTTTGCCATGTATGTTCTGTCCCACAATGAGATAGGGAGCGAGTCTTTCGCCATAATATAGTAAAGACTTATTATATCACGGGTAGGCAGATTACACATATACAAATTTTAGTAGAGATTTCTGTGTTATGCGGGTGTCCCTTTTTATATTACTTTTCCATATTCGTTAAAAATAATAAAATTTTAATCACTGATATTTATGTACGCTTAGAATCAGATCAATAATAGCAGCTTTTACAAGCAATAGATGACAGCCTCCGTAATGCAGTTGGTTAGACGCCGGCTGTGAAACGAGAGGCCGCGAGTTCGATCCCCGCACGGAGACAAATGTTTGTGAGGCCCACAATTATTTTTCTCGAGTCTGGGTGTTTGCGAGACTGAAAAGTCTCTCGTAGTTCCTGATACCCACGACACCAGACTCAATTGATCTTAATGTGGGGTCAGGACTATGTATGTGACTGTTGGGTGTATTTCGTTAATAGTGATGTTATCCGTATGGAGCGTATAATAAATATTGTTTTCCGTGTAGCATCGCTTAGCTCGGTGTGCTATGCCCTTAAGCGATGCGTTTGTACTATCGGCCTGAATGCTTATATAATGGACACTGACTTGGTGTTTAATTAGAATTGGTTTTCTTTGTAGTGTAACGCGGCTTAGTTCTTCTCTGCGACTCTGTGTGACACTTTTATATTGGCTTCAAGCAATTGGTGTTATATTTGACTTTAAATAGACTTGAGTTTATTTTTGGTTTTTGATAATACAGTTTTTATTGTAAACCATTTGATAATACAATTTTTTAAAGACTATTTCTATGATTTTTATATTTAATTAACTTCGTTCAGAGCCTTACTTGAAGCGTTTCCGTATGCAGCTAATACTCGTGGTTTTTAAAAGATGCAATAATTTAATTATTACATACATACATAACCTCACGCCTTTTTCTTAGAAGGGGGTAGCCAGAGGTGCTACCAGGACACCTATTTCGCCTTATGTGTTCCGTCCCACGATGCGATAGGGGGCAACCTATCACCACATCGGGCACAAATTCCTGACTCCGGGTTGATAATGAATAGAAAAATCCAATATCACTTTACCCGACCCGGGATTCGATCCAGATACCTCAGCTTTGTAATCGTACCGTAGTACAGCTGTGCCACCAAGGCAGTCTTAATAATTATTATTATACGATAATTTAGTTATTATTTAAGATAATATCTCTCGTTGATGTCTTCTCTGTCACTCTTAAGGATTATAATATTATTTTTCAGGTTAATCTCCATACGACGTTTGCGTATTGATTTATATGAATGACAAATATTTGACTTATAATTATTATGATCACGCTATGCGACGGAACATACGAGGCGAAATGTAGTTAGTAGCACCTCTGCCTACCCCATTTGAGAAAAAGGCGTGAGTTTATGTATGTATGTAATTATTTTAATCAACAAAGCCGAAGAGAATATTTAATTAATAAATAAATTTAAGAATTATTTTATAATTATGAGGACTGTTGTGGGTAAATGCCTAGTTTGGATATCGAATACTGAGACAAATGGTAATGGTATGTATTTAAAAATCCTGAAATAAAGACGTGTTGTTGGAATCGTAAAGAAGCTTTATCAGTGATATAAATTAATTAATTTGTTTTGTATGGTATTGCATTATTTTAAGGTAAATACTCCTCATCTCGCGATTAGTTATATTTTATTTTATAATTATTAATAGAGCCACTATTTCATTTTTTTTAAGTTCAGATAACTTAAAATTCCATTTATACATCAATGATTTCATAATTATTTGTGATGTGTATGTTGAATATAAATTATATAAAATTACCCTCTTATAAAATTATTCATACAAATACAAAAAAGGTTAAGCTACCGCGATAAAAAATATTTACAGTTAAATTTTTATCTGAAACTTTTCATTGAGCCAAACTGGAATATATTAAATTGAAATATAGCATCGCGAGTTTCGTATATTTAGTTTATATGGTCCACAAGTTATTTTTATAGGCAAATATTGGAAAGCATCGCTTCACGCCGAACGGTTGTGATGAAAAAACAAACTACAGTCAAATTGGAATGCAATACGACGTTTGAAAATGGAAGTATTAAAAAAAATTGAATTTCGAATGAGATGAATTAATAAATCGAACATGTCATTTATCGGAGAGATGAAAAGCATTTTTCATTTATTCAATAAGTTATGTATGTATTTAATTTACTGATATTAATTATTTCTAATACAGATTTAAATGTTATCCTTATATTATAATTCTACTGGGAATATCATGTAATTAATTAGTTATTTGTAGCATAAGTAAAGGAGTTACGGAAAATATTAATGCAATTTTATATTCCCTTTATGGTGGTTTTGTGTGAAGGAGTTTCACTTAAGGATTTTATGTAACTTTCAGAAACAGCATATTATAATGTGGATGTACGTTAATCATTGACTCATTTTATGATAGCTTTTGTAGAAATCGACTTAACTTTAAGTACATGTAATTTTTATGAAAGTCATTTCATTAAATGGAGAAATAAATTAAATTATTAATGTGCGTATGTAAATGTTATTGTTGCACATGTTTTGAGTTTAAATATTATTTTATTCGTTTAAAAAAATATACACGCAAGATTCTCATATTTTATTTAATAACATTTATATCTTAGGATATTTCACACAATGATTTTATTTTATTCTATTAATATAGAAGTACTATAATTTCATTAATTAATTTTAACGACATTATGAACACCAAACACTTATATTTTAATTTCGTAACTTGAATTTTATTTTAATTATTTTAACATTATGATTTATCAATTTATAATTTTACTTCCGCAAAAAATACAACTTATTGCACTTCAAAACGAATTAAAAATCGACCACTAATTCATAAATTTCAAATTTCAAATATGGAATAAAACACGGAGTACTGACTTACCTAGTACGGGAGTTCGGAGCGACCACCACTGACCACGGCACACAGGTGTCTACTTCGCTGGTGGAGCTTCGCCGGCTTATATACTGCCTGCGTGCTCGGCTTATCGCGGTTACAGTTAGAAAAAAAAGTTGGTGGTTAGATTTGTTTGTAGGGGTTGTTGAATTACTATTAAAGGTGTTGATAGGGTATGCTTTTAGTTGGATAAAAATGTGGAAGATGGTTTTGCGCATTCGATTTTTTAAATTTCATGTTTAAAAAATAGAAAAGGGTTATTAAATGAATACCATTTTTGTTTGTAGTGTTATATAAAATTATTGTTCCGCATAATTTTTTTTGCAATTGTACTTTAATTTTATTATATTATTATCCCGGTCAGTCCCAGGATCCGCCATCCTGCTCCGTGTCTGCTTCCTCGCCTGATCTTCAGCGCCTTCAACTGTAAGACCAATGGTCATGTCTTCCCTGACGACACCAGGTCTAGGCAATGTTGAGGCTTAGGCCTATTTCCGATGTACTCCTGCAGCTTCCTTAAGACATGGCCAAACCATCTGAGGTACTCCTGGAGCTTATCGATCACGTCACTGACACCAAGGTTATATGTTTGTCAATTCGTTTTTAATACAGCGGATACAAAAATCCTACGACTATCTCTGACGAATAAAGCTACTCGCGATTTTATTGAAAATAGTGTGAAAAATACTGAAGTGGATTGAAAAACAATTGCGACAAGCAATTATTGTAATTCCGAGGGTGTTTTGGTAATCCCGTGGCGCCGTCAATAAATATTGTACGAAAAAATAACGCTGGCAGATATTGTGAACCCTCTCTCACATACATAAACTCAGGCCTTTATCCCAAAAGAGTAGGCAGAGGTGCAACCAGGACACCCACATTTCGCCTTGTATGTTCCGTCCCACGATGTGATAGGGGGCGAGCCTATCGCCATATTGGGCACAAATTCCTGACTCCGGGCTGATAATGAATAAAAAATACAATATCACTTTGAATGGCTCGGAATATATTTTAATATTTTGTTGTCTAGTTGGTAATGCACAGGACTGCCAATCATTTCCTGTCTCACTATTGAAACAAATATTTATCTCGTTTGTGTCGGTGCAGGGTCGAACTCGCAGCCTCTTGTGTCACAGTCTGCATTTTAACCAATTGTATCCCAAAGGGTGTCTATGTTAAGAAATAAATAAATACACCCAACAGTCACATACATAGTCCTGACCCCACACTAAGATCGAGTCTTGTGTCGTGGGCATCAGGAACTACGAGAGACTTTTCGGTCTCACAAACACCCAGACCCGAAACAAATACCAGTGGTTCACACAAATATTTGTTCCGGTGCGGGGATCGAACCCGCGGCCTCTCGTTTCACAGGCGGAGTCTAACCAACTGCGCCACGGAGGCTGTCAATAAAGAAAGTCAGAAAGCTTGGCCATTTTGCGTATTTTTTATAGATGTCGCTAGATGTAGGCTGCTTTCAACAAAGCGCTAAAAACCTTGCATAAGGCTTGGTTAATACTGACGTTTCTGCAAATAATAATTTCTGTGGCGTAGTTGTATTAAGGTACGGTTAAAAAGCTGAGGTCTCGGGTTCGAGTCCCAGGTCGGGCAAAAGTGATTTTTCTGTTCATTATCAGCCCGGAGTCAGGAATTTGTGCCCGATATGGCGATAGGCTCGCCCCCTATCACATCGTGGGACGGAACATGCAAGGCGAAATGTGGTAGCCTGGTGGCGCCTCTGCCTAACGCTTCGGGGATAAAGGCGTGAGTTTATGTATGTATGTATGTTTTACTATAAAACATCCTTAACTGTACCGTTCCGTCACCGGCCCGCACCGTAGCCTGCTATACATTGTGATCTCCGTAATTTTATGGCCATGTATGACATATCACATCTCGGCCATGGACTGCTTTGTTGTCTGGGCATATGTTTTAATTAAGTAGCTGATACTTTCTGACTCTTAGTTCAATCTTTTCTAGTTTATTAAACTCACTACAATCGTTACCAGTGGTCAATAAACACTCGTCATTTGACACAATTATGCTGGCCTTTTAAATTGCATGTTCACGTTGTTGATTCTTAAAGATATTGTTTCAAGCAAGGGATCAATAAAACCTTCTAGGTTGCGTAACTGACAGTAATTCGCAATATACGTTCTAAGTTATTGTTTTTACATTACAAAGGTTGTAAGAATGGATCAATTGTAATATTTTCTAACACATATAAAAAGGATCTTTTAACAACAACTTTTCCACCTGATTTTACTTGTTAACTCTGTTGATTGAATAAGGCTTTAGTGATCGACAGATGGCGAGATAATCATCGATGACGTAGCTAAATAATATGCTGATTACGGTTAACAGCGTCATCAGTGTAAGAGATTACACCCTGCGTTCGTTTTTACCGGATGTGAGAAGTCGCCTGGGTAGGTGCCACCGGAATGTCTATTTCTCCCGCCAAATAGCAGTGTTGTGTTCTGGTTTGAAGGACATTGTAGCCAGAGTAACTACTGGACATAATGAGACTTAACATTTTATTTCTCAGGATGGCGAGCGCAGTAGAATGCCTTGCATTGCCTTGTAATTCTTGGTGTTGTTTGCTTTTGCTACTGTTCATGAGCGGTCATATCGCTTATCATCAGGCGAATGGTATGCTCGTTTCGCCATTCATAGCAATAAAAAAAAACACCTGTCAAATATGGCGGGTGTTCGCAAATCCCCTCCCTTCCAAATAAATGGGGGAGGCCTATGTTCGGTTTTCTAATGTGATATTTCTATGGGTGTAGTGTATATGGGGGGACGTATAAGGGCTGATACAGTACAATAACTACACTGTAGATGATGATACTGTCTAATGATTACGAATCAATTGTTATTAATGATAAGCCTTTTTAAATAAACGTCACAGCCTATTGCGAGAACTGCTGTTAAAGAAGTTCAAGAACATAATTAAAACTAAGCTCTGCAAGAAAACTCATCATAAAAAATTGTGATTGTCTTTGTGATAAGAAAGTTAAAAATAGTTTGACTTTTATGTATGAAATATTTAATGTGTAGTGTAACTTTGACAGTTTGTTTTTGGTATTTCCTCGTTGTAAGAAATGTTTGAGGCGGTGGTAGTGTTAATTGAGGTATTAAAAAATACTAGAAAAGAAGAAACAAAACTTGTCGGCTTACTTTTGTGAATGTGATGAGATATTTGATTGTCGTCACTCAATTTATTTAGATAGTCCTGCTCTTGACATCGGGTGCAGTACTGTTTCAGCCCATATACATCCCACTGCATGGCACGGGCCTCCTCTACAATCGAGAGTACGATTGTTATCCTAGTCTATCCTTCTAACGTTTGATTATTATACGCAGTTATCAAGGATGTCAGTATTTTGATAAAAAGCATTATGAGTCTAGACGGATCACCGAATGTTCGTTTATTGTGACGGTATACCGATCGAACTGTAAGGCCCTTCACACACATGCTGCTGAATAGTAATACTAATGTTCTGTACCACATCGTGAACGTATGACGGTCGATTCGTGTAACATGAAATCGGGAGACGCGAGTTGACAAAATAAGTTCCTTGACCTTATTTAGACAAAAATATAATAATAATATATGCACCCAACAGTCACACACATAGCTCTGACCTCACATTAAGATCAATTGAATGTCGTTTCGTGGTGATCAGCAATAATGAGAGAGACTTTAAGGACTCACAAGCACCCAGGCCCGAAACAAGTACTTATGGAGCACACAAATTTTGGTCTCGACGCGGCGTTCGAACCCGCAGCCTCGCGTTTCACACCCTGCGACTAACCATTTACGTCACGAAGGCAAATACTAAAATTGTGGTGGAAATTAAAATCGTCGGGTATCAAAGATTTCAGTAGCGTTGTGTACGAAGGGCCTTATGCTCAGTTCGCCTACACTGCCTTCCGCCTACGGTACGAATTGCGATTGAACTAAAACTTGGCAACAAATTGAATATCTTTTTGGATTCAGTTATGAAATGTTATTGTAGGCATTGATTCAACCTTAGGATGTTCACGTTTTGAACCAGAACTAAAGATATGATGCAAATTACCATTTGTAGTGTTGATTTACTCTGAACAAGAATTAAGGAGAGATGTTGAATATAAAACATTTAGAATAAGCATTGTTTAACAGTCCAAATAAGTTTTGGAAAATAACTAGTCACGAAATATTAACTAGTATCATATATTATACTTGTAGTGTACGGCCTACGTAAGTATCAAACACAACTATTTTTGAAAAAGAACATGTATTTTATAAAACCCGTACTTCGAAACGTAGTTAAGAGGTTTATAAAGTTTCTTTCACGTCAAAGATATATCTAAAAGGGAATTCTAATACTGCCACTGTGTAAACAATTAGCTTGCATTTAATATGACATTTCTATCCATGTAAAATAAATAATAAATACACCCAACAGTCACATACATAGTCCTGACCCCACACTAAGATCGAGTCTTGTGTCGTGGGTATCAGGAACTACGAGAGACTTTTCGGTCTCACAAACACCCAGAACCGAAATAAATACCTGTGGTTCACACAAACATTTGTTTCGGTGAGAGAATGAAACAAAACTTACTGCTTTCATAAAATGAAGAATGTTTCGCGGCCACGGGCTCTATGTCTATTAGGTGAGCATACAAATACTTTTCTCTACTCGAATCAACTGTATCTCCTTTCATACCGAGCTTTTGTTCCCTGTATATGAGAACTTATAGAATTTACATACATACATCTGATTCCTAACTGGATAATTGTGTCGAGTAAACAGACATAGCCATTCGTACCCCGTCGTTACTTTTTACAGAATGCATTCCACTTGCAAATATGACAAGTCTGTGTGTATGATTACTTTGTAATGCCAGTAAAATAATTAAAAATAAATACCAATAAGTACGAGTAATACTAAGGGCCTCGTTCACCATCTTTAAGTAAACCGTTGATTACTTACTTTTTGATTGACGTTATTTGACAAGCAAATGTGCAGAGTATCTTTCGTCGATTTCACAAGTGAAAATAAAGTAAAGTGCTGATTAAGTGAATGACATAAGAAAATGAACGAATCATTCGTTCAATATTGCGTCAAATGTTCCTCGCCCTGCCTCCCGCTAAAGTGTCAACGTGTTTTTTTCTTAAAAAATAAAAAAGGAGGTTGAGATTTTAACCTTATTATAACCATTAAGTAAATACGCTAATCGGCAGACGATGCAGCCAGTAAGTTACTTATTAATGTAATCATAGGATTAGTATTACTGGAGCATGGTGAAATCAACACATGATGTTACGGATGACTTTTCTGATGATTAGCCTAATCAACGATTTACTTGAAGATGGTGAACGAGGCCCTAAGCCTTTTAACTGTCCCCACAAATAAAGTAACTTTCATGATGTCACTGCATGCATTTAACCTATAATTTAATGTTTTTCACCGCAGTACCCTTTGCAGCACAATGTCATAGATAATAGCAATACTACACATACTAAATCATCCACATAAGACATATAATGGCAGTGTAGTGTTACTGATCTGATAGGCATTGAAAAATGAAAAAATCTTAGAATAACAATCACTATAGTTATAACGTACTGCATTTACAACCATAAGCTTGGGAGATAGAGTTTAGTTTTCAATGCTAGCTTTATTTTATCGTGTATTTTGTGTTCAATTAATTTGATAAATCTTACAATAATCGAGATTAAAGAATATTTTGTACAATTTATGTTCTTTTATATTTTTATTTTGTAAATAAATAAATACACCCAACACTCACATAGTTCTAACCCACATTAAGATCAAAGAAGTCTTGTGTCGTGGATATCAAAAACTACGGGAGACTTTTCGGTCTCACAAACACTCAGACCCGAGACGAATACTTGTGGCCATAATATGAGAATTAGACTTAGACATCAGAAGGAAACTTTGTTGAATTCCCAAATGGTTGGACGGGAAGTAACCGCTCATTTATTTTTAAAGAATCATAGGTTGGATACCATAAAATCAATAAAGATAGACGTAATATGGGGATAATTGAATAAAATAAAATGCGTCAAAGGTGTTACTTGTATAAGGTTTTGTCCGTTTTTTATTATTTTTTCTAGGGAAAGCTCCATAAGCTTCCTCCGCATGCCCCGGGGGAGGCAGCGGAAAGGATGTGTCATTGGACATCAAGTCCCACACAGGACGGTGGCCTTGTCTAGCTGACTTATGTAGTTGATTCACGTTCAAATCAAACAGACGATTTATACAATAAAATAAATAAATAAATCCAACAGTCACATAGTATAGACCTGAATCTGCGATAAAATTCTTGTGTCTATCAGAATCTATAAAGGAATCTCTGGACAAAGCAGATATGCAACAAATACACGTGAATCTCTTCCTCCGGTCAGCCACAAAAAAGGAATATCAACAAGAATTGTTGCATATACGTATATATGTAGTCGCTACAATGGTTTAATGGTAGTGTGTGTGCACATAACCGTGAACCCCATTTTTTTTATTAAGTACTGCTACATCATAATATATATTATAATTTTACACAGTGTTATTAGAGATTAATTATTTTTTTCTGATACATATAACAATTAGAGCGTACGTACAATATTACAACATTATTGGCTAAATCAAGGTGACTATAAATAAAGATACAAAAGCTCTTCGTTCGAGTCCCAGGATGAGCCCTGTCTGTATGATTTTCCGATGTGAAAAGCCTCATTGAACTTGGTAAAAAGCTCTGCTTCTGTTAAAATTAAATCTTTGGGGCCAAAGGAATGTCGACATACTGAAGGCTAACTTGTGGCGTTTCTGTTTACCCTATCGGGGATATAAGCGTGATTTTATTCACGCGTGATTATTAATGGATTTACAATATTTATAGTCATATTGGCGTATTGATAGTAAGTAAAACTAGCTCAAGGAACTAATCATAAAATTTTAATTAGTATTTCATTTAGGCGCAACGCTTTGATATGAAAAGACTTATACGTGTTATTACGTGCTTTATAAGTCCAGTATTCATCAGTGAAAAAATTGAAGCACTGATTACTCGCTGTATCAAAGAGCTTTCATGCTGCAGTCCATTTGTATGTTTTTACGATAGTTTCGACTCGATTTTTAGCATGAATTCGTCCGCTGCCTTTAAAGCGTGTAGGAGTTGAAAATGGCTGAAGAAGGAATTCTAGGAGATCTGTGTGCGATAGTTGGCTTACTATGGATAGAAGAAGAGAGAGGAGAGGAGCAATACTTTTAACCGACGAGCGTATGTATAAAAACATATGTGTATAAATTGAAATTAAACTTTTTTTTATGTAAAAATTAAACCAAATCAGCGATAAAATCCGTAAAAAATAGTTTTATTTAAATGTGTAACATTCACGTAAATCTAATAAATTATTATAATATGTGTAAAAGAGAGCATAGTAAATAAATAAATATCTACTTCTTTCGTTCCTACAAGTTTAAGTCATCATCGATCACCATCCTTATGTATTTCATACCTCCTCAAAGACTATCAGGATACTGATCTCTGGCAGCTTGTTCTATTTTTATAGCACTGCATTTTTTATTACGGTGAACGGCGAGACGAGCATCCCTTTCGCCTCAATATGTCCAGTAGTTACTCTGGCTACAATGCCCTATAAACCGGAACACAACAGTGCATTTACACAGCTGTTTGGCGGGAGAAATAGACATACCAAATGATCCACACTCCACAGTTACTTACTTTGTTTTTCCAGTATAATAAAGTTGCAAATTCTCATTTTATTTATAGTATTAAACTCAGGATTCATCGAGGCTTATGATCACCAGTGACAAGTAGTCACTTTTCTCAAGTTAGCTGATAAATTATTATTATTCCTTTATGCAGAAAAAAAAATCTAATACTCACCATCTTTTAATTGGATCCCGTCCAAGAATCATAAATTTTAGTTGTTTTAATGATGGCATTGGGCTATTAAGATTATGTCTTATGGCATAACATTTCCTGGTTTAACATCTGCTTTATTACCCCCATAATATAAGATATAGCTTGTTATTTATTCTCAAACTAATCAATCTTTGACCTTGAATATACAGATTCCACTTTCCTCTCTTCTACACGCAGTAGGTGAAAAAACTCATGCACCATTATTAAATTTTATATGCAAAAGAATCAATTATTGGTATTTAAACACTATCTGCCAACCTGCGCCAGGCCAGCGTGATGGACTTTAATGTGGCCTAACCCCTCTAAATCGTACTCTTGATTGTAGAGGAGGCTCGTGCCCTGCAGTGAGACGTATAAGGCTGATACAGTTACAGTTACAAACACTATCTATATATTTGAATAAAATAGACTATTTTAATTCATATTATAGTTTTTACTGCCTATACCTCTTTTCTAGTCAAAACTTGCCAACCTTAACCTTAGAACAAAATATTTCTTGTATCTTTGTTTCATACATGAAAGTGAATGAACACGCATATCTTACTTTTTATAATGCTTATTGAATGGACAATAAAGGTCACATCAGAGAGCATACCCAGGTTTATGTCCCAGCGTTTTTACAAGCTACCGTCATATTCCAGAACTCCTAAATACAAAAGGGGGCTCTTAAGAGGCTGCTATTATACATTTATATCTGAGTATACGTATACATACTCAGATTTGACAGCCTCCGTGGCGGAGTTGGTTAGCCATCGGCTGTAAAACGAGAGGCCGCGGGTTCGATCCCCGCACCGAGACGATTAATTGTGTGATCCACAGATATTTGTTCCGGGTCTAGGTGTTTGTGAAATCAAAAAGTCTCTCGTAGTTTCTAATACCCACGACACAAGACTCGATCTTAGTGTGGGGTCAGGACTATGTATGTGACTGGTCGGTGTATTTATTTATTTATTTATATAAATGTATTATACTGTATGTCGCTGGATGCAGGCTGCCTCCAACAGGTCACTGTGGAAATCATTGGGGGAGGCCTTTGTTAAACAGTAGAATTCTTCGGCAGATGGATGGATACCTATACATACATACATACATACCTTTAATTCGTATGTTTTCTTTACAACTACTACTTTTACACACCAGTTCTTTCGACACGAGTCTGGAGCTAATTTTTTCTAGACAAGATTTTCGTTCAAGATGTAACAGATCCCAGTTTCTGTCAGCCATAATGTTGCAACAATTCACGTCGGTAATTAAAATGATTTGATAAATGAAATCCCCTGAACTAATAACATTAAAAACAATGTGCCCGGTGGTCCAGATATAACGATATTCATTGCAACCGCATAGAGTATAGCGTCAACAGCTCGTACACTAAAAACCATTACATTGAACGATATAGCCACTGTATAATTTTAAACGGTTTTATTTAGCTTGCTTTGTTTGTGTCTCTAGAGGGTCAAATATAGTAATTGATATTTTATCCCACTTTTTCCCAGAAGGGGTTAGCAGAGATGCTGCCAGAACACCATGATTTCGCCTTGTGTGTTCCGCCCCACGATAATGGGTGGCAGGCCTATCGCCATATCGGGCACAAATTCCTGAAACTGGGCTGATAATTAATAAATAGAAAAATCCAATATTACTGCTCGACACGGGATTCGAACCCGAGACCTCAGCGTTAATCGTACCGTAGTACAACTGCGCCCCAGAGACAGAAATATTTTATTTTCTTCATTTCTATATTTCAAAATAATTGTATTGAGTTGACACCTAATTCATACCCGATTAACTATTTTGATTAATACGTAGCGATTGTTTTGTAGTGAAACCCATATCACTATGAATAAACGAATATCAAATAAGTATAATTAAAAAAATCTTAAGGGAATATATTGCATCTCGCTCTCACCTTCGCTACGTCATCAAAAACTCATTGCTTGATTGATTTGCTCACATATTGTATTCATTTCATCACGTTATCAATCTCTGAGGCATGATATATATTTGTTATCTTATTTGTACCGGAGGCTTATAGAGGCTACACATGTTTACGACTAATTGTATTCAGAAAAGATTTATCTAAAAAGGATTAAGTTCCTAATCGTATACACGTCTTACAAAAAATAAATGAATTAAATAAAAAAATAAAAGGTAATAGAAAATATACAAAGTGTCATAATGTTGTTTTTTTTTAATTCTGGCACGGCACAGCTACTGCATTGCACCTGCTGGTAAGTGCTGATGTCATCTAGACAGAGTATGGAATGGCATCAGACGGTAGTCTCATACCATTCGATACAATCATGCCGGCCTGCTGAGATGCCTCTTCACGCTATATGAAAAAGTGATTTGCTGTTAATTTTTGTTTTTCTTACATTCTTAGCTTTATAGGTACTTAGCTTTATTTTTTCTCTTGTTAAAATTTGTTTGTTGGGAATTTTTTTTCAGTCCCTTTGTTTTACCGACTAACATGTTTATCCAACAATTAACACGTATTACGCGTTGTTATAGCGATCTTTGCATCATATGGGTAATAAGACCCCATTTATATTTCTCCATGGTTTATCCCCTTTGTATAATTATTCTTCATTAACTACTGCTATAGAAACGATATTTAAATGGAAAGTATTATCGCGATATTTTAAAGACATTATTGTGATTCAGAAAGGCGTGTTGAGATTTAACTTATTTCGTTCTCAACTACCTCAATTAAAATTTTGTATAATTGATGCGGTTTTTCAGTGTCAGTTTTTCACTGGATTTTAACTTGAACTGATATAAATATCTAAAACGGCTAATGATTCCATCATACCAAAAGTAATCTTACAGGAACCCCGCCGAAATTACATAAATCATAAAATCAAACTCAAAATTACATAAATAAACTGACACACAAATTTCTAATTTAAAATCAATAGCTATTTACACGAAACTGTCTGTTAATTAATAAAGCAAAGCCTCCGAACCAACACGCGTCGAGCATGACGTGTTTGCGTTCATGTTAGTGTTTCATTTGTGGTGTGCGGCAGCGCGCGAAATTAGCGCCACAATATATGCCCGGTCCAAAAGACCGCGCATGATTACTTGTTCGAGTTTCGGCGCAGTTGCAGCGCAACGGTTGATGTTTACTAACCGTTTCTGATGCGTGGGTATAATTGGTAATTGGTAAAGGTGCTCAGTTTTGGTTAAGGGTTAATGGGGTGTAATAAAATTAATGAAGTGATACTTTTTATAAGCTAGCTAACTTGATACCATGAAAAGTCACAGAAACTGTTAAATTTAAGAGTCTCCAAATATTGTCAAGGTGATCGAACTATTTTTCCTAATGTGACAGTGAAAAATCAATGACATAACTAAAGCTGTTGGTGTTTAGATATATCGCATGATATCGTCGCGATCATCGAATCCTTCATTGCGTGAATCGCTTGGTCGCCTTAGCTGGCCGATGCATCATAAAAATACGTTCATTCTTTATACTTAATAAAGAGCCCCTGTTGTAATAAGCATTGCCGGTAGAGAAGAGATTATTATTGTTTATTATACATACATATATAAACTCACGTCTTTATCGCAGAAGGGATAGGCAGAGGCGCCACCGGGACACCCACATTTCGCCTTGTATGTTCCGTCCCACGATGTGATAAGGGGCGAGCCTATCGCCATATCGGGGACAAATTCCAGACTCCGGGCTGATAAATAATACAAAAATCCAATATCACTTTGCCCGACTCGAGATTCGAACCCGAGCTCTCAGCTTTGTAATCGTACCGTAGTACAACTATTTATACTGGTTTATTATATAAAGTAATAATTCCATATATTAATTCCGAAAGCCTGTTCCACGCATTCTACAAATAGGAGCAATGTTTAAGGTGTGAAGTTAATAGTTCTGATTTAATGAATAATTTATTCGCAAATTGTAGAACAGGCGAGAACAAATATTTATAGTTAGTAGTAACTCTCACGAGATTCCTTCCCGTACTATTTGATCAGAAAATTATGAACACTTCACTGGTGGTAGGTCTCTCATATTTGAGAGGCCGCCTGGGTAGGTACCACCGCAATGTCTATTTTATTCACAAGTTCTCTTTCTAGCAAATAATAATGATATCTACTTTTAATGCATTTTTTTATTCGCCTAATTTTCAACCGGTGTATATAAACAAATTGAAGCGGATTACGTTTGAGTAATTATTGATAAATGATTGTGAAATACGTCAACTTTTATTCAGGGTTATTAAAAAAATACCCATTTTAAATTGTACATATTAAATTCCTATGAAATGTTCTTTCGCCTACAATATTGCATTCTTCATAACTTTAGAGACGTCACTTCTCTTAGTATGGACATTAAATTATTGCGAATGTAAGGTTACTTCCACAATTTTATTTTATTAATATATAAATATTAAACTGCAATGGCCTCATGGTTATGACATGTTGTACTAGCAATACGTGCTCTGGGTCAAATATTATTTGAAACGCATCTCTAGACAAAATTGAGGACAAAAATAAAGCACGGTATTACACAACTAGATATAATTTATATTAAAAAACAATATGGGAGTCTGTATTAACGTAATAGACTCCAAAACAATGATTTTTAGAATTTTTGTCTGTTTTTCTGTGCGGTCGTGCGCGAGGAACTCAGAAACGGCTTAATAAAAAAATACATATATGTTTATGAGTTAAAGTATTAAGAGCATGAAATAATAACATTTAATACATAGTACATTGTAGCCAGAGTAACTACTTGACATAATGAGACTTAGCATCTTAGGTCTCAGGATGGCGAGCGCAGTGTAGGCCTAGCATTAATTTGTAAATCATGGTGTTGTTTGTTTTTGCTAGTGTCCATGAGCAGTTGTATCGCTTACCGTCAGGCGAATGGCATGCTTGGCTCGCCATGCATTGATAAAATAAAAAAAAAAATGTTCACATTCGTATTTTTATTATTACACGTAGAAAGGATTTTGCACGAAAAGAGCAACAAACGGTAATCCGGCAATTTGACAAACGCGACAGCGTAGTTGCTACTTCGTCTATTTTTGTACGTCAGTTGTGCCATGCTGATCTGATTCATTCGTGCTGACGTCACGGAAGGCAACAGGATCGCTCTATTTATTGAATAAAATATTTCTATTTAGTAAAAATAGCCACAGACACAGCACAGTCCCGACCTCTTAGTTAAGATAAGATTCCCTAAGTAGTATTTTAGACTAAGTGCAAAAAAGTTAATAGTGTTTAATATTATTAAAAATCTTTAAAATATGTACAAATCATAAAACATTGGGACTATTAAATCAATTAAATCAATTCGTAAATGAATGAGGAATTGTTTGACATCGCCAAACGCTTATTATTCAAATGATTTGTTAGAGTTATGAAATAGCGAAAATCGAATTTAGAAATAGGTTTGTACAACACTTTGTCGACATAATTTTGACGCCCATTCGCTGAATCATTTGTTGGAATAATGAAAGTCCGAGTACCTAAATATAGGTAGTCACAGCTTTTCGACGTTATGTGATATTTAGAAAAAAAAAAATCGACCACATGTATTTAATTTTGAGCATATATACGTATATTATTTTATAAGGGATAACAAGATAGAGCATTTAAGTATGTGCATCTCCAGTGGCAAAGGCAAAAGTTGTTCTAAGTACAAAAAAAACTATGAACGTACAAAAGAGAAGCCGGTAGGAATCGCGTTCTATGACACTTCACCTCTAGTATTATTTAAGTATATTCCCTTAACGCAACGCCATTGGCGCTATAAAGTGCCAGATTAAACACTCAACCGCTGGTTTAATGATGTGCCAATTTATTGGGCATACATCCAGCGTTTACGAGCGTGTACACACACCGCACGCGGTGGTGTTGCCAGAGAAATGACAATTTTACTTTCTAAATAATTTCATGGTTTAATTTCACTGTGCATACTGCTTCTGATAGGTTTCTTTGGGGAAAGTTCTTTATGTAGCAGTGGATTTATTTAGGTGGATGATGATGATGGTAGGAAGTGAAAATTAAAGTATTTATGTAATTGTATACTGGGAAATGTCTTGTTTTGACTTAACTAAAGATTTCCGAAATTAGATTAACAACTCATATAATTTTTACACAGCCATTATTCAAATTGGTGATGTAAGCTGAGCTTTTGTCGTAATATTTAAAAAATGTCTTCTTCAAAATGAGAAATGCACTACTAGAAATTACCGATGTGATTCACATTACTTATATTAACAGTAACATATGTAATTTTCCAAGAACCTCTCCTCCTACCGTTTTTACCCTTAAAAAATAAACAGCGTACTTACCGACGAGCCTTATGCTATTGTTGTTCCCTCATTTCCCGAACCTGAAAAAACGATAAAATTAACTAGCAACACTTACTTTTGCTGATTTACGACTATTGGAAAAACTCGTTCATAGATACTATTCAGATATATTTGGCTGCTCTCAAGGTATCTTAAATATCTAGCCTAGATTTTATTGACTGCTTGTTAGGAGGATTGATTCGGCCAATTCAGTTAAGGGCAAGTCTAAATTTATCTAACGCATAGGTCTTGCAAACGAGTAAAATAGCTCACTTCTTTCTAAGTGATTACCACCGCCTATAAACATCTACAATACTTGAATTATAGGTGCGTCGCTGTTCTCTCAAAATCGGAGGGGAAATTACAAAGGACGGGTGGAGGATAAAAATTCTTGGGTCTCCAGTAATCTCACGTACCGAATCATTCATGACAGGAAAGCCGATTTATGCCGGTCTTTTGTAGGACATTATTCAAATCTGGCCGATTCTTACAATTATCATCACCATAATTAGCCCGTTGCAGTCCACTGCTGGACATAGGCCTCTCCCAAAGTACGCCACAGAGCCCGGTCAGCTGCTTTACGCATCCAGTCGCTGCTGGCCCTCAAATTCTTACAATAGTCCTAAATAACTACAGTTTAGCTCGATCACTTTACCAAACGTTGGTTGTGGTTGAACAGATCACTACGGGTCGTTTGATATAGAATTACAAGGTAGATTTTCGATGAAGATTTATGATAATGTAGTATAAGAATCTTTTTTATAAACTTGGATCATATTTTATTCATAAGTGATTTATTAATCGCGATTCATGCAAGTTTAGTTTATTTCCTAAAAGAAAATGTCAACTATTTTTTTTTTAAACTTGACACGCCATCTACCCTACATGGTTGTAAAAAACTAAAGACCTTGTATCCTTACTAGTTCCGACATTTATCACACAAATGCTCCATCTATCTGCGGAGTCTGCTATTATTTTGCCGCTACGGTCGCTACGCGTACTACGTAGACGGCGTTACGCTTCGTAGAGCCATCTACTTTAAACATAAAAATCTTTACTAATTCTCGCAATTGCTCCCAAAAGCTCTTTAATTATTAAATTACATTTAATTACGCTGTACTATACATGTATAATAATTAAATTTCGATATTTTTTTCCATTTTTAGTTCTTCACGCAATTTTTTTCATTTTTATTTTTATTTTCAGGTTCTCCAATAGAGGGCTCTGGTTAATACAGACATCATATTGTATTTAATTCCGGACTAGGTACTGTACTTAGTACATTATTGATCAAAATTGGTACACTAAATTTTAATGTAAAATAATCAATAAATGACAAAAAATATTGCTGAATTTATGCAATAAATATTCATGGAAAAATTATATGTCTCAAAGCTTTTCAGCTGTTTCTTAATATATGTTTGAGGTCATTACAGATGAACATGCAGTGTGCCATTACTGACTGGTAAAAATGTTAATATAATTACGAACATAAATAAAGTATTTAAAATATTTAAATCGAGACGCAACTGAGTTAAAAAGATTGAATATACAGGGTATATCCAGACTGCGACCAAAAACGAAGCCAGGTGGTAGTGTAAGTGATTTCAGACACAAAGCAAATAAAAATTTCACTTTTTTTATTTTACATACATACATACATAAACTCACGCCTTTATCCCAGAAGGGGTAGGCAGAGGTGGCCACCAGGACACCCACATTTCGCCTTGTATATTCCGTCCCATGATGTGATAGGGGGCGAGCCTATCGCTATATCGGGCACAAATTCCTGACTCCGTGCTGATAATGAATAGAAAAATCCAGTATCACTTTGCCCGACCCGGGATTCAAACCCGAGACCTCAGCTTTGTAGTAGTACCGTACTACAACTACGCCACCGATGCAGTCAGTTTTTTATTTTATTTTTTACTTATTCTCGGATTTGGGTGATAAATACATAGTTTTCCTAAAATAATGATGTAGACCTCTTTATTTTTAAACACTCAATGGTACGTAAGGGTTTAAGTTATTAATTTTCGCAAAAACTAGGTATTTGCCACCCAAAAAGGACGAGTTTTAAAAAATTCTAAAACAATATCTGTCGTTGTTTTGGTGAATTTTTATTTGCATCATGTCTGTTACCACTAAAACTACCACCTGGCTTCGTTTTCGGTCGCGGTCTTGATATACACGGTATATCAGGAACAGACACCATACTTTCTAAGCATATACCTGAAAAACTCCTGAAAAGCAATTTTATAACACAATTCGTGAGTAAACTTGTTGACTACGTTTATGACGAACATAAAAACATGGCAACAGCTATAAAACTAGTATGTGCATGATTTAGATGCGTGAATTTGGAAAGTTGAATTTCTATAGGAAAATTTTATGGGTATTGTGTAGCTTTATTGAACAGTTTGTTGTGAGGTAGAGTCGATGCCGAACTTGATAGAGCCAAAGTAGGAGGAATATTCTGGAATATTGTGGAATTATTTGGGGGAAGGTAAGCAGAAATTTGTTAATAATAGTTTTTATATCATTAAGATTCAGTGTTATAATTAAATACTAAATAATTAACGTTATTTTCTGACGTTCTTTCTTCTTCCACTGTCTTATGATCAATGTTTACTGTTGTCTGTCTGTTTTATGAATAAAATTCAGTTCAGCCTGGTTTACCGTATATTTTGTATTCAAAGCCCGTATTTCTTTCTAAAAGGCATAAATCCAGAAGGACAAGCTGCGAACCGATGCGTTGACAATATATCGGGCATACCAATATTATAACCTAATGCTGGAGAGTAGCACTGTATTATCACCAATCCGCCTGCCCAGCGTCTGTAATTATGGACATTTTTTTATGGACGCTCAATAGCGTAATTTTGAAGATAAATACTAAACTTACCTCACAAATGGGGAAGAAGAAAATAAGAATACAAAAACTATTTTACCTTTAAACTACGCCGTGTAAGGATAGATTAAAAAATAATACTCTATGTCACATGAAACGTTTTACCAAGGCGATCTCATTAGAGATGCTTCCACACGAGGGCCCTCAAACTAACCGTACGAGTCACCAATAAAATGTTACGGTTAAAACGTGACTAATGCTCGTTTTATTCCCTTTGTATTGCCAATTTGTTTCGTACGTGGATCATTGGACGACGAAATAAGAATTGAATACATTATTTGTGCCTGTTCGAGGCATTGTACAGGGTAATGTTAGCCACTTAATATTTGAAGAACCATAAATGTATGCTTTAATTTCCTATATTTTATTGTTAAATTACCGATTCTATATAAGTAATATACTAACATTTCCGTAAACTGTAATAGTTTTACCTAGTGCCGCTACTTATAAATTTGAAAACAGATAATAAAACGTTTAAAATAAATGTGCAATAGTTACATACATACATAATCTCACGCCTTTATCTAAGAAGAGGTAGGCAGAGGCGACACCAGGACAACCACATTTCGCCTTGTATGAATTCCAAAAATTCCTATTATCGTCATCCAGTTTGTTGAAATTTATTCATGTCGCTAGGCTAACAGTTATATGTACCTTAGGTATACAGTATTTGCATTCTGGAAAAAAGTTTCCTATGTTCTTTTCTATATGCAAGTTTTCTTCATAATTACCCATAAAGCTTAGAATGTAAGAAAAACAAAACTTAACAGCAAATCACTTTTTGCTTGCCTCGGTGGCGTAGTTGTACTACGGTACGATTACAAAGCTGAGGTCTCGGTTTCGAATCCCAGGTCGAGCAAAGTGATATTGAGGTTTTCTATTAATTATCAGCCCGGAGTCAGTAATTTGTGCCCGATGTGGTGATAAGCTCGCCCCCTATCACATCATGCGACGAAACATATAAGGCGAAATTTAGGTATCCTGGCCGCGCCTCTGCCTTCCCCTTCTGGGATAAAGGCGTGACTTTATGTATGTATATACGCTTGAATAGTTAAGACGAGAACGCGTAACATACGAACTCACAATCTGATTTATATGGATAATAATATAATAAGGAATGTGTACACATATGTTACAACATATATTTATAGAGGAATATAAATTGTTAGAACTAGCTTGTGAAACTAACTTTATCAGCCCATACACGTTCATCTGCATGGCGATTGAGAGAGATTAGGCCATGTACTTCACCATGCTGAACCGAGTGCGGTCTAGCAGACTTTACATACCATAGGATTTTTTACAAATCGCTATAGTATGTAAGTTTTCTCACGATGTTTTCCTTCACCGTTATAGTATGAGGAATTCTTAAGATTGTATAAATAAGGATATAAATTCTTATAGCTTTCGGAACTAATGTAGGAAAAATAACAAAAGGCTGTTAGGCAAGGTTTTTGTAACAAAAAATACATATTATAGTCTGGTTTGCCGACTTGTCCTTGAGTTTCTGAGAAACGTCTAGATTGTGCCTATTTTCTCATTATAGGCATTTTCGGCAAAATATTTGTTCCTAGATAATAACATTGTGTACATTTAGAGTTTGTTTTTCGCTTATTATGAAAGGAAAATTAAGATGGATCATTCTACCTCTGTATTGAAAAGTTCTCGATTTTATACATAAACTAATACGACTATAATACTAATTCCACGTTTCGCATTGTATGTATCGTCCCACGATGTGATGAGCGGCGAGCCTATAGCCTTATCGGGCCCAAAATAATTTCATACAATTATTCTTTAACACCCCAAACGTACCACATTTAGGCAGGCATAATTATGTCTAACAGCAAAACAATTAGTACCCATCGATTTACGGCCGGTTTCTATAATCTATCTATCTATAACAAGAGATTTCATTAGATATTTCGATGCATTTTATGGATCAGCTAACAAAGACAGAGAGATATAGATATGATGTATATATTTATACACTACTCACAAAAATTAAAGGATATTTTTTTTGATCAATTTTTTTTGGTGTTTTTTGAGAGTCTGTATCTTGGAGAAAATTGATTGTTAAGAAATTCGGAAACTAAAACTTGGAAGCTTAAAATGTCTATTTTGTAGATCTGTGCTCTATTTCTTGATTTCTTGCTAAGTTGATAAGCAATCGTAAGAAAACCAATGAGAAAAAAAAATCCAAAATTTTTCTGGATTTCAAAACCGTGCATTTAAATGGGTAGTATTTTTTTGGTGACATCATTATAAAATTCATGTAGATAATTTAATTGCCTTTAATTTGATACACCAGAAACCTCCGTGACATGATTTGGAGCTGACTTATGGTAAATCAAAGTAAAAATGGCCTATCACACTTTGACATTGGATTACTCCATGAATATCAATCATGGGGAAAACAAAATCAGAATTTTAGTAACTTCAAAACATGTTCTTTATAATGGTATTAAAGTCTTATGATAATAAATAGTATTTCTAAGTAAAATTGTTGACTGAAAAAAAGGTAAAAAAACGGTTATTTATGGATATTTGGAAAACACTGCATATCTTTGGATAAAAGAAACGAACGAAAGATATCGTCGGTAACTATTCAACCTTAAAGTATTCTAAAGACACTCTGAAAATTTCAAACTGCTCCGATTTGATTATCTTAGTGTTCGGAAGGTTTGAACTTACTGTATTCGTCAAAATTGTCGTAATAAGCATTTTTCGCATGTGATCGATTTTTGTCACTTCAGAATGCTTTTTTTGGTGATTATCCATATTCTTTTAATCAAATCATTTTTTCTAACGTTTTCGCTATTCTCCGCAATTGTAAAAAAAATACTGGCACTGTTTTACTATAAATCCGACCACGCAACCTCCCCGTAGTACGCTTTGGGTAACGCTAATGCCGGCGGTAAAACAGTGCCAGTATTTTTTTTACAATTGCGGAGAATAGTGAAAACGTTAGAAAAAAGGATTTGATTAAAAGAATATGGATAATCACTAAAAAAAATATTCTCAAGTTACAAAACCATTAGCATGCGAAAAATGCTCATTACGACGATTTTTGCAGAATACAGTAAGTTTAAACCTTCTGAACACTAAGATAATCAAATCGGAGCAGTTTGAAATTTACAGAGTGTCTTTAGAATACTTTAAGGTTGAAAAGTTACCGACGATATCCTTGGTTTGTTTCTTTTATCCAAAGATATGCAGTGTTTTCCGAATATCCATAAATAACCGTTTTTTTACCTTTTTTTCAGTCAACAATTTTACTTAGAAATACTATTCATTATCATAAGAATTTAATACCATTATAAAGAACATGTTTTGAAGTTACTAAAATTCTGATTTTGTTTTCCCCATGATTGATATTCATGGAGTAATCCAATGTCAAAGTGTGATAGGCCATTTTTACTTTGATTTACCATAAGTCAGCTCCAAATCATGTCACGGAGGTTTCTGGTATATCAAATTAAAGGCAATTAAATTATCTACATGAATTTTATAACGATGTCACCAAAAAAATACTACCCATGTAAATGCACGGTTTTGAAATCCAGAAAAATTTTGGATTTTTTTTTTCTCGTTGGTTTTCTTACGATTGCTTATCTACTTAGCGAGGAATCAAGAAATAGAGCACAGATCTGCAAAATAGACATTTCAAGCTTCCAAGTTTTAGTTTCCGAATTTCTTAACAATCAATTTTCTCCAAGATACAGACTCTCAAAAAACACGAAAAAAAATTGATCAAAAAAAATATCCTTTAATTTTTGTGCGTAGTATATATAGCTTGGTAAGATAAATGTATAGGTCAATGTTTATTTATTGAAGCGTAGAATTGTATCGACATAGTAATGGTAGCTATTTTAAGCTCTTGTTAAAGATAGATAGGATATAGAGACCGGCCGTTAGAGTATTCCTTTTTCTTTATCTATCCACAAAGAGCCTTACTCCATAAATTTACCAAACCCCTTATAATTTAAAAAATCACAGCAATATCAACCAGTAAATCCGATAAATCCATTTCAGGTAGGCTTTTAGCCCTGAAAACATTACGCTAGTGGCGCCATCTGTCGGTATTACCCGCCCCGCTGCACGCGTTTTAGCACCCTTTTAGTTTTCATTTGTTTTGTTCGCGCTGTGTTTGGGTTTTATTGGAAAAACAACTGCCTTTCATTTTGACTGTGTAATTGGATGATTTTAAAATAGGAACGCATTATCGTTAGTGATTTCAAATAAATAGTTTGTCTATTTGCATTAGGATAGATGAGTTCCAAGCCGTATGGTGAATTTGTGGTGTAATATATGTACATAAAGATGATACAGACTGCTAAACCATCGTCGTAGATCTCAGAACACACACCGCTGATTAATGATTTAAAGTGAAATCTATTTAACTAAGAATTATCTATAAGAATATAGCAGTTCTAATATTTTGGAGAGATGGAATCTGCCAAACGAATAATGGCCTAGTGAAGCCAAAGTCTGACTGCTCTTTTTCGTAGAGGATGCCCATGTTATCTTTTAAGAAATATGTTTGTTTTAAGTATGGCAAATAAAAAGATAAAGAAGGGTCTTACTGGACAGTATCTAAGGTAAGTCATGATTATTTTTACCATAATTATTAGTCAAGCTTTTCTTCCAAATACCTGTGACTAAAAATGGCTATTTTGGTTTAATATAATGTAAACAAAACAGATATAATTCCAATATTTTTTAATTATTACGGAACATACATGGCGAAATGTGGGTGTCTTGGTGGCGCCTCTGCCTACCCCTTTTGTGATAAAGGCGAGAGTTTATGTATGTATTTCTAATAAATTTTCGCATATTCGCTTTGGTGCGTATACCATACATACGGTCGAGATTCAACTCGCATTCAATTTTCGCTTGAGTAAATATTTGAGAACCTTTTTACCCTTCGTGACGTCATCTTGGGCTTTCTGTCCTAACAAAACTCGAGCGCTTTGATACATTTATTGATAGTTTTAGCAGGTACGGTTCTTTGAATTTTCTTTGCAAAAAAATATTTTAGGGATAAGCTATTGGGATTTCCTTTACTTAAAAATAAATAATAAATACACCCAACATTCACATACATAGTCCTGACCCCACACTAAGATCGAGTTTTGTGTCACGGGTATTAGGAACTACGAGAGACTTTCGGTCTCACAAACACCCAGACCCGAAGCATATATTTGTAGTTCACACAAACAATTCTCTCAGTGCCGGGATCGAACCCGCAGCCTCTCGTATTACAGCCAGGGTTTAACTAACTGCGCCACGGAGGCTTTCAATTTACTTAAGTTGTAAATTGTGCTTAAGTTGTGCCCACCAAGTTATTCATTATAATGCTAACGGTCTCCATTGTCGATATGAATTGTCAACAAACTGAATTTATTACGAAAACATTTCCCTATGGAAAAAATATGTCAATACAATAAGTTTTCGCACTAATAATATTCACGGGGACTTACATAAGTATGGTTTCGCTGGCTTGGTTATAAATCAAGACATGTCAGATTATTAAGCTATAGACTAAACACAATTATACCAAGAATCCAAAACACCTGAGGATAAAGAAACCAGACCACTTAGCACCATAATTAACTTTACGACAATCATCAATTAAACACCAATGCTGAAACTAAAACATTAGCAGAAGCTATTGCATTTTTCCAGATGATAAAAGGCTGTCAAATAAATGCGTGATAGCCAAATGCCAAACGTGGCGGCAAATGGCAACGGTCACCAACCGCCGTGTGACTGGCAGGCTGCCAGCCGCGCGCCAGTGCCAGTGTGCCAAATTATACCTTGATGGCAACGTTGTTTATTCCGCGGATCTAAATATCCGCGACCCGCGCGTCATGCTGTGATTTTTTTAAGTTGTATTTTATGATTTGTTTTTTTTTTGTTTTGAATTTGTATACGTGGATTGTTGAGTGGCTTTCATCGCAATATGTGAGGAGGTCAGGATAATAGGCTTGAAACTATACTTAGACATAATATGTCATGGTTTCCATATAGACATAGCGTGGGGATTAAAATAAAAAAAGAAAAATATTTGTAGCGTGAAATGCAACATAGATATAATATAAATGATAGTTGTGTTATGAATTCGTCGATTCTCACTTTAATTCTGTCAGCTTTTAATTTATTTCGTGCACAACTTTATTCCGACCATTGAAAATTAACCCTTTAATAACGGTAAAATGTATTTGTCATTAAGGTACATTGAGCTGCGTGCTCCTTCAATTATAAAAGACTTACTTACTAAGAGGTAATTAATAATACTCTTTTATTTATAGGCGTTAAACAGTACTTACTAGAAATAGAAACCTCTTAACACATAAACGGGGTCTCCCAGTACCTCGAATCCGTTTATAGCTCTTTGAAATTAGCCCCTTTATTAAATTAGGAGTTGGATTAACAAGGCAGACGGTCGTCAAATCAGAAGTCAATAACTTTCCGAATACCTATCATAATAAAGTCATGTTACATCACACATATACGTAAAATAAGGGCAGACAGAATAAGATTCCTTCTAGGTCAAGACATAACAAAAAAAATATATTAGTTGAAATTCACGGAAAGAAACTGCCAATGGCATGAAAATAATAAATTATCGAATCACACATTCGAAGTTATCTGTTTCTGACTAAATAAATATAATTACAATCGAAACAAAAGCTGCCGGGTATTAAAAAAAAATTGTAGCTCATTTAATTTTTCAGTTTAAAATAAAAAAGAAACTCTTCAGACAGCTGTACCCAAGTGATAAAATAACGGTGGACTAGGGCGGTAGACTTACCCGTACGGACTAAATTCTTCTCCAAAACCATTATTTACGCGGGTTTCCTTATATTTGTTCCATGACTGCCTTGGTGGCGTAGTTGTACTACGGTACGACTACAAAGCTGAGGTCTCGGGTTAGAATCACGGGTGGGGCAAAGTGATATTGGATTTTTCTATTCATTATTAGCCCGGAGTCAGGAATTCATGCCCAAAATGGCGGTAGGCTCGCCCTCTATCACATCATGGGACGGAACATACAAGGCGAAATGTGGGTGTCCTGGTAGCACCTCTGCCTACCCCTTCCGTGAAAAAAAAGGCGTAAGTTTATGTATGATCGATGACTATTAAAGCGATCATAAAAACTCTAACTTAAAAACCTTAATGGCATACCTAAGTATCGAATCTGAGACTTCTATCTTGACTGCAAACTCCACCTTTCAAAGTCGTGCAGTAATGTACCCATCCCACCCCTCGCATTACCAGTCTAAATTCTATTAACTCGACTCCTGGGTGGTTAATGAGGTCCGTAGCGGAGTTCTGTCAGCGGGCGATAAAACGCAAAACGTTTGGATTTCTCGCTGCATTCTACAACTGTTTATTTACTGTATTTGGATTTTCTTTAAATTAGCTCCTGTTTTGCTGCTAATGGGCTTGGATTTTAAGTAAAACTGTTCGTTTGTTGTATATATTTTCTTTTAATTAGTTCGTGCTTTTTTAAATGGACTTGGATTCTTCATAGTAGTTGCTGGAAATATAAGAACATTTATTTGTAGTTTTTTTAGATAAATGGGTGTGAACTACTACCATATAATAATGGGAGTATAACACAGTGTTGGAAGCACCGTCACAGACGTACACGCATGTAACGTATGTGGCAATAAGTTATGGATTTCACCAGCGTATAATTATCTGAACTCGAGAAAGTCGGCATAAGTCGAAGTTTTATTGGTATTACATTAACACTATTAGATGTATTGTGGCCACTTTATGTCTCCTTATAAAACATTAGGAGTAATTTAATTGATAACCTCCCGAATAATAGGCCACGAGACACGTTTGAGCTCTGTCAGGAGGTGATGATGATTTCAGGTCAAGATGATTTTTATAACATTAAATATATAACAATCTCAAATCAATTGACAGCCTCCGTGGCGCAGTTGGTTAGACGCCGCCTGTGAAACGTGAGGCCGCGGGTTCGATCCCCGCACCGAAACAAATATTTGTTTGAACCACAGGTATTTGTTTCGGGTCTGGGTGTTTGTGAGACCGAAAAGTCTCTCGTAGTTTCTGATACCCACGATACAAGACTCGATCTTAGTGTGGGGTCAGGACTATGTATGTGACTGTTGGGTGTATTTATTTATTTATTTATTTATTTAATCTTTACCAATATAATCCCCTTATTATATTATATCTAAATTAGAAAACATTTTCTTCAATATCTGTTAAATAATTCAACGTTAAACCAACCATAGTGTCCGCTGCACAAACGAAGGCAGTGAAAGAAATATGCAGTGGAATAAGCTTCTAAAGAGAATTCCTAAACTCGGCTACATAGCGGGTAATTGCATTTGAGATAGGATCGCCACAAGTACAAGAACGAACCGACCAGCCTGCATGCAAATATCTATTGAAATTACATTCAAATATTCGTATTAAAGTATACTCTAGTTTTAATAGACAGTCGAGGACTTGAGAGGTTTATTAATTATATGATAAAGCACTAGAATTTAAACATATTCCTTATTTTGACAGCCTCCATGGCGCAGTTGGTTAGACGCGGGCTGTGAAACGAGAGGCCCCGGATTCGATCCCCGCACCGAGACAAATATTGGGTGTTTGTGAGACCAAAAAAAGTCTCTCGTAGCTTCTGATACCCACGACACAAGACTTAATTGATCTAAATGTGGGGTCAGGACTATGTATGTAACTGTTGGGTGTATTTATTATTGTTATTATTTTATTATGTATTTAAATAAATAAATACACCCAACAGTCACATACGTAGTCCTGACCCCACAATAAAATTAAGTCTTGTGTTTTGAGTATCAGAAACTATGAGGGACTTTTCAGTCTCACAAACACCCAGATCCGAAACAATTCTGTAGGTTACACAAATAAGGGTTTCGTTCCGAGATCGAACAAACTACGCCACGGTGGCTGCCAAATTGAAGGTTCTCAGTACAAAAATGCTCCCCATCGCTTCTTTTTGTCTTAAATTAATTTGGATCAAATTTTACCTGCAATTTTGTATCCGTGGAATCTGCAAATTATTATGTTTAAAATTCTAATACGTCGAAATACTCAAAATTTGTCTCAAAAATTAAATACTTTGGTCAAAAAAATATATTAACATGACAATGCTACAATACTGATTATTTTGACAAATCCAGGTGCAACAGAAAATGTGGCTGCCCTACACAAAGAAGGTAATTAGATACAATTTATTGTATTAAATTCACTCAAGTTCTCGTTGCAGAGGGCCATATTGTGTGAAAAACACTGCATTATCAGTTTGCCTCCTGGAGCTCTTCAGATGGGGCGCTGGCTGGATACAGTTCTTTGTGTCATAAGTATTAGAAGTTCAATATATTATCTTACTAGTTTTCTTACTTGAATAGACCGAAAAGGACACATTGAAATTAAATATTATACAGGGGGTTTTATTTATTATATAATCCAAATGTTTTATCAACCAAAAATAATATTTATGAAATACAGCTCATAGTTGTGTCTTACACAGAATGACCTATGTTATTATCTGTAAAGAATAGGACGCCGTGTTGTATTTTTTGTAATATGACCTACAAAGACTGACCTATATTTTCGTTTATACCCATAGATATTTATGAAGAATTCGTCTCGGTATTTGAAGTATCAAATAAGGTTCCGCCCTCCCACAGCACAGATTCCAGCCAACAGAATTCTAGGATTTAAGAATCTGGAGAATGAATACGACTCGCGTCACGGGCCTGCAAAGGACTCAGGAATTTGTAAGCAGATTTTCTTGAGACAAGATAAAATAGGTAATTTGTTTTATAAAACAAGCAAATTTAGATTACGGGGATTTTTTTTATTAATATAAGTTATAGTATATGCATGCAAAACTGCTTGGTGGCCTGTGGCGTTTGTTGGGTTCAAATCCCAAGGCACATCTCTGACTTTTTGGAGTTATGTGTGTACTGAAAGTCAATCACAACGCACTATAACGGTGACGGAAAACATCGTGACGAAATCTGCATACCATCGCGATTTTGAAGAATTTCTACGGCATATAAAGTCCGCCGACCCGCACTAGGCCAGCGTGGAGGACTATATGGCCTAACCCCTCTCAATCGTACCCTCGATTGTAGAGGAGGCTCGTGCCTTACAGTGGGACACTTAGGCTGATGTAGATACATAGTTTATTCAAATATTAGACCTAATTTGTAACAGCAGAAGACGTCTATGGATGTGTGAAACTGTGAAGATTATGTAGGAATGTTGATCCTAGTACCGAACACCGTAACACGAGATAAAAATACTGTAAAGTATTATACTAGTTTCTAAGACTAACGCGAATGTTACACATTGAAATAAAACTAGTTTTATTTAACTTTCTATCAGCCAACCTTGACGCCTTAGCAAATAATTTCTTTTTACGTCAATACTTACGCGAACGTGCTGAAAGTTCCATATATCAATAACAAGGAATAGATTTCGATGCTGCGTCAATTGAGGCGTAAAATATTGTTGGACGTGCTAGGAATACTGAAATATACATAACAGTCATCGAAGTATTTATCAGGATTACTTTTTGCTTTTGTCAAGCTATTTTGACTTGCTTATTTATTTATTTCGCGAAAGTAAAGCTTATTTTCGAAAGAATTGTCCACGATGGGTCGTTTAATTATAAACCAAATCATTCTGCAATAAGTTTGAATATCATGTAGTGCTGCCCCCACGTAAATTCTGAATAAGAAAGAGTAGAACTTAGGTATAATGGTTTCTTAGATTTACACGAATGTTACACAAATAAAACTAATTTGACGGACTTTATCCCGGATTTGGTTTAATTTTTACATTTTTTACTTCCCGATATTTCGATTACTTTACAGCTTTCGTGGTCACGGGGCGGACTGAGGTATTATTACTCGTAGTCACCCACTCAGTAACTGTTACAAATGAACTACCCTTAATTTACAATTATTAAATTTAAAAAAAATATTTAAAATTATGTAAACTTAGGTGGCTCTCTCAAACCAGTCTACATATTTTTTGCGGTCTGTTCGAAAACGGATATAGACAGGCTGAACACCGATACGTCCAGCACTAGTGTGGGTTACTGTGGCGATTTCTTAATCATTGTGTACGGTGATCGTTATTTGGGTGGCTGCGAACATCCTAACACAAACTTCAGCAAAACTGCTAGTTCACAACACTTTTCTGAGACAACAGTACTACCACAGACCACGCCGACCCATTTAGTACATACATACATAAACTCACGCCTTTATACCAGAAGGGGTAGGCAGAGGCGCCACCAGGATATCCACATTTCGCCTTCTATGTTCCGTCCCATGATGTGATAGGGAACGAGCCTATTGCCATATCGGGCACAAATTTCTGACTCCGGGCTGATAATAAAAAGAAAAACCCAATATCACTTTGCCCAACCCGGGATACGAACCCGAGACCTCAGCTTTCTAGTCGTACCGTAGTATAACTATGCCACCGAGGCAGTCATTTAGTAGTTTTCACGAACTACAATAGGGCTACCACTTACCAACTTCACCTCCATTTTCTGTGAGATTCCACACAGCGTCAAGATCACCTTCTCAAGCTTAGACATTCCAAATTCCACGTAAATTGTATTCAACGCGAGCATGCAAAGGGACCGGCTATTTTTCGCCTAGCTTCGCAAAATAGCTTTTGTTACAAAACCAGCGGTAGATAATTTCAGTTTTAAGACCCTTTTTTCTCCGTAAGGGTTGGGAATTTATAGCGCCGAGTTTGTTTACCAAGAAAAGTGCTTCAAGTTTTTTCTATTACTTTGGTGTTTGCTGAACAATTTTTTGTTTTATTATTTGCGAATGTTAAAGAATAATTGGCTAACAAAACTTGTCTAGGTAGACTAACAAAAAATTATACTTTATTGTTTTTTTTTATTGTTATGATAATGAATATTGTAATTTATTTGCAAATGTTTTTCATTATAAATGTTTTGATCTGTATGAAGTATTATCTTTGGAATGTACTTTTACAAGCTTAGCGTGCCTTTTGTTGCATTTACTGCGAAGGCAACTATAATTTATATCATCTCAGGGATATAGTATTATGACTTACTTGTCTTACATCAATATATCTATATTTTCTCATGTCTTTTTGCCTCGCCATTCTTAACAGGAATTATATTTTTAATACGAAATTCAATGACGTATGAATTAAACTATATTACTGCATCATATAATTTTATGAGCGTAAAACAAGATGCTCATAGCGGGTTCAGGTCTTGAAAGCTATAACACCCTTTATGGGGGAACTCGGCAAATTAGAAAATTTATAGCTCAGTATTCGACGGTCAATTATCTCGTAAAGTTTGCTTATAATGGATGTTCAAATTATACGTAGTTACTGGAATAATGTGGGTGTTAGTTTTGTTAAATATGTGCTCCTTGAGCGCGGTGATATTGTATTTGAATTATGGTGATTTTTAGTTTGTAAGCCAGTTTTCATTTGTTTTTTTTTATTTGTTTCTGGATTTATAAGTCCAACGGTGGTGTAATAGAGTTTAGGTTTTATTATCATTTCTAATGTAGTTCAGTGCATTTTAGTAAAATCTAAAAATAATTATAGAAACGAAATTGGTCAAGATTTAAGGAATGGAGTGTAAATAAACGCTTATTTATTTGACTCACACCTTACATTAACATCAATCAAAGTTTGAAGTTGGTACATCACATTTTATAACTATTTTTTACGATATAACTAGAGGTAATACAATTAAATAAATAAATAAATACACCCAACAGTCACATACATAGTCCTGACCCCACACTAAGATCGAGTCTTGTGTCGTGGGTATCAGGAACTACGAGAGACTTTGCGGTCTCACAAACATATTTTGTCGCGGTGCGGGGATCGAACCCGCGGCCTCTCGTTTCACAGGCGGCGTCTAATCAACTGCGCCACGGAGGCTGTCATTTGCATCAAACATTCTCATCATTTTCATAAAAATCCTCTAAAATAAATTTGACACCATTATAATATCCTAGATTTTGTTCTAGAGCAATATAAAATCTATAAAACGTTCTAACCATACGTGCCCTGCATAATATCAGGACATTACGCCACACGTTTGACTGGCGCTCGTATCGGGCGTTGTTCTCGCAAAAACTACTTCGTGGCTGTGACTCGAGTCTGCTTATAATGGAGCGTATTCTAGACTCGCACGTTTTTTCTTGTCAGTTCTTACTGTGGTATGAAATTAATAAGGGTGTAAGTTTAAAGATTTTGCTGTTGGACTTCAGTTGGTCAGTGTGATAGACGATAGTCGAAGCCTTGTAATAGTTTCCTTGAAAATTCTCCACTTTATTCTGTTGTAAATGATGGGCAGCAATGACAGCCTCCGTGGCGCAGTTGGTTAGACGCCGGCTGTGAAAAGAGAGGCCGCGGGTTCGATCCCCGAATCGAAACAAATATTTGTGTAATCCACAGGTATTTGTTTCGGTTCTGAATATTTGTGAGACCGAAAAGTCTCTCGTAGTTTTTGATACCCACGACACAAGACTCGATCTTAGTTTGGGTTCAGTACTACCTATGTATGTGACTGTTGAGTGTAAATATTTATTATTATTATTTTATTTTATGTGCAGAGACAGATGCGAAAAATCTATATAGTTATTATAAGAAAGCAAACCTCATTTACAAAATACAATTTAATACCTTCTAAAACTTCTATAACCCGGAATATTGGTAAGTAATAGCTAGACGAGGGCAGTATGTCGCCTGTTTACTGTTTACGGCTCCCAATATTCTACATACTGAATTTTTACGATCACTCACATTAGCAGTGAGGTCAGACGTCTGTGCTTATGGACATTTTTACGTAATATCTATGCTTTTATGAGGTCATTGGACTACAGCGTGAAAATGCGATAAGTTCGTATTTTGGCTTGTCATATTCTTTTTACTCTTTTTGATTGCCTCGGTTGCGCAGTTCTACTACGATACGATTATAATGCTGAGGTCTCGAGTTCGAATCCTGGGTCGGGCAATCAATTAGGCCCACAGAATTGTGTCGAGAGATGGTTATTATTTTATCTGTTCTGTTTTGAACTAGTCATTATGTGCTTTGAAGTCAGTTTGAAGTCGACTGCCTCTGTGGCGCAGTTGTACTACGGTATGATCGCAAAGTTGAGGTCTCGCGTTCGAGTCTCGGGTCGGGCTGTGTCATTGGATTTTTCTATTCATTATCAGCCCGGAGTCAGCAAACTATTATTTACTTATTTCACTAAAAAAAGCCTCTATCCACGGTTATCTTATCGAAGGAAAGCAGTAGCGCGCAAATTATTAACATTTAATTTTTTCAATAATAAATACATTTCTGTATGTTCTGGGTAGGATAATGTCACATACTTTTTATATTATTGTATGGTCATCGTTCCTTGACAAGTATGCAAAATTTCAAATTCAAAATTTAAGTTAATCCGACGTTTTAAGATGCTCGAAATTGGTATTTAAAGATTCCGTTACATACATATATACATACAGGCGAAGCTTATAAAAGCGTATTAAACATATTTAGATTTTGTAGATAATCAATTACGAAAACAATCTCTCGTTAATTTTACACAAATCTCTAAAACGTAGCGTTAAAGAGTTGTATAACACAAAATAAAAATAAAATATAATAATAATACATATTTATTCTTCATTCCAATATAATTAATTATATATCTTTCATAAACACAAATATATTCAAACACTGCTATACTTTAATTGATATACTTATAATAACATTATAATCATTAATTCACTATATTAACTATTAAAATAGTAAAACAAATATAATTACTAAAGCAATATAAACCAACAATTATACTTATCTTGTTAATGGTACTCAGAGCCACATTTACACTGACAGGGGGCAGAGTAATGTCCTGCTCCACGACTCGAACAACACTGTGTCACTTCAAGCAATGCTGGTCTATTTATACCAAATCGTGAACAACCCCACTCTGCCCCACTTCTGACTACCCACATCAATTTGTATTTTATTGTATTTGTTTTTAAATTAAATTGATGTTTACACATTCCATAAAATGTACTCAGATAAGTATTTTTATGTATATCTTTAAATCATCAACATCTCACACATGCATTAAAACACCGTATAGTGATGATACAAAATACGATCTTAAAAGTTCTCAGTTCTTTATAAAGCCCTGTTTACACTCAGAGCAATGGTAGAGACGGCAGAGGCGATAGAATCAACTCGGAAAATACAATCTGCAGATTCTCACTAAAACAACATCCCTTTGTAGAACAAAGAATAAAAATAACAACTATTGTACAAAAGAGTCCTTTTGTTTTATTTTTAAATGTTACTCGGTCGACGTGACGCTGAGTGTTGGAGATTACGTCGTCTCTACAAGTGCCTTTATATTTTTACTAAAATCATTTTATTTTGGTAGAATCAAATTTGTTAATTCTTTTTTCTTGCCGTGTTAATAATGTGGGAATTGGTAGTAGTAAAACACTACTATAGGTTCTAGGAAGTCATTATGATAGGTCAATATAGAAGTCCTTATGGAAGATCTATCTTCATTAGTGGATTTCCTGTGATGGTGATGATGATGATAGTAGCTTACTTGGTAGCAAGCTCATTTGTGACAAAACTTCTATAGACTGAAAAGGAGCTATCTAGTCTCAATTTCCAGAAAAAGGATTATGTAGCCAAAAAACAGGCGTGTTTAACAACTCCACACAGAATATGAAATGGAAAACTATGAGGAAATAAAAGACAGATGTACAAACACCTTAACAGATAATGGAAATGTTAGTAAGAAACTAGTATTGCACACACAACAAAACTTTTTCGTTTTCTACCAGACAGAGATAAATATACCAAGCTGGCTGCCAATCTCCAGTTGGAGAGCTACCAAAACACAAAAACTTTTTTATAACCTGAGTAATATGGAGGCTGCGAGACGAATCTGCTTATATTTAATCAACGTAGCATTTTTATAAGTATTAGGTGCAGTGGGTAAAGACTTTTATAATACAGTAATAATTATAAAGGTTAATAGATATTTGTTCCGGCGTGACGAAAAAACGCTGTTAACTCATACGATTCCCTGACTTGTTTTTATTTTATTTATATTTTATTGCAGTGAATACCAAGACAAGCCCACCATTCGCCCGATGGTAAGCGATACCACCGCTCATAGATAGTATCTAAAACAAACAACACCATGAATTACAAAGCAATTATTGGCATTCCACTGCGCTCGCCATTTTGAGACATAAGATGTTAAGTCTCATTATGTCCAGTAGTTACTTGTTTTTAGTGGACCTGTATATCAGAGCAAACGTGTATTCATTTCCTGTTCATAATATTGTATAAACATGTTATTGTTTTTTACGATTACATTATACCTCATCTCTTTTATAACTAATCTGATCTTTTCGTCTATATGCGGACGCAAATTGCAGTGTCGTTCTGTCTGGCTTTAAAGCGGAATAGCAGACAAAGTTTTATATTGCAGTCATTGTGTCTTTAGTGAAAATGGTCGGCTTTTTCTACTATAGTGTTTATTTCTTGGATGCAATAATGCTTCTTAGTAAAATTATGAATACTTTACAAGAATTAGACTTATCTGATGAAAAAATAGTACATATTTGGAAGTGGTAGAGCCACGCTGTTCTCATTCAATACTCAGCGTGAATGGACAGGCTCGTCCGGGGCGGTACTACTGTCTCACAGGAAATCGACGTGAAGAGAAAGCCTACCCGTCGTTTTTCATTTAGTGAGTGAGATTAAAAGTGTGTCGTGGCCTGTTGGTAACGGACCAGACGCGGCTGCCTACATGTCCACGGTGGTCGCGGGTTCAAATCCCAGGGCACAACTCTTTTCGGAGTTGTGTGTGTATTGATAATCACCACGCATTTTAACGGTGAAGGAAAACATCGTGAGGATACCTGCATACCGTAGCGATTTTAGAGAATTTCTACGGTATGTAAGTCCGCCAACCCGCACTAGGCCAGCGTGGTGGACTATATCGCCTAACCACTCTCAATCGATTCCCTCGATTGTAGAGTAGGCCCGTGCCCTGCAGTGGGACGTATATGGGCTGATATAGAGTTATAGATAGATAGAGTGAGATTACCAGATGCCCAATACTCCATTCCTCTTTCCATCGTTTTTCCTTCCCGCTCTCCTCCCATTTGAAAGGCCGGCAACACATCCGTGATCTAGGGTTGTGAATGGTCATGGGCAACAGTGATCATTTACCATCAGGTGACCTGTTTGCTCGTTTGCCGAACCTAATATGCAATAAAAACATTATTCGTGTAAACAATTGTATTGTAGCGATCGGATCGCAACAACTAGTTAACTTTTTAAATTAGCTTTTTAATTTAATAATTGAAAATTAAGGGTAGTTTAATTGTAACCGTCACAGAGCGGATGACTATTACCTCAGTCCGCCCCGTGACCACGAAAGCTGAAAAGCAATCGAAACGTCGGGAAGTTAAAAAATGTAAAAATTAAACCAAATCGCGATAAAATCCGTATAAAATAGTTTTATTTCAATTTCCGGAGATTCGATTTTAATAATTGTAGTTTAAAGAATGGCGAAGAGCTGTTTAAGATAAAATGTGCATCTTTCATCGTGTTTAATTTTAATCAGAAGTATTTCAGACACGTGATGTCACTGTATTTAAATCAATCCTAATGAAGATTTTTTTTCGTTAGTCAAAATAACCATGATAAGGTTTAAGTTTTGATGTAGTCGGTACTACAACAATTAATACTTCATAAACATTGTAAGGACCTGAAAACCAAGTTATTTTTTGTCAAGAACATCAATGTTTGTATGTTATATTTATTCACCTTAATTCATAGAATACAGCCGCAGCGTTAGCCAGTGGAAAATTTGCAAAACATTGTTCCACAAACCGCCCTAATGGGAAATAAATTACTTTCTCAGTTGAATTCACTACAAGACTGAAAATGAGCTATCTGTCAGAGGTAGAGAGTTTCTTTACTAGATTCTAGAAGCTGGTTTATCAAGCTATTACGAGTTCAACTTGCGTAGAATGCTTTGCTCGTTTGTACGTAAGTAGGCTACAAAACAAATCAGTGCCAGTTTCTTCTCTATTTCAATCAATGTTCTTTTCTTTTTGGTTATTAGCATTTGTGTAATGGCGGAGGCTGTGCAAGAACACGAATCCTGTCGGCACTCGGGATAACGGTAGGTAGAAGGACAGATGTAGTAGTTTATTATAACACACTAACACATCCAACAGTCACATACATATTCATAACCCCACACTAAGATCAAGTCTTGTGTCGTGAGTATCTGAAACTACGAGAGACTTTTCGGCCTCACAAACACCCAGACCCGAAATAAATACCTGTGGTTCACACAAACTTTTGTCTCGGTACGGGAATTGGACCCGTGGCCTCTCTCTCCCGTGGCCAGGAGGCTGTCAAGTATGTATTAGTATATATGACAGTAATCAGTATACTAGCCTTGGGTTTGTTAGGGACCTAGCTCGGCCACAATCCGCAGCGTGACGAGCACGAAGGCCAGAGACACTGACCCCCCTTTCGGCCTCCCCAAGGGTACCGAAAGGGAAGCATAATAGTTTTTTCTCTTAGACAAAAAAAAGGTGTGACATATACATAGAGCTGTGAAATAGAACCATCGGTTGAATCATTAAAATGCTGTTTTGAGTACTTTAGTTAATATATTTATAACTATAGATACATACATACTTTATGGCACAACATTGCATAGAAAAATACTTCAAAATGAAATCAAATCCCTAAATAATATAATTAATACCTAGGCACCGATTCGTGCATTCGTCACGGAAACCAGATATAATTCATATTTGCATAGATTATCAACTTTTGCGAAAATTATGATTAAATTTAACAGTGTTTCAAATGCGCTAATCACAGAACCTTGACGCTGGTCGGCAAGCGTGCGCCGGCTTTAATAGAGTTACTAAGATTCAAGCAAATATTTTCTTACGGTCGTTGCACTTTCATAAGGAATATACAAGTTTTCAAGCTTTGCAATTAATTTTGCTGTTAGCAAAATCCCAAGCGGTAAATGTTTAATTAAGATCTAAAGTACTTTTATCTTATAAATTTCATATTTGTTTATGCAGCTTTGAAATTTAATAAAGGTTTAAGGGAAAAGATAAATAAACTGTATTTATTTTGGACTAGAGAGGAATGGGTGAGCTCGATTAGTGTGGTCGAACTGTCTTATAGAAAACCTATGAAAAGCGGCATTACGGCCTTGCTGTCTTCTTTCCTTCGGAGAGAGAGATTACCAGAGGCCCAATATTTTTTCTTTTCTTTCCTTTCCTATTTTAAGAGACCTGCGTCCTCGACATTCATCGCAATAAAATAAAACAATTTTGAATATTGCTCCGTTTGAATGATGTATAGTTATAACCAAAGTATGTCTCTAGATTGCAGCCTTATAACGGCTGAATTCAATTATAATATCAGAAAACAATTGTAATATTAAGATAGATTTTGATTTTGCATTCAAAATGCCTTTATTTCTTTATCTTGGATATTACGTTAAACAAATTACGTTAAATTATATATAGATATATCTTGCAATTTTTCCCGAGACATTGAGCCGTCGCGTCGCGCCGATATACATACAAAGGTATACGTTATAAAAATATATGCGGAATTCAAATGTACGTGTCTATAATTACTTCCGAGAAATATTTGACAGGCTCCGTGGCGCAGTTGGTTAGACACTGGCTGTGAAACGAGAGGCCGCGGGTTCGATCCCCGCACCGAGACAAATATTTGTGAGGCCCACGAATATTTGTCTCGGGTCTGGGTGTCTGTGAGACTAAAAAGTCTCTCGTAGCTTCTGATACCCACGACACAAGCAAGACTTAATTGATCTTAATGTGAGGTCAGGACTATGTATGTGACTGTGTATTTATTTATTTATTTCCTATATTCTTGTATATTTAAAATAGATATATCACAACAGAATTTCGAGCACGCGATCACCATCGTTCACTATGTTTTAAGGCGTCGTGATGCTACTTAGCTAAAAGCATTCTCAGTCAACTGCATTGCAGTACCTTGTCGATAGTCATAAATCGCCTGAACACCTAGGAAATGAACATTATTTACTATGCGTTCTCGATCATCTATCGACTTTAAATTATTTAGCAGTGGTACTAACAACAATACGTGTGACTTTGCGCACACGGAGCAAATTTAGTTGAAGAAACTGTATCAAATTCTATAAACCTAATTTACAATCGCACCTGAAAACTTTTGCTGCAACTGGCCACTTTTATCGAAAAGTAATAAAATATTGACAGGTTTCTTCAACTTCAGTTGCTCTGTGTGCACAGGGCCTTTGCCAAGATGTTATTCTCCGTCAAAATATCGTCGTGAAACAATTATTTTAATTCGCGTTTCACATTAAGATGAGCGAAGTTTCCGGATTAATAACCATGACCTTACCTCACCTTAACTCTTATTTATATTTTTTATTGCGATGAATGGCTTGACGAGCATGCCATTCGCCTGATGGTAAGCGATACAACCGCTCATGGACAGTGGAAAACCAAACAACACCATGAATTACAAAGCATTGCTTGGCATTCCACTTCACTCTCCATCCTGATACATAAGATGTTAAGTCTCAATATGTCCAGTAGTTACTCTGGCTACAATTTCTTTCAAACCGGAATACAACAGTGCATTTACACTGCTGTTTGGCGGGAGAAATAGAATCTTATTTATCTATATATGTATGTTTAAAGGCAGACAAATAACCTACAATTCTAAAGTAGCATGATTGTTTTTGGGCGATGAACACCATCGGGTGAGAACCTAGGTTATCAAACATTTTTTAGCAACAAACCGCAGTAAAACTATAAAGAATAGTTATAAAAAGCGATAAACTTGTTAGAATCTTTGGGACCCTTTGGGAATGTACGGAGGATTTTGATTTGAATACTTTTTCTTAAAAAATACCTCATGAATGCCAATTAGGCCCCTCGCTTTCCTACCTTTTCAGAATAAATAATGAAGTGTAGATCCAAGTTTTTCATGATTTTTCTTTTTATATTCCGGAATCTGAAACTTACGCAGTTTAATTATTGTTTTACTTCTAATTTATATTGCTAATTTAATAACCCTGATTCAAAATTGATTTGAGTGTAATGTTTTTAAAACTGATAGCTAAATATTGTATTTACTTTGGACTTCTTTAGGAATTATGGCCGGTGCGACCCATTGGTCTTGATCGATTCCACAGTCAATCAAAAATCGATGCAAATTTGACGGTTGTGCTGTCGAGTTCCATTTGATGTATTAAGGCGGTAATTACTGACCATTAGGTGAGCTATATGCTTATTGCTTTTTATATACTAAGTTAGTTTTTGTTTACCATAAAGCTAAATCGCCAATGAGATTTCGGTATAAAAGATCAAATATTAAATAATAATAAAAATGAAATCTCACGCGGTGACAGGCTACGTAGCATTGGTATGTGTCTCATGTGTTTTGGGATAAAATATAACGTATGTTAAAAATAAGTACAAGGAAATGTGCTATTAATTTTAAACAAACTACTTTCAGGCTTGTAGTATACTAAAATTAACGTTGTTTAAATATACATCGAAAGCCAATCGCGGTTTCAATCATTTCTCATCAATGAATGGATGCATATATGTGAAATGTTGATACATGATTGGTCATTAATCTCTAAAAAACATCCATCCATCAACGAAACCAGGCAATATGATTGATTAAAATCCAAAACACTTACATACATGACATCAATTTTTGAAAACACGCCTTCCCACAAAATTTAAACATGCAAGCTTTTCTTATCACGCGGCCTTCATCATCTTATAGCTGAAGGCCGCTATACTGAAGTAGAAAAACGGGCAAAGAAACTCTAGTGTTTCTCTTTTCAAAACCAATTGACATACATACATAAAATCACGCCTTTATCCCCGCAGGGATAGGCAGAGGCGCCACCAGGACACCCACATTTCGCCTTGCATATTCCGTCCCATGATGTGATAGGAGGCGAGCCTATCGCCATATCGGGCACACATTCCTGACTCCGGGCTGATAATGAATAAAAAAACCCAATATCACTTTGCCCGACCCGGGACTCGAACCCGAGACCTCAGCTTTGTAACCGTACCGTAATACAACTACGCCACCGAGGCACCAATTGACAATACAGTGAGTATCTACAAATATTCCAAGTTGGTTAAAATCAGAGCAGTTCATTAATCATTGGTAATAACATAATTAATAATTACACCCAACAGTCACATACATAGTCCTGACCCCACACTAAGATTGAGTCTTGTGTCGTGGGTATCAAAAACTACGAGAGACTTTTCGGTCTCACAAACACCCAGACCCGAAAGAAATACCTGTGGATCACACAAATATTTGTTTCGGTGCGGGGATCGAACCCGCGGCCTTTCGTTTCACAGGCGGCGTCTAACCAACTGCGCCACGGAGGCTGTCAAATGTTTATTATTCGAAACCAGAGTCCCCTTTAAATATTCAAACCAAATTAAAGCCCTCATCTGCTAATAGCCCGTTGACATTGGACGTAACTGTTGGACCACACCGCATTCAAAATGGGTATGTCAGAGTGACAGCGTGTAGCCTTTGCTGCGGCTTGGCTGACAGGCAAAGCTGGCCATCAAGGGATCTGCAAGCGCTGTCCGCGGTCTGCGCAAAGTAATTGAATAGTTAGGCTTCTTTCCGGCCTTTGTTAGTACTAAAATGTATAGTTGATGGGTTTTAATTTGTTTTATTTTTATATTGACATGTACACTTGATGGTAAATTCAATGCGATCGAAATAACGTATTCATGCGTGATAGTATGTACAATTATGATAGTGGAAACTAGATAGACATTTGCAATTAGGCTGTGAGCATTTCAAGTTTTACTGGTCGAGAGGCCGCCTGGGTAGGTACAACCGCAATGTCTATTCCTCCCGTCAAGCAGCAGTGTAAATGCACTGTTCAGTTCCGGTTTGAAAGACATTGTAGCCAGAGTAACTACTGGACATAATGAGACTTAACATCTTATGTCTTAGGATGGTGAGCACAGTGGAATGCCAAGCATTTGCTTTGTAGTTCATGGTGTTGTTTGGTTTTTCTACTGTCCATTATCGGTCGAATCTTTGTGTGGATTATTCAGTACCTGCTGTTTTTCTGTATACAACAATTTCTTTACGAAATCGGCGTCAAAGGGTCAGAAATCTTTAGAAACGAATTTAATGTGATATTTTCAATAGTAGTGGTATTACATAATAGAGTCTGCCAAGTGTTGAAGCGTACAATCCCTATTTACCAAATACCTCGAACTATTGTAAGAAAAGTTACAGCTAACTTCAAATATTATTATCCTACCCCGACAGAGTTTGGTTATGTTATACCAGATGAAAGTGGGTATCCAATAAGTTCTCTCTCTATTTTTCATTTTTATTTTCTATCTCTCTGTTTATCCAACCAAGAAGTCCATTGCTAAACATATTATGCCTCAACCAAGGATTCTAGCAAAGATCAAGAAGCAGCCGGCGTCTAGCAACTGAGCTTCTTAACATCGCTCAAGACGTAAGTTGAAGGTGCTGAAATTATATCCATTCGATAAATATTTAATCCTGTTAACTACCTATTTATTATTAGTTTTGAACTTTTTTTAATTGGTTCGTTTTTTCGCAATTATATTTTTAAATCTACATGTAAATGGATTGAATGAATTCTTAGGAATGTTATAGCTAGCGAAACAATATTCGGCAGATTTAGAACCGCTTTTGCAATAAAATAAGAAAAATAGCAAGGATTTAATTATACTTTACACTTTAACATACGAGTACATTCACAAACAGTATCTTATAAAAAGCCGCCAAAAAATACGTACTTACTTACTAATTATGTCAACTTAAACTACTAAATGTGATATGCCATTCATTTATAATATAAATAATAAATAAATACACCCAACAGTCACGTACGTAGTCCTGACCCCCACATTAAGATCAGTATTAGAAACTGCGAGAGACTTTTCGGTCTCACAAACACCCAGACCAGAGAGTTAAATTTGTGGGTCTTATAACATGTTTCTCGTTGCGGGGATCGAACCCGTGGCCCCTCATTTCACAGCCGGCGGCTAACCACCTGCGCTGTCAATTTATGGATCCAAATAAAGTACAAACAATCCTATATATATTTCGTGAAGAGATATATGTATACAATATAATCTTTACGCAAAGCCTCGCAGATGCGGTTGACAACTAAACTTATTTTTCATTCAAAAATGACTCTACATACAATAGCCTTAAAGACTACATTTGTGTACGATAGGGCGGCGCATTATGCAAAATCTATTACGCCTTCCAGGAAATACCAAGGGAAATGCAATATACCAAAAAACAGGATTCCCCGCTTTCGGGTAAAGTATGTTTAATTAAGTTTGTGGCACAATGCAGAAAGATAAAATATGTTGGTGAAAAATATTATGTTAATACCTCAGTGGTCGTGTTGACTACGCTTTCAAAATTAATATACAAACACAAATAATAACTACTTTTATCAGAATTAATTTAATTATTAATAACAATATTGATTCGCCTAATAGTAAACGATACGACCGCTCATGGATAGTAGCAAAACCAATAAACACCATGATTTACAAAGCAAATGCTTGGCATTCCACTGTGCTCGCCATCCTGAGACTTAAGATGTTAAGTCTCAATATGTCCAGTAATTAATCTCTACTGAATTTACTATAACAAAAATATTATAACGTAATAGAAGAACAGTTGAATTATGTCCAATTAAACCGGAACTAAGCAAACAAAGTCGATAGTTCCGGATCGATAAGTTCATGGCGATATCTGAATATAACTCACGCTAACTTGAATTTATAACTATTTTAGTCAAGGTAATATCGCAGGGAAATGCGCTGAGGTGATTTTAAATCTGATATAAAGTGGCAGCCAATTTACTTGGCGTTGTAAAGAAGATATTTTAGTTAGAAATACGACCTTATTTTACATACATTACATTTTTTATGAGAAAGCACTTTAAGTACTGGTATTAAAAATATTTGCAGTTAAAGTCTAATTTACTGGGAGAGGATATTCAAATCTGCCATACCATCGAGATCCGTTCACAAATTTAAAATCATGTTAAACTTATTTCGAAAATTGCAAAATAGTTAAGTTGAAGAAGAGAAAAAAGCTTTATTTTATTTCACTGCAATAAATGTATGGAAACGCATAAATATATAAGTGTTAAAAACATTTTTTGTCCCGGAGTATGCATAGATCAAAAGAAGATATACGAGTAGCTACAAATGGTTTTAAAAAATCTAAGTTTGCAATCACATTTCAGTTTACACTCAACTTTCCAGAACTATCTGCCACTCCGTCTCAAATATCAAACTGCATCCAAATAAGAAAACAAATTTGTTTACAGTTTTGAGGAAGCGATGCCAACGAAAACCATTTACAGTGCCAAATTTTCCACTGTCAGTGGTTTCTGTATCTGTCGGACTAAATGAGCGTAAAGTTCCTCTACAAACATATTCCATTTTTAGATCAAGCTATTTTTATTTTTTTTAGTTGTGACAGTGACTGCAATTCCCTTGATGGTAAGCCCAGTGAAATCTGAGTATATTATAGAACGGCAAGATATAATTATTTAATATTTATATATGAAAATGAAAAACTACAAGCCGCGGGATCGATCGCGGCACCGAGACAAAATGACACTAAGAACTGTTGTTTTTTTTAGCTTTATGAACATTTTTAATCCATTTGTGTTTCACTATGCAAGCATATTCCTTTTTGTATGAAGTCCACGTACGTCATATCCCGGTTAGAGAGCAATAATCACAAGAGTGCTCCGCTCGCACGCTCTCCAAATTAAAACGTTTATTTCTTTATTATTAAGGAGAGAAAGTAGGTCACTGTACTCACTTGCCTTTGTATGCGTTGTGGGAGTAAACAATTTAGAGAATTATGAGGAATTCCTAGACTTTTTAAAATCATATGGCAATCTTTCCCTTAGTCACGATTCCTCATTTGTTCGAGGGTCGTAGAAACTATTTGTCTTAAAGCGAGCCATAATATGCTTGTTTAACACACAATAAAAAAATCACGTAGTATTCGTAGAACACTTTAGATACAATGTATAATTTTCTGCCTATCAGACTACGAATCTTTTAAATAAGTGGGCGATATAACTTTCCATGAACGTACTAAAGTGATTCGGATGCATACTTTTTTTTATTATTTCATAGGTTCGGCAAACAAGCACACAGTTCACTTAATGGTAAGTGACCACTGCCGCCCATTAACATCCACAGCCCTGGGTCATGGATGTGTTGCCAGCCCATCAAATTTAGAGGAGAGCGAGAAGGAAAAAGGGTAGAAAGAGCAGGTAGGGGTATTGGGCATTCGGCAATCTCACTCACCGAACGAAACGCGACAGCGAATCTGTCGCTTCACGTCAATTTCCTGAGAGTTAGTGGTACCGCCCGAACGAGCCTGTACATTCATGCTGACTCACGACTGGCAATAGCGTGGCTCTACCACATCCAAAAAGCGTTTCTTGAAAAACAAAGTTAATAAATAATTTCCTAGGCATTTTATCAAATGTCTATGTATTCCAAATTTCAGCGACAAGTCTAACTTCAAATATATAATTTTTATCCGAAAAACAATGAATATTCATTGAATAAAGCGAGGGGAAATTTGAAATTTTAATGCTGTATTTTTTCGGTGACACATTTTTTATCCTTGGTGTAATGGCCCGATACTGTCCGTTCACTGACGCTGTGTGTTTTAAAATAATTTTCGTGTTGTCATGTATCCTTTGTTGTTACAATAGATGGCTTACAAGATCTCCGTGAATAGTTTTTCTGGGCGACACTGAATTTTCAATATGGTTTCTTCTCTTTACTCAAATATTAAATCGTAATTTTAAAGTTCAGTTATTTATAATGGGTCAGTCTTGTGTTAATTCATTATCTCCAATCATTTTAAGACGAAATATAAACAAAAACGGTCACAAACAACATAAAAATATATGATTTGCTATTTCAATGTTCACTCCAGACGTACAAAGGACAAAAAAACACCAGTAGTAATATAATTAAAGGAACAGCGACGTAACTAGCTCAAAGGAACTCGATGTAAGCACGAGGGGCGGCCATGACAGTCGTTCTCATAAATTGAATCTGTTAACTGACGAGCCTCCTCCCTTTCCCGGTAACTTTGGACTTTTTGAAGAATAAAAATAATGAAATGTATGCTCGAAATTTTTCTTGTGAATAATTTGTTACTTTGTTTTTTGTTCCGGTTTTTTTTTTGTTATTGTTAGTACTAGAATAAAGAATTGCAACGTCGTATTATATTTTGGTTGTTATTGTGTCAACACCGGTGAAAAAAGTTCTAATTATGATTATTCAGTATTCCAATTATGATTATCGAGCATTAAGTTGATAGTGCTATTAGATATTACAGTAATTAATAACTTTTACACAAGAAATAGGATAAAAAATCTAGTTTAAAAATAATTCATGCAATTTAAACACGCAGACTGCTCCAAAATGTCGCTCGATACTTAATTAAATCCCCGCCGCTCAAACAGATAACTATTACACTAAAACCACTTTTAAATCTCGATAAAACGAATTTCACTCCACATTCCAACCATGTCCGGATTTTAGAGGTCCGTACACTCGTTTAGAACCCAAAAGTTTTCGGAATCTTTGCGGATTTTGATTTAGGTTAACCCGCATAGCCTGAAGGGCTGGGCCGAAAAATAAATTACGGATTCGGAATTCTGAAGGGAATCAAAGACATTTGTCAACATTATTTAGTTTGTAGTGTTTTTTTGTTGTTGTAAAAACATGGTTTAATGTCATGGTTTATTTCTTCAAGCGTAGAAAAAAGAAAATAATCGAATGCCTCGCACTGGGAAATAATGGAATATTTTATATATCTCTTAACGATAATAATTATATAATAGTTCAAATTGAAGTAGGCTTATTTTATAGTGGCTAACATTCAACAGAGTTTTCATGTTCAACATTTAACATTTAGTGTGTAACATTCGCGTAAATCTGAATCACCATTAAAGTGTCTAATTTAAAATCAATGAGGAACTTCGAAAATCCTAAAATAGTACATTTAATTTAATTTAAAAGGATTTTCCAACCATTTTCAAACGGAACCACGACTACATATTTCTCTTCCGATCACTGCCAAATCTCGCGGCGGACCGTAAAGCGCAGAAAAGCGCTCTGATTGAAACTGCAGTTCCGAATGACGTATAAACTCGTCACCCATTCTAACTGTTGCTTTCGACTTTGTTCATTCCGAAAAGAGAATTGTGGATTTTTTCGAGTATTATGCATGTTCATCGGTATCGTTTGTTGATGGAAATGTTTCAGTAGTTGCTTGTAAGATATTTGCTCACTACAATGTAATACACAATAGCTGTGCTATGAACATATAAACAAAATATAACTTGGTCTTACGTACATACATAAACTCACGCCATTTTCCCAGGACACCCGCGTTTCGCCTTATGTTTTCCGTCCTATGATGTGATACGGGGCGAGCCCAGCGCCATATCGGGCACAAACTAACTCCGGGTTGATAATGAATAGAAAAACCTAATATTACTCTGCCTAGCCCGGGATTCGAACCCGAGACCTCAACTTTGTAATCGTCCTCAACTACGCCACCGAAGCATGCAACTTGGTATTACGAGTAATACCTACGAAACGTGATCGTACGGTGACAGAGAAATTAATAATAATAATTAATTAATTAACAATAGTTGACAGCCTCGTCAAAATGATTGAAGGAAACTCTCAGGTATATTCAGTGCAGTTTAGCTCCAGACGTTTCCCTTTACCATTAATTTTAGCAAAAATAAATTCACAATACACTCGCACTAAAGTCAGAATACTCAATCCTGACTTTTACAAGTTGACCTCCAACTTGGCATTCCATTCCTTTTTTTTTTTTTTTTTTTTTTTTTTTTTTTTTTTTTTTTTTTTTTCTCGCGGGGAAAATCCCTTTACGGACCATCCCACCCCCGGAGGGGCGAGGGTGTGTCGGACTCACCGGCGCCTTCCGAGCCCAGCGAGATGTTGTGCCGCCCGTGGATGTGTCGGGCGGCCGCTGGGTCGGGTCCCTACCGTAAACGTACGCGCCGAAATACCGACTAAAAACCCCGCGTCGGCCACCATCGGTGCACTTCAGAGACGGCCCCGGGATACCGTTGATACAGAGCGCGCCGGGACCGCCTCTGTGCACTGCCGCTGAAGCGACGCGACATGAGACGCGTGTTGCGTCACGTCTCGGGGGCCGCCAAGGTAGGGACGGCGGCCCCGCGTGGCCTCTCCGGCGCCGGGTTAGGTGACATCCCGGCGCCTCCTTCGTCTTCTGTGGCGACGAGCGGGATCGGTCTGCTCCCGATCCCGCTCGGCACTCTCCTTCTGCGACATGACACATTCGCAGAAGGAGAGCATGGCTCGCCACGACCTCTTACTGCCGACCATGGCGGCGACCACGGCCGGCAGCGAAAGGTCGCTTCCCACGACCGCGATGAGAGCGCTGCGCTCCTCGTCCCAGGCTGGGCACTCCTCCAGCGTGTGCTGGGCCGTGTCCTCACGGCAGTTGCCACAATGGTGGCACACGGCGGACTCCTCAGCTCCGGCTATGCGACACAGGTACGCACCGAAGCAGCCGTGCCCGGTGAGCACCTGCGTCAGCCGGAATGTCGGCGCACCGTGGCGCCTGTCCAGCCACTGCTCGAGGACAGGTCGCACTGCCGCGACGGTCCTCACGCCAGCACTCGGGCTCTCCAGCCTGGAACGCCACTCCTCCACGGCGGTCCTGCGGAGGGAGGCCAACATGGCCTCGACCTCACGGGGGACCAACCTCTGCCCACGCCCGGACGCCTCCTCTCGTCGGAAGAAAGCCGACGAGAGGGTCTTTGCGTCCAGCACCCAGGGCAGAGTTCCCGCCAATACGCAGGCCGCCTCATGCGAGACCGTGCGGTAGCCCCTGATAATCCGCTGCGCCACCATGCGCTGCGGACGATGCAGCAGGCGGACGCAGCGATCGCCCAGGGACTCGGCCCAAACGGGACACCCGTAGAGGGCCATGGACCGCACGACTCCAGCATACAAGTTTCGGCAAGGGATGCCAGGACCATCAGTGTTGGGCAACAGGCGCCCCAGTGCGCCCGCCGCCCTCACCAGCTTCGGCGACAACTCCTCGAAATGCGCACGGAAATCCCATCGACTGTCGAGGACGAGACCGAGGTATTTCATCCTCGAGTCGACGGGAATCCGCACGCCCTCCACCGTGATGTGGGCCCCAGGCGGAGGCCCACACCGAGGACCGTGGAAACACACGGCCTCGGTCTTGTTGAGGGCCACCGTGAGGCCCAGTCGCCGAATCCTGCCCACCACCAGTCCGGTACCGAACGAGGCGAGCAGGGCGGACCTCTGGAATGTCCTGGCCGTCGCTGTCACCAACGTGTCGTCCGCGTAGCAGACGACAGCGACGCCCCGAAGGTTGGTACCACGGAGCACCCAGTCATAGCCGATGTTCCACAGGAGGGGGCCGAGAACCGACCCCTGCGGAACACCGCACGACACCGCTCTGCGATGCCACCCGTTGGCGCCCGGATACACCACGCACCTGTCAGACAAGTACGCGTGCACCAGACGCCGGAGATAGGGCGGCACCTCGTGGTACCGCAGTGCTTCTTCGATGCAGGCCCAGGGCATGGTGTTGAACGCGTTGGCGATGTCGAGAGACACCGCCACCACGACCCTACCCCGGGACACCGCATGCTCCGCTTGTGCCTTGACCCGCAGGATCGCGTGCACTGTCGACCGGCCCCGCCGGAACCCGAACTGGCAGTCCGCCAAGTCCGGGCCCGTGTCCTCCAAATGCTCGACGAGGCGCGCGTGGACTATGCGCTCAAAGAGCTTGCACACCTCGTCGAGCAAAACGATGGGCCGGTAGGCCGACGGCGAGTCTGCGGGTCGCCCCTCCTTGCGGAGCAGGACAAGCTTGCCCGTCTTCCACCGCGACGGGAAGATGCCCCGCTCAAGGCACGCGGAGAAAAGGCCGCGGAGCCTCGTACCCAGCGACTCGACAGCCAGCACCCAGACACGACCGGGCACCCCGTCGAGCCCCGGGGCCGAGTTCTTGCTCCGCAGCCGAAGCACTGCCGCCTCTAGCTCTTGCGGCGAAACCTCCGGGATATCCCTTGCCGAAACCAACGACGATGACGCCGGTGGACGTGGCGCCATCGGTGGAGGAGTGAACTCCTCGGTGGCCGGAAACAAGGCCGCGACAACGTCCTCCAAAAGTTCGGTCCGGAGACTCTGTGTCAGTGGGGGCGCCCATGGGCGGAGTTTCCTCAACGCCACACGGTACGGACGCCCCCATGGATCTCTGTCCAGAGACCTCCGGAACTCTACGTTCGCCGCGGCCTTCGCTTGCGCGATGGCCACCCGCAGCGCTCTCTTCGCCTCTCTGTGGAGGTCGAGAAGGTGCCGCCCTTGCTCGTCGTCGCCGGGTCTACGTGTCCGACGACGACGGTGCCTGGCGAGTCGGCGGCGCGCGACCATGCAAGCCGCGCGCAGCTCTGTGAGCTCGGCCGACCACCAGTACACCTGGCGCTTCGCCGGGAGGCGGGTGACCCGGGGCATGGCCGCGTCGCAGACTCGCGACATCGCCACCCCGAACCATTCCGCCTCTTGCTCGACCCGCACCGGCCCATCCGGTACGGGGAGCCACGCCTGAATAATGGCGGCTTCCTTCGCGGCCTCCACATCGAGGCGCTTCGCGGCCCAACGTCGGCCGCCCGAGAATCGGGCAGTCGGACCACCACCGGACTGATGGGTGGAGACCTGGGAGGTCGAGACGCTGTACCGAATGTAGAGATGATCGGACAGCGTCTCTTCCTCGACCAAAACCCTCCAGTCCCGAACACGGCGGGCAAGGGCCGGGGTGGCGAACGTCACGTCCACCACCGAACCGCCGTTGTGCCGCACGCACGTGTTCTCCGACCCCCGATTCAGGACGACCAACCCGATGGAGATCGCCCATTCCTCCAGGGCCTCGCCCCGCGCGTCGGTCACCGACGAACCCCAAGCCAAGGATTTGGCGTTGAAGTCGCCGGCTACAAGCACGGGGCGAGGCTGGCTGTCAAGCTGCACCAGGGCCCCCAGGCGCGCGAGAAAGCTCTCGAATTCCGCCTGGGACCTGTTGGGAGAGAAATAGACTCCTACTACCCACACCCCTCCCACCAAGACCGCCACGCATCCCGCACCCTTCGCTACTTTTTCGAAGGGCGGAGAGCCGGCGGCGCCCCGAGTGATTACGGCCACCGAGCCATCAAGGTCCTCTGCCCAGTCGTCGCGGGCAGGGACAGAGTATGGCTCGGCGACCACAGCCACGTGAATCGACCACTGCGCCAGGGATTGAACAAGCAACTGTTGTGCTCCGACGCAGTGGTTGATGTTCGCCTGGAGGAAATTAAGCTCCATCTAAGTATGGGCGATCTCCATCGCCTCAGGGCGGGACGGTTGCGGCCGCGTCGCAACCCCGGCTCCCACACCGCGTTGAGAACGGTGCGGGACCGAGGAGGCAGCGCAGGCCTTGCCGCCCACCCGGTGGTCCGCGGGTTTGCCAGCATCCGCGCAGATTGCGCAGTGCGGGTCCGCGGAACACTCCCGGGCCTTATGGCCCGATTGACCGCAGCGGTAGCAGAGCCCGCTACGGTCGCACTCGCCGGTGCATTGGACCCGCACATGCCCCTTATACAGGCAGCGGAAGCAGCGAAGCGGCCGGGCCTCGAGCAGCCGCACCGCCGCCGCCACCCAGCCCACCAGGACACGCCCCGCCTTTACTACTTTCTCCGCTGCCTTCGCTGGGCAGCGGAGCCACACCGCACCCAGGCCCGAACGCTCGTCTCGAATCTCCCCGACCTTAACGTCGTCGGGGGAGCATTCGCCGAGGCGGGCGATGGCCTCTGCAACTGCCTCGGAGTTGGCTGAAGCGTCCAACCCCGAGACGCGCAGTTCCGCAGTCTTCACGGGCCGGGAGACGCGAACGTCCTCCTCCGACCCGCGAAGGACCTCCCTCATTTTGGTACTGAGGGAGTCAGCCTTCGCCTCCGACTCAGGCCCGGGCACCTCAAAAAGATACGCCCCGGTGGCTATCCGTCTTGATTTGAGCCCGGCAGTGATGCCTAGGCTGGCCAGGTCCACCTTCGCCTGGACCTCACGCAGGACTTGTGCGTACGTCACTCCCCGCTTCAACGCCTCCGGCGTCACCGTGAGCGTCACGGCGGCCTTTCGCGGGAGACGGAGCTGGGGAGCAGCCCCGCGTGGGGTCTGGACCGGCCGTTGGGCCGCCCGGGACTTCTTTTTGCCCCTCTTTGCCACCACAGTCCACGGAGTCTCCGTGGATGTGGCGGGTTGAAGGGGCGGGTGTGGCGTCTGCGACCGCGGCGGGGCGCGCTTTCGGTTGCCGCGCTTGCGCCCGCGAGACTCCCGAGAGGCGACTGGCGGCGGAGCCGTTGAAGCCGCAGTCGGCCGGGTGTTTGGTGCCGCCGCAGGGGCAGCTGGTGCTGGTGCGGGGCGGCCAGTGGCCGCAGGGGCAGCTTTCCGCTTCCCCGCTCCTAGAGCCGGCCATGAGGCGGCCGGTATCCCCGCGACGGGTGGCTGCGACCTAGGGGCTGCCTTGGCCCTAGCCCGGTCGGCAGCCAGCGGAGGGCGGAGAATCGGCTCCGGAGGCAGCCGCATGGCGATCGCCTCAAGTTTGGCGTCTACTTTCGCCATGTGCACCTCCAGCAGCTGCCTTAGGACTTCCGCCCCTGGAGCGCCGGATGCCATCTCCGCCGCAGGCTGCCGCCGCGACCCGACCGTCGCCATCAGGTCTTCTAGCATGCTGCCCTGCGTGGTGAGGGCCGCCTCCAACGCCGTGACTTTCTGGCGGAGGTCGCGGTTCTCCGCCTCCACCCTGGCGAGCTCCGCAGAGGACGGCTCTTGCGCCAACGCCAGCAGCTCCGACACGCTCTCATTTATGTCCCGAACATAAGTGCCCTTAAGGTGTCGGGACGTGCGAGAGACGTGCTGGAGCCGCTTAGCCATCCGCATGAGGGCCTCACTGCGGGTGACCGGCGGCGCCTCCTTTGGAGTCGGCTTTGTCCAAGGATGCTTCGCCTTGGCCTTCCGCAGATCGGCCTCATCCGCCTCCATCGCCTCGGCCTCTGCGATGCGCTCCTTTTCAAGGGCAGCCTCATAAGCCGCCTGCGCCCTGCCGACGGCGTCATCATCTTCGCCCACGCTCCAGGCTGTAGCCGGGGGCCTCTGCTTCTGCTTCTTGGTGACAGCACGGGAGTCCGTTTCCGCCGTACTGCCACCATCGCTAGCCCTCGGCCGCTTTTCCGCAGGACGCGGCCCGCGTTGCCTAGTGCGGCTTCTCTTCGCATGCGAAGAGTCGCTGCTCATCCCGGACTCCGAATCGAAGTCACGGGATGGCGCGTTCCTCTCCGCAGGCGCTCCCGATACTGAGGGTGCCCGACTGGACGCTTCAGGTGCATCCGAGCCTGGCAACCTCTCTACCACCACCGAACAAGATTTAGTTTTAGTTTGATTTGTGTTTGATATATTCATTGTTATTCCCACGAGTATGGGGGAAAGGAAGGTCCGCCCAGGCAGTGCCCCCTGTACCTGGGTAAGCCTAGCGTAACCCGCCAGAGGGTCGGCCGGTACTCTGGCGGGGGTCGCACTAGAGACTGAACTGCCCATCAGCCATGCATCCCTTCGCGGTGCGCCGCCGCTTGGGATTCGGGGTACTTTTTATAGAGGCATCCTCCCTCGCGGTCCGGGCGGTTAAGCCAAGACCCTCGGTCCGGCAGGAGTGCGAGACATGACCACAAACCTCACAACCGGATTACGATATACGACGGCGACCGTGGGAGGGACACTCCCACAGCCCGCCCGGTGGCGGGGTAAGCGCACACCGGGCCCGCCGAGACCTCCGGGACAGAACCGGAGGGCGACCCAAATGCAGGGTCTCGCCTAAAACGACAGATAGAGGCGGCCGCCACAAAAGACAGCGACCGCCAAACTCCCTGCCCTCCCCGTCGGATATTCGCCGTCGGCCATGGTAGTTGCAAATCGCAACTACGATGACCCACGTTGCCCAGGGTGCACCACGTGGAGGTTCCCGACATAGCACCCCTGGCATTCCATTCCTCACTCAACTTGGCTATATCTAATTTATACCCTAAAATTCCTAAAAGAGTAGAAACCTTTACCCCATTTCTACTAGGAGCAGCGATAAAAATTCCCAGATTTATTAAACCTTAAATCTAGTTTTTTAGATTCTCCATTCGGTACCCCGGGGTATGTTTTCAAGCATTAAGACATGGACTGACAAAGGGTACATAGGATTGGTACTTCGACGGCTATGCCAAAGATCAATATGTCTTTTTTATTACCCTACCGTCTACTCAATGGCTTGGGTAGAAAATATAGACCTCAAAAACACGTAAGCGCTGTTGTTATCTTGAAAATGGTCGCGTTAATACTGTTTGAAGAATTGTTATTTGTTTTTTCGAAAGGATTTGAGAACATCCTTTTGTAAATTAGTATTTATGGTGTATTGTATTTTCATCCAGAATACGATTTCTTTTTTAACACGCTTTTATTAGCTTCGCCTGTATGTATGTTGGTATGTAACGGAATCTATGATGTCGATATTCGAAAACTTAAAAACCTCGGATTGACTTGATATATTTGTCAAGGACCGATGACAATCCAATAATTTCAAAAATATGAAACATTATCATAATCAGAACCATCGAAAGTTAGTAATTTTGGGCCCAGCTGCCTTCATTTGACAAGATAGCCGTAGATAGACGTTTTTTAAAAAAAAAAATTGTTAAAAAGCGAGGGTGCTTGAGGGTAAGTAATTGTTGTGAACACCCCACGCTTTGTAACAATAAAATGAATATATTTCACTCCATTTTCTAACCTTAAACTCATTATTTATCAATTATATTTATTTTATTATTTGATTCTTTCATAAAGCGTGTATTTTAGCTTTTTTAACTATGATCTATTATTGATGATGTTTATTTTATGTACGGTATCACTATTAAGAGTTCTTTTTTTTTTAAACGAATGTCCCGATGACAATTATTGTACTACGAATGTATTTTATGGCAAAGACAACGCAGTTCAAATTGTAAGCATTCGTTCTCGCCAGTCATCCAAGTCAATAGGTTACCTACATACATAAACTCACACCTTTTTCCCAGAAGGGGTAGGCAGAGGTGCTACCAGGATACCCACGTTTCGCTTTGTGTGTTCCGTCCCACGATGTAATAGGGGTCGGGTCTACCGCCATATCGGACACAAATTCCTGACTCCGGGCCGATAATGAACAAAAAAAATCCAATATCACTGCCCGGTCGGGATACGAACTCGAGACCTCAGCGTCCTAATCGTACAGTAGTACAACTACGCCACCGAAGCAGAAAATTGTAATATAAGTTATAACAAAAATTAGCAACAGCGTGCCTAGCAATCGATTTTTAAATACTCCTAAAAATTAGACATAGTCAATCAACAGTAACTCGTGTCTTGTTTCGTGGATAATAAAGTACCAACGACGTTCCACAACACCCAGGTCTCAATATTTAATATTTGTTTATTTACATACATACATTTTAACCTTTCATTTCCCAGCGGGTTGCGGTGTTCCCATTATATCAATATATGAGTACAACCTAGACCACATTTTGAAAACAAAACTAATAACTGTTGAGAACTAAGGCTGGTTATGTGTCTAACATAATATGCGGGTATCCGAGCCCTACAGCTGTGTTATATAACATGTCTGCGGCAAGACAGGTAGCGTCGGCAAAACTGCTATTCATGTAGACATCGATCCGTGACGCAGACTTAGGTTTTGCAGATGGTACATGCAAATTTTGATTTTTTTATTGCATTGAATGGCGAGACGAGCATGCCATTCGCCTGGTGGTAATACGACTGATCAAGGACAGTAGCAAAACCAAACACCATGAATTACAAAGCAATGCTTGGTATGCCACTGCGTTTGCCATCCTGAGACATAAGATGATAAGTCTTATTATGTTTAGTAGTTTGTATATAATTTGTTTCATAAAATATGAGTGTTTATTGGTCCTTTTATTTTCATTTCACAACCTGATGACCGATTTGTGCTTGCTGAAAATATTTGGGCTTACGACTTTACGGACAGCTTATATGGAATCAAATGAAAATAAACCAATATTGATGAAAATTTTCTGTGTTTGATACAAATCATTCGATCAGGGATTGAACCCAGAATACCATCAATAGCACTACGTTATCGAAAAGGATATAATATCACGGAATTTTCCTCATTATACAATTTTATGCTATGTAGATTACGTCGAGTGTTCAGTTCTTTAGAACGTTATAGAATTATAAACTTTCGTAATTTGCATAATAATTGACTTTTAGAAAGACTTACATAAATTCACGCCTTTGTCCGGAAAGGGTAGGCAGAGGTGTTACCAGGACACCCAGGCTTAGAAAAAATAAGTTACGTTTAGAACGACATATCTAGAAGAATAATATCTTTGTAAATGGGATAAATATTACCGGGACGTGACAAGCCTATCCAGTAGACGCTGGCGGCTTGTATTCAATAGTCGAGGCGTTTCGGTGTTTTTCGCAAAAGGAAACGTCACGATTAGGACATGCCTCTGCGAAAGTTATTGCGGGAAATTTGTTTAAATGCTTTTATTGTTTTCCTTGTCAAGTTAACGTCTGAAATTCCCGGGGTGGTTTTAGGAATAAAATTGTTTTAGTCTATATAAGACAAAACATCTATAATTAATATATGCATGTAGTTTGGGGAATGTACTTAAAAACTTTTATATTGTTTGTCTAGCTTTTGCTTATAACTTTAGGTTTAGGTCGACAAGAGTTAACTAAATAAATCTCTGTACAAAATATGGCTTTACGTTGAAATGAGCAACTGTATGATCGTAAAGGGATCGCAGTCATTTTTGAACCCCTACATATTCCGAACGATCTTTCGTAGTTGATAAGATAGATATAGAAAAGTAGACCATTCAGGTATCAGAAAACATAATGTAGAAAGAAGTGTAGCGTAAATCAGAGTAATTCGGGCACTATTTTATTAAAAAACCTTTTCTCCAACCTCTTTCATATCGTTCAAGTATTAGAAAGAAAGAAAGAAAAACTCATTTATTAGTCACAAATAATATGACGCACACACTCGTTTAACATAAATTTATATAATATATAACTTACAACAAAAAGAAAACAAAACAGGAGTTTGTACGTCGCATAAATGTGACACGTAGGTGACCACTCAGCTTATTGTTGCACTGCGACGCGAGCCACAGCGCAACGCTGGTTTTCAGTGGTCACCTTGAGTGACATGCGAACGCCAGCCTACATACTAACTTAAAAATAAATTAAAACATATTGTATAATTAATGCTAAAAAAAAAAACAATAATAAGAAATACAAATCGTAGTATTCGTCTAAATATCCTAATTAATAGAATCCACAGCAAAACTGTTATTTATAAATACAAATACACCCAACAGTCACATACATAGACTTGATCCCACACTAAGATCGAATCTTGTGTCGTGGGTATCAGGAATTACGAGAGATTTTTCGGTCTCACAAACACTGACCCGATATAAATACTTGTGATTCTCACAAACATTTGTCTCGGTGCGGGGATCGAACCCGCGGCCTCTCGTTTCACAGGCGGCAACTAACTTGAATGATGAACTTGAGTGGATGGCTGGGGTCAAGGGTGAGACGTGACCTTTATTCAAGGTCAGGAAGTGGTATCCTTGTCAAGCCTGGGATACATTGATTTTGAGAATTGAGAATATTAGCAGAGGAAAGTAAATTATATTTATACCGTATTTCTTTTCATTTACTGGGTATATAAATAATGCATCAATAATTACATCAACAGAGCATTTACAAATTACATTTAAAAAACATTAATTTACGTATTTTCTATTTAAATACACTATTTTTGGCTTTATCTGGGCAATCATACTATACACCAACTATCATAGGACCAAGATTTGAATTCAGCACTTGACCTAAATAACGAACAAAAAAGCATGACAAAGCGGAATAAGGTTATCAATCGTGTACCTCGGCCTTTACGGCAATTGTTGTAATTCATTGGCCGGATACGTTTATGCAAATGAGCGCTATTCGTTGTCTCGGAGCTAAGCGATCGCGATTTATACAATAATAAACATTTTTACTCGGCTTTACCGCTTTATTTTGCCTTCGACTTCGGTCTTTGGATTTGAGTTTCCTTTGTAGTTTTTTGTCGTCTAATTCATTTATTTTAACGTTTTTTGTAGGTTAATTGCAATTGTTTGAAATACTCATATTGTAAATAGGTTTACCTACACTTTAATACTTGGCATTGACAATAGAACTTGTAGAAACTATTATTAGTTGTAGGTCTCTCATATGTGAGAGGCCATCTGGGTCGGTACCACCGCAATGTCTATTTCTCCAACAAACAGCAGTGTAAATGTACTGTTGTGTTCCGGTTTGAAGGACATTGTAGCAGTAACTACTGGACATAATGACACTTAACATCTTATGTCTCAGGATGGCGAGCGCAGCGGAATGCCAAAAATTGCCTTGTAATTCGTGGTGTTGTTTGGTTTTGCTATTGTCCCTGAGCGGTCATATCGCTTACCATCAGGCGAATGGCATGCTCGTCTCGCAATTCATCGCAATAAAAAAATACTCTGTGTAGAGTGCACAGCATTTACCATCACGCGTGTTGCAGTCACTTTTCTGTGCCTGTGTATACTAGCATATGCATTTATATGCGCTATTGATAGTTATTTTCAGGGTCAAAGCCTTTAAGTCCTCATTTCCGATTTGTAAAAGACTTCATTTCCAGTTATTAACTTTGAAATAGCTTTTTATTTTCTTTAGAATTTCATAGCGTGTATGCCACCGATTATGTCGAACTCCGGGGAGTACAGGTTTTCAATTATTCTACAGTTCTTTACGTCATTATGATGAAGACCATTGACCATTTCTTCCTTTTCCTTCTACCCTTATCAGTAAGGTTATTTTCACATGCATGTCTTAGAAAGATTCCCGTTCCATTCTTTAAGTTCGCAACCCATTTTCACCAAGCCAAGATTTATTGCCTTTACTAAAATTTAAATTCAGCAGTGGCGTTTTATCACAGCGATGCATTTTGAGAGCGCGAATTTGCAACAATGTGATAAACTTATAGCCATTTTTTAAAGAAAATACTTTTTCTTTAGTAGAAGTAATAGATGTCAAAGCGACGAGAATGCGATATGAAGATATGGATGAAATTAGATAAAGCTAAAATGATATATCAGGATAAAATTAATAAAAATCATAATAGCCTTATTAATAGACAGATTTAAAACCTATTTTAGTTATCGAATTTTTTGCTTTCTTCACTCAAATTTAATTCTAAAGTTGTTTGAAAGGGACAAAACATTCGAGGCCGTAAGCCTCTACAAACCCATATTATGTTTGTAACATCGTTTGCTAAATTTCAACTATTTGTGACAAAATTGAAAACAAGTTCAGAAAGTGAGCTGCGTTTTTGAAAATCCATACAGTTTTATTATAATGCTCCGAAATATAAATCATTATTTTCGTCCACATTACTCCAGCTACTTTCGTATCTTGATGTTTTATTCACATCAATAACTTCTTTGATTTAAATTCGTCGTAAAAACTCCAACATCGTGCATGTATATTTAAGTCGTCGTGGCATATTTCCCAAAGGATCTTTGATTATTTTTTCCTTTTCGCCGTTGTAATTCTCTTTTACAATCAGTGACTCGAATGAAGTATATTTTACGATTTTATGTCTTTTTTTAATTGTTAATAAATTGGCACCAACTGCAATATACTAAGTAGCTAACAGATTTGTTAATTTAACAGGTCATTACGAAATAAAAAATGGTTATTGTATGTATGTTTTTCTTAATATTCTCACTTTTTTTTCAGCTATTGAGAGCTTAATAAACAAACCATTGGGAATTGGACTGGCACAACTGTAATTGCAGTAAAACTTAATCCTTACCTACCCCTGCATGTATACAATTCCTTTCGTGTTACATACACTGTCAGTAGAGAAATAAGAAATGTTTTGTTTATCTTATTAGCCAACATTTTTATCTTCAGTATTAAAAAGTCTGCCTCTAAATGCAATGCACAATCAATGCACGGCGCAAAAGTTCGCTACTTTAGTATTAAAATTATCAAACATTTTTAAAACCATTTTTATCCATTTTCTTGTGCTAGTGACTTTACCTTTGATCACGTCTGTCTGTCTATTATATGTAAGAACAAACACCTATAATGTGTAGTTAACACGACATAAAAGGGATTATAAGATTTGCGCCGTCTGAGACAGATAAACAGTGTGTATTCTTACAAGCTTGGTCTGAAGCCAGCTTAGCCCGTATCCCTCGCTTTCAACGCTTTCATCTTAGTTTTAGGATCTTGGGGATACTTTGTAAAAGCCATTGTTTTATCTTAGAAACCTCGGACTAATTCGCGGTACATTTTGTTGTTTTTTTATTTTGGGGTATGGGCTATTGAATACAAAATGTTCTGTGATCGAGGAGTAGTTTTTATTCATGATTTTAAACCTCTGAAGAACGCAACTTCGTAGAACTTGGAAGCCACAATGTCTCTTCATTGCAAGTTAACGGGATTATTATTCCATGTAATACTTTATATGGTTTTAATAATTAACATCATGTAAAGCACGAATTATTCTTAGCAATATTTGTGTTCTAATTTTTCAACACAAATACCATCCATCATCGGCGCAAGTTCTTTTGTCGTCAACCCCACGCTCGCTCAAATTATATACTTACTCGAAGCTAATGAGACGCGCTGAGATTTCCGTCGAGAAACTCGAAATAACGATGAAATTCCTAGCTGCATTTTCGCGAGCATCAGCTGCGTCCATTATGGGACGTGTCGGCTAAAAGTTGAAAAGATTGCGGTAGTTAAACGTCAGGGAGCGAAGTGTTCGCGCTAATTACCCCTTTATCGACAGTTAACAAACTTTCAACTGTTAGTGGTGTGCCTTCATCGATGCTATTGGATTTGGCAACGAGATGAGAGTAAATTAGTAAAAAAATATACTAATATTCCTAACGAGAAAGAAAAAAGCAGTGTTTTTAGTTAACCGGTTTGCTGTAGGCCGGCGTTGCGTTGACTGGCGGAAGAATACATCAGTTATTATTTGTATTCTTTGGAAAAGCATTTATTTTTTATTTTTCATGTATGGCGAGACGAGCATGCCATTCGCCTGATGGTAAGCGATACGACTGCTCATGGACAGGAGCAAAACCAAACAACACCATGAATTACAAGTCAATGCTTGGCATTCCACTGCGCTCGCCATCCTGAGACATAAGGTGTTAAGTCTCAATATGTCCAGTAGTTACTCTGGCTATAACGTCTTTCAAAACGGAACACAACAGTGCATAAATTTTATTTTATTTTATTTTATTTTATTTTTATTTATTCGGAAAACTTACAGCAAACTTATAGTAAATCAAGATAATACAGGTATACTTACAAAGCCATTTACAAGTTTTCACAAATATGTTAGTACTTAAATAGCGTAACAGTCGGCTAGGTCTTAACTTAATGAGATACAGAGTAAAATACAAAGAACAATAGAATTAAAATATAGCACTTTACGTAGGAAAAAGACACATAAAACAAGCATCGTAATAGTAATTAAACGTTAAAAAACGTATTAGAAAGAAGATATTTGAGTTGAGACACACTCGTAAAAAATAAATCTAAGTTGAGCTTATCGGCAAGTTGATTAAACGATTTACACGCACGGATTGTGAAGGAGTTCTGCCTATAACTTGTACGTGCTGGGGGTATGCGCAGTAGACTTGGTTTTCGCAACGATATATGTCGCGTTACGAAGCCCAGCTTTCCCAGTAGTTCTGGACAATCAATTGTACCATTTGCAATTTTAAAGAGATAAATAAGGTCTGCTATGCGTCTGCGTTCCTCTAACGGTAAAATGTGAAATTTTTTACATCGTGTTACATAGTCAGTTGAATAACTTTTGCTTTTAAATTGAAGAAATCGCAGGAATCTTTTTTGGATGCGTTCCATTCTATCAGTATAGATGCTGTAACACGGGTTCCATACTTGCGAAGCATACTCTAAGTGGCTGCGAACAAAAGCACAGTAAAGTATCTTTATAGTTTTTATATGTTCAAACTCTGCTGACAATCGCAATATGAAGCCAAGGGCCCTGTTAGCTTTCTTTATTACATTTTCGACATGAGCATGAAAAAGTAATTTGGAATCAAAGATGATACCAAGATCCTTCATTATGTTACTTCTGATAAGTGGACCTCCTTGAAGTGTGTAACTGAAGACAATAGAATTAGGCTTTCGAGTATATGAAACAACAAAACACTTGGATACATTCAAGTCTAATTTATTAAGATGGCAATAATTTTGCAGGGCGTTTAAATCTTGTTGGAGGGCAAGACAGTCAGAAAATTGTGAGATAGGGCATAAGATTTTCATGTCATCAGCATACATAATTATTTTAGAACGCGTAAAGCATGAACCTATGTCATTAACAAAAATTATAAAGAGCAACGGCCCTAGCAACGAACCCTGTGGAATTCCTGAAGTTATGTTTATAGTAGCAGATTGGTAGCCATTCAGAACAACTGTTTGACATCGGTTCTCAATGTATGATTTGAACCATCTGAATAGGTCACCTCTGATACCTACATCCAGCAACTTGCGTAGAAGAATACAATGGTCTAATCGATCAAAAGCCTTGCTATAATCTGTGTAGACTACATCTACTTGCGAAGGCGTAGACATTATATCTGTTAAATAATCAGAACATATCAAAAGATTGGAAACAGTGAAAATGAAATGAAAATGAAATGAAAATAATTTATTGAATCCATTAAAATGTTCAACATTGTTTAGATTCAGTCATTTTTTGAACTACCACCCGGTTCGGAAAGCGGTTTTCACTAGAGAAGAACGGGCAAGAAACTCTAGTGTTGCTCTTTTCAAAACCAGTTTACAATGTAGTGATTATTACAAAAATTACAAAAATTACAAGTTGGTTTAAATCAGAGCAGTTCATTAATAACATGTTATGATTTGCAAGTAGGATATATTTTAATACGAATAAGTTTACTTTATATTTAATATGGCTGAGAGAAACGAAACGAAGTAACCCATAACGAAGAATCAGTATACTCTGTTTTGCCAACGCAATAAATAATTATAAAAGCGTTAAGTAATCCATTTATCAATTACAAAGTAAGCAAATCGGACAGACCAGTCCACACAAGCAGCACCCGTTCACGAGTATGACGCATGTGCCAGCCATCGGCCTCCTCAACCATGCTACAGGGAAGTGACCGACCCGGCACACGACGCCACCGCAAGCACAGACTTTTAAGCGAGCATGACTATCCAAATCGCTCACAAAGCAAAGCAAAATAGTTTAAGTTACTAAATATAAATTAAATTATACAGAGCACACTAATACCTCCGCTCCAAGATACTATATATTTAATTAATTTTATACTATACTATTCCCAAGCCTTATTATCATCAAGATATTCTGAAATTTTATAATAAGCTTTATTGCATAATTTTTGCTTGATAGTAACTTTGAATTTTTCAATACTTAAGGCTTTAATATGAGTGGGAACTTTGTTATAAAAGTGTATACAGTAACCCTTAAAAGACTTGCTGATCCTGTGGAGTCTGGTCTTATGAGTAGCTAGATTGTTCTTATTTCTAGTATTTTTATTGTGAATATCGCTAATCTTTCGGAAGTTTTCTTTATTTTTATGGACATACATTAAATTTTCAAAAATATATTGTGATGCCACTGTCATTATATTTATTTCTTTAAATTTTTCTCTAAGAGAATATCGGGACCCTAGCGAATAAATTGATCTTATAGCTCGCTTTTGGAGAACAAAGATGGTATTAATGTCAGCAGCACCACCCCACAGTAAAATTCCATAACTCATCAGACTATGAAAGTAGGCAAAATATACCAATCGAGCTGTATCAATATCAGTCAATTGACGTATCTTACCCACCGCGTAGACTGCGGCGCTCAGCTTTTTAGCTAAAGCGACTATATGAGGACCCCATTGAAGTTTGGGATCTAATGTGATTCCCAAGAACTTAGTTGTATCCACAAGGCTCAACTCATCCCCATTCAGAAGAATATTAGCGTTAACTTTTTTGACATTAGGAGTCACAAACCGTACACATTTAGTTTTCTGACTATTTAGTAACAAGTTGTTAACGCTAAACCAATGTACGATTTTTGTGAGGGTGTGGTTTACATCGTCAATAATGGGTTGATGTCGATTCAGTTTAAATAATAAAGAAGTATCATCTGCAAACAACACGACCTCACAGTTGTCCCTTATAAAAAAAGGTAAGTCATTAATGTAGATTAAGAAGAGGAAGGGTCCAAGAATCGAGCCCTGCGGAACTCCCTTAGTAACAACAGACCCAGGAGATCTTTTTCCGTTGACATCTACGCTTTGGACTCTATTACTTAAATACGACTTGCATAAATCAAGCGCAACGCCATTTACTCCGTAGTGGCTTAATTTCCTGATAAGAATTTCATGGTGAACACAATCAAATGCTTTGGATAAATCACAGAACACACCTAAAGCGTCCTGTGAATTCTCCCAAGCATCGAATATGTTATGTATAAGCTCCACACCAGCATCAGTAGTGGAGCGACCCCGAGTGAAACCAAATTGTTTACCATGAAGTATTTTATTTTTTGAAAAATAAATTTGAAATTGTTGAAGCATCAGTTTTTCAAAAATTTTGCTTATTGAAGGTAGTACTGAGATAGGTCTATAGTTGGAGGGGTCATCTGTACTACCAGATTTAAAAAGAGGTATAATTTTACTTAACTTCATTTTATCAGGAAATATACCACTGTTTATACAAACATTAAAAATTACAGCTAACTGGGGAGCTAACACTGGTATTGCAGCATTTAATATTTTTGTTGAGATTCCCCAAAGGTCACATGTATTTTTAATATTAATTAACTTAAATGTTTTTATAATATCCACACTGTCAACGCAATGGAACGCAAATGAATCTCTACCACCAGGTACACTTTCTTCCAGTAATTTTTCTGCTATGCAAGGGGATGAATTTAAACTTTTTGTTATAGAAACTGGTACATCTGAGAAAAAATTCTCGAAAGCTCTAGCTACTTCAAAATCAGATTTAAAGATATGATTATTTATATTAAGGCTAAACTCTGTGTCACGAGGTTTAGCTTTACCAGTTTCTTTCCTAATCACACTCCAAGTCATTTTAATTTTATTTTTGGAGTTTTTTATTTTAGTGCTCAAATACAGTGACTTTGCTTTCAAACAAACTTGTTTAAATATTTTCGAGTAATTTTTTACATACAATTTAAATTTCTCACTATGATTATATGTTCTTTCATGGTATAGATCATATAATTTATCTCTACTTCTATGTATGCCTATAGTAGCCCAACTGTTGAAGCATGTTTTCTTGCCAGCTGAAATGGACCTGGTTGCAAAAATTGATTTGTATTCCTCACAAAATATGTTAAATACACAATTATATAATTCATTAGGGTCATTACCCTTTACAATTGTGGTAAATTTTTCGGATATTTTTGTTTTAAACTTTTCTAACCGGGTCTTTGTTACCGGAACAACAATAAGTTTCTCGAGTGATTGCTTCTGGAACTCACTGCTAAATGTGACAAGTTGTCCACAGTGATCAGAGTCTAGATTATTAATAATGTTACTATTAATTGGCACTATATCAGTGAAAACATTATCTATGCAGGTAGCACTGATATTAGTTATTCTAGTCGGCTCTGAAAAAAGGTTAACTAAATCAAATGATAAAAAGAGATTTTTTAACTTTACAGTCATTAAAGTGTTTTCTAGTAAATTAATATTAAAGTCACCACACACCAGCAATCTTTTATTGGATTTACTCAATTTCCTCAATGCCTCTTCCATTATTGTCTCGAAACTATCGTATGATGAAGAAGGCGGTCTGTATACACTTACAATGATGAACTGCTCCGACTCTATACATGATATTTCTATGGTTTGCTCCACAGAGAGGCTCACTATATCCTTTCGTTCTTTGTATTTAATATTCTTATTGATTAGTATTAGTGAGCCACCATGTATTGCACTTTTCCTACAAAAGTTGCTACCAACTATATGATTATTAAAATTGAACATGAGTTGTTCAGTTCTCAGCCAATGTTCTGTAATGCAAAGTATATCAATTTCCTGACAACTCATGAACAATTCCATTTGCAATTCCTTGCCTAGCATGCCCTGACTATTTTGATGGACTAGTTTTAAAATATTGTTGTCACCCATATTGCAAACACTATTCCGACTAATGGGTGGAGAGTAATTAATATCTATGTCATTCAAAATTGAATTTGTATTTAGTTTATTTAGAAAAATGTTATTATTATTATTTATTGCTTTTAATGTCAGATTGCAAGAGGTGGACTCTATTGTCGCAATTTCTAATTTAAATAATTTGTTGGAATAGATACAAGTGTATCATTCCGTGTCATGGATGTAAACTGCTCAATAAAAGCAGGTGGAGTAGCCAAGTGTTTGGCTTTGTCTAATATACTTAAATATAGCATTCTTGCTATATGTCGTTTCATTACATGGGAATAAATATGTTTATTTAATTTATACTTACTATAGTAAGTATTCATGTCAAGTTTTGTAAATTTGGTATTATTATTAATATTAAGGGCCTCCTTTAAAATAGAATTTAGTTTATATCTAATATTTTTTTCCATGTGTGACAATCTTTTTTCGCAAGGGAATGTAAACATTACAATATGCTTAACTTTTAAAGATGTTAGTTTGTTAAGACTTTCAGTATACTGGCATGTGTTTACATTACCCCTATTACCAATCAAAATTATCAATGTTGTATTTCTATCAAACTTATAATTTAAAATTTTATCCACAATTTGTGGGTAGGATAGACCTGGCATACAATAATTTATAACTGTTTGTCCTGTCCTATTATTCAATATTTGACCTAACCCTTTCCCAATATCATCGCTGAATAATACTATATTTTCATTTTCTACAACAGTATTGGTAGTTCTGGGAGATTTCAGTAACATATAATTATCCTTTTTGGGTGTTAAGGATAGTTTGACAGAACAATCACAGTTGCAAGTATGATTGTTTACTAATGAATTAAATCTTTCAGTGTTATAATTACATGTCTCCAATAAGTCATTTAGTGCTAATACATGTTCACTTATTTCCTTTTTTGAAATTTCATATTTATTAGTCATTGACTTTAATGACTCTTCGAGGCCTATTATTTCTAATTCCAATTTACTAATTTCACAATCATACTGTTTTTTATTTAAATTTATTTCATCGCAACAGGACTGTAGCTGTTCCTTTAAATTAATTCTGTGTTTGTTATGTCTCAAATTTTTTGTATGTACTTTATTCTTACTAATTAATTTTTGAGTTTTTTTAATAAATTTATTTATGTTTATATATTTCTTCAGTTTGTTCCTGCTGCACTTACCAATCCCTCTTGCATATTCATCACTGTTGTTAACAGTTGAGTCAGTAGTAATTATCGAGGGGGTGTGGTTATTAACAGCATGAACCAACTGCGGAGAGGTTGAAACTAATTCATCAAACAAACTCTGGTTTTGCAAGACGGTTTCATTATGTTTATCTGATTCTAATTTATTTATTTCTTTATGGGCCTCCTGAAGTAAGATTTCTAATTCTGTGATCCTTTTGAGAGCTAACTCATATTCATCACAGCATTGGCCGAACCCTTCTACAATAGTTTGCAACCTCTCCCGATCATCTAGACATGCTTCTAACTGTATGTGTAATGTATGTGTAAGTGGATCTGTTTTTTAAGAAACCATGTTGGTAATCACTCAGTGTATGTTTAATGCTGAAATATATTCTAGAGTAAACAATTTTTTCGAGGATTTTTGCGAATAGGCAGAGTTTGGATATAGGCCTGTAATTTTCCACTTGGTCTCTAGCGCCTTTTTTAAAAATAGGGGTAATAAACGCGGTTTTCCAAATTTTGGGTACTACCCCTTCTGTAAGAGAGCGTCTATACAGAATAGAGAGTGGTTTAGTTAAGCTCTTAGCGCATTTGGAAATAAGTATAGCGGGTATACCATCCGGCCCAGCAGATTTCTTAAGATCAATAGCTTGTAATAATTTGGAAAGTTCTGAAGTACAAATTTCTACTGTCCCTAAATCCGCGACGGTCTGTTGTGTACTTAGATGAGGATCAAGATTTGTGCTGGTGGTATGTAAGAAGTTACGATAAAAGTAATCACTGAACATATTGCAAATAACAACACCTTGGTCAGACGAATTTTGACCAAACTTCATAGTAGACGGAAAAGTAGCAGACTGTTGCTTACTTTTAACAAAGGACCAAAAAGTTTTTGGAGAATTATTTATATTATTCTCGATATTTCTTATATAATTTTTAAACATATCTGATTCCAAGGCTTTGGCACGATTACGTAATGTTACAAAAGATTCAAAGTCAGATAAATTGCCGTATTTCTTAAACTTACGATGGTATTTAAACTTTTCTTTTAGAATTTTAATGAGGGGGCTCTTGAACCAGAGTGGATATTTTGTAGACGACTTCACAGTAATTGCGGGTATGAAGTTTTCCCGAAGTTTATTAAGCCTACTATAGAAAACCGAAATTGCATTTTCTACCGTTCCGTCATTAAGATCTTTAAACCAATCATAATTATCAAGCTCACTCGATAGCCCTGTAAAATCTCCTCGATCGTACATTAACCTTGTGTGAGGCCGAGTTGGCAAGGCATGGTATCTAGTGAAGTTTACGGAACAGTACACTGCTGTTTGGCGGTAGAAATAGACATTGCGGTGGTACCTACCCAGGCGGCCTCTCACATATGAGAGACCTACCACCAGTCAGTGTAGTTAATGTTACATGCAATCGAGCTTAAAATTCAAGCACCTCGAGTATTCTTTATTATATCTTATTATTACTATGAACAGAAACTGGTGGAGAAAAATAATCCACTCTGAATGCGGTACATCCAACGATGACCACGAGCCTCAGTCATGAGGGACCGACTGCAGAGAGAGAGAGAGTATTCTCTGGTCACAAACTGTTCAACACAATTATTGCAGCTCTCTCAAAACCAGATTGAGAGGCTCAAAGGTAAATGGATTAGAGTTACTTGGATTGACGAGTTCTCCACCATGTAAGATAGTCGCAATCAGCTGTTAGAGATTAATTTGTACCCCAAAGTAGAAAGTTGAAAATCAATATTCCGAATTATTCAAACAAATATCTTGGTACATCGGTTCTTGTAAGTACGACTATATGTATTTGCATAGTAAGTCCGTTTTCACGGCTATTTTCCAAAAGAGGTAGGCAGAGGTGCTACCAAGACACCCATATTTCGCCTCGTATGTTCCGTCCCACGATGTGATAGGTGACGAGCCTATCGCCATATCGGGCACAAATTCCTGACTTCAGGCTGATAATTAATTGAAAAATTCAATATCACTCTGTCCGACCCGGGATTCGAACCCGAGACCTCAAGCTTTGTAATCGTACCGTAGTATAACTGCGCCACCGAGGCAGTCCTTTTTACATTTTTGAAAATCATAAAGAACTCAATTAAACGCCTTTGTGGCAATCGATAGAGGCACCTGATTGAATTCTCACGGCCGTGTCGACTCACTATACGCATTAGGTGATGAACTTTGCGTGTCAGTAATGTGTGGTGACTATTGTAATAAAGCCCTCCGGCCTTATTCATAGACAGATTTAAAACCTATTTTACTTATCGAATGTTTTGTCTTCTTCGCTCAAACTGAATTCTAAAGTCGTTCGAAAGGGACAAAACCTTCGATAACTAAAATAGGTTTTCAATGTGTCTATAAATAAGGCCATTGGTGTACATATTAAAGACTTTGACAGATAAATTGCATCTAGTTCACTCTATTGCCTTCAAAACATTTCAAATTATCAATTAACTTCGTTTTAATATACTTTTATACTGTTTTAAAAACTGATTCGCCATTACACAAACCTATAATATGAATCTTCATCGACGTTCTCGCCCCGATTCCTGTAATAACTAAGTTAACGTAAAGGTACAAAAGTACTTAACGATCCAATTAAGCTGGCGGGCGGGTTCGTTTGAGACGTATTGTTATTGCATGCGCAAATTACAAAAGATTACAATATCATTAGCGAGATCGACGCCCAAAGAGTTTTGTGCTCAGCGTGAATACTTTTTAGTGAGAAATTTAGAGCTGGCGCGCAGCCATGCTTTTAAAGAATAGTTAGTTTTAAAAATCGAATCATGTTTAAATCTAAGTTTGCAGTCTAGATGCATTTATAAATATCAAAATTTTGAACGTATTTTACAGAGCCTAGTGGTATCATGACTATATCTGGGATAAATATAGAGATACATAAATATAATTTGGGTATTTTTATTCAAGTATGTCAATAATATTTTTTTGATTTAACGCTCACTTAAATGTAGAAAAGAATCATAAAAAAATTGTACACCTAAGAATTTCAAAGGCAAGTGAATTGCTTCAACCCCAATAAGTCTTTCTTCCTTCATCCGCATTAGGCTTATTGCAGTGGAATACGGGTTGCACTCCTGTCAATTATGGCGGACGCCTATACCAGCTGTGGGAAGAGTATATTTATATATACACGCTTTCTCATAGAATGCCAAGGCTCCTCTATAATCCTTGCGATTGAACGCAATGTAAACTTTACCAAGTAAAGACAGGACATTGTTTGGTGATAGGTGTATGTACTTATACACACCCTCTTGGCACAAATAAAAGTACTTATATATATATATATATATATATATATATATATATGTCGCAGAATCATACAGATTGTGATATGGCAGATATGGCCGTCGTTGTCGTCCGACATGATGATTCTTATTAATCAGTCAGTGCGCACGTTTGGCGCTGTTCCGGGCAAGATTACAATAGAAACAATTAAATATTATTAAACCGATCACAGACTCTACTGACAGACCATTCAGCGTTACCATTGGCAACCGATAACTTACAAGACGTCAATCATGTCGGACTGTGTTGCAATTCCAATAAAATAAGTAACATCATTGCGTATGGCATTCATCCTGCGTGGATCAAACTTGTGTGATCTCTAACATATATATATATATATATATACGGTAGTATCAAATTAAGCAAGTCGCAGTGTAGGACGCTAGTAAATATTTTATCCATGAATTTTTATACCCGGCTTTTAGTTGTAAACCTTGATACCGCAGGATACTACTGTTCGTGATATAATATATTGTCTCCTGCTTAACAATGGAGGTAGCATGACCATTATTTCATACCAACCACATCATTTTTTCTTTTTGATGAATTTCGTTATGGTTAAATACAAGTTAATGTCGCTAAGACACTTGCCAAGCTTCAGTACTCGGTGATAATATTTGTGTGGTATTGATCCTAGCTACCAGGAGTTAAAGGGGTGAGTTTTCGAGATATTCTCGCAACATATTACAAAAGTAAATAAAATTATCCATTAGCGCTAAGACCGTGCGAAGACAATAAGCAACGGTCACAAAGAATTTCAATTACAAACCCCTATAACATTTTATTACGGTGTAAAATTACTTTGCCGGCCACACGATGCATCAAGCCCTTTTGTTTTGATGTGAAAAAACGTAATGACGGAAATAGTTTGTGTCCTTTTTTTAAATTAAATGCCGAAGGTAATGAGGTCATACCGTCTTGATTTGATACTACTTATGAACCATAATGCAAACGGAATATTTCTCCTTCAAACATTGGCCCATTTATTCTATTTATTAGATTTTATTATTTGCCTGTGTCATTAGTTACATGGTGTTTTGTTTGCTAGCAAAAAGAAAATAAATTACAAATATTACGAAAAGCCGGTCAGAATGTTTTGTCTCCGTTATTAACCTGGACGAATTCTGGCATTCTCCATTGTTAATTGTAATATTATGCGTGTCTACCAAGGGAACATGTTCACGGTAGTCGCGGATTCAAATCTCAGGGCATCTCAGACTTTTCGAAGTCATGTGTATATTGACAGTGAATAATAACGCATTATAAAGGTGTCGGAAAACATAGCGAGGAAACCTGCATACCGTAGTTATATAATATATATATTATATGATATGTAAAGTCCGCCAACCTGCACTAGGCTAGGATGGACTATATGGCCTAACCCCTCTCAGTCGTATTCTCCACTTTACCCTGCAGAGGTCGTAAATGGACTAATGCATAACAAGCAAACTTTCTCTTCAACGTCAAAATTCGAACCCATCGCTATTCCGATTTTTTTATAAGTCGTAATCATTGTTTTTACGTTACTATAACTTTTATGTTAGTAATTCACGATAAAACCTGCATTAAAGTAAAGAGCCTATTATTCTATACTAATGTAGGTTTAATACCGAATGGAAACCGGTATTTTTCTGGCTTTAAACTCTTAAGTCCTTTCGTGTCGAGAAGCGTTAAGCGTTGGTCTTGTTTCAAAGACCCAATCGCTAAGTTAAATCTGAAGTTTTGGCTAAGAATATTTTTTAAACTATCCATACTGTTGTAGTTATAAATAAATAAAATAAATACACCCAAAAGTTACATACATAGTCCTAACCCCACACTAAGATCGAGTCTTGTGTCGTGGGTATCAGAAACTACGAGGGACTTTTCGGTCTCACAAACACCCAGACCCGAAACAAATACCTGTGGATCACACAAATATTTTTTTTCTGTGCGGGGATCGAACCCGCGGCCTCTCGTTTCACAGGCGGCGTCTAACCAACTGCGCCACGGAGGCTGTCAGTTAAGGTGTTCTTACATAATATATGTACATAGCTAGGGTGACTTTGTATTCCATTTGTCCAGTAACAACAATTGAATGTGTCATTAATTTTACCACGGTTCGGATTTAAATAGATTTTGTGTACCATTAATCTTATTGTGACTTAAATAAATTTCCCAATCCTTTCATTACCAATGGACATTGTTATTTGAAAGGAAATTGATGTAAAAAGTTTTTTTTTACATAGCAAGCACACATATGCTCACACAAGTGTGATTATTCAAGCAAATTTGATCCGTATGTCGAAGCAGTACATCGTCCCCACGATCAATCCTGGACCCCCGAGTTCTCTGCAAATGCAGCGCTGTACTAGCACAAGTGTACGACGGGCGGACCGGCCCGCCGCGCGGCATTCCACGTCGTGCCACCACACCAGCAGCCCGCCAACTGAAAAGGTACTGTCACCCGCCGAATTCAGTGTTCCACATTTGAATTTTCTATCTGAGAACCCGATTCGAATATGGAATGCTTGGTTAGGCAATGTTAGTTTTAAATTCTTTTCCGTTTTCGGCCAGTATCGATTGCAGTTTTTCAAGTGTTAAATTGAAACTTTTTGACTGGGATTTTCTTTGTGACATTATTTAAATACATGATGAGTATACATTTTTGAAAGTGTTTGTTTAAAAAAGTATTTTAGCCTTTCATGCTTTTTAATAAAAAGTGTACGTCTTACGCGAAGAGTTTAAAAGTCGGGCCGTTGAAGTTTCTCAAGTTTTATATAGCCAGCAATCGCTGTAAGACGATGGGAGTATTCCTCTAAAACTTTTTGCTCAAAGTTTTTATATTAAGGATTCGGTTGAATTTATTCGGGCGGTAAATCTTTGACTAGCGTAATTGCACGAAAAGGATACAGAAAATATATTGTGCCCTTTTTATGACATTTTCGCTTGAAATATTGTGCCATTAATTTCGTGATGCCCTTTAGAAGTCTTCATGTTTAATAAAAGGCATTCATAAATTGTTTATAGTAATATGAAACTAAGCGAAACCAATATTTTTAGAATTTTATTTAAATGACGAAATAAATGCAAATTATTCACTCGTTTCCTTTAGCAGTAAAATAAGACATTTTTAATACTCCTGCAATATTCATAGGAACTAAGGGTGGGTTGCAGAAAATAACTTTAACATTAACTAAGGGCTAATCAGCCGTCAAATCGACGGTTATGCAATTTTCGGGTTGCATAAAATTAACAATTGTTAAAATGACGTCACGTATAACATTAACATTAACCGTTCAATTTCGGGCGGTTATTGTTAAAGTCACGGTTATCTTTCGTTATTTGTGTGTGTTCTCTGTATTGATAATTGTCATTTGTGTATCGATTTGAATTATAACCTGTACTTTAAAACAATTTACAAAAATACGCTGATAAATTCCGACGTAAAATCACATCGCATCATTTCACTGGTCACTCTTTTAACTTTAACTATAACAATTATGACAATGGTGCAACAAAAGAATTTTCTATCCCGTGGTCATTGTTATTGTCACTGCTAAAGTTAACTTTACCGTTAACAATAACGTCAGATTTTCTGCAACCCACCCTAATATCGTTATATTTTTTGTAAAAGAACCTTTATTTCTTACCTCGTTTGTCACAAAACATTTTACTTGCGTGACGATGTACGCATGAAAATTTAAAGCTCCCCTCGGGGTCTTTTGTGTTTGAATTCCTTTTTGCATTCAGTTACTACGCCAGTGTGTGAAAGTTATTATTATTATTATAGGTACTGATCGTTTAGTTGGTAGCACCGTAGTATAAACCGATTGTGATAGCGCAATGTATCTATCCAATTAGTAAAATTCACTAGATTTGTGCCGTGTATTTCTTGTGTGGAAATTACATGCAAATATAGACTCACGCCTTTTTCCCAAAAGGGGTAGGCAGAGGTGCAACCAGGACACCTACCTTTCGCCTTATATTTTTCGTCCGACGATGTGATAGGGGCGATTCTTTCGCTATATCGGGTACAAATTCCTGACTCCGGGCTGATAATGAATAGAAAAATCAAGTACCAGTTTGCCCGACCCGGGATTCCAACCCGAGACCTCAGCTTTACAGTCATACCGTAGTACAATTGCGCCACCGGGGCAATCAAAATTGTGTTATGTGCAATTTAAAATACTAAAAATATATTTCTATTCATTCAGTGTCCTCAATAACTATTTATTGACTAATTTCGATTTTTTTAAAACTATTTTATCCTAGCACGACAAAGTGACTGGAATGAACAAGTGTTGATAGGCGCGAGTTAATTATCATCAATCGACACAATTTTGACATACAAGGCGAAATGTGGGCGTCCTGGTGGCGCCTCTACCTACCCCTTCTGGGATAAAGGCGTGAGTTTATGTGTGTATGACAAAATTTTGCCGGCCGGACCAAAAGCGGAAATACATTTGCCTAAAAGTAGTATGTAAAAAGTTCATTGTGGGCAAGCAATCCAATTTATACGAAACATGATTTATCGAATATTAAACAAAATTATGGCGTGGCGGAAGCCCTCGGTCGTAAAATCAAACGTATATTTTTATATAAATTTGACTAAAAGTTATACGATGTACATAATGGGGCAATGGCAACGGTCAATAAAAGAAAAACTTAGTCTATTCTAGTTATAATAGCGCTTCGTAGGAGTTATTTAAGTTATAGTACAAATGGAACAATATCGTGAAGAAACCTGCATACCGTAGCGATTTTAAAAAAAATCTCCGGCATGTAAGTCCGCCAACCCGCACTAGGCCAGCGTGGTGGACTATATGGCCTAACCACTCTCAATCGATTCTCTCGATTGTAGAGTAGGCCCGTGCCCAGCAGTGGGACGTATACGGGCAGATACAGATACAGATACGTTGAAGTCACTTTGTTGCAACAGTAAACAGTCCGAGTTAGTCTGACTAGAGAAAAATTGGGAGTAGGCAACGATTTTAGAGCTTAGTTCAACGATTCATAACTATTACAAATACCAACACAAACAAGATACTAATCAAAATAAATCAGTTTTAATATTCAGTTTTAAATATTGTATAAAAATTTAAACTTTTAATCCACAGCGATAACTTTAGTGTGTATAAATCACATAGATATAAAATAAGATATTAGATAATACATCCAAAAACTAAGGCAATTATCGAAGATACATATTCTTTTTGTAAGCACAATTACCTCCAGGGAAGGAAATTATTTTCGGGTTGTATTCTCATTACGGCCGTGTTTCCTGTTGCCCTCATTAAGCTCTCCATTGTTGTTTTTTTTTATATACAAAATGGAATAATTATATTCCTGATATTTGAATTAAAACCTCTTTACAAAAACACAGGCTGGAAATTTATCGTGAAATCAAAAAAGGAAACGTAAAGAAAATTAACGATTCATTAAATTCTTTATTTAAAAGTCAAGTTGAACAAAAGTAGAATGGCACGTATAACACACGCAAGTTCGCTATTTTGATTTTCGAGTCATTAATATTGTAACACGATCGGAAAATTAATGAACCGGGTTCGTTTGTTAACGCTGTTTAAATCTTCAATACGATATAATTCAAGTAATGGTTTAAAAGCGTGGTGTCTTGAAAATTAGTTTAACATTGGAGTTTTAAAAAAGTGATTGTTTCTTTTAGTCAATAAATAAGTAAGAAGAAGTGAAAAAATACGTACATAGTTATATTAATAGAAGTACGCTAAGATCCCTACGATCTCACAAAAATTGAAACCATTAATATCATACTTATTTAATTGTATAGATGACGCAATGAAAAAAATATTATAATTTATCTTAGTTCTTTACGTTGCGGAGTAAAAATACAGAAATGTTTGAAATATTGCACAGGTATTGAAAAAAAAAACTTGTTTAAAATTTTGTTTGATATGAAATTCTACAAAACGAAATCAAAAACACTACAGCAAAAAATGATACAAAGATAATCCATTTCCAAAGTTTTTAATCCCTCAAAAACCAAATCCGGTGGAGCACATACCCGATTCAAAAATAAAAATACTTGAACATTGAAAATATTAGTTTTACAACTGTTCCATACGAAGATACAATTAAAAAACCGGGATTTTTTTTTCCTCCTAAAAATATAGCTTGTTAAAATTTATATTCGAGGTTCGTGTTTTAATTGGGTTTGATAGTTGGGAAACATAGCGCGTGGGAATTATATTTATAACTACATTTTAACCTTTTAAATTTACTGTTTTAAATGGTATAATGATTGCAATTAGCGACTGTCTATCTGTAGAGCTAAGCTTCAATATTATTGCGATTAGTGTATTTTTTTATTAGACAGACATTTTCGCAATTTTTACCTAGATCGTCATTGTCTGATGTAATTAGAACTATCTTTCGAGTTTAGACCCAATATTTTAATAATAATTATCGATTATGACTAAAAAATACTGCTTATTGATCTTGGACAAATATTCTTGTGGTACGGCGCTGTAAAACATTCTGCTTTATTGATCGCCTTTCTAAAAAACGTTGTGAGTTGTGACCCAAAAGCATACATGATTAATGCAAATACACCTCTATGTCCCTAAAAAGGTAGGCAGAGGTGAAACTAGTGCGACCCGCAGGTCACCGGTCTTATTTCCGTCCCAAATGCGATAAGAGGCGCGCCTATCGCAATACCAGACACGAATTCCAGCCCCATGCATCTGATTTCTAATTTCTCGAGCCGAAAACCCGCGCAAAGTGGATTATGGAAGCTAGGCCCTCAGGATTTAAAGCTGGTACATGCAGTCGTAAACCAACTATTAAGGCGATCAGAAAAACTGGCATATGTGATAAACTTTGGTATAAGTAAATAAACCAGATATATCCTTTAACAAACCATAGCAAGTTTTTGTTAAAATGCGACCATTTTCCCTACCTGGAATGTATATTTTCGGGTGAAATTCCGTCAGCACCAATAAAGCGTAAATACACGTTAATACGCCCCAATCCCGTAGGATATAAACAGGAACGTTTTTGCCCATCCGATATCACAACATAAGGCTCACGTAATGCCCAGCTGTACCGTTGACCGTTCTATTTTTTGTCTCTGCTAATTAGGCTTTACTAATGATAACTTGTCTGTAAATCGGCACCCTCGAGATATTGCCTCATTTTTTGTGTTAAATGTTTCACGAAATTAAGCGGTTTTTGCTCTGGGTTGAGAAATATTGATTTAATTGACAGCCTCCGTGGCGCAGTTGGTTAGACGCCGCCTGTGTAACGAGAGGCCGCGGGTTCGATCCCCGCAGCGAAACAAATATTTGTGTGATCCACAGATATTTGTTTCGGGTCTGGGTATTTGTGAGACCGAAAAAGTCTCTCGTAGTTACTGATACCCACGACACAAGACTCGATCTTAGTGTGGGGTCAGGACTATGTGTGTGACTGTTGGGTGTATTTATTTATTATTTATTTATTTATTAATTATGCTATTTTATAGTTACACAAAATTTAGTAAAGATGGACAATTTTTTGTATTGTATCAGCCCATACACGCCCCACTACAGCGTACAGACCTCCTCTATAATACAGAGTACGATTTAGAGGGGTTAAGTCATATAGTCAACCACGCTGGCGTAGTGCGCCTAAGAAAGAGGGATATAATGCATAAATAAATAATCTTTTGTCAACCAACCTTTATAAAGTGGTGCAGAGAGATTTTTGAAAAGGAAAGCTAAAAAGATATGAAATGAATATAAGAATATCAGATCCACGTATAAAAGGGAATCCGAGAGGACTGTTATACTCATGTCAAATATTTTAATAATATTTTGACAGCCTCCGTGGCGCAGTTGGTTAGACGCCGCCTGTGAAACGAGAGGCCGCGGGTTCGATCCCCGCACCGAGACAAATGTTTGTGAGAACCACAAGTATTTGTTTCGGGTCTGGGTGTTTGTGAGACCGAAAAGTCTCTCGTAGTTATTGATACCCACGACACAAGACTCGATCTTAGTGTGGGGTCAGGACTATGTATGTGACTGTTGGGTGTATTTATTTATTTATTGTATTTATTTTCTCAAAATACTCCCGGACAAATATTTCAACAATGTAGTCCAATTATGCTGGTCGGAAGAGCCCTGCTTACTCAAATGCATTGTTGTTTGTCTCAGGTACTCGTCTGAACAGTCCGCTTTGACAAGTAAGTACAGCCTTTACGCCTTTTTGAATTTCAATTGCATTACATCTCTTTTGCAAAGATAAATGCAAAGAATTTATTTATAGTGTCATTAATTTTAAGTTTTGCGGAAATTGTGGGTGTTAGTGAAATATGGAATGTCTTGTGAACAAAAACATATAATTTGTCTATTTTGATCATGCAAAGTTATTAAATAGTTTGTAGTTTTTTATGATAAACTTAGCGATGATAAACAGCGTTTTCTAGGCGTGATGTTACGAAATTCACAAAAGAAACTTAAACTATTGGTCACCGTTAGTGGCGGTACTTCCATACAAGCCCAAAAGCCCGGCTTGCCCTACTTAATACGTATATACTTAGTTCTGAACGAAACCATTACATTCAATACAAAACAGTAATTACGAAACATCTACCATTTTTGAATTTACCGCGTTCCGTCGCGGCATGGCGCTCTTCAATGAAGCGCCTGCGACGGCGAGCCGAAGCGCCGCCCGCGCTGCGCAACGCTTGTTATCAATTCATTCAATAATAATTTTACCTCTCACGTAGAACGTAGGTCCACGCATTTTTTAAAAGACGGTACGCGCTAAACATATATCTGTCTTTTTCTCTCTCGTGTGCTTTTACGAGGCTTTTGGCAACGCATACTATCTCTTTCACATTTTCGGGTGAAATGCTACACTCTGGCACTACGAATGTATAGCTACAGATATCTAAATATAGCAATAATGTACTAAACCAAAAGCCCAGCTTTTGACCACAGAATTGTTTTGACTGAACATCGTACGTTTGAAGGTCGTCATGTGTAACATTATTTGTTAACTAAATTATATTTATTGTTATTAAATTATGTTGGGTCTTTTTAAAAATTATTTAATCCTTTTTGTAATACAAATAATGAGGTCATTATATTTTTTTCATAAATTATAATTGCATGTTGTAATGTTTATTTTTTCGTTTACTAGCAATACTGTACGAATTACTACTAACTTCATAAGTATTTTGATATTGTGCAATTGTAAATAGTTCGGTTATAGGTTAATTATTCGATTTTTTAATGTTATTTAAACTTTTTGATACGAAAATGATTTGTATTGTTTCCTGTGATGGTTTTAGTGTGATGGTGAAAGTGTTCATTGCCGTTATAAAGGTAGGTAATTTAATTCAATTATATTGAAACTGGCGCGAAAACTACGCCGAGTTAGTGCATTTCTTAAATTCGTTATAAATCACTAGAGGCATTTTACCGGTTCAGTTTACTAAACTACGTAATTCGATTTCTACATGCTCCCCTTCATATAGGTTATTAAACAGTCGTGTTTCATATGTTTTTCAAGGGACACTTGTGTATGAGAATGTTTTGATTAATTCTAATGATTTCAATCATATTGTGGTCCTTTCAAAAGGTATGCTATTACTTGTAATTAAAATTACTTGTAAAAACTTAACCTTAATGTATTTATAACAATTTCTGTTCGCAATTTTGGTTAACTGCGCAGTCAAACACGGGACCATAGTAGCTATCGTTGTGCTAGTGTAATGCCGGGTATTAAATGTGGTCAGTAGTTAGTGCAGTAAAAAGTTACGGTTGCATGACCAAAAGCTATCTATATTTGTATTACCTAATCATAATATTGTATGGATTGTGTGGTAGGTCTGCCGCCGCGCCGTAAATTCGATTTCGTCGTTCTTAGTCTTTTTTTTCTTCTAAATAAATATGTATTAAACCTGAAATAATATTGGGCTTGCCCTACTCCAAAACCCTAGGCACGCCACTGGTCACCGTTAATACTTACTATCTTTTATCTGGAGTGTTTTCAATTTAAACTTAAACTCCAATTTCAGGATGTAGCATATCAGGATGATATAAGTTCACTGATTGTGACAAAATCTTCTGTTTCAATTAAAAATATAGTAGAAATATAAAACGCAACACAATTTGAATTCCCTAACGAGATTAAACCGCGTCACCCGGGTGTTTACTCGCTTAATAATATTAAAGTCATCGCAATCAACGCAGCTTCTCGGAGTTAAAAGAGCGTATGTGCTCAGTAGGGCACAAACCTTATTAACCTTTATTGTGATTCGAAAACTGTACCACAAGCTACAAGAAACACTATGTTTGCTCATTGTGAAACAATAGACACTGATACTACTTAAAACATTTTTTACCCGACTGCGAAAGTAGGAGGGTTATGTTTTTTGAGTGTGTGTATTTTCCGAATAAACTTTGGACGATAACGGTAAAATTCAACCGCTGTGTACAATAAAGATTACTATATTCTTTTATTTAGTTTAATTCTACAAACTTGGGTAGTATGAAGTAGTAACGTAGTCATAACAGCCGCCTGTACAATGGTACAGAATGGAGAGGTAATCGTCTGTCGCCACTCGATATTTTATTTGGATGGATCTCACATATTTTCTTGCCTGTATGATAGGAATTGAACGAGAAAAGGATTTAATAATAACGTATTACCTAAATGTATAAAAACAATGATAATACGGCACAAAGGGATCCCATTGTAAGGAACGGGCCTCCTCAAGCATTAAGAGCACATACATAAATTCAAAATTGCACTACTTTTAAAGTACCTCCTTATTTACTGGCCCATCAAATGCAAAAATATTTTGTTACAATACGGCCAGCAATTGCGGAGTTGAGCAGATTTAAAAGCGAATTATTCAGCCTTATTATTTATGGTTTGAGCTACACAACAAAAAATAGATAAACAGAGCTCTTCATACCTATTTAAGGCTACTAAAATTCATGCAAATTGAAGGTAAATCTTCTTAACTTTATCATTAATACTGAATTTTGATGTTCCAAGCTGAGTAAGCGAAAAGACTAAGCCATTAATCTCTGGCCACCGTAAGACAAGCTGTCTAGTGTCCTCCGCAAAATAGACTAGTGACTCTGAAATTAACATTTTAAGTCTAATTACTTAGGACTTAGGTGATTCATGTAGCTTGCTTTGATGTGGAGAAGTAATTCAAGCGTAGTAGATATCGATTTTTTAAATCAACTGTATGTTATTTAAAGACTGACGGCTTTATTCATAGACTGTTTTAAAACCTATTTTAGCTATCGACTGTTTTGTCTTCGCTCAAACTGAATTCAAAAGTCTAGTGAAAGGGACAAAACATTCGATAACTAAAATAGGTTTTAAAAATGTCTATGAATACGGCCGTGAAAAGATAAAATAAATCGTCGGAGGCAGCATAATGATTACTATACTTAATCAAAAATATCAACCGGGAGCAACAGCTTCACATTTATTAGTGGGGATTCGAATTCGGATGCGATTTTACTGATGTTAAGTTAATCTTATATCACAATATACGAGATGTAAATTTAAGTAAATGTGTCGTGTGGTGAGATTATCATTCTTTGGTCATAAAAGTACTAATACAATCGATTTTCAGAATTGAAATAAAACAATTTTTTAAGAATTTTGTCGCGGATTTGGTTTAATTTTTGTCTACATTTTTAACTTTCCAACGTTGCGATTGCTTTCCAGCTAGCGTGGTCACGGGGCGAATTAATCATACATTGCTAGTCAATATAGTATACATCAGTTGCAATGCCTTTGGGACATTATCGGAACTTTGGTTATTAAACATGATCGATCTTTCCTGTTTTTCGCCAAACTACTGGTCGTAGGTCTCTCATATGTGAGAGGCCGCCTGGGTAGGTACCACCGCAATGTCCATTTCTCCCGCCAAACAGCAGTGTAAATGCACTGTTGTGTTCCGGTTTGAAGGATATTGTAGCCAGAGTAACTACTGGACATATCGAGACTTAACATCTTATGTCTCAGGATGGCGAGCGCAGTGGAATGCCAAGCATTGCCTTGTAACTCATGGTGTTGTTTGGTATTGCTACTGTCCATGAGCGGTCGTATCGCTTACCATCAGGCGAATGGCAGGCTCGTCTCGTCATTCATTGCAATAATAAAAAAAAAAAACTTAGTTGGTATCCTTATTAAATCTTAATCCCTAAAAATTCATTGGCGACTCAAAGTTTCAACTCTTATATCTGAGATGAAAGACAAAGGTCGCGGAAGCTTAGTCCGAGGGAAGAATTAATTAAAAATCAAATTTTGTCGTCGCGCGGTCCTGCGGTTTTTCTTGAACGAATGCTCTCTTTGTAACGTTTTAATTAAATAACTTGTAATTTGATACGCGCGGTTTAATTAAGATTTGATCTTTGGTGAAAATTAAGACAAAAAATGATTTTCAAGAATGTTGATTATAGTCGTTTTAGCTTAACATAAACCAATATCTCAATAGGGGTAAGCGGAGATACCATTTATATTATGAACCTAGGTTCTTTGACAGCCTCCGTGGCGTAGTTGGTTAGACGCCGGCTGTGAAACGGGAGGCCGCGGGTTCGATCCCCGCACCAAGAGAAATGTTTGTGCGGCCCACAAATATTTCTTTCGGGTCTGGGTGTTTGTGAGACCGAAAAGTCTCTCGTAGTTCTGATACCTGCGACACAAGACTTAATTGATCTTAATGTGGGGTCAGGACTATGTATGTGACTGTTGGGTGTATTTATTTATTTATTTATTTATTTGAGCTTATTTTCATGCAGAGGGGGCCATACCATTATCTTATTGCACACATAATCCAGCCCTAGATAAAATGAATATTTTTTCAAAACTTTTCTATCCTGGCCCACAAACATATTTAACAGTTCCTATGAATTTACAAAATATATTATTATGATGAAATAAAACTAATTTTTACGGATTTTATCGCGATTTGGTTTAATTTTTACATTTTTTAACTTCCCAACGTTTCGATTGCTATACAGCTTTCGTGGTCACGGACGAACTAATAGTCGCCCCGTGACCACGAAAACCAAATCGCGATAAAATCCGAAAGAAAAGAATAGTTTTATCTCAATGTGTAACATTCGCGTAAATCTAAGAAACAACTATATTATTGTGTTTAGAAATAACTATTGTCTAATAGTAATTAATAAAAACAACGCCTGGGTGCAGATACACTTTTTGAAAAAATTCTATCGCCATGTTCATAATAGGCTTCTAATGATGAACGAATTTTTCAAATTAGTCTTATAGTTTCAGAGCTTATTCAATTCAAACTAACAATCAAATCTATCCTCCTTATAATATTAGTTTAGACAATAGTTTTGTAATTGCATAGGTTTGCAACAGATGGCGCTTAACGTACGTACTAAAAGTAAGTGCGTTTACGGATATTAATACCGAGTTTTTTTTCCTTACATATAAGAAGGCTCACAAATTACCAACGGATTTAATTAATTATAAGTAATAATACAACATCCAAATAATTTAATCTGGAACAAAACGAACCATTAAAATATCAATTTACTTAAACTACTTTACTTTCTGAATCATTAACTAACCGTAGTTTTAGCTCCAAATTCCTAGATTTCTCAGACCATTTACTGTCAAACTGCTTAGATAAGCAAATTCTTACTGCCAATAATCCAGAGAATTTCAAGATAATTACGAATAGTTCTCTGTTTTTCCGTACTGTTAATGTGTTTATTCGGGACACGCAATGCCTGGGCTCGGAAGAACGCATTATCTAACGCGACAGGGAAATAACTCGCGCTCGTACGAAATGGGGGAGACATGACTTCGTTAGGAGGAAATTCGACATTTCAACATCTCCGCATTATTTTGGGCTTATTCTTTTCGTTTATGACTTTATCATATTTCAAAACTTTGGCCTTATCCTGCTTTTGTATGGAATTAGTCTAAGATTTGGTTCTTAGATGTCGCTTCATAAATAAAAGTATTATTTTACTACAGTAAACCATGATTATGAAAAATAAAAGCCGACATATTTTTATGGGACCATACAGCAAGTATTCCGCATCAAACTAAAGAATCACGTAAAACGGATCATAAATCTCAGCGTAATCGGTGTATACACATAAAAAAACAATTGAAGTGCCTCCTCCTTTTTGAAGTCGGGTAAAAAGTTATTTGACTCTCGGCATTCTTTCGGATTTTTTTTAACCTGAGATGAATTCGAATCTATCCACAATTTTCAGATGTAAGTCCCAGCTACTACAATTACGTCAATATATAAATGAGATAAAGAGTGTAGTTATTTTCAACAAACCTATACTAACTATTCTTTAAACCAACCCACGATTTCATAAATAATGTATTAAACATAGGTAAATCCACAATATACATACCTATGTAAGTCAACTGTGACTGCCTCGGTGGCATAGTTGTACTACGGTGAGGTACACCTACAAAGCTGAGGTCTCGGATTCGACTCCCGGGTCGGGCAGTGATATTGGATTTTTCTATTCATTATCAGCCCGGAGTCAGAAATTTGTGCCCGATATAGCGATAGGTTCGCCCTGTATCACATCATGGGACGGAACATACAAGGCGAAATGTGGGTGTCCTGGTGGCGCCTCTGCCTACCCCTTCTGGGATAAAGGCGTGAGTTTGTGTATGTATGTAAGTCAAAGAACCAACATAAGCTAGCAAAAGATCGAGCCGCTGTAATACATGCCAACTCTTGAATTTGCAAAATTCCGCATAACATTTGAATCAATGTTTATATTCAAAGTCCTCCCAGCCTATAAACCCCAATGTATTATGAAGGAAATGGCATGTAATGTCTTTGTCACGCAGATCACGTACTCAACCGGCCGTAACGACACATGCCATTACCGAACACTTCTGATAAACTTCATTATTGCGAGATGTTTGAATAATTTTACATCTGTTTATAGACTTACATTTTACGGGTTTTGGTGTGATAGTTTAATATGTGGTTATAAGAGACATACCCGAGAACTGCTTGAAGAATTCGCTCTGTAAAAAGAGATAAATTAATAATAGTGGAAGAACTGTTTAAAATTGAAATTCTAATTATACATGTGTGAGTAATTAATGGTCAAACTAGCGGCCCGTGCCATCCATTCGTGTTTGAAACAAATATGTTTATTTGAATTCTTTTCTCATGCCACGGGAACACTACATTTTTACAAGATAAAACGTAGCCTATGTGTTAATCCAGGGTGTCAGCTACGCCTAAACGAAATTTCATCAAAATCGATCCAGCCGTTTTGCTTGACATAGTAACAAAAATCTACACATAAAAAAAATCGCGTTTATAATATTAGTAGGTAAAGATAACAATATTGTCCCCAATGTTGCTCAATTTAAGTCACTTATTGACAAGGCACTAAATATGTTTTTTAACAATACATCAAGTACTATGGCTTCAAGTAGCGAATCTCATGGAAACTGAGAAGCACTTTTTTTTCTAACGGCAATTTTGTCACTTAACCGTTATTCAGTTTAAGTGCCTGGAGAGTCTCTTGACAAATTTCGAGACGCTAATTTACGTCAGCGAGGACCTCAAGTGTTTTATTTAAATTCTAGAAGGGGATCCAGTAGGTATCATAATTTATTAAATTATTTTGCTTAGTAGTGTTTTAACATGGAACACAAATGTTTCGTTTAGTCAATGTTGATTTAAATAACAAATTAAGAACACCAATCATTTTTAAAATTCGAATGTCATTTCTCAATTTTTTTATTAATTCGCTCTAAAAGGAATAAAACCTCAAAATGCATGAATAAATTAGATATTGTGGAATTACAGGGATTCTCCGTGGATTTTGTTTCATTTCAGTGGAATTCATATTTTTTTACTATGTAAAATGTATTGTTTATGTCTGTTGGTTTATAGGCCAAAGGTGTATGGATGGGTATGGGAAATGAGCATTGTTCTTTGGTATTTATGTTAGTTTTGTTCATAATGTGACTTATTTTTAGTTTCCATCTACTGGCTTAGAAAAAACCCTAAACAAAAAAAAACATTAAGGTCACCTCAGCTGACAATGAGCAATTATAGCCGCATTTCGACTTTCTCAGCACAAGATGATTTAATTGCTCATTAAGTATAATAATGCCTTTTAAGACATCTATTTAATTTGTATAGGTATTTATACCAAAATACTGTTTTAGTAAAAAAAAAACTTGATTGGCAAATCGGTCACCCCGATAACTCCAGACACAGTGTTAAAAAACCCATCATAGTGATGGTTTATTTGAAATATTTACCGCAATGTCTATTTATTCCGCCAAACATCAGTGTAAACGCACTATTGAGTTCCGGTTTGAAAGACATTGTAGCCAGAGTAACTACTTCATCATCAGACTTAATATCTTATGTCTTAGGATGGCGAGCGCAGTGGAATGCCAAGCGTTGCCTTGTAATTCATGGTGTTGTTTGGTTTTGCTACTGTCCATGAGCGGTCGTATTGCTTACCATCACGCGAATGGCATGCTCGTCTCGCCATTCATCGCAATAAGCTGATATCCAGGAAAGAATATAATGGGATTAGAAAATAATTCTCCTGAGACTCTGAGCATCCTTAGGCACTAGATCAATAAGGTGCTTATAATTTGCTTTATTTTATAACATCAAGCATGCTGTAAAATAAAACTCCCTCAGAGGAGGTCAAAGTTTCGCATTGAATTTAACTAGCTGATGGTGATAACGAGAATTAGAACTGAAAATTAAACCTCATATTAATAAACCAATTTATGTAGAAACTAAAAACGTAATTAAGGTAGTAGCATATTTTTTTAAATGATTCACCTCCCCGTAACCAACAATTTAAAAACCTAACTTTAATAACACGTAACCTATTGTTACGAGATATAATCGAATTGGCTGTAAAGTTGATAGATTATTTCGTAGTAAATTGCTTTTTCAATTTGTTCGCATAATAACTTAATATTGATTTTATTGACCTACTTTTATTACCGTACTGTAATATTTCTCGTGTTTTTTCTTGGCGCAATGATGTAGTTATAATGCACCTGATCGTATCGTAAGGGCGGATCCAGGGGGGAGGTCATGGGGGTCATGCCCCCCCCCCCCCCCGCACCACCTAGGCTGACTCCAGATTGACAGATTTTTAAAATATATCGTTGATTTTCACTTAAAAAATCGTAAACATATTCACTAATCACAGGTGTAACAAATTTTGAAATAATCACTTTTAAATGTATAATTGTAATCGAATTCGATTACGTCCAGTGTTCTGACTAGAACTATATGACCCCCCCTGACTTGAAAGCTGGATCCGCCCTTGTCGTATCGGAGTGCAATTTTAATAGAGTATTCAACGGTGATTGGTTTTCTTGAAACATTTTTTAATCAGGTCTGATCGAAATCAGAAGTGCAAAGGCAAAACTAAAATGCGATAGACTAACTGGTTGTAGGTCTCTCATATGTGGGAGGCCGCTTGTGTAGGTACCACCGCAATAATGACTATTTCTCCCGCCAAACAGCAGTGTAAATGCACTGTTGTGTTCCAGTTTGAAGGACATTATAACCAGAGTAATTACTGGACATAATAAGACTTAACATCTTATGTTGACAGCCTCCGTGGCGCAGTTGGTTAGACGCCGCCTGTGAAACGTGAGGCCGCGGGTTCGATCCCCGCACCGAAACAAATATTTGTGTGATCCACAGGTATTTGTTTCGGGTCTGGGTGATTGTGAGACCGAAAATTCTCTCGTAGTTTCTGATACCCACGACACAAGACTCGACTGTGACTGTTGGGTGTATTTATTTATTTATTTATGTCTCAGGATGGCGAGCGCAGCGGAATACCAAGTATTGCTTTGTAATTAATGGTGTTGTTTGGTTTTCTTACTGTCCATGAGCGGTCGTATCGCTTACCATCAAGAATGGCATGCTCGTCATGCCATTTATCAAGATAAAAAATATATTTTTTTTTTCAATTAAGTACCGAACTACTGCCTATAATGTTGTTCTGCGAAATTAAACAGACTAGTTTCTAATTGAAAAATAACAATTATAAAATACAGACGTCTAATTCTATCTACCTATTAAAAATTGTCCTGTTACTGCGAAAATAAATTGGGAATACATAAACTCACGCCTTTATCCCCGAAGGGGTAGGCAGAGGCGCCACTAGGACACCCACATTTCGCCTTGCATGTTCTGTCCCACGATGTGGTAGGGAGCGAGCCTATCGCCATGTCGGGCACAAATTCCTGACTCCGGGCTGATAATGTATAGAATAATCCAATATCACTTTGCCCGACCTGTGATTCGAACCCGAGACCTCAGCTTTGTAACCGTACCGTAATATAACTACGCCACCGAGGCAGTCAAGTAAGTAGTAGAAGTAAGTAGTGGAAGTAATCTAAATTTTATAATATTGTTATTTCATTAAGGACAATACTAAATAAATAAAATAAAACTAAAGCTGTATACTTAAGGTCAATATAATTACAATTAACTGTATTATGAAGGTAAACGTTATATGAATAACAAAATTAAGCTCGGAATAATTATTTCAATTGCGAGTATTCGTGTTCACGCATACTTTTATTACAATGCGGCCTTCACAAATCATAAAGCAATTATGAGATTAAATTCACGTAACCTGTTTAAACTTTAGAAAACATCGGCTAATATTTGTTTATAAAGAGCTTTGTTAGTCAATGTGGAAATTTAGTAAGGCTATTTCTCCAAAATGATTCTTATGCCACTCGCTAATGACCCAGAGTAGTGTTATACTATTAACGAAGCTTTTTTTACAGAGAGTACTATACCCTACAAGCTGTGGTTATTAAAGATTTTTTTCATAGTAGTATATAAAATCTCGAACCAATCGACACAAGACTCGATCTTACAGTGGTGTCAGAACTAGGTATATGACTGTTGACTGTATTTATTAATCTGTCACACAAGTGGTTCTGGACTGGTACTGAAAGTTTACTTTAACGAGTGAATTGACAACAACAAAGATAAATTAGGTGTCAATTTTCGGTTCTAAAAATGTATATTCAAGTTGCCTTTTACAAGATCTTTTGAATCGTCAATGACTATTACTACCCATTCGAACCTGTGACTGATGTTAAGAAAAAGGGAACAAAAGCACTTCTTTTGTTTTTTTATATCTTTTAAACACAATTCTTAACCTTATCTTAATATAAAGAACATCACTGTAATTTGTAAAGATGCTTAGTAGAGTAACCTATAAAAGGTTTGAAAGCATTTCCTATATTATATTTAATCCACCTATAGATTTTAAATCTGTTAATAACATCATTCAATTTAACATTTTAATATTGTAAGATGCATACATACATACATAAATTCACGCCTTTATCCCAGAAAGGGTAGGCAGAGGCGCCACCAGGACACCCACATTTTGCCTTGTATGTTCCGTCCCATGATGTGATAGGGGGTGGCCTATCGCCATATCGGACACAAGTTCCTGACTCCGGGGTGATAATGAAAAGAAAAATCCAATAACACTTAGCCCGACCCGGGATTCGAACCCGATATTTCAGCTTTGTAATCGTACTGTAGTACAACTACGTCACCGAGGCAGTCGAGATTGTAAGATGCAAAACTCTTTTATCCCGACTAACCAATTACTACAAAATACGAAAATTGTACCTGCATAAGTTTTCTAAATAAAAGGCTGAGATTTTGAAACGACCGCCACTGACATCTTTACGTGCCCTAGATACAAAAGGATTCAGAAGTTCACCATTTTACGTCCAATTTCTCATTCAAGATTGTTTAACGGCTAAAAAAATATTTTGTTTCCCTCAACAGAATATACCCGAAGCTACATTGCAAGGCTACATTGAATGAGATGTAAAGCAATTCAGTTTTATCTAGATCCAGATAGGCTTTTACGTTTCCTGTTTTTATCTAGAAATTCAGAGCTACAAAGGGTTTGGAGTGATATTTTCGTCCCGAAAGCCGTGTATCCGGACTACCGCTCTCTAAAATTATTGTTTTCCTAAAATGTTCAGCACAGTTTATGAATGTGGAGGTTTTGCTATAATATAAGGATTTATTTAAGCTAAGAATTATCTATAACTGCCTCGGGGATGTAGTTTTACTACGTACGATTACAAAGGTGTCGGGATTCAAATCTCGGGTCGGGCAAAATGATATTGGATTTTCTATTCATTATCAGCCCGGAGTCAGGAATTGTGACCGATATGGCGATGGGCTCGCCCCCTATCACATCATGGGACGGAACACACAAGGCGGAACATGGGTGTCCTGGTTGCTACCCCTGCCTACCTCTTCTGGAAAAAAGGCGTGAGTTTATGTATGTATGTAATCATCTATAACGAAGTACATGGTCATTATTAATGCTGAATATGAAATGTTGATTTTGAACAAAACTTTTAAATAAACTATTCTCATACATTAGTAAATACGAATTAAATTAGACAAATTATAGTATCAATTATTATTTTTAAGAAAAACAATAATTGGCAAAGATCTCTTTTGTTTTATAGCTTATCTAAACCGCAAACCAACAGCCAAAAAATACAAGATAATATTTTCAGAATACTTTTTCCTAAATTGAGATTAATTCGCTATTCTACCAAGGCGGAACTTGTCGCAATATAATAAGTGACATGATAACGTTTGTCAGCTGCCGCCTTCCATGATGAAGTTTGGAGTAAACTTTGTACGACACCAGCTGAGGAGAAGAACGTTATATCTTAAGCAATATGCAAGCCGGAAGAAATATTTTTTCTTTTCCCCGTATAAATGTTACAGAAACTTTGACTCTGATACAATATTGGTGTATTTTCGTCCGTTTAAGTGTTTATTTCTCGGGTATTGGTTGTAATTACAGAACTTTGGTTTTATTGACGTTCATTGCAAAATATCGTGAGTCCTTTGAACACTTGAAAATGCGATAGGCTTTGTGTGCTTTGTGATGTAGAAAGAAAAGAAGCTAACTGCAAAATAATAGGTACGACCGATATGCACTGAAACAAATATTATGTAGATACTTATATGGTTTTTATAATTATAAGTTCGAGTAGTATGTATTTATAGTTACGGGTTTAATAACTTGTTAAGGAAAACACAAATAAACTTCATTGATCTAAAGTGTCACTTTAAACAATTCCAAATTACCTCGTTTCCTCGACCTTTACACATCAAAGCATACAAATTGAATAGTCTATTCCGTTTGCTTCGAAACTAAATCGAAACATTAAACCCAAGTTCGTTACCGCACTAAATTAAACATTAAATGAATCAACAGAATCAACATTTATCTTCGGTCCTAGCCTCGAATATCTGTGGGTCGCCGAAATTAACATTTCAAACGGAATGTGCCCTCTGGGCGAACTCCCCTAGTGAAATGTACAGATTCACCCGAATCAGCGCCGATGAATGTCTTGTGAGCTTGGGACTGTCTGGTCTATTTAAATAGGTGTCAGCCTTCATAGTGTAGAAGTCAATAAATGTTTGTGAAGATGGATTTATATAATGAAATAGACAAAAGCATTGACTTATATTCTACCGATAGACGAGACACGTCAAATGAATAAAGTGCCCCCGTATTTTAAAAGCACACTGCAATATTACATCACTTACCTGATATTTTATTAAAATATTGTAACTTCAGACAATTTGCTTTCGGTTTGACGGCGAAACATTCATTTATTACTTTTAAACGTATGCGATAAGGCGTACTGCACTGTCACTGTCACGAAGCAAACTGATTCATGTGTGGTGCATGCACCGCAAGTAGGTGGGATATATTTTTTGTACTGAATGTCTTATCTAGTGTAACATTGATATCGATGGACAAAAGTGATATTTTTTTTATGGGGACTTGGAGTATGACTGTCGAAAATACATATATTGAAGAGGTTAATTAGGGTGAATCGTTTGTATAGAAATTCTGACTTTTGACGTCATTAACAGTTAATGTGGAAGTCGTACTTCGAATAATTTAAATATTGATTACTGTGTTGTTGTCAAAACATTGCTTGATATCACTTCACATTAAATATAACTTGACCTATAAAGATCAAACAGAAATGCATATTGTAAATGAAATGTCCAATCTATTACGTTACAAATAACCGTAATAGAATAAAGTGTATGTAGGCTATACAAACATGGCAGTTGCACTGTAAACATTTATTTACAATACGAGTATGTGTTTAGTTTATTGATTATCTTGTGTTATGTTTCAATTCTATTTCTAACCAATCAATTTAACTGAGTCACGCGAACCCATTAGTACATACATAAACTCACGCCTTTTTTCCAGCAGGGGTAGGCAGAGGTGCTACCAGGACACCTACAATTCATCTTGTATGTTCCGTTCCACGAGGCTATTGTCATATCGATATATCGCCTATACCATACATATAAACCACCCACCACTGCAACTCCTGTCAGCCTGGATTAACAGTGGCACGCAAAAGAATTGGCACCGAGCTCTGGAGCCTGCCGCGTTTCTTAGGGACACTAGCTTGTCTTTACCCCGCATCGAAATTAATAAGGAAGAAAAAACAAGTAGAAGGAGTTGGAAACAAATAATTGTCCACCTATTACTAGTAAACTGTAAAAATAGAACAAATGACAAACAGCTATTGATCAGCAAAAGATGCTGACCCTTCCCTTTTTTAAACAAAAGCTACATCAGAACGTTAACAGTGAAGGAACATCGTGAGGGAACCTGCATACCATAGAGATATTAAAAAGATTTTTAGGGATATGAAGTCAGCCAATCTGGACTTAGGGTGATGACCTCTAGCCGGAGCCCTCTCAATCGAAGTCTTGGTAAGTCAGTCCCTGACTCAGCAGTGGGCGTTTAAAGGCTAATTATGAAAACAGAGCACCAAAATTGAGCATTACATAACATAAGTTCACGCCTTTTTCCCAAAAAGGGTAGGCAGAAGTGCAACTAGGGCACCCGCGTTTCGCCTTGTATTTGCCATCCCACTATGTGATAGGGGGCAAGCCCATCGCCATATCGGGCAAACATTCCAGAGTCTGGGCATTATCAATGCATAGAGAATTCCATAATCACTTTGCCCGACCCGGGAGACCTCAGCTTCGCAATCATACCGTAGTACAGCTGCGCCACCGAGGCAGTCCAAAACTGATATTTTTGAAATAACATCACTTCACAATAGTATTCCAATTGAATTCTCAAACCGTTTGTGAGTTGCAAACCATTTCACAAATAAAAAAGGCACACAATACGATGTATGTAAATATCTAAACGGCGGAAATAGAGGTTTCATTGGAAATTGAAATGGTCGCGCGGCGCTTGTAAAAATAGCTGAGCTTGACCCGGTTTGTATCGGGACCGCGATCGGTCAATACGTCAGGCCATTCTGCTACCATTTACTTTATTCTGGCAAGGGAAAATTCATTAATTAGGTTGTTATTTGTTGTTGCGATGAATGACGAGCATACCATTCGCCTGATGGTAAGCGATACGACCGCTTATGTATAGAAGCAAAACCAAACAACACCATGAGTTACAAAGCAATGCTTGGCATTTCACTGCGCTCGCCATCCTGAGACATAAGATGTTTAGTCTCATTATGTCCAGTAGTTAATCTTGATACAATTAACAAATTGGCGTTAACCATCTCTTGCCTGAAAATACTTAATTTGGTTACTTAAATTTCCCTGCAGTTTCGGGTAGTCACTTAGTCATCTAACTAACAAAAAAATAAAAGTTTTCAGGAACCTGAGTATTCGCACAAAAGCGACCGAATTTCAGATAGTCGTTAAAAAACGTTTCGCAGCCAATATTTTTCCTGCGGTACGATTAATTGCACCACCGGGAACAAATTGCGTGCTCTTCGAACGGGAATAAAAAAACGTATTTTTGTGAAGATATCTAAGTTTGATTGGCAATCATTCACTGGTAATAGACTTTGACAAATGTTCTACTTCTTACAACATGCCTCGGGGTAAGCCTCGTGAGCTGATAAGGACAGTGGCGGACTAATATCTAACTCCTTGTTTCCTCAAAATTATGAAGTGAAGATACGAAGATTAATTGAAATTAGAATCAATGTCACCGCTTTCATTTTATTGTTAATAGTTGTATTAGAATCCATTGAAGCAGGCATTTAAATAGAATTAAGGAAAAAATAATATGAATAAAATATATACACGCGTGCATCTATTATTCTCGTGGGATTCAATGAGTTTTAAAGAATGTTATACAGTATTTTATAATTTGCCGAAAAAAAGACGTTGATCAAGAGTTTTTATTTTATATTATAAATGGGTCTAAAATATAATATTTAAGACCCATTTTAAATCGTCTACGGCCAGTTTTATGTCAATTCACCTACCCAACAATAACAAAAATATTAATTTATCTCAATTGTTATAGCCTATAGGGGTCCAAAACCCATTTCGAATATCCAAGTACGTCTCTGTATCGCAAGCCTATTGAATTTATCTAACTCGGAATAATATTTCATCGCTGTTCTCCGGACCAATTTTCTAAGCTACGCTGACGTTTTATATCTACAGATATGGATTTAGGAGTCTGGCAGAGGCAGAAATATCGTAAAACTTCTCTGATAAATTATAAAAAAGGTCCAACTACAGATCCGTTGATAAGTGTCTTGAATTATGGTTATTGGGTGTGAAGCCTTTTATTTTTTTGGCGATATATTGCTTGTACTGTTTTATGGCGATAAAGTCGGAAGATTCTAAGTGATAAAATAATGTGTGAAGAATTGTGGTATATTATATTAGAATTATTAAATGTACACTTTGATTTATGTTCTGATGTTAGCTTTAGTTATAATTGTATATCTTTTAAAGTGAAATGTAAATTTATTTTAAGTAAATAATGAACTTTAACCACGCATAGTTAAGTGAATACATAGTAATTTGTTTCTTTCAATGTATGTTGAAGATCGTGGGTATTTAGATCGTATATTTGGTTAGAACAAAATTTTGTCTGAAAAAACCCTTTTTTAAATTAATTTTTAAAACCATAAGCCCGTTTACGGCTATATAAAAAATTATGTAGCGGTGAATCGCGGAGTCATTTTAGCCTTTCAATGTGTATAATTACCCTACAGTAATTATAATATAATTCACTAATAAAATATTAAATGTATAATTGTCCAGCTATGAATAATAAATACGTTAGTTGTCGCAAACTACGTAATACCCGGTACCGTCTAATTATTGACGTAATTGCCACGCTTCAAATTACAGGCCTATTCGCATCATATATTCTAAAATTATAACTTGCGTTGTATTATTGCTGTAGAAATACTTATTTATACACGTACGGATGCAAGCTCGCGACTTCATTTTTTAAGGGATAGGTAGAAACATATTTTCGGTCAAAGATGTGATGATGGACAAGCCTGCAGATATGACTCGCGTTGACTCTTGTCTCGGGTAACTTATACTAGATTTTTTAAACTTTATTTGTAAATCCACCTACCACCAGTCTGTGATATATTTAAAGATATACAGATATCGAAACTGACACCTGGAAGTGGATTGTATAAAACCATAGGAAGATATGTAGGAGGAAATTACGAAAAAAAATACTTGTGACCGTCATAGAATTTTCGTTTGCTTCTGCATAATTGTAAAGTACAAATTCAGGAAATTACCAAACAGTCTAACTACTAACAACTGCCTAACAAAGTTGCAGCAAAAGACAAATTAACAACTTAAACAATACACGGAAAATCTCGTCGCCACGGCGCTTTCCACTTAGTTAATTTTTAACGTTTCTGCACGAACTAGCTACTAAATATACACCAACCTGTACCTGACTAACTTTGCAAAATTACAGACTACTTTGGAATTTTGAGATGACGAAATCAGGGCTCCGTGGTTATATTGTTTGGGTAGCTAATGACTACTCGTAGATATGAAGTATGTATAGCTTCATATTGTAGTACGTTCACGTTTATGATATGCAGGATAGGGTCGCAGAAACTAATTCTAAACGTATTTTCGTTTATTCAGGATGTTTCTAACCTAACCTTTGCATTGTCGATTTACGTTCACAATTCTTTCGATGGCTACAATGAACTAGCGTAGATACCTAAGGTCTAAAAACCCCTCCCATAAAGTGGGGGTGACGTTCCATTTTCTTACTGTGCTCTCAAAATAATATTACACCTACGCAAAAATACATCATTCATTCGACAAAGAAAATTGAATTAATAACACATCCTTACCGCATATACCCAAAATATAATTCCGCCCAAAAAGTTGGCTCCACACTTTATTAACATTCATACGAAAAGTGCGAACGCGTGCCGCATAAAAACACATTACAACTCGAAAAACGATTTCATGACTTGAAATACAATATACGTTCGAGTAAGTAGGCTTGAGATGGCGAAAACTCCGCTCCCAAGAATTCTATAAACAGGGATATTTCTTCGAATCGATATTCTTTTCGCGTGTGGATGTTTGTCTTTTGTTTTAGTTTGTAGAAGTTTCTTTATTGGTCCGGCCATGTTGAATGTTAAGGATGGAGAAGGACTGTTTTAAAAGGTATGAATATTTTGTAGGTACATAGATATTCAAGCAAGCTTAGCTACAGGTTCTGTTTGTCAGGGAAGCGTCATTAGAATAATGGCAAAGTTAATTCACAAGAAACTCGTTCACAAAAAGGAAACAAATTAAGATACCTTTTTTTTCTGTGTTGCACATTCTACCAATGTAGAAGTGAAAATATAAATATAATTTATCGTACTTGTATTCTTCGACAAAAACAAAACAACATTCTAATATTTTTTATCCATTTGAATTTGCTCAATGCATCACCACTTTTTCCCACTCGTATTCTTCGACAAAAACAAAACAACATTCTAATATTTTGTATCCATTTAAATTTGCTCAATACATCACCACTTTAATCCAAATCTATACGGTACATACGAAGCCTCCTATCGAAAACTTTTCGTTCCCGTCGGCTTTTAGTTTTCCGCGCTATGTGCCCTGCCCTCTGCCACTTCTACTTGTTAATCCTTTCGGCTATGTTAATTACTGTTCTCTTAAAAGTATCTTAATTACCGAATGAAATCATTAGGACCATCGAATTAAATTAACAAACCACTAGAATAAGTTATATGAAACGCTCAGAATATATAAAAAAGAAGAGCGTAGCTTTTGAACGCGCACTGCATATTGTTAAGAAGTTTCGGAACAGCTTATGAATGGATAAGTAGTAAAAAACTTGGAAGGAGTTTATGTGAAGTATTCTGAAGTACGATTGTGAAGGCGTTTTTGTGGTTGGGCAAACTTAAAGGCTTTAAAATTTTAAAGCCTTATTCATGACTTAAACTTATAAATGGAGAAAGATGTTGAAAATAGTATTAACTAAAGCATTAATGGGTCTGTTAAACTTGAACGTTTGCTATATACCGCTTAATGATTACTTGAAGTTACAGCTTTGTTGTCGTATATGAGATAACAAGTGACTCTAATAATATAATTTCACGCAATCCTTCCTCATTCCACTTCCTTATCTCTCTATTCCTCAGATTTTTATAATATTGAGTATTATGAAGTTTGAATGAGACTCAAAGTCTTATGTCTTATGCATTGCTTTGGAATTCATTGTGTTGTTTGGTTTTGCTACTGTCCATGAGCGGTCGTATCGCTTACCATCAGGCGAATGGCATGCTCGCCTCGCTATTCATCATAAAAAAATGGAAGTACGAAGATAGCTATAATCTCTTAGAATAATCAATCGCGTGTTCAGTTCCCTTTAATAAATATCTTCCATGTACATTACAAAACAAAATCCATAATTCATAAGCAATTTTCATAACCAAATGTACATAAAATCGTAATCCCAGCGGCACAAGTTCAAACAGTGCCTCGCGAATCTTCATACGCGTTGAGAAAGTATAATTTCTTGAGTACATATTTGATACTCCGCCGAACCCGTGTGTTAAAATATTCAAGGTACGAATCGGGATTGTATTAATGAACCACGCCTTCGCTTTTGTGCGGATTCCGTTTGATTTAATAATATTTTTGACGGTAGCATTCTGAGCTCGGATTACCTCGGTTTCGGGATTTGCCTTTTTGTAAGAATACTTTTGGGTTAGAGAATTGGGTCTTTATTTAGGAAATTGTTTATTTAATTTTTGTTTATATATAAAATAATGTCCATGAATGGCTTAATATAAGCATAAGTGGCTGATAGTCTTATCCTACCGCAGTGTTATTTAAAGAGAAATATAGATACTTAGATGTTATCCGCCACTTTTGTCTCTTCAATCCGCTGTGAAACTCCCACATACATAATTTTAATTCACTTTAAAGCCACTTAAACAAAACCATGCTTAAATTCAATGCTCCACTACTGCAGGAAATAAAAGGGAACACAAATGTAAGCCACGTACACATTTGGACTAACAAAACGAAATTTAGCCTAATGAGCAGAGTTGTGCAGTTCGCAAATGGACTCAGATGGTTCTACCGTTGTTCCGGGTAAGCCCAATTTAAATTCAACTCTGCCATTAAATTCATTTTAGCACAGTTATACTTATTTTACTTTAGCTCTGTAAGTGATTCTGTGGTCATCGCACTGGGGATAAACGTAGAGATTGTAATATACATATTACATAAACTCACGACTTTTTCCCAGAAGGGGTAAGCAGAGGTGCCAGGACAACCTCATTTCGCCTTGTATGATCCGTCCCACGATGTGATATGGGGCGAGCCTATCGCCATATTGGGCAAACTCGTGACTCCGGGTTGATAATTAATAATAAAATCCAATATCACTTATCCCATTATAATGACATTGACATCTTCAACGTGCCTATTGGGAGACTTAAGAACGTCTTATTAAGGTCTTTCAAAAGTGATTGAGCTTGATCATCTTAGAGTTCCATCACTTAAAAAAGTTTTTGTTTTTCTCTTTTTTTAATTGTGTATTCCTCATTAATTAATATTTATTACTAATAGTCTAAATTGTACCTGATCATTGTCCACTTCATTATTCTTTATTTTCAATTTGTTTAGTTTTAAGTAAACTGTATTCATTGAATTTAATGTTTCCAACGCTAGTTATAATGAATGTTGTATACACTTATAAGGACACATACATATATATACACACTGTCCATAGCTTTAGTGTTATAAGTTTTTGTATGTTTTGTGTCTCTATCATTGGTGTGTCTTTTATATAAATAAATAAATTAATAAATCCCGACCCGAGATTCGAACCCGAGACCTCAGCTTTGTAATTGTACGGTAATACAACTACGCCACCAACTACGTATTTTCAAATACGTGTTTATTTGATCGATTTTTTAGTAATTGAGTATGAATGGTTAATGTATGAAGGTTCTACATAGCATTCACTGGTAAATGGCACGTCGCCAGCAAACTTGGTCGACACTACATCTTGTCGCCAGCTCCAATCCACACAAAAATAAATATTATATCTAAAAAATATTTGTTTAGAATATCTATTGGAAAAATATACATTGTCTCCATATTCAATGATACGCGCGACAGAAAACATTTCTCTTAGTAAATAAGAAGAAGGAAAGACAATATTTTATTGACACGATTACAATTAACAATACAACACATACAAATATAAAAGAGGAGAATAAATAAAGAACAAACAAAAGGAAACATTAATAAAAAATAATAACAATGAAAAAAAAAAGCAAATAAGTAACTCTTTGTAAACTTACCGTAAATAAATAAATATTTAAATTGTATGAGCCCATATATTATGTCTCATTGCAGGACACGGTCCTTCTCTACAATCGAGAGTAGGTACGATTGAGATAAAATAACTATATAACACAAGTAAGCCTGCATACCATAGCGATTTGCAATAATTTCTATGGTATGTAAAGTCCGCAAACCCGCACTAGGCCAGCGTGGTGGACTATATGGCCTAACCCCCCTCAATCGTACTATCGATTGATGAGGAGGCCCGTGCCTTCAGTGGGACGTATATAGGCTGATGCAGTACAGTATACCACAATGTTAATATAGATTTTACCACAAAATGTTGAAAAATAAAAACTAATTTATATAAAAAGAACAAAGCAACTAAGTGAAAGCAAAAAGTGAAAGTTTGTATAAACTTCCCCCGAAATAATAAATTTAAGATTAAATATTTGATAACTTTGTAGGTCGTGCCGTTTTAACAATGATTTTATTACTTTTTATATTTCATTAAGGAATTTTTAATTGCCTTATTAACGTTGGAGGTATTGTATTTCCTAATTAAAAGGAGTTTGAAATTACCACCTAACTAAATTACAATTAACAAAAAATAATTTTATATTGTAACGTTGCACATTATCCAGTGTTTTATAAATATTATTTAAATGTCTAATTACACTGATATTTAACGTAAAGCGACATTTATTTATTTTTATCATTTCGGAAAGTAGTTCTTTTAAACTACGCAGCGCCGCGACGCGCGCGCCGCCATATTATAGGGTACCGTTACTTGAGATGCGTCACTAAAGCAAGCGCGAACGAACGACTAGCGCGGAGCACCGGCGGACGGCAGTCGTCATACGATCGTCTCTTGCGCCGGACCTTTACCTAAACGAGTCGCGTTCACTTTATAGTGTCGTCATACGCTCTCGACAATTTAAGAAAATAATATCAATTCGCAAGCCGGAGGTGACACTTCACTGTATTGCTACCGTTGTGTAATTTCAACCGGTCACTGGTTTTAATATCCTCATATTTGCACCCCAGTGGGTAAGTGTTGAACCAGGTTGTACTTTTAAAATTGTAACGGACATGCAGTCGCTTCGGCTTTGGCTTAGCTTTAAATGATTTAGATATATAGCATTGTTGCATATTATGCTAGTGTTCTTGTGATTTCTTTTCTTGTAACTGTTTTTTGAATGTTAATGTAATCTCCGATCTGATAGCGAACACAAACACCTCACCAACTACTTACGGGTACCATCCGAGAGGAGTTGGGTTCGACATAATACAAACATTCGATAAAGTTCCTGTGAACATATTTTACAGGGTGCAACGTTACGTTTTATGATTATTTTTAAAACATCGTAACGGTTGCGGACCGTGTCGTGACGGTCGGACAGAGCAGAGGTACGAAGAAGTTTACTACACCTGCTGGACATCCAACGTGCTCCGTGCACCTGCTGGACACCCAACGTGCTCCGTGCGCCTGCTGGACATCCAACGTGCTCCGTGCTCCCGCTGGACATCCAACGAGCTTCGTGCTACGATCACCCGCACTTATACAGGACGGTACCAGCGACGCGGAACCAGACGGGCAGCGTTTCCTACCCCTTAGTTGAAATAAAAAAATATGTGTTTTGTGGACGTTGGTTTTTTTTAAATTTTTAAACCAGCCGAACGTCACAATATTTAATTTGATAGATTTTCTTGTCCCTACTTATTTTTGTAATACACAACAATTATATAAATTAAACCGTTAAAGAACTCTGTTCTTGAATCTTTTTATATCATGACTAGCTTCTGCCCGCTAACTTCGTTTGCTAAATTATTTGGAATTTCCTATCCCGTCCCGTCCCGTCTCGTCATATCCCACCCGTCCCGTCTCATTCTCGCTCATTGCATACAATCCAGTCCCATCCCATCCCTTTGAGTATAAAAAGTAACAAATATATCGTAATTCTTTCCTCATTCCACGGGAACACTGTATTTTTCGGAATAAAAAGTAGCCTAAGTGTTAATCCGGGGTGTCAGCTACTTCCATACCAATTTCATCGAAATCCGTTAAGCGGTTTTTGAGTTAATCGCGCACAACCGCACAGACAAACAGACAAAAATTCTAAAAATCATTGTTTTTATTACGTTAATACAGACTCCCCATATTAGATTTTCTCGTTTATCTTCCATAGTACAAAGGAACATTCTGTATGTAAATAAGACATATACCAATTTTAAGTAGGACTTGTATCTATATAACTGTGATAACCACATCTCGTTTCGTCTTGTAGTTTTTGCGTTATGCGCAAGAAAACAAAAAGAAACAACCTGTAGGTAAATGAAACATATAAAACTTTTTAAGTTGGACCTGCACCAATATAATGGTGAAAACTGCATCTCATTTCGTGCGGTAGTTTTTGCGTGATGTGCAAGCTAATACAAAGAAACACCCTGTATGTAAATAAGACATATACCACTTTTTAAGTTAAACCTGTATCAATATAACTGTGATAACAACACCTAATTTTGTGCGGTAGTTTTTGAGTAATGTTCAAGCAAACAAAAAGAAACAACCTGTATGTAAATGAAACATATACAACTTTTTCAGTTGGCCCTGCACCAATATAATGGTGAAAACTGCATCTCATTTCGTGCGGTAGTTTTTGAGTCATGTGCAAGCAAACAAAAAGAAACACCCTGTATGTAAATGCAACATATACCAGTTTTTAAGTTGGACTTATACCTATACAACTGTGAAAACCGCATCTCATTTGGTGCAGTAGTTTTTGCGTGATGCGCAAGCAAACATACAGACAGACAGACAGACAGACAGACAAAAATTCTAAAAAAAATTGTTTTGGCTTCTGTTGCTGTTATAAAGACCCCCCGCGTTAAAATTTCTCAAATATCTTCCATGTACAGACATCGACCATTTACATTTTTATTATATGTATAGAATAGATTTTGAACTTTTTTTATTTTTTAAACAGGATTTTATTTTTTAAAGGAGACGCCTTTTAAATCTATGTACCTACAATGTTTCCTCCTATTATGTTGAACTCTTATTGCCTTGATGTTTTTTTGTAACAATAGCGCACAACTGTAAAACATATTGTATTGATTTCCGACGAATTGAAGATAATATGGACATTAAAATGATTAATGGATTTAACACAAAGTAAGCGCATATATCACAGCCAGCATTTATAAAACCACGTTAAAACATTATCGATGGCTTGAATAATAAACACTTTATTACTACACCACACAACATAAAATACAAAAACGAAATAATTGTACATTTGGTGAAACAATTGGCGGCCTTATCTTGAATTTGTGACCACAAACCACATTTTTATTACGTTGAATTAACTCACATATGAAGATCAATAAATACACTGCTCATATCGTCACGTAATGTTTCTAAACAAAAAATGTGTATCAGCTCATATACATCTCACTGCAGGGCATTGGGCTCCTCTTCAATCGAAAGTACGATTGTAAGAGGTTAGAACATATTATAGTCCACGTTTTTTTTTATTTAACTGAATGACAAGACAAGCATTCCATTCGCCTGATAGTAAACAATACAACCGCTCATGGGCAGCAATGGGCAAAACCAAACAACACCATGAATTACAAAGCAGTGCTTAGCTTCCACTGGAACAACCGATCCACTTTAAATAAAAAATAGGTTACCTAAACACATTCTCAAATAAATTTACATAAAGGGCGATTATTACAGGGGCGGTAAATTTTACAACCGTCTAGAGATTTGGGCGATGTAAATTATTCCCAGTTTTACATCAAGATAAGGCTTTATTAAACTCACAACGAGGCATATATATGGATTATATTCGGTCCCCTTTGGGTAAAGCGAAGGGCGGAAAGAGTTAAACCACACTTATTATAATTAGGGCTTTTATCGGGGCAGGACTTTTACTGTAACATTTTTCGGAAGGACCTCTTTGGTGTTTTGAAAATTTATTGCATGTTCGATAAATCTTTTTACGCTACTCTTTGTTTTGGGGACATGCTCAAATTCCGTTCAAAGTTGTTGCAAAATAATTATAATGTAATTTTAGGTATATTAGGCAATTACTGTATGAAAATATTTTGATAAATACGAATGGCATTTTTTACGGGAAAGCTCGCAAATAAATCTCTGAAAAAAGTGTGAGGCAGTTATTTGTGTAAATATGAAATATACTTGGTTTTATTTACATTCTCCTCAACCATTACTTTACATTATCGTCTGTTATAGTAACTCTTATACTTAACATAGGCTAAGTGCTTAACACTAATTTACTCATTTCAATTTAATTAATTTATTTGATATGTTCTTGTAGGTAGAATTCTTTCGCACAAAATTTTATACACCAATTTAGTAATATCACCATAGGAGTTATTTCCGGCACTCAATGTAAAAGCCTTAATCGCCGATATTACCAAACTACGCTCGTTATTAATTATCGTTGCGTCAAAATGATGAATTCGTACATCCAAAATCCTTGGGAGCATTGGCGATTTGTCTCAATTTAAGCCGACCGGTGATGTATTGAAACCTCTGATTGTATAGGTATTAGTGTAATGGATGGGTCGACCAATAAAATTACTATTTCGTGAAGTAACAGCTTTCTTTTTAGGTTGGTAAGTTCAATTTAGTATGGGTTTTAGTTTAAGAAATCACATATGATCTGCCAGAAACTGGAGTTTCTACACGGAGTCGTAATATGCTCCTTACTATTCTTTAATAAACAATTAAATCAATTATTACTCACAAAAACTTACTGAACAATAACAGAGTACCTAAATGAAAAATAAATAAGACATC